>JAVLUX010000014.1:28465554-29665554 GCA_032164185.1 Moxostoma hubbsi | reverse complement strand
TCTGTTCCAATGTCCATTTTGCTCACATATGAAACAAATTCTCTCTCAGCTAATGCTCATAATTCTAAAGGAACCTTCTAGGTACAATTCAAAAATTACATTTTATCATTAGTTTTTCATAAATTGTTCACATTTTAGCTTTTGTTCATATTCAGTCTATTCCACCAATTAACTGTTAAATTTGTATTGCATTGTATTTGCATAATTTGTACTATTTACAAGTATTTACATTGATATGTAAAACAGATGCTTAATCGATACTGTCTCTTTAAGACTTGCAGCATTAGCCAGTGGGCACATATAAGAGAGAAGATGTGCTTGGTATCTTTAGTGTATCCATGTGTGATTAGAATAATATGTTTCTTTTTTTGTTGTTTTTAATCAACAACTGACTGTGAAAAACAGAAAGGATGTGACATATGGATCTGTGGATGTCATCTTTGGACACACAGAATGATGTAAAACAAACATTTACTATCAACATGCAGTGAAAGGACCTCTGTGCAAATAACTTCACTACTCAATCACTGGTAAGTGAAATGTGAACATTTACTAGCCAGTGGCAAATCATAGACATTTTTAGTCGCCTAGTTGCACATGCAAGTGATTTACTTGCATTATAATGTTTGCCACATGGAGTGAAAGATCGTTCTTTGGATTTAAGAATCGATATTGACATCGTTTAAACAAAGATCGTGATGCATTGGAAAATCAATATTTTTACCCAGCCCTAACATGTGCAAATCAATGCTGCTTTTGACACCAATGTCATTGACAAGTTTTTTTGAATTCTAGACTGAAACACGGGCTGAATGCAAGCTTCAGCAGAAAGGAAGATAAAATCGTTAGATAAAATCATACAAGTTTGGAACGTAATGAGGGTAAAGAGTAAATAATGACAGAATTGTAATTTTTGGATGAAATTCTTCTTTAAATGTCTTCTCAAGGGGTACTTGGTCATGATGGCGATGACTCAAACCAACAATCTATCGGCTACCCTCCCATATCTTTATCCCCCATGCAACACAAACACCTATGAGGGTATGAAAGAACCAAAGAACAGTGACTGTAGGAAAATGGGTACAGTCATCTTTTTCACAGTCCACATTTACCATCAGAGTACTGTGCCCAGTCTGCAAAGCATTGGCTTTGTTTTATGAGAAAGAATCTGGAAAGAATAAAAAGGGTTAATGCACAGTAATAGTATGATACCAGCAATTTGAAGACTATTTAGTTTGTGTTCCAAACCCACGCAAATAAAATGCCTAAAACGTCTAATTGTGGGAGAAAGAGAGCACACGTTGCTCTAGAAAAGGCCATGGGAAACAGCAGTAGCGGTTCTAGAGAACAAAAAAAAGTGAGTGACTAATAATTTCATTATCTAATGCAACAGAACATCAGACAAGCCCTGCGGATTTCCTGAGTTTATTGCCAGGAATTAATCTTATAAGCATAAAACAAACCATTAATGGGAAGGTGGTATCTGTGTGTGTAGGCCATGTACTTGTTCAGGCACACGCCCTGAATTAACAAGTGTGTGTGTGTGTGTGTGTTTGGAGGGAGTACCTGTGGGGGTGCTGCTTCTGAATGAAGATGAGGGTGTGATGGGCGGGGTGACAGGCGGGGTCAGGTTTCCGCTGTTGTGGCGAGGGGGTGTGGCCACACTGTTGCGTGAAAGGCTGCCCGTCAATGAGAGTGACAGTTTTGGTTGGACCTTCTTCTTCAGAGTTTCATGCTCTCGCCGTGCTGCATCTGTCATAAACCTATATAGAGACATGAAAGTGAACTGAATAGGATGGGACTCTTAACTCAAACAGATTAAACCACAGCAAACATAATTGTGGTCTATCTTATGTTAAAACACGCGGTTCGGTTCAAGTTATTTTGTTGTGTTAAAAAACCATCATGTAATAAAACAGAAATGTTCACAGACATTATTAAAGCTGGCGTGGAATTAACAGATCACCAGTAGAAGCCACATAAAGTAGACAGAGTAAGACAAAAGTGTCTCCTCTTCATTACAAAAGAATTTCCATCACAATTCAGCCTATTAAATCTGTTTAAAACAATGGAACTGGCTTCTTTCTATAGTAGTTCCCAGTATGCATTAGGTAGTACATACCACATGCTATGCCAAGTACATGCTATGTCTCAATGGGTCAGAGCTGTTTTGGTGGTAAGAAGGGGACCTACATGATTTTCAGGCAGGTGGTTTTAATGTTGTGGCTAAACTGACCAGATCCCACACAAGAATGTTTTTAAGAAAAATGCTTTACTACCTGTTTTTCTATTTTTTATTTAATTGAAAAAATCTGTGTGATTAACATACACAAAGCCATGGTGAATTTTAATTCATTAATAATAAAATTTGCCAATTTGTTTGGTGACAGTACTGCCGCAGAGATTAAACACTTTACTTTTAAGTTTTAAAGTTATACATTTTGATGATACAAATTAATGCACTGTAATGGCAATAGTAACACTTGAATGTAACGCCAACACTTTACAAAAAGGTTCCATTTGTTTACATTTATGCATTTGGCAGACGCTTTTATCCAAAGCGACTTACAGTGCCCTTAAACAGGGACAATCCCCCCGGAGCAACCTGGAAAACACAAAGACACAATTGTGGTGGCTGTGGGGATTGAACCGACAACCTTTTGCTTAACAGTTTTGTGCTTTAGACCACCAAACCACCACTCATCATAGTAGATTTAAAATCTAAAGATATGTTTCTTAACATTAGATAATGCAATATGAACTAACATATTTTTTTTAACTAACATTATCAAAGATTAATAAATGCTGTAATATATATATATATATATATATATATTAAAAACAAAAAAAAAGTTGCTGTTTGTATTTAAATAATGGTTATGATCTGGGATTGCTTCAATTGGTAAGGTCTAGGCTCAGCAATGTTATGTGGCAATAAAATGAACTCAGAAAAAAAAACTGAATGACCAGGTTATCCAATCAATGGATTTTTTCTTCCTGATGGCACATGCATATTCCAGGATTACAATGCCAAATTTCATCAGGCACAAATTGTGAAAGAGTCATTCAGGGAGCATAAGGAATTATTTACAGTCCCAACCTTAATCCCATTGAAAAAATATTTACTATGACAGCTTTGGAGGGCTGAGAGGTGTTGGGCTCAAAAATTTAATTTATTCGGAACTCACCTTTTACTTCCAAGTCTTTTTTATTTAAAATTCTGTTTGAATAGCTCTCACAACATGGCTATCATAGTTGTTATTCCTTCAAAGTGCCCTTCAGAGACTGATTTATCCCGTTTGGAAAGCAGGGATAGAATGAGAATCTAAATGTACCTGTTAATGTAGCTGAGTGCGACGTATGTGGGCTGCTGAAGTTCCTGTTTCTCCAACATGCGAGGATCTGTATCTAAACAAAGCAGAGAGGCAGATAATTTACTGGACAGAGAAGGACAAAAACAAACCACCACAAAAGAACAGCCAAAAATGCTATGTGGCTTTAAAGGTTTAGTTCACCCAAAATATATCACATCACATCATTTACCCTCCTGTCATCCCATGTGTATGACTTTCTTTCTTCTGCTGAACACAAACAAAAACGTATAGACTGGTGGTCCATACAATACAAGTGAATTGTGACCAGAACTTTGAAGGTCCAAAAACCTATAAAGGCAGCCTAAAATCCATATGACTCCAGTGTTTAAATCCATGTCTTCAGAAGTGACATGATAGGTGTGGGTGAGAAACAGAACAATATTTAAATTAATTCTCCTTCCTGACCAGTAGGTGGCGATCTGCACAGAGAATGTGAATCGACAAACACAAAAGTGAATGTGGAAGTGGAGATTTATAGTAAAATGGACTTAAATACCGATCTGATTTCTCCCACACAATGATCATATCACTTCGGAAGACATTGATTTAACCACTGGAGTCTTTTGGGTTACTTTTATGCAGCCTTTGTATGCTTTTTGAATCTTCAAAGTTCTGGCCATGATTCACTTCCATTGGACCTACAGCACAGAGCTGAGATATTCTTCTAAAAACATGAATTTGTGTTCTGCAGAAGAAAAAGTCATACACAGCTGAGATGGCATGAGGGTGAGTAAATGATGAGATAATTTTATTTTTGGGTGAACTATCCCTTTAGGTTTTCTTTAGTATAACGATGCACTCTAAACAACATTTTAAAAAAAATGGCAACAAATCTCTTCATGTGAAAGAAATGCTGTTTACCTGCTTGTAATTTTGTACTGTCAGAGTCATGTGAGTTTGTGGAAGACATTTATTGTTCAAGTCATTGACTTTCAAACTCAATACTAGCTTCTGCCACACAACACGTCCACAATCACTTGCAGATGGCAATTAACTCCATTAATCAAGTTTTTTTCTTTCTTTTTTTCATTAAACTCTACTTAATGGCAGAATAAATCAGCCTTTGTGTGTATGGGAGAGGGAGTGGACTGAGGTAGGGAGAGCATGTATCTTTAAGCTGTTTAGTAAAACGCAAGACAGCCATTTGGTTAGTGTCACACCACACCGCACTCAACGAGCTCTGTAACATTTCTCCCAGATGTCTGGAGACTCTCTGCTGAACAAGGCTCATTTTCTGCACTCCAGGGCCACTCAGGCCCCACTCCAAATGCCCCACAAGCCATGGCAGGGATGGATTTATATTTTCCATAGGTCTTTAGTTGTACATATTAGAGTTGACTTCAAAAGTTAAGACATCTAATATTGGGCTGTTCTGTCGAAACCGCTTCGATTCTCTAAGGTAAATGCAGTGACGACGCCTCGCTAATGCACCCATGTGGAGTAGACTGCCACCTTGTGGCAGAAGTAGCAAAGATAGCATTGTTTATATACTGTAGTGTTTACGCTTCTCCCGAAAACGAACCTACAAATGGATTGCTTATAGTGATCTCTGCATATTAAACTGGGATAGGAGAAAGTACCTTAAAATGGTGTGCTTAATCTGTGCTTACATTATTAGATTAGTCTCCTCACTTCCTGTTATTTTAAGATCCATTTAAACACGAACTGACCTAAAACACATTCCTTAACTATGTCCCATTGCCCGTGAGCACGAAACTCTCCTTAACAACCCAGCAACTATAATGTCCTCTCTGTGGTTGTCTGTGCCCGCATACCAGCGGCTTTGCCAAGGTAATCGTTTTCAGATGCCTGTCTCTTAGAGCATTATCCAAAACCATTAACACAAGCATTGCCAAAACACTGTTTCATCTAATGAGCCTTCCCCCTCCCTGATGCATCTCAATGCCTCTTTTTATGCCTCTGCTGTGAGTAAACACATTTCTTTCTGCCCTGTTTAACCCAAACCATATTTGTCTCTGCTCTCTGAAACCATGCAGCACCCCATAGCGTGTGTGTGTGTGTGTGTGCATAGGAACTGTGAATCAAGCCAACGTGGCATCACACACACAGTGGCTCTGCCGCCTCATAATTACAGAGGCATGCAGATGCTGCCACCTGGTTGTCACCATGGCAACGCACACTTGCTTCACAGTGCAGTATATGTATATGAGGCACTGGACCAGTATGGGGTTGGCATTTCTGTTGCCATCTGCACGCAGGTCTTCTTTTGGAGGCAGGTAGGATTTTTAAAGCTTTCAGCTCGGTCTGTGCCTCAGCTAAAGTGTTTCATTAGCATTGATTTAACTACTGTGAGAAAGACCCCACACCTTTCTGCCAAACACACACAAGATGCATTACGCATTGCACTGTTCCTGTGCCAAGAAAAAGGGAGTTTTGTATGTATGCATATGATCCAAAAGTGGAGAAACAAGAAGAGCTGCACACAGTCACACACACATGGATCAATCCTCGCACACCTACTCCGTAAATCACACGCAAGCATCTTGAAGCCCTGCCCAGGTTTCCTAGGGCCTAAAGCCACACGGGGCCTCAGAGCTGCTGCCTACCAGAACCCCATTACAGAGGAAAGGTTGTCCACAAGTACACAAACAGGTGGTCTACCATGGTGGTCTCTCTCAATCTCATACACACACACATACTCTATTCCATTATCCCTTAAGGGCAGGACTCAGAATAAGACCACAGTCATTCAGAGTTTGATAAGTCAAAGAAAAAGATAGATAGGTTGAGTAAGAGGCATATTTCTCCAGGCATATCAGAAACATAGTAGCAACAAATCATTAATCTGCCAATGGACCCTTTTTAAAAACTATTATGCGTTACTGCCTTATTTAGCAATGTTCTGTAAATGTAGTAATCTTAATTTTCGTCCCTCCTTTTCTTAAAAAAATAAAGCAAAAATGTTGGTTCCAGTGAGGCACTTACAATGTAAGTGAATGGGGCCAATCCGTAAACGTTAAAATACAACAAGACATAACCAATATGCGTGTTAACATGATTTTAGTTTAATAAAATTGCTTACTAACTTTTTATGTGTAAAGTTATAGACAATTTTACAACTTTGTTGATGATGTAACCCCAAAACCCTAAAACAACTGAAAAAGCAAATATTTAAACAAATTGAAAGCTAAAATAATAGTTTTAACAGAAAAAATGAATTAAAGTGCTTTTATAAAATTATAAGCTTCACATTTCTGCCTTCAAACTCCCAATTTACCCATTTACCATTAGTAAGTGCCTCAATGTAACCTCGATATTCTTTTTAAGAAGTGACGAGTCAAAATATTTTTTGACGGTAATCTTTATGCCACAAATGCTTTCAGTTGAGCTTAACTTGTATTGAACTTGGGAAATTCCTTAAAACAAACGTGACTGTTTTAAAATTGCCACAGACTTCATAAATCAGCTGAACAAATGATTACTTATAGTTGTGTCTTCTTATTAAGATGGAACCAGAAAGTCTCTTAAAAGATTGTGTAAAATATGCGTTTGTTTGGTTTCATAATTTTTTTCATCATCAAATTGCTTTATGTATACATTTGCGTTATGCCGGCCATCGGCCACCCTGCTCTCATTAATAAACCTTAATGAATCTTGTCTCAAAGAACTTGCAAAAAATTGTTTATTCATCACTTATTTTAATTATTTAAATATGTACATGTTAAAATGTTCAGTTTTTTGCAGATAGAGTTAATGAGACAATTTTTTTATTCATGTATACATTTTTGATACAAGTATATGTTTACAATCCATAAAATCAGTGGACATGCTGTAATTAAAAGTTGGGCAAAATCTTCTGTTTTCCAGTGAATGTTTATAATAATAGGATCAAATGGGCAGATTCAATTCACATCTTGCTATACTGGCAAGATAAACGTAAGCGTACAATGCCAATGCATTGCACTAAACATATAGGCATAAAACAAACTGAATTGAAGTTTAACTTCCTGAAGTTAATGATCTCTAAACTATTACTACACATGCTGGGTCTCTCTCTCTCCCACGGTTTCGCTTTGACAATGGTTCAGATGACAGTGAGTGAGCGTTTTCGGGTGATGCAAAGAGATACGGCAGCTTGTCCGTATCTCTCCTACACCCGGCTCACCATTAGCGGGTGAAGTCTCCATTCCCTGTACAGTAAATCCGCTTCCGTGTTTATTATGGCCATAATAAATAAGTGTGCAGTCGAGTCGACCGTGAATCTTCTTGAAATTTAAATATGCCAATTTTAGTCACAGGAAGTGAGGAAAAATCACAGAAATTAACATGTTAAATTTCCAAGCCCAAATTAAACAATAAAATTAATTGAGACAGCCCATGTGATTTAATGCATTGATCTGAAGATTTTGAGGTCCCTACACTATGCAGTATGCACCATTAAGCATGAAACAGCCCTGTGGAATAAGAAATTTAGTGTGTGATTGTGTGAATGTCTGTTTGTGCAGTGAAGTCTTCCATTGACTGCATTCCTCAGGCCAGCTGGAGATCTAGTCATTAGTGTATTCCCCACACATGCACTCTTTTTCCCCACCCACAATCCTCCTTTTACTCTACCAAACAGTTAGATAAAAAAAACACTGCACCTATTTTTTCTACATGCATTATGGGAAACCATGATGCTAATATATTGTATTTATATGATATGCAGAGCTGTTGCATGTGATCTTTCGTGGAACCGTGGAGAAATAAGTCATCAAAAATTATATCAATATAAACCCCACAAGAACCACATAGACTAGTTGTTTCCTAACGTTTTGCGGCAAGCAATTTGTCTTTCAACACTGAACATGAAACTATGTGAATCACAGCCAAAAGATATTTGATGTTTAATGTACTGTTATGAGGAGTGAGATTTTGAACCTATGAAATTTTGCAGTGGGTGGGGCCAGGCTGCATGACGCAGCAGAAATAGAAACCAAGCAATTAACAAAAACAGGTTAAGAAACAACACTGAAGAGACAGCATTTACCAATCTTCTTTTTCTTTTTTTTTTTTTGCATCGCGACTTGTATGGATTGTTTAAAGTGTTACTGCATTATGTCATTTAGACGACGCAACATTTCAAGACATTTACCCGCTCATTTACACATGAAATCTTCATGGGTGGTCAAATACATGTTAAGATCAAAGCACACACATATATACATCCAAACCATTAAGCCACACACACATTCGAAATCAGCGTCAACCCCCTGCCATGGTTAATCCAGGTAATATCAGCTCTTCCTGTCATTAGCTGGGCTGTGTCGGGGTTTGGATGGAGCACAGTGGGGCAGGGGGGTGATGGGCGTGTTGGTTTGAGGTAATTAGGTCCACCAGGTGCAACTCTGGGGGCACCAGTCACCACTGCTCAAATTTATTATTTCCGTTGAGAATTCTTTTTCCAGGCCATTTCAGGAGCCCTCTGTGTGCGCTCTGTGCAGTGAAGCTGAGAGAGGTTCATTGTCCCTAGGCATGGAGATCACCCCTGTAGCACTGACATCTTGAAAGCAGAAGACCACTATCCAACACACTGGAGCTAAAGCCTTTAAAAGCCAGACGATGGCACTTTTTATTAAATCACTCTGCTGATACTTTTGAACTAAAGATCAAGTGTTAGTTAAAAAAGAACTCTGGAAAGCATATGGGTATATAGGGTAAAAAAAAAATGTTGTACGTCTCTGATGACCAGGAGGATTTAAGCACGTTAAACACTTAAGTCGCTATGAAAATATTTCTGAGCACTATTACCCATTCCACTTCCTAAATCATGTCAACATCAGACTAACACTTTTAAAGTGAAACCCTTGGAGGATGCAGTCTAGCAGTTTTAAATGCACGTTTTAAGAGCTGGAAATTGAAAAAGAATTGCATAAATTGACACATCCAGCAAATGACTCAGAGGAAACTTTTAAGAACAACACGTTGCTTACACCGTTTTTCACGTGACCGTGAAGAACCTCCGCAAACAGAAGTACAAACAGTGAAAGGTTCAGACACATCCCTACGTCTTTTCCCCATATTTACTCTGTTGCCTACATAACATGTAACAATCAAACCCAAGAAAACGTTGCAACCACAAACTAGACTTTACTTGAACATGGAGTAAAATTTGAAGGTGATAAAATATTACAACCTTCACTAACCTTCACTAAAAACTTCACAAGCCCATTTGCTGTATGCAATGAGCCTTATCGCCAACATTTCAGTGCCGGACCTCTTCAATCCTCAAGCAGCTTTTCTGATAGTGTGCCGTCGCCCCCTTTTGGTCACACACCACAACAGTGCATGTCAATGAACCCACCTCACCCACCAGAATGTGAGCCTTGTTTAGCCTGGCGTTAATTAAAGCAGAGAATGTTTTTAGCAGCAGGTCCCCAGATGAGGAGGAAGAGAGGCCAAAATCCACCATCCCACTTTGTAATTAGCTTCCTCCAGAGCTACGAGTGGCCAGGCCAGATTTCACACCTCGCCAAGAGCAGGGCTGTGGGTGAGGGAGGGGTTCCATGAGACACTAATTGCCTCATTACTGCCCAATAAGTCACTTTAGCCACACTCTCCTTCAGCTAACACCCCGAACACATCTGAGACTCGCAATCAGAAAGCAGAGGAGGTATTCAAACAAGCTCAGGTCAGCTGTCTGGAGTTGATCAACCTCTAATTCATCTCATCCATTTGAGACAATATGTGCTGACACATTTAGTTCGTATGTAAACATGATGGTCCTGAGGGCATCTTTACCCAGCACAAAAATAATCTGGTGATAATAAACTGAACAATGGCAGGCAGACAAAGGCTAGCTAAGTTTCAGAAGGACATGTTTAAGACTGCTGAGTGGAACACCACACAATGCTTTTCTAGGTCATTTAATTTGGTTAGAGTGGTGCTTTTGTGGCAACCAGATCTCCATTTCTTGTGTCATACTTAAACAAGCCTGTCCTCACAATCAGCTATGAGTACATGCAAGTCTTTACCAACTTTTCTATTGAGTAGAACTATGCAGTTGGCAACAATACCACAGCATATATGCAAATCAAATCAGAGACACCAAGTCTGTCCCACACTGAAATGTAATGTCTCCTTTTAACCTACAACACATGTATTAATGTACTAATGAAGTAATACGGTGTTGTGTAGAAAGAGTGTGTGTATCCTTCTCTGTTGGCTAGTTCGGAGACAATTCACAAGAAAATACAACAGGAGACAGTGACATTATCAATATAATAAACATCTAGTCACAATGTGATTATTAATGCTGCAAAAGGCTGTAGATGAATTTATATTATTTCACAGCCATTTAAAGGTGAATATTAAATTTGCAATCTCAGTGTGTCTTGTGAACTGAGTCAATCATAAAGTTAAGGTGATTCAGATGGATTTTAAAAGTTGATTATAAAGGGCTATGCAAAATATGCAAAGTGATCCCTTACTGTATCTTCTGTAAAATCTTAATGATGTAACGTGTATGTAAACTGTCTCATTTGAAAACAAGCCTTTAGAGTCTGCATCTGGCACTTTCAGCAATCAAACCACAGGAAAAGCCCAGATCACATCTAATCCAAATTATCAAAAACAATATTGTAAAAAAACTAAAAGAAATAAATCCTGTTACATTCATCTGTAACATTAAAGGGCCACATAATTCTGAAAATGAGTCTGACATGTAATAATAAAGAAACTCTTTACAAATTAAAAGTCCCACCCCAAACTTACACCATTGTTTGTAGTGATCAACAAACATGGGGGGTTTAATGGAATATGCCGATATCTATATAGCAAATTTAAATATTTAATAATGACAATAACAATAATGTAATTCACTAGCAGTATAATATTTACTAAATTTCACAAAAACTTAAAACTTTATAAAAAAATAAAAAGTCAAAAAGTCAAATTTGCAACCTAGTCTCGTAGAATGAACGTTACTATAACAAAATTTTTTGCAACTTTCTATGTTTTGATGCAGTTTCCTGGTGAAATGAACACTAGAGGTGCTACAACACCTGTGCATTTTATTCACTTTACACAAATCACAGGCACTATGTCTGTTTAGGATTTTATAAACACTTTTATTTTTGCTCTATTACTCACCCACTGCTATGTTATTATAACAAAACACCTTTACTCTAACACATCATTTGAAAAATGATAAATTTTAATGCTTTAATTACAGACCCAACTACAGTACATACACATTTATTCCAATATGGCTAACTTCTGCGGCAGCCAACCTGAAAGATTGTTGGACATTGGACTTGGAGACCCAGTCTAGAGCCCAGCCAAGGATGAAATTGAAAGTGAAGAAAAAGTGCCATAGAAGGGACACGATATGATGCGGTTGTTTCAGTAAATGTACTTTAAGGGTAAGGATTTGAGAATTGGTTTAGGGTAAGGATGTCTGTTTTGTTCTAGGCTTGCCATGGTATATGGTGTTGCCAGTTATACTCTGGTAAAATACTGGTAAAATGGGTAAACATTATGGAAGAAACTTACTTAATGACACAAGTTCCTATATCAATAGCCAAATGAATAGTATTGCCTGCATAAAGTCACCTAACGCATTTGGACTCATAAATAACCTTTAAAGGGGACCTAATATGCAAAATTCACTTTTACATGGTGTTTGAACATAAATGTGTGTTGGCAGTGTGTGTACACACCCACCCAATAATTATAAAAATCCACCCAGTCCCTTTTAAAAAAAAATCCCCAATTAATCACAATCACAGGCCCTGCCCATGACTGTTGATGAACACTGCCGACTGACATGTTTGTTTGTGTGTGTTGTTTCGTTATAGTGCATAGCGAACATTGTAACAGTATTTGTGTGTGTGTGTTGCTCATCCATCATTGCAAAACTGCTGAAACAACTCTACAACAAATAAATAATCATTTGTAAACTTCCTGGTTCATTCTCAAAGTTGTTACTTTCAGTGTCTGACTCCGGTTCAAACATATAGGGCTGAACACCAGTATTTTCGCTGTCAGTCATATTGCTTATGATGTCTAGTTATCTGAAGCAGAGATGTCAAAACTCTGCCCTATTCTGGATACGGGGTGGGGATCACCAGCTCATTTGCATTTAAAGACACACACACAAAAACAGCTTGTTGTTATTCCCACCCAAAAATTGGCATTTTCAGCATGGTATATTATTGATCTGAAGGCTATTTTGAGCTGAAACTTCACAGACACATTCTGGGGACACCAAAGATTTAAATTACATCTTGTGAAAAGGGGCATAATAGGTGCCCTTTAAAGGTGCAGTATGTAAGATTCAGAAACCCTTGTTGTTAATGACACCTGTGGCCGTTAAGTGAACTGCAGCCAGCTACCTGTTGCTCGTGCTAGCACACACACTCCAAAGAGATGCGACCGATGATCGACCAAAACAATGAAGTAACGTACAAAGTGACTGAACGTGATTCACCGGCATCATGCATGAGGTAGCATAATTAAAATTACACAGTTTTGATTGTTTTACTACAAACTTTGAGACTGTATATTATATTTGACTCTCCAGTGCTGGAACAGGACTAAAACTAAGTGTGGATATAGGTCTGGCTATGCGAGACTGTAGTTTGAAGTAATCACTTTTCTTTGCATTCCTTACATTGACTGCATTTATACGATACCTATGTTGGTATTAGATAGCTAGCCAGCTTTATCAATAGCTGTTAGCTAAGGGTGTTCAAACTTGGCAGATGTGGTTAGATTAAAACGAACTCTGGTGTGATTGCTTTGTTATTGCTGTTTGTTATTGTTATGAGCAAGTGAACTTCGTGCACACCAAACAAGCAGACGGAGACCGCCTGAATAGTGTGTCTTGGTCCGCTTCCAAATGAACTCTGGTGCAGTTCAATTGAGATATGAACGCAACATGGACCAAAGACGTCTAAACGGACCAAAAACAGAAAGTAATTTGCCTAATACTGACCTCAAGCATACCTGGTTCTTCTCATCATAGGAGCTATATTTCCCATTACAGTTCGGTACAGGCGTCAGAACTGCCGCCAGCCGTCCTTGCAGCATATCTTCATTTGTGTTTGCAACGGAGGAATTCCTTGCGCTCTTTTGACTCCTTTACACAATTGATTAGCTCTTCGTTTGTTCTCAACTGAGAAAAATACCACCATATATCTATACATAAATCCAACTAGCGCATTTAACCCAGCAGCAAGCATTGTTTTGGTTCGGCAAATTTTCAAAATTTACGTAATAATAGATGTCCAATCGGGTTTTGACTTTTTCCTGATGCTTTGTGTTTCGTATCTAGGGATGCACCGATCCGATACCTGGATCGGTATCGGCTCAGATACAGACGTTTTTAAACGGATCGTGTATCGGTCCGACAAGGCCGATCCAAATCCGATACTGTGTGTTAGTCAGGTTCGTTTGTCAAGCTAAAAAACAAACATAAAAGAACCATAAAAACACAATTAAAGTATTTCATATGACTCATGCAATTTATTCAAATCCACTTGAAGACGCGCGATAGCTCTGCGAATCTCAAAAGTCTGTGTTTTATAAGTAAATATATAAAATGCATGAGCAGCTCCAGCGCATCAGCGAATGGCGCTGCTCTGTTTACAAACACTCACAGCTATTTTTAGCCTTCATCCAGTGTACAATATTTGAGTGCTACTCATGAACAACATCTCAGGTTCATCATCGGTTCACTTCTAATATGCATTTAGAATAGCACCGGAGGAGCATTTTACCAGAATTTGAATAAGAAGTGAATTAAAATACTGTGAACTTGCATACAAACAGACACACTTACAGGACTTCCTGGAGAGTTCAGAATGTTAAAATAAAAGCCAGATGGTTTAAAAATAAAGGTGCACGATTGAGATATATTACGATTATAATATATTATTATCATTTGTTTACAAATAAGAATAATATTTAAGTTGAACGGGTTCCAAAAAATAACTGTGCTAATGAAAAGTGGCCTGATATCTTACAACTAAACTGAACAAAAAAGAAAATCTGAATCCTCTGAATCCTTAGTCCACATACAAGTTGAACATTTTTTGCAAAAAAAAAAAAAAAAAAATGCTTCTTTTCTACTGATGACTTAGAGGTTTGTGTATCTTTACATATTTGTAACATATACGCTCAGACACAGGAGTAGTGTTAAACCCGGAGGTTGCGTTTATTCAAATAAGAGTGTTAAGGGAAGGAGATGAATATCATAAGTGGGTGGAGTGAATGAGCGTGGAGCTAGAGAATGAGCGCAGAGCTTGGCGTGACGTCACTGGAGTGAATGAGCGTGGAGCTGGAGAATGAGCGCAGAGCTTGGACGAGCGTGGAGCAAGGGGTGACGTCACTGGAGTGAATGAGCGTGGAAATGGAGAGCGAACGCAGAGCTTGGACGAGTGTGGAGCTTAGGTTGACGTCACTGGAATGAATGAGAGTGGAACCAACCCGGTATCACGCCGAGGCGTGAAATAGACACGCCGGTCCACTCACGGATGCGTGTCTATTTCACGCTTTGCCTCCTCCAGGCGTGTACATGACACGCGCGCGTCTACGTAGAATACCGGCAGGGGGCGATCGTTTCCTCGACGCCAACAACTCTCCGCGCACCAAAGAGGAAGCGATATATCGCGTTCTCCACTTCCGGGTTTATTTTTGTATATAAATACACTTTTTAAATAAATATATATATATATATATATATATATATATATATATATATATATATATATATATATATATATATATATATATATATATATTTATATATATATATATATTTATTTGTTTATTTACATCAGCACAAGATACTCGACAGCCCACACACACACACACACACACACACACACACACACACACACACGTATAACAACGTTAGGCTACAGCAACGTTAGGATTTCTTCATGAAAGCAGCACTATGTAATGAACCTTTATTTGTCACATATGGTCACAAGTGAAAGTAACCGGCGAAATTGGCCGGCATCCCGCCCGCACGAACGTGCAACGCGACGACAACGGTATCGCTTCCTCTTTGGTGCGCGGAGAGTTGTTGGCGTTGAGGAAACGATCGCCCCCTGCCGGTATTCTACGTAGACGCGCGCGTGTCATGTACACGCCTGGAGGAGGCAAAGCGTGACACCGACACGCATCCGCGAGTGGACCGGCGTGTCTATTTCACGCCTCGGCGTGATATCGGGTTGGTGGAACTGGAGAATGAGCGCGGAGCTTGGCGTTACGTCACTGGAGTGAATGAGCGCGGAGCTTGGGCAAGCGTGGAGCTTGGGAGATCGTTGAGCTTCCGAGATCGTTGAGCTTCCGAGATCGTTGAGTTTCCGAGATCGTTGAGCTTCCGAGATCGTTGAGCTTCCGAGATCTCCGCTGGAGTAAAGGAGTGAAGAGCTTGGGTTGTAAGCACAGGAACGTGGAGATGGGAGGATCGACTAAGGAGCGTGGAGACAGGAAGATTACAGGAATGAAGGAGCTTGGAGACAGGAAAATCACAGGAACGAAGGAGTGAGTCTGTATACGATCAACTATTAACGATAAACGCTTAACGTTTAACGAGATCAGACACAGAGTGAAGGGAGAACAGAGTATTTAACGAGTGGAACGGAAACAAGAGACAGGTGCAGGTGATTAGTGATTATTGAAAAGGGAGCGTGAAGCATAAAAGCAAGGAAAGACAGGGAGATCTGTGACAATATTAAAGAGTACTCCCAATTATTACCACGCAATAATGTAAAGATATTCTAAACTGATTATGCAAAAAAACAACACTGGCATAGGATCGGGATCGGTATCGGATGATACTGAGATTTCCGATATCGGAATCGGATCGTAAGAGAAAAAGTGGTATCGGTGCATCCCTAATTGTGCTTGCTGCATCTTGCGTTGTTTTAGCTGAAGGCCACGTTCGGTGGAAAGAAGACCATTATAGGAATGAATGAATTCCCATAAAAGTGTGACATCTCCAGTGGAAAGCCAATGAGGCATGTTACACCCTGCTGGCAAATGTGGCAAAAAATAGGCTATTTGTGCAACAACCACTTTTTCAAGTTTGAAATCAGGCTGCCTCGTATTATCATGGAGGTTATTGAGCAACGAAAATTACACCATAGCACTGCGTGTCCAACCAACGGCATTACCGGTATAACCGGTTTTGTATGCAGATACGCACCGGTAAGAAAATTACGACATAATGGCAAGTCTATTTTGTTCACATCTCATTTATCTTTTAAGACACTATTTGTAATGTGTAGTTGAAAGTTTCAGGTTTAAAGTACATTTTACTCATTAAAACATCCGTCTTATATTTACCTTAAATAGCCCATATTATGCTAATTTACAGGTTCATAATTTTATTTTGGGGGTCTACTAGAATAGGTTTACATGCTTTAATGTTCAAAAAACACATTATTTTCTCATACTGTACATTGCTGCAGCACCTCTTTTCATCCTCTGTTTGAAATGCTGTTTTAGCTTCTGTCTCTTTAAAGCCCCCCCTCTCCGAAAAGCTCAGACTATTGTGATTGGTCAGCTGGCCCAGTCTGTTGTGATTGGTCAACCATTTAGAGCATGTGTATGTAACATGAAATGTACACCCCTTACCATAACTGAGTTTCAGCTGCCAAAGCTTGGTGAGCAGCTCTGTAAAGACTATTGTAAATATGGTAACTGTGGCATCGGTTTTGCCATACCAGTTCGAGCTTGAGTCTGATAAAGAAAGTTTGGAAGAACAAGCTGATCGACTTGAACCACCTTTGCAAGCATGACGAACAGGATGTTTCACAGAGGTACGTTTTTATTTTGTAGCTTTCTTACTTTGCAGATGTGATGTTATAACTGTAATTTCTCTACATCACGGTAACAACGGTAGTGTAGCTCGGGACCAAGCACATTGTTGATTATTGTGAAACTAACAAAGCTTCAAGTAAAAGACGCATAGTGCATCTAAGTTAGTCATCTTTTGCTGTAATTGGTGTAGCTGAACTTTTGTCACCAGAACAATGAACAGAGAACAGAGATATTAGAGAGTTAGTGAGTAAGTTAGCCATGGACAACCGTGGATAGCGGCCGTAACATTACAGCTAGTAATTATAAGTAAACCTCCTCACTTTACTACTGATAATGACTCTTGAGATCAACAATTTTGTTATTGTTGTGGTTGTACTGCTGAGGAATAGTAATAAAAATTCAATTTAACCACTGATTCTTTAATTAATCTGTCATTGGAAGTCCATACAAAGGGGTTTTGCTTTCGCAGTGAAGAAAACAGCATCTTCTCGACATGGCGAAAACACTAACCCAACTCATTCTGGCCTCGGCTATAACTACCTTTGTTTGAGGGCAGGCCAAAGTAGCCCTTAGGAAGGCATTATGCAAATATTTTATATAGTGACGTAGCAATGTCATGGAAGTAATGGCTGGACTGCAAACCAGGTGTTTCAGGCAGTTCAGGAGCAGTGTTTTATGTGGGAGAGAATAACTCCCTTTAGCATGGACTTTGTTCTTTGTAACTTTGCAGACCTTTTACATGCACAAACAGCTATATTACACACTAAAGGAAAGGTATTATCCCAATTAGCATTATAAGGCCTCTTTAAAAATCTCGTCTGATTACAACATAATTGTACTTGCTTTTGGCGCCCCCACTGGACATTTCCCTGGGAAACTGCAGCCAAATGTGTAATGAAGCACATAATTTTGGTTTACAAAAATGTAATTGTCATGTAAATTTCATTAGATCAGGCTGCAAATTGTTGAGCTTTTAAATAGTACACTGCAGCTTCTTGTTTCTGTTTGGTCATCCCATTTAGTAATTTGCTCACGCAAAGCTTCTGCTTTTGCCATAATTGATTGAGCCATTTTTGCTATGTTAAGCTGGTCAGGATACTCAAACAAGCAGAGTAAGATTGTATTTTACCACAAAGACAATACTTACACTTTGAGAAAATCAACCTACATATGGATTATTTATAGTTGTCTCTATGCTGATTAGTAATGAGTTTTGAGTGTGTACACATAGCAAAAACCGCCTCAGGCAAGAATGGTCGACTGGACTGGTGGTTTACACAAGCTCTCCAAACAGCTACTCACTGATCTCCCTCACAAAGCCCAGCTGAGCTACCCAGGAAAGTCAGACAGCAGGGAAAAGAGGGGGGAGCTTTGTCTTTAGAAGTCAGGTTTCTCCTTACAAATCCTTTCCATGCAGGCTCTTGCCAGAGTCTATTGGACAGGTAGCCGTGGTATTAAATTACAGCAGCACAGATTCCAGATCTAGTCCTCTTGACTGAGATACCCATATAGAGACTAGGCCACAGATATAATGACTTCCTACAGACAGCATTTTAATCATGACAAATAAGGTATGCAATACCTTTTCTGTCATCATTTACTGTACTTACCCCCATGTTGTCCCAAACCTGTATGGCTTGCATTCTTCTGTGGGAAAGAAAAACATGATGTTAGGGACAGACAGCCTCAGTCACCATTCACTTTCATTGCATCTTTTCTTCATACAATAAAAGTGAATAGCGACTGAGGCTATCATTCTGCCTAACATCTCCTTTTGTGTACCACAGAGAAATAAAAATGTATACGGGTATGAACCAACATGATGATGAACAAAAGATAAGAGAATTCAAATTTTTGAGTGAACTATCCCTTTAATGGCAATACTATGAGTAACCCAGCAAAACCCATTTCATTTATCACACATTTACAACCACAAACCGATGCAGATATTTCTTCATTTAAAATAACCTAAGCACTATAGTGATACAGAAAAACAGATGCATCTGTTATATAGGATAAGATTTCTGCAGTCTGGGACTCAAAGGGATTCCTGACCCCAGAGTGACCTCCTCCTTAGAATGACAACAAATCAGGCCCTGTTAGGCTACTTGGAAACCCTATGACCTGCACCTGTAAATATTAAGACATAGGCTCTTTGCAATAAGTGTAAATAGCAACAAATAGCATCTTCTTAGCACTGAGGGCAAATAGTGTTAGATGCTATTTGCACCCCTAATTAAATACTAACATACAGTATTACTGCAGAATGTTTATTGTTTATTTAGAGTCCCACAGACACCCTACACCAACTCCTACCCCTAAACCTAACTCTAAATGATGTACCATGATGTACAACTCTAAATGATGTACAAAAATGTACCACGGTTTTACTACGGTAACATAGTATCACCATGGAATTTTGTAGTAAAATCATAGTACCCACAAAATTAAACATGGTTACTATATTGACACCATATTACTACAGTAACACCATAATGAATTGCATTAAAACTATGGCTTCCGCCAAAACACATGGTTACTACAATATTACTATAGTAAAATCATGGTTAATTTGAACCTTTCTCTCATTTCCTCGACCGTCACTGTGAACAAATCACTGTGAGGAAATCAACATTTGAATTATTATCTATATATTATTATAAGTATTAAAGGAAATATTAAGAGTGGAGACAGGAAACAGGATGGGCCAAAAGGGGGAATCGAACCCGGGTTGTCCGCACAAAAAAAAAAGCACATCCACAACCATCTTAACACACTACACCATTGCAGCGACACATAGGAGTGCAGTTAGTCTTCAATTTCAGTGTTTCAACCAGACTATTTGAGTGCAAATAACCACACTGTGTGGCGGGCGCTATTTACATCTAGTGCAAAATTTCAATCCGAAACCGAAATATTAAACAACAAGCATGTCTAAATGTAACCACCTGTGTTGCAGTCCAAATCAGCTTGCACAACTAGCACAAAAAGTAGACCAATGCACAAGACAAGAACTTATCAACAACTGTAAAGTTAAGAGTATCATGCATTGAGTTGAGAGTGCAGAGAGTTGAGCAATTTAACTTGTTTTAAACACCTGAGAAAACATCAGATCTGTAATATTGTAATTTTTTGGGAGAAAAGGTATGACAAGCTAACATCTAAACTGAATCCATCATACTATCACATTTAGGCTTGGTAACATTCTATTAATATTCGAATACATACAAACACCTTACATTCACAGTCACCTGATTCTGATATGCAACTGCTCCTATTCGTTTAAGAGTATATGTTATATCATGTTCATAGCATATTGTTATTATGTTATTATAACGCATAATAACCATGATCAGTGACATCTCCATGCACACATCTGCTTTAGCTATCGCAGGAAAGCTTTTATGTTGCATTAGCTACTGTTACAAGTTTTGAATCAACTTCTTTGGGACTTTAATCGCAGACAGGTCTGATCTAACCATGCATTAAGTGTTTATGAGTTGCTCCGATTGGATGAAATGAACAAATCTCCATGAGCGCAGCAGCAGCTCCGTGTCTGTGCGGGCCTTGCGCAGAAAATAACAACAATGTAACACAACCGCGTTTGTTTACACGTTCAGATGAAGTACTAATTTGAAGGGACATAACGAACCCCGAATGAGTTGTGCAGTCGACACGTACAAGCGTCAAGTGATCGAGTAAAACGAAACGCTTCGTTTCATCACTTCACCACACCTAGCAACAGCGCCGCGGCGACGCAGGAAGTGCGCGCGAGCCCGGCCATTGCTGCGCGAGCAATAGCGGTACAGATTGTGTTTCCGAGAGCGCACTTACCGATGTGGTTATCCTCGATGTGCACGATAAGCTCGGCCAGCGACTCGAAGTGCAGTCCGCAGCCCCCGAACTGGCAGATGTTGGAAAAGAAGGAGGCGGCGGCGATGCCTGTCATGGTCTTTGCTACATTGAATAGCAGCGCAGGGCAAGCGGAAAAGAGATTGCACGCACGCACGCGCTCACTCGCACGCACGCACCGCACGACAGACAGCAGCAGCAGCAGTTGGGGCAGAACAGGGTGAGAGCGCAGTAGGAGAGAGAGGAGGGTCCACTAGCACACACGTCATACCTGTTGATATGAAATAATATACTCTAGTTCTGCATGTGTGCCTATTTGTGTGTGATGGTAATAGCACTTCTAACGTTTTGGAGTAAAAGTTGGATAAGTCTAGTATTTGGACAGAGTTAGCTAGCAGCCAATAAAAAAATAAAAAAATAAATAAAAATAAAAAAAGAAAGAAAGAAATAATTAAAATGATAAATGTTAAAATTAATTTGTTAAAGCCTAAACTAGGCTACTCTGAGATCACAATGATAAAATCTTAAAATCTATCAAATTTCTGATCTTTAAATTCTCACTCTGCAGCTTTGACAAAAGTGTGCTAAATAATAATATATATTTTTTTTTCAAAAATATGATTTATTTATTTATTGGTTCTTAGGAAAATAGAACAATAGAATTTTCTTTATAAAGAATTGTTTTTAAAGAAAACATGTATAAACTATAAAACACTTTAAAAATTTATTATAGTGGGGAAATTAAAACGTTTGAGTGGGTGACAAGCCCAAAATTGAGGGATTTGGCTAATTCTGGCAAATTGTAAATAGCCTTTCTAAACTCTTTAAAATTAGGAAACAAGCAGGGTCAATTAAATAGACATGATCAAATTTTAAAGTTTTTGCAATCTATCCAAGAGATCGTAGTTTTATTTTATTTATTCATTTTTTAAGTGTACAATGTCTTATGTTGTGTTTTTTCATGTGTATCTCATCAAGATCTCTTCTGTGTAACATATGATGATTTCACTTTAAATAAAAAGTATTTGCTAAATGTGAGGTAACGGTAAATAACTGTTGCTAGGAAGTACAATGCAGTGCAGTAGATGTCCACATGATGGCAGTATGTAATTAAAAACTGTAGGCTTCTGTTCCTTGATGCGAGTAAGAAAACCGTGGTACATGTCCAGAAACAAAACTTAAACATTAAAACATAATGGTTCTTTTTGCAACTTTTTTTGCAATCATACAAACATCATATAGCAGGGCACGTTAAAGGTGCATTCTGTAATTTTTTCTTATATAAAAAGTTTCACTTCTAAAGACTTGAATTTTAATGTTGAAACATATGTATATAATCATGAGCACTCACATGAGATGAAGACATCAGTCATGTCAGTAAGCTTATAAAACTGCTGTTTATATCTACATGGAGAGGGTCCCCTCATGCGGGCTGCCATGTTGAGATCACACGGCCAGACAAATACTACTCAATTAATCTCAGTAACAACCCTGTTATGGGACACTTTCACTCATAGATTTAATTAATCCTGACTGGCTGTGAATAGTGAATTTCTGAAACGGCATCTATAACTGAAAACTATTTGTGGTTGAATGATCCTGCATCCACATCACTAGGGGTCAGTGTAAGTCCAGGACAAGGTGGACCTTTAATGAGTGTTGTGGTGAAATACCATTTTTCATTTGGCAAATTATTTTACCGTGCTAGTCTAAAAAACATCTCAGATGATACTCAATCTTCATAGATACTTTTTTTTTTTTTGGTCTGTATTTAGATAATATGAAATTTTTTAACTAATATTTAAATAACTTTGAACTAAATCACAAAGCTCGTATCTGCTTTTATGAATGAATGATTGTTGCATTTATATAGTGCTTTTTCTGGCACTACATTCAAAGCACTTTACACAGTGAACAGGGGACTCTCCTCAATCCACCACCAGTGTGCAGCATCCACCTGGATGATGTGACGGCAGCCATAGTGCGCCAGTATGCTCAGCACACACCAGCTATTGGTGATGACTAACTTATTTTACTTAACATTTAACAAGCCCTTTAGACATCACTGCTGGTTTGTATGATCAAGCTTGTCACTCTGTTCAAAGCGTTGTCATGTTTGCATAGTATGCATAACTGCAGTATGTAAAGTTAAAAATTCATATCTTATCCCATTCAGTCACATATAAATTAACTTCTTGAGGCATAAAGGCCTTAAATAGCAGTGTGGTTAAACAGATGACCTGATCACAACTGTTTTCTTTCCTTTTACTCGCGTTATCATCCATGTGCTTCATCTCTCTCTCTCTCTCTCTCTCTCTCTCTCTCTCGCTCTCTCTCTGTCTCACTCTCCTGCCTCCTCTGTTTTTCCATGATTTCCTGTTCACGTTTGTTGGCATGTGGCAGAAGTCATCAGTGCTGGTGTCATGCCCGGTACTGTGTAAGGGAACCTCATTGGGTTGGGCCCCATTTACTCACCACAGCAGAGTGCAGCATGGGCAGCTGTGCGCCCCAATCGGCATGCTTTTTCCAGCAACGTTGGAACACATTGTGGGACATGTCTGTGAAAGCATTACATCACTGACTCACTCTGTTTTGAGGCTCTCCAGAACTTGTGGCCTTCAATCTTAACTTGAGTTCTGTTATCCTTCAATATATATTTTTTTAATGATCAAATTTGATTAGATGGTCAGCAATCAACCTGAGGCTTTATGATTTTTGATGTAATACAGATACTCATGCTCACTAATGTTTTGAGTCCTCTATTCCAAAGGTAAAAATTGCAGTTATATATCTCAGAAACAAATAAGAGATAATAAGAAACTGCTTGTTTTGTTTATTTGCAGATAATTTATACACTTTGCATGTGGCATCAGCAGGAAATAGTTTTCCTAAATTTGATAATGAGCCAAACATTTTTATGACAACTGAAGTTAGGCAATAGGCAAAATAAAGGGATAGTTCTTTATTTATATTGTTCCAGACCCATATTACCTTTTTTTCCTCTATGGAACACAAAAGAGATGTTAAGCAGAATGGTAAGGGCTGAAAGGTTTAGTCTTCATTCACTTCCATTGTATGGGGAAAGATGCACTAAAAGTGATTGGTGATTTTCTTTTGTGTTCTATGAAGGAAAGAAAGTCATATGGGTTTGGAACAAAATGAGGGTGAGTAAAATCAGTACACGATGACAGAATTTTAATTTTTTAGTGAAATATCCCTTTAAATAGCAGTCTCATGGTCCAATAAAACTTCTGAGAATGTCTTTTTTTCAGACTCTGTGATGATTGATAGGGTAAAGGCACTGGTTTTGAATACTTTGCATATTCCAAAGCTCCTCAAAGTGTCATTTGATCTCCTAACGCTACCAATTGCAAATCCCCAGACCCCGTTAAGGACTTAAATGACATCATAAAGTTCAGACATATAACTATTACAAGTACTGGCTTTCCCTTGTTGGCAGCGGGAAATATAGGACTACGACGCACATGGCATCATGCCCTCACCGCTGCAGTCATACTGTAAACTACTCCGAAAATTTGTCAGTCAGTTTGTTAGGTTGATTATTATGCAATGGCTACATTGTTCCACTTAAAAGAATTTCACAAAGATACTTTCTTTATAGTAACAGTATCATAATATCCTTTGTTTTGTAAACACTTGAGGGTTTTAAGATCACATGCAAGTCCTCAGCTTTTATTTTTTTCCTGATTGCTTATGAAATTTCTGGGAAAATGGAATTTCAGCTGGCTTCAGATTTTATAAATGACCTCATAATGTCCACTGGCACAGTTGCATTGACATCACTTATACTAGGATACAGTGCAGTTTCCCTCGAATTGTCTTTGCCTGTGGACTGTGGTAGGCCACCTTTTTGAGCTAAACAATGAGCTTTGTTGGGGAGAAGGCATGTGTTATTATACAAGGCTGCATTTCAACATTTCAACATTTCCATCCCTGCAGGCACTTTAAAGTGAAGATGGAACATTTTGTTAAGATCAAACAGCCAATCTGTTTCCTTGCTCTATATCCAATGATCATTCCTCAAAGCAATCAACTCTTCAAACTCTTCAAACCTGGGACAAAATGTGGTTTAAACAAAGCTGGAGTAAGAATTCAAACAACCATGAATGTTTTTCTTTGAGATGTGCATTTTAGAACTTTTAGTTGCATTAGAGTTCATGTGAAATCCATTTTGAATTATGACATATATTGGATTCAAGAAGCTGCCCAAACCAGATACAGTTCTGGCTCTTACGATACATGTTGTAACATGTTATGGTCACACACACACACACACACACACACACACACACACACACACACACACGCACACACATTCTGTAAATATAAACAGGATAATAATTTGTTCTGTTCTGTAATTAATTCTTTAAGCTTGCCAAACAAGGCCTCCATTATGTCACTGACATTTAATATGTTCATATTTTGCCTTTCAACTGATGGAATATTGTCATTAAAGGTGCACTTAGTAACTTTTTTCTTTGTGTCATCTTGGACTTACACTGACACCTTGTGGTTTGGATGCAGCATCATTTAAAATCAATAGTTTTCAGATGCCATTGTAAAAATGTGGTATTCACAGTCAGACATGATTACTTTAATCAATGAGTGAAAGTGTCAAATAACAGGCTTATTACTGAGATTAAGTGAGTAGTATTCAGCTTGTCATGTGATTCTAACATGGCAACCCCATGTGCAGACTCTCTCAATGAAGAATAAAGCAGCTTTTATAAGGTTACTGATATGACTGGAGTCTTCGTGTGCTCATGATCTCCTACATATATTGCAAAATTAGAATTCCTGTCTTTAGGAGTTAAACTTTTTTAATGAGGAGAAATTACTGAGTGCACCTTTAACATGAATATTTGGATACATTTGGAAGACTTAAACCTGGACAGTGGCTTATTGCAAAATTTATAAGAACGGCAACAAAATGAACCTATAGGAATAAAATCTGTTTTACAGGTACTCAACCTTTTACAGTATGCAGGCCTATCTATGTTTGGGTCTCCGTGGGTCGTCTGTGCTGGTGTAACTGCTACAAATGTTCTTCCTTTAAGTGAAATGGAACCATTCCAATCTTCTGAATGCAATTAAACGGTTCTGGGACATGCTCACCATCAAGGGTGAATCTAGTTCGATCCAAGGTCAACTTCAGCCAAAGAGCTGATTAAACACACAATCTCTCGGTTTTGTTTGTTGGCAGTGAATGGACATCTGTGGATGAGGTTTTCTGAAGTCTTCTGTCACGTGAATAAACTCTCTGATGTCAAATTGCAGTCAGGTTTCAGTTGCCACATTCTTAATTTGCTGATCTTGGGATGGTGCTTCTTCAGTGCGAATTAAGCTCAGTTAAGTTTAGTTCAATCTGCCTAAATAAATTGAATACAGGCCTTGAAAAAATAAAGCTCATGATTGACCATTTTACAAAAAAGAATGAAAAGACAAAAAAGATGTTGCTCTTTAATCATAATGATCATTGGTAAATCAAATGTTTATAGCTAGTAGTTTCAGGAAAGAAAAAAGAACCCCAGACCTGACATTACAGGGACACTTTTGGACCTTTCCTTTGAAATCTGAATTTAACCCTGCCACAAATTTAGAGACAAATCAACCTGCATTGCATTAGAGACAAAATCCTTTAAAGAGTAGGGTCAGTGACCCAGCACTGACTGTGCACTTATGCCACTTACTGCATGGCTCTCCCACGGGATGATGTCTGGATCGCTGGGAGAAATATATAGACCATAAAGGAACAAAAACTGTCATAAAGCTTTGATTAAGACCCAGGTTAAAAGACACAGGCAAGCGAAGTGGCTGAATTATAGTGGCAGTTGAGGCTAGCGTTATTGTTCCCGTGACAGAGCTCTTAGCATGGGTGGCTCATTGTAAACAGCCCCTTTCTGAGGAGCAGACAGTCATTAATCGCTGAAGCAATCCCAGACTCCTCAGAAATCACACTGCTGCCATCAGCACATTCACTAAAGCTTCAAAGGTTGTGACTCTGTCTACCATTGGCTTCATGACACTCTTTTTATTCTTACCCTATTATGGCTGACGTGTCAGTTTAACAGCTATAATGAACTTCATGACCATTTTCTGTGCTACTGTCTGTCGCAGAAAAAAATGTTCTCAGAAAATGACAGTATATGAGATTAATAGTTCTCGAACAGTTTTAAAGGGATAGTTCACCCAAAAATGAAAATTCTCTCATTTACTCATTCTCCTGCCATCCCAGATGTGTATGACTTTCTTTCTTCTGCTAAACTTTGAAGCTTAAACAGCACATAAAGGCAGCACAAAGTAATCCATATGACTCCAGTGGTTTAATCCATGTCTTGTGAAGCGATCCAATCAGTTTTCAAAGATAAAAGACCAAAATATAACTCCTTTTTTACTATGAATCTTGTCATAGAGTCTTATTGGCGATCATGATTTCAAGCTTGGTTACAGGTCCTTGCTCCATCTAGCCTCTGCGCATGATGTATAGTGAAAAAAGAGTTACATTTTGGGCTGTTCTCACCTTAAAAGCAATTGGATCACTTCAGTAGACATTGATTAAACCACTGAAGTTTTATGGATTAATTTTATGCTGCATTTATGTGCTTTTTGGAGCTTCAAAGTTCACTTGCATTGTATGGACACACAGAGCTGAGATATTCTTATATAAATATCTTCCTTTGAGTTCATCAGAAGAAATAAAGTCACACATCTGGGATGCCATGACAGTGAGTAAATGATGAGAGAATTTTAATATGTTGGTGAACTATCCCTTTAAAAGCTCCATCGCTGTGTTTTCAGAATGTTATACACAGAGGAATTAAGCTAATTTCACAGTAATAATGATTATGATAGACATGCACGCTGACTGTGGGCTCTGCTTCTATTAGTCTCTTACTTTCTCACTATTTTAATTTCCATTTTACCAAAGATACATTAATCAAGTGTCAAGTGTAGATAGCAATTAAACTTTCTCATTTTATATGGGTAATTTTCCACATATAAATTGTCATATAATTATTTTTTTGTATCATGAAACACATTTGAATATATGACAATATTTTAACAATATACAAAATAGCTATACAATGCATAGTAAATCGATCATGTACAATACATGACTGTACACATTCTGTATTTGTTAATAATATGTACTTACAGTAAGTTTTGAAAGAAAGAAATTCCTCATCTGCAGCATCTGTTCGCAGATGGATTTAACATAAAGTATTTTGTCAAGAGGAACAGAAATAAACTCATATTTGTTAGTTTGTCCTTCGATGCCACCTGCATCACATTTCATCTGCCTGGCAATTATCTGCAGACAAAGAAGTCAGAGCTTTGATTCTGTAACTTCATCTTCTAAATTCAACACTTGCAAGCAGACATAATCCATCCAATAATTTATTTACCCCTCAAACTTTCATTATTTATTATGCGCAGGCTCTGGCAGGCTGTGCACAATTAATAGACCTGGATAAGTGAGCTGGGATGTTTAGTGCATTCAGCCTGTGTGTGTCTTCTCTCCTGTCAACAGACAGTTCAAGTGATGTAAATCAAATAATTTGTTACTCATTAATAATTCATGCATTCAACAACATCAACAAACATCTATACAAAGTTTGACAGAACAGTAGTTCATGAACATTCACACATGAATATAAAACAAAATATTTTAATGTACATTAACTAATTATCTTTGTTGATTTCATTAATTCAGTCATTTATCGTGTAAGTAATTACAAATTACTAACAGTGTGTTAGCTTTATGATTGCCTACCTAAAATGTTGCAATTTATTTGTCTAATTGTCAATCTGTCAGTGAATTTGATATTTCATGATCATATACATTTTTATTCCTGTTTGTTACTTCCTGCGGTGAACAACAATAACAACTTGAAGCCAGACAGATGTTGGTGTTGCCGTACAGCCGCCACACCCACTGGCTCTGACCCCGTCCCACTTGCCCCGCCTCCACAAGGACCGCAATGATTTAGAAGTTCAGGAATCCCACGTGACGTCACAAAAGGGTGACGTAATGCTTCTCTAAATAGATCGTATTGTAATCTTTCCTCAGTCCAACGTGGTTCCTTCAGAAAGTGTGCTGCATCTTCTCCAGACTTCTGCGGTGAGTTGTTTGAGTTGTTTTTCATGCCGATACAATTCCGCGCATCCACATGCACTTGCTTGAGGTGCCGTTGAAATTCTCTTGAGTCTGAAGAAGTGACAAGTTGCTTTGGGACACACATCAACAGATTTCAAGTACTTTCACACAGTCGTTTTCATTGGGTCTATTTAGTTTGCTCCCTTTTCCATAAAGCACACAGTGACCGCAATTTATTATGCTCCGTTTTTGCGGTGTTAGCATGTAACAGGTTTTCTTATTTGCTTTGAATACCCCGATTTTGGTGTTAAGAGTCTGTGTCGCGTTGAGCTGTAACTTTTTGATTACATTTCTAAAAACTGAATGTAGATGAATGATAACTGTTGCAAAAGTTTACGCGCAGTTTGTTATTTGTTATTGGTTCGCGCGCACGAAGCTGTCAAACACGATCGCTCTACAGCCGCGGAGTTTTTACTTTGCTTGAGCAAGTGTTTGTCTTTGTGCATGTGTATGTGTGTACATGAATATGTGTAAGACTTATGTTGTATCCCGTTCGTGTTGAGTATTGTTCCTATAAGCGAGCGGTCAGCGAGTCAATGTGTAGCGTTGGACCTGCTTGGCTTCATTCATCAACATGCAGATACTGAGGAACTTCGCTGTGTCGCTTGTGTTTGAATACTGCTGCACCTCTCTGTATTGTCCCGTCCCGAATAGAGAACAAGAGCTTTCGCCGACTGTCAGAGAGCGGGATCCCAGCTCACCCTTTCTCTTTAAATAAAACAGTGGTTGACATAAAGTATGCTGGCAGCAGGCGTGTTTAAATGTTTTTATTTATTTTAACAATAAAGCAATGTATCGGAACATGACGTCATAATGCAGGCCAGTCATACTGTTTGATTAACCGTCGAGATATTGAGGGTTTCAGCGGTTTGTGCTGACTTGGCAAACTCACCTCTAAAAGCCTATAAGCTAAAGATTTGAATCCACTAACACGAAGATTGAAAAATTGCATGCGCTTTAGTTTGTTATTTGGGTCTCCTTTGACTTCACAAATAAATATCTTTTGGCACCAGGGATGAACAGCAAGCAATTTTAATTAGTGTTTATTCCTATTTATGGGCATGAGCAACTTCATATAGGGTGAAAAAAAAAATATATAATTTTGTCAGATTACCTTTAGTTTGAGATTCACTTTATAGATTGATTTATGTAGATTTTATTGGAATTATTTTTATATTAGCCTATTATCTGTAAAATATGCTATATTTTGTTACGCAGTTTTAGCCAATAAAGCTGTTTTGACTGATATTGGAAAAATGATTAGAAGTTGCCAGTGTAACTATTCTTTCCATCACTGGTGCTTTTTGGCTGCATGTAAACCGAGTGGGAAAAAAAAAAAAAAAAAATATATATATATATATATATATATATATATATATATGTATGTATTAAACTAACAAGAAATGCTAATATGGATAAAAATGTGCATTTCTAAAATTCTCTTTGAGAGAATGATGTGGCATTGAAAACATTTTGGCTGTTGGTACACTTTTCTATTGTTCAGTGTGTAGTCGTGTCATAAAGCTCAGTAAAAAAAATTATAAAAAAATAAGCCCTTGGCTTGCTCACTGGGGGCCTGAGGACTATAATTGTTAAAGCATGATTTTCAGTCGTGTTGTTCATTTAAACCACGCTATGAAGACTTAAAGACATTACAGCATAATTTTCTGTAAATCTGCTTTGAAATGATGTTTGTCGCTATACAAATAAAAATTACTTGGCTTGACTTGAATTAAAAAAGAAAATTTGCTCACAAATGTCAAGGGCTAGGGTCTTCATTTTGGTGTCACATCTGTTCATTGAACAATGACATTCCATTGCAAATAATATAAAAATGTTTGTACATGCAACAAAGTCTCATGAGAGTTCATCACAATACTATGAGGTTGTGAATTTGTAAAAAATCATACGACTTCATAGTACCTCATACTATTTTGATGAATACTGGAGAGTTCGGGCTGTTACATCAAGGGGCGTAGACCTCCCCCCCCCCCCCCCCCAACATTTCTACCATGATCAATGGAAACATGTAAATCTACGCCCTTGGGTACATCTAATGTAAAAGTCAGCATGAAGTTCTCTGGGTCTCTGTGAGTTTATGTTTGAGAAGATGTGATGACTGACATTGATTGAAGGTTGCTATTGTGGGGCCCCTTCGTCTGTTCATTATGAGAAGTTTATGGTATCTTTCACATTGTCTATATGTTTCTTATTCCTTGCCCCAGGCCCTGTGCTGATCCTACCTTGAACCTCTGCTGCCGAAGGCTTGCGGAGGACAATAGATGTTGGATTTGAATTGCAGCACAAGTTTGTGCTTGCTGTAACCTCCTGCACCCTCCTCCTCCTCCCCTCAGTCTGTACAACATTCTGTTTGAATTCAAATCTGTAGGAGAAGGTTCCTCACCGGTTCTCTGTATAACTGTACTCCGGTTCCTTAATCCTCCTCTGCTGCCACATCAGGTCATTCTAAATTTAAAGTGTAACAAAATTTTATGTGTTTAATGAAAACACCCGGGAAATAAAAGCATAGTGGTGTATGGTCACCGGTGAGCAAACATTACACACCTGGCCTCGTGTCAAATGGGGATATTCAACAGTTTAAATGGCTAAAAGCCATGCTGGGGTTGCTTGGGGAAATGAGACAGTAATATTTTTGTCATTAAAGACATTTGATGACAGTGTTTGTAGAGAGTAGTTAGAATGTCAAAGTTCTGGTCAGAGCAAACAGAGTGGGAGAGGCAGGTCTTCAAACTATCGAATCTTGATTGATATATATATATATATATATATATATATATATATATATATATATATATATATAGGAATTCGTAAAATTTGAGGCTTAAGGTCAACATAATATCAGAATTGACACTATTCACTTATCTCAATACATGTTCTACATTCATACACTGAATTTTTTTTATTCACTTTCACAAATAATTAATTATTATTATTTATTTTTTTTGTAGCAATTCATGCAACAACCAATGTTGGCAATTTCTTTTCCTCTGCCCTTTTCTCATTAAGCCTTGTTTATACTTTTGCCTGGCACTTTTTTTTTTTAGAAATGCTCAACTTTATGCAAATGAGAAGCATAAAACACAGGACGACAACCAATCACTGTGAGCTGAAAGCAGTGACATCTGTCATAAGCGCTTCACAATCTGATGATAATGCCGAAATTTCTGCTAAATTCAGTACTTAAATAACATAAATATTTTTAAACTTAAAACATACTTTAAATGATGATTGCAGACATTCATTGTGGCAATACTGTGGCTGAGTAAGCACAAATTTAATAAATCAACACTGTTTGTATATTTCGGCTTTCAGAAATGAAGCTGGCATCTTTCCAACAGTAATTGTGAATATATAAGATTATATTATTGCTCATGTACTGAAAGCAATGATAGACAATACACACTTGCTTTATATATTGCAAACACGCCCCAGAGATGGCAGCCTTTTAGGGTTGGGAGCGAGGCTCAGCTCATTTCTTCCGCTCCATTGGACATGTACCATTATGTGGTGTCAGGTGCGCTCACCGTGCTGTAAACAGAGACGTTTTCGCACGCGCCAGATTCGAATGGGTGAAGAGGTGAATAAACATTTTTTGGTCTGTTTCTCATACAACATGACCACCTGGCTCCAGATGATTTGAAATATAGTGTACAAGTGATATGGACACATTTCTGGTGCTTTTAAGAGCTTTTGGAGCTTGACAGTCACAATTTCAATCCCTCATTCTTGTGTTTCACTGATGAAAAAGTTTTACTGAGTGAGTAAAAGATTGAAATATTTGTTTATATATATTATAGCTGTCAGAATTAACCCATTAATGTATGTGATTAATTTAAGTTTTTACGTGATTAACACATAAATTTCTTTAAATTGCGATTAATGTATTTACCGTTATTACATAAACATAAACCAGCATAAACTCTGGTCTGGTGTGCAGAACCTTTGAGATTGCCCACCCGTTATTACACTGGCGCACACTTCACAACCAACACAGCTTCACAGCGCTTTGTGTCAGTGATGGGGAAAGGAGCTCTTAACGGTATTTGATATATATATATATATATATATATATATATATATATATATAAAAAGCCCATATGGGACTTGTGATAGACATTAAGTATCTTTCAGTGTAAGGTGGATTTAAGTAACACAGAAGCACATCAAGTCATAAATATCACCAAAATGCAGAATGAGATGTTTTTGTCTGCAATCGCTTTTCATGTGGAGTTCAAAGCGGCACTTGACGCTGGCATTGACGCCCTGACATGAATCATGAATGCGGCTTCACAATTGCTGTAGCAAAGCAGATAGCCACAGTTGGCTGATTAATATTTTGGAGGATGAGAGTTTGAGATACAATGCCCATTGCAATTAATACTCAACCTATGTAGGGACTAGTTTTAGACTTTGTAGACTTTTAGTCTAATTAGACTTTGTAATTTCATATTACTTGAATTGGTGCTATTTTAGTGCTTTTCTATCTTTATACTGTGGAAGGCTTGGAAAAGGGAAAATGTTAATTAAGCATTATATTGTTAAATTTTATTTTGTTTTCTTTTCTAAGATGAAATAAATGCATTTTGACAGGGAAGAAGTACATATAGTGTCAGTTTAGAGCGCTTTCACAATCTGCGATTAATCACGATTAACAAAAAAAAAAAAATGTGATTCATCGTGATTAAATTTTTTTCATTAGCTGACTGCACTGACTGACTGTAAATATTATTCTATTAAAATAAATGTATATAATATATAGTTTCAAAGGGGGATGTGACCAAAAAAACAAAAACAAAAATGAGAACCTAACCAGAAAACTTTAGATTATTAGATACCACTTTTTACATTGTGATCTTATTAATGATTCATAGGCCAAAATTAGTCTTTCATCAAAACTTTACTCTCTGAAATTACTTTTCTTTTTGGCTGTCACCAAGCCCTCTTATTTTCCAACCACTCCCCTCCAACCACCTGTCATAGAGACAGCTTTTCACAATCCAATCAATTTCCCACCCAAAAACTTTTTTCCTTGCTGAAAAAAATAACAGTTTGCAAATGCCATTTTATTTTGACCTTAAAGGGATAATTCACCCAAAAATTCTGTCATCATTTACTCCAGACCCATATATATATATTTTTTTTATTTTTTTTTATTTTTTTTACTTCTGTTTAACACATAAGGAGCTCTCAGGCAGAATGTTAGCCTCAGTTACCATTTACTTTCATTGCATATTTTTTCCATACAATAAGACGTATGGGACAAGAACTCTCATTTAGCAATGAGTGGAATTAAGCTAGATGGAGAGAGAGAGAGAGAGAGAGAGAGAGAGAGAGAGAGAGAGAGAGATGGAGAGAGAGAGAGAGAGAGAGAGAGAGAGAGACAATAATAGATACAGATACAATAATTTTCTGTATGGGCAAAAACAGACAAAAGAGTTGATGAGTGAGTGACAGAGAGAAAGAGAGTGTTAGTGACTTGTCATTTTTCTTGATGTCAGTACAGAAACAGACCATGTCCAGACCATGTATCCCCAAGGGCTGGGTGTCAAAAGTGGCCTGGAGGGGCTCTGCCCCAGGGCTGGACTGTAAGGAAAAAGATGTCTGGTTAAAATAACAGCACATTTGCATGTTTTGACTACATGAGAGGAAACAGTTGGCTAGACCAATCATACAGGAAAAAAAATCACATGCAAATGGTGAAAGCATTCATACAGCAGGGTCCATGCATAACTGGAGGGACCAAAATTAGATATTTGAATTCATACTTTTCATGTGTTCAAGTTTTCATCTTTCAAAGTTTCTAACATGTTTATTTTCCATGCATTTGGAAAGTGTTTGTTAGCTGTCTAAGCAGTGTGTCAATATGTACCCACAGTCATTAGTCTGTTTTGCTGCTGTATATGAAGGGGATTCGACTCGGCTGACGTGCACTATTACAGCTGTGTCTTGTTAGGCTGTTGTAGACCATAATGCTGTTACTTTTTCACACAAACCTTACATAAGAGTGCTATAAATGCCCAAAAAAGGGGTTAGAAACATTGATAATGTTTATGATCACCTGTAGTACACCACATTCAGCCAAATACTACTGAACAACACAATGTTTTCACTGTTGTGATAAGATAATCACAAGCGTTTGTTGCAATCCAATGACAAGGCTCATAAAGAATCTATTCCGGGTCGTTGACTCAAAACATATCCATGGAATTTTTTGTTAATCAGCATTAAGATGTTAGATTCAAATGTATGTGAAATGTATAAGAGCAAATATATTTAAGGACCTGTCACTATTTCTTTTAAATTTTTCACAATTTTTAATCACTTTTTTGCCTTCAATATTGCATTTTAAAGGAATGTTCCAGGTTCAATACAGGTTATACTCAATCAACATCATTTGTGGCATAATAATATATTTCACAACACTGAATTCTGATCTCCTTGGCAGCAAAATTGTGAGTGGGCCCACATAAGAAAACAGTGTCCAATCAACACCAGAGGAGCGGCCTGCTTACACTTCATATGTGGAAAGCTGAATGGCTGGCAAACCATTACATTGTCAGTCTGTCATCCATGGCATTTAGCAGCATCATGTCACTGAACAAGGGATCTCAGTGGCCATAGTGAGCAATGATGAGAGATAAAGAGTCAGTCTGTTTCTCACCCACACCTATCATAACGCTTCAAAGGTCTGATCACCATTCACTTGCATTGTATGGTCAAATCTTTGTTTGTGTTCTGCCGAAGAAAGTCATATATACCTAGGATGGCATGAGGGTGAGTAAATGATGAGAGAATTTTCATTTTTAAGTGAACTATCCTTTTAATTGGAATGTCAATGGCATTAGTAGGGAGTTGGTTCCTTACAGCTTCCACTCTTATGGGAAGGTGTTCCACTAGATGTTGGAACATGTCTGTGGGGATTTGTTCCCATTCAGACACAAGAGCATTAATGAAGTCAGGAACAGATGTTGGGCGATGGGGCCTGGCTCGCAGTCTGGGGCTTTGCTGTTAATTAGTAGGGTGTGTCCACAAACATTTGACCGTGTAGTATATATTTCACCATGACTAAACTACTTTAAAGCTGACCTGATACCAGCCGCTAAGACCAGGGCTGCTGCGGTACTAAAAGGACAAAAGAGTTTAGGTGTCAAAAGAGCTGCTAATGACTGGAAGTTCATTGATACGTTGACCTTGGTGCCGTATGTCTGGGTTTGCCATCGACTTGCGTGCACAACACAAAGAAGATAGTTTACAGCAAAGGCTTCATAGTGATGAAGGAGCAGGATGACATTTTACAGTCAGTTATGTAGGCACTCCTTCCCAAATGGTACCTGTGTCCAGGTTTATTATAGTTTATAATTATTTTTATTTCGTTTTTATTTCTATTATTATGTAAGATTGTCTTTTCAATTTAGTTTAGTTTTCATTAATTTTCACTCTATAACTGTCCATGTTCATTACGCCATAATGCCTATTTTTCTATGCATACAAGTACTGCTCCTATCTACTTGAATGTGGAAATATAGAAATAGTTGGTGAAGATTATGAGGAAATAACATATATCTAATCTACAATAATATCTGACAACAATCGAATAAAAAAGTGTGCTTCTTTAGCTCAGATCACTCTTAAAAACGTCTCGGTTACGTATGTAACCTCCGTTCCCTGATGGAGGGAACGAGACGTCGTGTCGAAGAAGCGACACTAGGGGTCTCTCTTGAGCGCCGAAAGATACCTCTGATCTATGAAAAAAGGCCAATGAGAGTTGGCGAACAGTATTTGCATACTCCGCCTCCGGATACGGATATAAAGGCGAGAGAAATACGCTCGTTCATTCAGGATTTTTCTGAGGAGCTGGGAGTGTTCCGGGCACCTCAGCGGCTCGGCTCAGCGACGTGGCCGGGAAGACACGACGTCTCGTTCCGTCCATCAGGGAACGGAGGTTACATACGTAACCGAGACGTTCCCCGTCTGTCGCTCACTTCGACGTCGTGTCGAAGAAGCGACACTAGGGGTCCACTTCAAAACTCGCCATGTGCTGAGCCGTGTACATGTACTGCTGACACAGAAGCGGGCAGGTATTTCTACGTGCACAAGCGACCAACTGTGCTCAGGCTGCACGTACTCTTCCCCAATGCCCCGAAAAAGCGTCAGAATCCTTTTGGTTACCCTAGGGGGGAACAAGGTGACGCTCCCAACTAGGGAACGGGCCAAGCCTGGCTGGGCCTCTTTTCTCTCTATGTTTTCTCGGCATAGAGCAAGAGCAGCCGGGGCCCTTACCGCATCGAGGTAAGGGGGTCTTATTCCCGAATCCCTATTCTTTTAGGGAGAAAAGACCCTGCAGAGGCCACACCCACCCGAAAGGGGAGGTAAAGGTGGCGAAATACATCACATGGCCTCTTGGGTCACATGTGGGAAAAATGGCGCGGTGGTAGATCCCGCCTCGAGGAGGGGGGAGTTGCTACAACACGGCGACCGGAGGGCAGCCAAAGACTGCCTAAGGGAGACGCGGGTCAGCTCGTAAGGTGACCGTACCGCGGAAGTACACACAGGAGGAGTCCCGTAGGCGGCCTGATCTGTGGAGCACCTATTCCAGTAGGGGTAGCCTGGGGTACCCGTAGTGGACTGGACCAGCAAGTCCCTCCGCTGAACTGCTGCGGGCCCGAAGGGCTAGGGAGGAATCAACCAGGCACCTAGGTTCTCTGGGAAAGAAGGCGCACTGTTTTACCTCGATCGAGGGAAACGGCGCTGGAAACAAGCGATTCACCCGGTCAGATCGTCGACGTGTACCGAGTTCTACGGGCTCGGACCTGAGAGAACACGGGACGAGACTGACTCAACCCTGAGATCGTAAGGGTGTTAGGTGCTGCCCAGCCCGCAGCTCTGCAAATGTCTGCTAGGGAGGTGCCCGTAGCCAGTGCCCATGAGGATGCCACACTCCTAGTAGAGTGGGCTCGAACCCGCAAAAAAAAAGGGGGGGGGCACGGCCTGGGTGTGATAGGCCAACTGAATGGCATCCACCACCCAGTGAGACACCTCTGTTTGGAGACAGCGTTCCCTTTCTGCTGTCCTCCAAAGCAGACAAAGCAGCTGCTCAGAGCGCCTGAAGCTCTGGGTGCGTTCCAGGTAGGCACGCAAGGCACGTACCGGACACGACAGTGAGAGGGCTGGGTCTGCCTCCTCCCGGGGCAGCGCTTGTAGGTTCACTACCTGATCTCCAGAGGGCGTGGTAGGAACCATGGGCACATAGCCCAGTCGAGGTCTTAGGATCACATGAGTATCTGCCGGACCGAGCTCCAGGCAAGTGTCGTTAGTAGGGAACGCTTGCAGGTCCCCGACCCTCTTGATGGAAGTGAGCGCGATCAGCAGGGCCGTCTTTTTAGGAGAGGGCCCTGAGCCAACTGATTCTAGCGACTCGGGGGGGGGGGGGGGGATCTCTGAAGACCGGCGAGGAACACCGAGAGATCCCAGGAGGGGAACAGGTTTGGCCGGGAGGGGTTTAACCTCTGGGCACCTCTTGGGAACCTGACGATTAAGTCGTGCTTACCCAGAGACTTGCTGTCTACTGGGTCGTGGTGAGCTGCGATAGTGGCAACATACACCTTCAAGGTGGATGGGGACAGCCTCCCCTCCAACCTCTCCTGTAGGAACAGGAGCACAGACCTAACTGCGCACCTCTGTGGGTCTTCTGCCCGGGAAGAACACCAATTCACGAACAGACGCCATTTCAGGGCGTAGAGTTGCTTGGTAGAAGGGGCTCTGGCTTGGTTGAACGTGGCTACGACCGTGGGTGGTAGACCAGCTAGATCTTCCGCATCCCGTTCGGGGGCCAGACGTGGAGGTTCCAAAGGTCTGGGTGTGGATGCCAGAGCGTGCCCCGTCCCTGAGAAAGAAGATCCTTCCTCAGGGGAATTCGCCAGGGAGGGGCTGTCGCGAGGAGTACAAGGTCCAAGAACCAGGCCCGGGTGGGCCAGTAAGGAGCCACGAGAGTGACTTGTTCCTCGTCCTCTCTGACCTTGCACAGCACCTGTGCAAGAAGGCTCACTGGGGGAATGCGTACTTGCGCAGCCCCACCGGCCAGTTGTGTGCCAGTGCATCTGCCCCAAGGGGAGCCTCTGAACGGGCGTACCAGAGCGGGCAGTGGGAGGTCTCTCGGGAGGCAGAGGGGTCTACCTGGGCCTTGCCGAACCGTTCCCAAATCAGCTGAACCGAGTGGGGGTGAAGCCTCCACTCTCCGCCAGGCAAGCGTTGTCATGACAGCGCATCCGCTATCACATTGAGGTTGCCGGGGATGTGAGTGGCACGCAGTGACTTGAGTCGGTGCTGGCTCCAAAGGAGGAGACGACGGGCATGTTGTGACATGTGACGGGAGCGTACGCCGCCTTGGCGATTTATGTACGTGACCGCAGTGGTGCTGTCCGACCTGACTGGGATATGTTCGTCCCAAATTAACGGGAGAAACTTCCGCAGGGCCAAAAGGACGGTCAACAACTCGAGGCAGTTGATGTGTCAACGCAGCTGGGCCCCTTTCCAACGGCCTGAGGCTGCGTGCCCGTTGCAAACGGCGCTCCAACCCAATCTGGAGGCGTCGGTCGTGACCAGGATGCGTCTGGACACCTGCTGTAGGGGCACTCCAGCCCGTAAGAAACAGAGGTCCGTCCAGGGGTTGAATGTCTGACGGCAGGCGGGGGTGATTGTTACCCGGTGCGTGCCGTGGCGCCATGCTCGTCTCGGGACTCGGGTCTGGAGCCAGTGTTGGAGCGGTCTCATATGCATCAACCCCAGCGGCGCAACCGCTGCGGAGGACGCCTCACCAGGAGCCTCTGGAAAAGTTTTAAGGGGACCGCTGTGCCTGGCCTGAAGGCGGCGAGGCAGTTCAACACTGACTGGGCACGCTCGTTGGTGAGACGTGCCGACATTGAGACCGAGTCTAACTCCATCCCGAGAAAAGAGATGCTCTGAACTGGGGTGAGCTTGCTCTTTTCCCAGTTGACCTGAAGCCCCAGACGGCTGAGGTGCCTGAGCACCTGGTCTCTGTGGGCGCATAGTAACTCTTGCGAGTGGGCCAGAATGAGCCGGTCGTCGAGGTAGTTGAGTATGCGGATGCCGGCTTCTCGGAGCGGGGCAAGAGCTGCCTCTGCGACTTTCGTGAAGACGTGAGGGGACAGAGACAGGCAGAAGGGGAGGACTTTGTACTGATACGCCTGGCCCCCGAACGCAAACCGCAGGTAGGGGCGGTGTCGGGGCAGGATGGAGACGTGGAAGTACGCTTCCTACAGGTCTATCGCTGCGAACCAATCTAGATGCCGGACGCAGGTTAAGATGCGTTTCTGCGTGAGCATCTTGAACGGGAGTTTGTGCAACGTTCGGTTGAGAACTCGAAGGTCCAAGATTGGTCGTAAGCCACTGCTTTTCTTGGGTACGATGAAGTAGGGGCTGTAGAAACCCTTCTTCATCTTGGTTGGAGGGACAGGCTCTATCGCGTCTTTGGCCAGAAGAGTCGCGATTTCCGCACGCAGAGAGTGGGCGTGTTCGCCGTGTACTGCGGAAAAGCGGACGCCCATGAAGGGGGGTGGGGGCCTGGCAAACTGAATTGCGTAACCGAGTCGGATGGTCCGGGCCAGCCAGGGAGACGGGTTGGGAAGTGAAAGCCACGCGTCCAACCTCTGCGCTAGGGGCACCAAGGGGACGGTTAATTTGGACGTACCCGGCAGGGCTTCGCAGCGGGGTGGAGCAGGTAGGGCAGCGTTGGGCGGCGACAGGGCGACCCGCAGCTGGGGTGCTGAGAAAGACAAAGCACTCACCTTGCTCCGCACACCTGGCAGGGGGTGGGTTAGCGACTGAGGAGGAGGTCTTGGGTAGGCGCCCTCTAGACTGGTCGGAACTGGCCGGCCGGGGGGGGCAGTCGTGGGGCTGGAGACGGGTGGTCCATGTCCAGGAAGCTGGGACTGCTGAGATCTGGTGGCAGAGTGCCGTGAGAACGGCATTTGCGGGCCAGGTGACCCAGAGACAAAAGGAAATAGCTCGTTACAGAGAATATGAGAATGTGAAAACTAATTCGACAAAAAATTCTCCTCCCAGCCCTCCACCGGGGACGGAGCGGTCTTACCACCTCCGGAGCTAACATCTTGGTCCCTGGGTTGAGCGTCTACGGACAGCCTGGGAGCCTTCCGGGTCCTTGAGGGGGTCCGTGAGACGGGGGCGTCCGCTTCCTGCGGAGTGCTCGACGCTGGGGCTGAGAGCTGGGCCCGGGTTGAGGTGGAGCAGGGTGTTTCATAGCCGCAGGAGGACGCCCTCGGCGAGCAGACGGGGCATGGCCCATGGCGGCAGGCTTGCGGTGGGGCAGGATGTGCAGTGGCCTCCGTCTGCCTCACCGCTGAGGACTGCTGGGCAGAGTCGTCAACGGTGGCGCCGAATAGACGGAGCTGGGAGACGGGGGTGTGGGAGAAGGTGTGCCTTGTCTGCCTCCCGCATTTCGACCAGGTCCAGTCCACAGGTGCGTTTCTGGACCACAAGGGGTGGCCATCGCCTGTTCGAGTGCCGGCGCTTCTGACCTCCGTGGCCCGGGGGCGCGGTTGGTCATCCAGCGCAGTTCCTGCAGCACATCAAGAACAGGACTACCCAAGGTGCAAGTTTTGAAGTGCCTTGGCCTGGCGTTGGTTGCAGGAAGGGCCGTGGCGTGCAGAGTGGAAGCGGTCTGGGACCGTTCCACCGCGAGGGTAGTGAGAGCGGAGGAGCGAAGAAGCCTTGGCTTTGCTCAACTCGTCGTGCACGTCCAGGAAGAAAGGAACGGGGGGGGGGGGGGGGGGGGGGGGCGTGGCTGTGAGCGGCGCACCTGCCCGCGGGACCGATCAAGTAGCCCGGGAAAGCATAGCGGATCTCCGTGCGTCAGGCTCAGGCTGGGCGATCAGCATCCGATGCCACTTTAACGCTCTCCGATGCAGCGGTGATGTCATCCAATTCTGAAGCAAGCAAGCATGCCGGGGAGGCGGGCGGTTCGAGGGGGTTTACCTGGCGAACAGAGCCCGTCATATTCCCTGAATCGCCTTCATCGCCCGTGGCGCCTGCGTCAATCCCGTAGGAAGGAGGCGAGGCGTGGGGGGCGGCTGAAGTGGCTTTCTCTCATTACAAAAGAAAGCCGTGTGACCGCAATGCTATAATGGCCATGTTCTCACACTAAGAAGATGAACCATTGGAGAGAATGCTCATCCCGGGCTCAGACGGAAGCAAGCAAGCGTGCCGGGGAGGCGGGAGGTTCGAGGGGGTTTACCCGTCGAACAGAGCCCGTCATTGTCCCCAAATCGTGTTCATCGCCCGCGGCGCCTGCGTCAATCCCGTAGGAAGGAGGCGAGGCGCGGGGGGCGGCTGAAACGGCTTTCTCTCATTACAAAAGAAAGCCACACGACCGCAATGTTGCCATGGCTATGTTCTCGCACTGAGAACATGAACCATTCATAAAACGCTGCCTGCGTGTGATCGCAGCCCAGGCATGCAAGACAGTGTTTTATGACCGAGAGGTGGGGAGAAATCACCGCATCCAGAAACTACACAGGGGCGGAAATTACATCTTTATAAAGACGCGTCCTGAAAAGGACGTTCAACGCCGCTGTGTAATGCTCTTTCAGAGAAATAAACTCTTTTATGGAGAGAATCACTCTTTCAACTCTTTTAACTCTGTGCTGTCGAAGCGCCCAGGGGCAAACTGCACGCCGGCAGTGAAGAGAAAAGCCGCTGTAGTGCGCCGTAAATCCAACAGCAAAGCAGAGCGTCAGAGGATCAGAAGCAGGATCAGTTGTGTTACTCGCAGCTGACTGCATACACACGACCTTCGGCTCCGAAGAAAATTACTGAATGAACGAGCGTATTTCTCTCGCCTTTATATCCGTATCCGGAGGTGGAGTATGCAAATACTGTTCGCCAACTCTCATTGGCCTTTTTTCATAGATCAGAGGTATCTTTCGGCGCTCAAGAGAGACCCCTAGTGTCGCTTCTTCGACACGTCGAAGTGAGCGACAGACGGTGAACTCAATTTTTCAGTACACATTGTGTTGCATATTGTCAAAGAAAACTGACTGCCGATGTCTCTATAAAAATAGTGATTTGCTCTTTTAACTATAATGTGGGACATCCGTTCATAGAGCTGCAGTATTCAGCTTTACAAATTCTCCCATTTATAGGTATACTAGTGACGTATCTCATCTTACATAGTCTCTGGTTTTAATTTTTTCAGTATTTTCTAGATTCAGTTTGGTTTAAGTTTCTCATATATTTATTTTTTATTATAGTTGTATTATTTTGCATTATTGAGCATTTTTGTTTCCTTTTTGATTTGTAACTAGTAGCCCCTAAGAAACATGCAAAAAAAAAATGTCTTTTGACCAATTAGTTTTCTTAAAAATGAGTGTACACATTTGTGGACAGTGAGACTGTTTTGAAATGGTAAATAATACTAAGTTATAGTGGGGCGTGGGTAGCTCAGTGAGTAAAGATGCTGACTACCACCCCTGGAGTTCACGAGTTAGAATCCCAGGGTGTGCTGTGTGACTACAGTTATGTCTCCTAAGCAACCAAATTGGCCCGATTGCTAGGGACGGTAGAGTCAGATGGGGTAACCTCCTCGTGGTTGCTATAATGTGGTTCGCTCTTGGTGGGGCACGTGGTCAGTTGTGCGAGCATGCTGTGGTGGATGGCATGAAGCCTCCACACACGATTGCTGTAGCAAAGCAGATAGCCACAGTTGGCTGATTAATATTGTGGAGGATGAGAGTTTGATATTCAAAGCCCATTGCAATTAATACTCAACCAATGTGGGGACTAGTTCTTTCAATTAGTCAATCTCCCAATTAGACTTTGGGAAACATTTCATATTACTTGAACTGGTGCTATTTTAGAGCTTTTCTATCTTTATACTGTGGAAGGCTTGGAAAATGAAAAATATTAATTAAGCATTGTATTGTTACATTTTATTTTGTTTTCTTTTCTAAGATGAAATAAATGCATTTTGACAGGGAAGAAGTACATATAGTGTCAGTTTAGAGCACTTTCACAATCTGCGATTAATCACGATTAACAAAAAAACAATTATGTGATTCATCGTGATTAAATTTGTTTCATGAACTGACTGCATTGACTCTCTGTAAATATTATTCTATTAAAATAAATGTTTATAATATAAATATAACAATATTTATTGCCATTTCACGATAATCAATGACATTTTTAAATGGCATATTGGATAAAACTAGAGACTACTCTTTTTACTCAAACATGTTTTAATGTAAAACATAAAGTTTCATAGCAGATGTAGTTTTGTTGCTGTTTCTCCCAAAGACAAACTCAGCTGAGATCGGCGCCATGTTGTTTTGACACATGACTCAATGCATCAAAAGTTTAACCCTTTATTGACTGCCTAGATTCTCCTGAATTTAGATCAGTCGGTTTAAATTAAATGAAATTACGCATAGTTTATATATAGTGTTGACGTGGGGTCTCAGGAGGTTAACAGTGTTACATTTCTCATGGCCATTTAGTTTTATCCCCATCTAGTGGCATTTTTATGTTCAATGAGGTTTGTGGTAAAGGTTACAAATTTTATAATATACTACATATATTTGTAATATATGTACTATGTAAAATGAATTTATGGTCATTTTTATTGTATTTTAGCGCTTTTTTTTTTCAAATATGTGAAGTATTCATTTATTATTCATTTTAGTTTTTGTTCACAATATTAATACTTTTTCGGACTTTACAACTCTTAATGCTCTCTCCAAGGGCTTAAGACACCACATACTCACTAAGATTCCATTAAAGTCTCTTTGGGTACCACGGAGTAGGCTACCACTGGCACATGATACATTAGTGACATAATGTGAGCGAGTCTTTATGCCTCTGTGTCCCGAAGGCGAACCTGACATGAATTTCTCTTCTCCACTTTGTGTTCAGGTTTATGAGGAGCCAGTGACAGTGATGAACTCTGAGCAGGAAAGGCCGTTCATGTGCAGTGCCCCGGGCTGCTCTCAGGTGAGTCTGATAGGCAAAGATGAACGCACCAGTAACTTGAGAAAGCTCCTTCTCAACATGAAACTGTGGTACAGACAACAACAGTGAAATGGTATCCTGTTGAGACAAATGTCAGCCACCAGGTTTTTATAAGATGCTTAACTTGGATATTTCTTGCTCAGATTTCTTTGCATGTTTTGCATGAGGAGAAATCCTCATAAATATGATACATAATGTCTCTCAATGCATATTTTATTTGTGTCTGTATACATTATTTCTCTGTGGTACTCTTAAACATCAATTAAGATAATGTAATTAGAATAAAGAGGAGGTATTTGCAATCATAAGGCTGTTATTGTAATCTGTTCAGACAGACAGTTTATGCCTTAGGCTCGGTTTTGTTGAACAAGGTGGTAAGTTTAACATTTGTAAAATTGCATTGCTATTTACTAGAGAGACTCACTAATTGTCAGATTCTGCTCTTTACTTAAAGCTGAAAGCATGAAACATGTTTGAAAACAATCCTGTGATGCTAGTTAATTTCACACTTCAGCTTTAAACAAATTAGTTTTTTGGTAAATGCAAATTAACCAAGTCCTTTCTTTGGTGTGATTGAATTGCAAACAGCTGTTTTCATATTCTCCAGAGATTCCCTACGGAGGATCATCTAATGATTCATCGGCACAAGCACGAGATGACCCTCAAATTCCCGTCGATCAAAAATGACAACATGCTGTCAGGTAACACACACACACACACACACACACACTTACACACCTCTTTTATGAGTCTCCTCTTAGCGTCTGTCTTTGATTAGATGCATTAGGCAGGACGCATGACTTGGAAAATGTGTAGGTGTAGTTTTAAATGCCGAGCCATGTGGCTAAAATAATATTTGTGCTGTGCTCTGCCTCACTCCCCTAATCCCAGTCATCAACCCTGTACCCTAAGCTCCATATCAATTAGAGCGCTGGCCCTCTCAGGGGACGAGTGGAGGGGGGGGGAACCATGGAGGGAAGAAAAGAAAATACGTCTCAACATCTATAATAAAAAAGAGATTCCAGGCTGCATGTTTAGAGATTTTACATCAACTAACCAAAGCTATATAGTGAGGTTTTGTTGAGACATATATAAAAAATGAAAAATTAATGATTTTTTTTTAATATCTAACTCAAATGCATTTTTGCTAACTCTTTCCCACATAGTTAATAATTACAGTAACATATTTGTGTCATTCGCTTCATAGTGAATTATGAATAAGTGAATGTGTGAGTGATTCCAGCATAGCATATGTATTATGTTTAGAACATTTGTGTTTATGAATATGCTAAAAGGTTCAATGTTTTCTGTCCTCCCTTTCCACAATTGCTCTCAGTTAATGTAGATGATGACATCAAGCTGATGCTTAATTCATTACTATAACAAACAATATAGATATATTGGATATTGACTACACTGTCTAAACAAATGGATTAAATTGAATTACTTGCAAAGTGACAATGCACACAGTCAGTCTAATGCTGAAAAAAGTTAACATAAATGTGCTAATCTAAATCTAAATTAACAGGTTAGATTCATGACAGAAATATTATTTAAAATGTCTGATTCAACCTGACTACATTAGGTTGCACCAACAATGGTGCACCAACAGTTTTAATGGTTATATCAAGTAGAATTAGCTCCTTAAGGTAACAATGGCAGGTTACCACTTTTTACATTGTATAGGTTGCACAACGCAGGCAATGGCACAAAGAAAAACCAAATTGCAATAGTCGAGTAGTGTTTTTACTAGTCAAATGTTTAAAGCTGAGCGAGTACTTGATTAGTTAATTACTTGCACATCCTTAGCGTGAACAAAGCCTATGAGACATTTAAGATGAATGGATGAATGTTTCATCATTTAATGTGAGGAGGTGGATTTCCTATTTCATGTGATCACAAGCAAATAAATCCTAACATTCATTCATGTCATCAAATGAGCAATGACATTTTTATATATTTTATATATATATATATATATATAAATCTTCTCTTTTTCTCTTCTCTTTTTTTTTTTTTTTTTTTTTTTACTTTTACATCATTTTTAAAAGGAATCTTAAGGCGAAGAAATTAAACAGTGATTCCTCTCAGTGATGTCATCTCTGTACACTCAATACAAGTTTGGCTAAATCCCCTATGCAAATTGAACCCAATCCAAACAGCTAAATAAAAACGGCTGGCGAGGCCGTGTGGTCTGTGGCACTAGGATTCATTACTAGCTGCTTGCTGTGTCTCTCTCCACTCGGGCTGTGATTTTGTCCCTTTCATTATTTACCCTTGTCAGAGTGGCAGATCAGATTTCTGGGATCAGGTTTAGTTTTCTCACTCGCTCCGCATTGTTTTACATGCAATTCCCTCTTTCAGTAACTCACGTGCTAACCAATGTGCTCATGTATTCCTTCACTCACTACTCATATAGACAGCCTCTCTCCCTCAAAAACACTCCACTGAAAATTCACACACATCTTCTTGTGTTTGTAGTGGAATGATAATTTCTAGCCACCACTGGAGCCACATAATAACTCAATATCTTGTGCTCTTTCAAACCCACAATAAATACTAGAGTCTAAACTGAACCACAATCCCAGGACTCATAGAAAATTATCTGTGTTAACTTTCACTCTCCAGTATCTTGATAGAATAGAATGAACGATAATTATATATATATATATATATATATATATATATATATATATATATATATATATATATATACATACACACTTATATACTAAAGACTTGAATAGCTTGATGACTGCAGCTTTCTTTCAGATGTTGATGGATTTCCTATTGAAACGAGGTTTATTATTGAAGGGCTTGTCCCTTTTTTTAAATAGTCACAATAGGCTTTAGTTATGTCACAGCCATAAACCATGATTTGCTACTTGCTAGTTGTTTTCAGGTGGAATTAATAGGAGGGACATTCTCATTTTAGAGAGCTTTTGATTGGACATAAATCTGTGTGGTGCAAGATGAGTCATCAGTATTTTTGTTCAGTTTTTCTGAAAGAGAAAGGCTGTAAATTTAAATTTGTATATAAAAGCTAAAAGACGTGGACTAAAATCAACTTACAATTTTCTTACCAGTTTACTAGTTTATGCATTTCCTAAGAATTGAAGCCATGATCTTGGGGTTGTTAGGACAATGCTCCAAAAACGTTGCTACAGTTAAGTTAAAGTGCTCTATTAAATTCAAATTATTTTTACTCTTGTCTTTTACCAGACCAGACACCGACCCCAACACGCTTCTTAAAGAACTGTGAGGAAGTTGGCCTCTTCAGCGAGCTGGACTGCTCCATCGAGCAGCAGTTCTGTAAGGCTCAGGAGGAGGAGGACAGCAAGCAGGTGATGTTATGGCATTGGTCACGCAGCTGTGCACAGGGATCCCCAAAGCTAACAGCCGCTGTCATTATTACCCCACCCTGCATAACAGTGATGCACAGGACACTATCAGCATCGGACAGATCACACACACACACACACATACACTGTAGCCAGGTAGAAGTTACGTAGCTGAAGCAGGTCAGATATACCCAGAGATCAGATTTGGCACTTGAGCTTCAAAGAGATTGACGTTGTGCTCATAAAGAGCATTGTTTTTCTAGGTATCACATACCACCCAGGCACACACACTCTGTACACTTTTTTCTGTTGTTTGAACTTAAAGGTGAAGTGTGTAATCTTTGAGCCTCTAGTGGCACCAAACAAAATTGCAAAAACAATGACTGTTCCTGAACATGTTTCAAACGCTCCCTCTGTCCTCCATTGGATAAATTAGTCCCGCTGCTACAAACTCACACTGAACTCAGACTTATGTCTGGCCCAGTAGGGCCACTGAAACAAACAAAGTGTAATCCTGTTCAGTGTCAGTATTGCAGCAAACAATTACATACTTAAAGGTGCATTCATTAATGTTTTCCTCCTTAAGACATGAATTGTAATTCCCCTTCTGTCACTCACTCGACATTGTGTCGATTGTAGTGACACAAGGGGCTTCTATCGGGAGCCTCAGATACCTCTGAATATGAAAAAGGCCAATGTCAAATTGGCGAACAGAATTTGCATGTCCCGCCCCCGGACATATGGGTATAAAAGGCAGGGATCGTGCATCTGTTCAGTCAGATTCATTCTTCGGAGCCGAGCGGTTGTGTGTGTTCAGCGTGCTGAAACCTCACTCTGTTCCACTCACCTCTAAGAGAGCTTTCCTCTTGGATTTACTGCACATTGCCAGCGGCTTTCTCCCTCCTCTGAACGCCAGTACAGTCTATCACTACCCTCGACGGCGGGGTGGTCCACAGGTATACGATGGTCCCCCAGGTGGATAAAGCGGTTGCGGTGCACCTGGGCCCGCATAGCGCAACCACTTGGCGGGATCATCCCGCACTCCCCTCCAAGGCCTGTATGACGAAAGCCGCCCTGCATGCCATGGCCCTCCTGCAAGTTCACCAGGCCAAGGCACTAAAAGATCTGCACGTGGGTAGTCCTGATCCTGATGTGCTGCAGGAACTGCGCTCAGCTACCGACCTCGCCCTCCGGGTCACGAAGGTGACAGCGTGGGCACTCGGAAAGGCGATGGCCACCCTTGTGGTCCAGGAGAGTCACCTATGGCTGAACTTGGTCGAGATGCGGGAAACAGACATAGCCCACATTCTAAATACCTCCATCTACCAGCTTATTCTATTCGGCGACAACATTGAAGACTTCGCCCAGCAGTTTTCAGCGGTGAAGAAACAGATGGAGGCCATCCAACACATCCTACCTCGGCGGCGGTCTTCATCCAGCCGAGCCCCTTCTGCTCACCAAGAAACCAACAGGTAGCTCCGCCTCAACCAGGGCCCAGTTTTGAGCACCAGTGTAGAGCTACCCGCAGGAAGCGGACGCCCCCCTCCCATGAACCTCTTCCAGGCTCCTAAGTGTTCCTGAGATGGGCCACCCAGGGGATGAGATTTTTGCTCAGGAGCTGGTAGCCAGACCACTCCTTCCCCCGGTGGAGGGCCGGGATGAAAATCCTTGGTTTCCGTTTTTGCATTTGCCCCCCTTTCTGGCTGCGGTACCCACTTTGTCAATAAAAGAGCGATTTCCTCATTCCCTGGGTCACCTAGCCAGTGCCTCAGCCGTAGTTGCGCCATTAGGGTTGATGCATATGAGAATGCTTCATCACTGGCTTCAGACTCGAGTCGCGAGATGGGCATGGAACCGCGGCACGTATCGTGTGATCTTCACCCCCCTCTGTCATCAGCTATTCAACCGCTGGACAGACCTCTGCTTCCTGTGGACAGTAATCCCCCTGCAAAAGCATTGTGGTCACCGCAGACCACCTCCAAACAGGGTTGGGGCGCCATGTGCAATATGCATGCAGCTGCCGGTTCTTGGTCGGGCCCGTAGATGCGTTGTCACATCAACTGCCTAGAGTTGCTGGCTGTACTTCTTGCCCTGTTCTTACTTTCTCCCACTGATCCGAGGCAAGTGTGTCTTGATCCATTCAGACAGCAATCACCAAGGCAGCATGTGCTCTCGTTATATGTCACAACTAGCCCACCATCTCCTCCTCTTGAGTCAGCACCACTGAGGTCGCTGCATGGCACTCATATCCCGGGCAGCCTCAACACGATGGCGGACGGAGGCTCCACCCCCAGGTAGTTCAGCTGGCATGGAACAGTTATGGTAAAGCACAGGTAGACCCCAGTAGACCCCTGTTTGCTTCCCAGTAGAACTCCCATTGCCCGCTCTGGTACTCCCTCAGGTCGGAGGCAAGTCCCCTCAGGACAGATGCGTTGGCACACAGCTGGCCCCAGGGGCTGTGTAAGTACGCATTTCCCTCAGTGAGCCTACTTGCACAGATCCCCCTGAGAAAAGACCTTCTTCTGCACCCTCTGGCATCCATGCCCAGACATCTGGAACCTCCACGTCTGGCCCCGTCTGGCTCTCAAAAGTGACCCCTAGTGTGAGTAACAGATAGGGAACAAAAAAGCCACAATAGAAGTATGCCACAACAAAACAGAAAAAAGTCACAACACAACATTTAGTCACAACACAGAGGTATGCCACAACAAAACAGGTCACAACACAACAACATTAAGTTACAGCACAACAACATTTAGTTACAACACAACATTTAGTCACAACACAGAAGTATGCCACAACAAAACAGAAAGTCACAACACAACAAAATGTTGTCACAACACAACAGAACTATGCCACAACAAAACAGAAAAAGTCACAACACAGAACTATGCCACAACAAATCATAAAAAGTCACAACACAACAACATTTTGTCACAACATAACAAAATTAAGCCACTACAAAACAGAAACAAGTTGCAACACAACAACATTACAACACAACATAATTTAGTCACAACACAACAAAATTAAGCCAGAACAAAACAGAAGTGTGCCACAACAAAACAGAACAAAGTCACAACACAACAGAAGTGTGCCACAACAGTAAAAAGTCACAACAACATTTTTCACAACAAAACAGAAAAAAATCATGTCACAACAACATTTTTCACAACAAAACAGAAAAAGTCACAACACAACATAATTGTGTCACAACTCAATAGGAGTATGCCACAACAATACAGAAAAGTTACAACATAACTAAATTTTGTTACAACACAACAAAATTTGTCACAACACAAAAAAATTAATCCACAACAAAACAGAGAAAAGTCACAACTCAACAAAATTAAGCCAAAACAAAACAGAAAGTCACAACAGAACATAATTTAGTTACAAAATTTAGTCACAACACAACAAAATTAAGCCACAACAAAACAGAAAAAAGTCACAAAATTTAGTTACAACACAACAAAATTAAGCCACAACAAAACAGAAAAAAGTCACAACATTTAGTTAAAACACACAAAATTAAGCCACAACAAAACAGAAAACATTCACAACACAAAAGTTTGTTACAACACAACACAATTTTGTCACAATACAGCAGAGTTAAGCCACAACAAAACAAAAAGAATTCATAAAACAACAATATTAAGCCACAACACAATGGAAATAAGCTACAACACAAGATTTATTCACAGCACATCAAAATGAATCCCCAACAAAATAGAAATAAGTAAAAAAAAAAAAAAAGAAAATGTAAAATACATTTTATAAAACTGTCACCACATAATAAAATATTAAGGACACAAATGTATATTATATTTTGCTAGTAGATTCATTAAATGCCATCCTTTCACCAGAAATGATAGTCCTTGGCAGTAAACAGAATGTTGCAAGGCAACAAGAATAACTTTTAGCTATGTGTGCTGTGGAGTGATACAAATAGAAGTTCAGTGAGGAAGTCAAAGCTGTGCTTTATCATGAATAAAACACAGCTGTTGACCAATCAGCATCCAGGACTTGAACTAACCATTTTTAATAGTTAATAATACACTAACTTATGTTAACATTGACAATTTTTTATTTTAAAAATGCATTAGTATATGTTGAATTTAACATTAAACAAGTGCTGCAAAATAATTTTTTATTGTTAGTTCTTGTTAACTAATCTAGTTAACTACTGTAATGTGAACGAATAGAACCTTAATTTAAAAGTGTTACCCCAAAAAATATCCACAACAAAATTTAATTATTAAAACTTAATGTTTTTAAGTCACCGATGGCAGATCTGACTCAAATGGACCTTTAGGAAGTGCAAAGAAAATCTCCCTAAGAGTTTAAGTGTGCCATTTACTGTAAACTGTTGCTTGCAGCTGTCACCATCAGTCATATTTTGTTGTGATAATTGGTGTGATAATTATGAAACCTATGTGATAACCAAACTATCACGTTTGTCTGAATCATGCATTCCCACGGTCTGACAATGACACATACAAGCGCCTTTGATGATTTTACTGGTCACAAGATTTACTGGTCACAAGATAGCTGGCCTTGGTGACCACCACCCTACTGTCTGCAGGACAGACATGCTGTAGATAAGCTGGTGGTGTCTGCTAATCTGGGGAGTTTACACTTGAGGTTTAGGGTTAGCAAACAATACCAAGTCAGCAGACAGCAGGTTGCTGCAAGACTTTGCTGAGCTCAGGAGGAGACTGTTCACAAGTGAGAGGGAGATATCGCCCAGAGCCTTTTTAAGAGATATCTGCTGCGCTTGTGTGTAAAAAAAAATAAATAAATAAAGGGTGCTAAAATTTAGAAGTGTGTTTATCTGTCTTGAATCTCAGCAGTTCAGCAGTTAAGGCTCTGGGTTACTGACCGAAAGGTTGGGTGTTTAAGCCCCAGCACCATCAAGATACCACTGTTGGGCCCTTGAGCAAGGCCCTTGACCCTATCTGCTCCAGGAGTGCTGACCCTGTTTCATGGCTGACCCTGCGCTCTGACCCCAGCTTAGTTGGGATATGTGAAAACAACTGCATTTCATTGGCTCTGTACCTGTACTCTGCACAATGACAATAAAATTTAATCATAATTCACTTTAATTATATGAAAAATATGCAAAGAAGTGAATATTGACAGAGGTTGTCATTCAGCCTGACATCTTTTGTGTTTCACAGAAGAAAGTCAAATGGGTCTCAAAAATGTATGGTCTATATATGGAGTGGTCCTGAGCAGATATTTCCCTTCTTCATGTTCACTCAGACTTACTTCATCTACTACAGGAAATACATGCATAAGTTTGGATTCAAAGTGATATCACTCTTAATGGGGTCATGAATTGAGAAATTAAATTTTCCTTGATCTTTTGACATAGAAGAGGTCATAGTACTATAAAAACATACTGTAAGTTTCAGAACTCAAAACTTATTTGTTAGTCCAAAGAGACTAATATTAAAAGTTGATGTAGTACCAACAATATTGGACCCGACAGTAATGTTTCAACAGACAAGTGTGAGTATCCATGTTAATTGTATTGCTTCATATGTTACAGACTGTTAGAAATGTACTGAGTATTTGAATGTTTTGACCAAAATTTCCAAGCTTAATATTATAACTATTCATTAGAAACTATTCACTGGATTTATGTTGTTTAGTTTTCTTTTGATTTGATCCTAGTGATTTCAATCGAACATGTGTATCAGATTTAATGCATGCTTCATGTATTTTGTTGCATCCAGCTTTCAATAATAATAAAAAACCTATAGAGTATTGATTCATTGTAATGAACAACGTATGCATTGGTTACCACACTGAATATATGATGAACAATGTATATATGAAGAACGACAGTGCAGCAAACACCGGTAATTTCTATCCAGTATACGTTTACATGTTGCACCATAAGTATATCCTTTGACAGTTATAAATGTGCTAGCACCAATTATTTACACTTTAGATGGCACTGTCAGGCATTTCAAAGCATTTGTAAAATACAGAAATGTTTCATCATTGGAAAATTCCCCAAATATGTAACAAAATGTTTCTTTGTTTAAACAAGAATAAAACGTAATACCTATTACACAAATAGACAAGGAATAAATATAAATTAGAGTGATTATCAAATAGATGCATTATCCTTTGTTAGTTGGCTGATGAAGCTATTTATTGATAGTCTATGTATTCCATTTCAAGAATGTAGTCCATTACACCAAGGTGATGCAGGCCGAGATCAGTGAAGTGCTTTGCGGTTCAACTGGCCGGTCATTTTGGTGAGGTCTATCCTAAGTCGAAGGTTCAGGCAATGGCATATGAAGTATCCCATGTATTATGGTTGGAGTTGGCATCAGTTCATCCTCTAAGGTCCATCGTAATAGACTGAAGTGATGTCTGGCTGGCTGCATTTTATCATCATCACACGGATCCGGCTAGGATAGGAGTCCCGAGGTTGAGACATGAAACAAATAGAATAATATTAGTGTAGATGCCATTACATTTTTTGCAGAGTTACAGATCATGATCAATATTTCAGGTGCAAGTGATTAGTATCTCTGATAAAGGAAGTCTCTGTACTGTGGTGTGACCTAAATCCTGACTGAAATTGTTCATACTGTATATACTATTTCTCTGTAGAAATGAACAAAATTGGGAAGACAACTTTTCTAGTATTGTCTATAATTAGCCAATTCTCCAGGATCAAGTTGTGGCTTCTTAATAAGTGGTTTGATAACTGCCTGTAAAAGGATTTAGATGGGCAAGGAGGAGGCAAGAACAGGCTTGACAATGTAAATAATAATTTAATGATAAACTAAAACAAATGACACAAACACACAGATGACGGACATGTCCGTAAACTATCTCTCTCTCCCGCACCACTGTCCGCAATCGGCCTTTATCCCTCTCCGAGGCTCAATTAGCCCGATAAGGGACCGGGTGTGTATAATCACGACCCGTACCCTCCCTCCGCCCTGTCACATTCCTCCCTCGTTCTCTCAGGCTGGAGAGCCCCCGGCATGATGTATATCCCCCACCTCTTTCCCTGGGGGAGGGCGTGCACTAAGCCGGCAGGTCATCCCCATTTACCTGGATGAGGGAGGGGACAAGTGGAGGGAAACAGAAATAATTAAACTGGGGGGGTACTTCCTGTAACAGTGTAGTACCACCCCCCCACCCCCCCAAAAAAAACAATAAAATTTAAATGAGAGGGAAAAGGCCAATGCAGAGCGGCAGTGAGAGAGGAGAGAGAGAGATTTTTAAAAAAACACTAACTCGCCAGTTCTCCGATATGCCATAGCTTGGTCCCCGGCCACTCTCCCCGGTCGGACCGGAGGCTGTCCTCCAGCCCCTGGCAGATGGAACGCCCTGCCGCGATCTCTGGGAAAAAAACGGGTCTTCCCCGCCCCTGGCAGCGGTTCTCCTGCTCCAGGCAGTCGGCAGTGAGCCCCTCCCCACTCGCGGTCGGCGGTCTCAGACCCCACCACGTTTCAGCGGCTGGTTGGGGGCTCCTCCGTTCCTGGCAGCGGTCTTGACCGCTCAGGGCGGTCAGTTAGGAGCCCCTTCTCCCCTTGTGGTCGGCGGCTGTTCCTCCACTTCCAGATGGCCGCGGCTGCTCCGTTGGGGTGGACGGTAGTGGCGAGAACTCTACTACAGCGTATCCCTCCTCCTTCCCGGGTTTCAGCACCAGTGTAAAAGGATTTAGACGGGCAAGGAGGAGGCGAGAACCGGCTTGACAATATAAATAATAGTTTAATGAGAAACAAAAGACACAAACACACACATGACGGACATGTCCGTAAACGATCTCTCTCTCCCGCACCATCCTCCGCAGTCAGCCTTTATCCCTCTCGGAGGCTTGATTAGCCTAATAAGGGACCGGGTGTGTAGACCACGACCCGGCCCCGCCCTCCGCCCTGCCACATTCCTCCCTCGTTCTCTCAGGCTGGGGAGCCCCTGGCATGACGTACACCCCCCCCCCACCTCTTTCCCTGGGGAGGGGCGTGCCTTACCAAAAGGCCAACGCGGAGCCCTCCGCGTTTCTGGGGGATGGCAGGGCTCTCTTCCGCTCCTGGCAGCAGCTCCATCGCTAAAGGCAGTCCAGTCCCCGCTCGCCTCGCGAACTGCGGCTGTTCACCTCGTCCAGGCGGTCGGGCTACTCCATCCCCCGGCGGATGGCAGCGGCGCTCCCCCGGGTGGACGGCAGTGTCGAGGACTCCATGACGGGCATCCTTCCTCCTTCCCGGATTTTGGCACAAGTGTAAAGCGATTTAGACGGGCAAGGAGGAGGCGAGAACTGGCTTGACGATATAAATAATAGTTTAATGAGAAACTTAAACAAAAAGCACAAACACACACATGACAGACATGTCCGTAAACGATCTCTCTCTCCTGCACCACCGTCCGCAATTGGCCTTTATCCCTCTCCGAGGCTCAATTAGCCCGATAAGGGACCGGGTGTGTATAATCACGACCCGGCCCCGCCCTCCGCCCTGTCACACTGCCATTTTAACGTTTCTTAGGACATGTCCTAAGGATAGCGAGGAGTTAATAATATTAAGAGGAGATTCTGAGATTACAGGGAATACCTCTTTTAAGAGCTTAGTTGGTATTGGTAAACTGTTAAGCAGAAGGTTGTTGGTTTGATCCCCACAGCCACCACCATTGTGTCCTTGAGCAAGGCAGTTAACTCCAGGTTGCTCCAGGGGGATTGTCCCTGTAATAAGGGCTCTGTATGTCGCTTTGGATAAAAGCGTCTGCCAAATGCATAGATGTAAATGTAAATGTAAATGTTTTCTAAGGTATTGTGACAGATGATTGCACATTTTATTTCTGATTATTACAATTTTATTAATAAATAAATTCATGGTCATTTTATTGTGCTGCGACGTAATATCTGGTTCAGTTGAGGCTTTATTCCTAACCAATTTTGCCACAGTACTGAATAAACACCTAGGATTGTTGTGGTTATTTTCTATGTGTTTGCTAAAATATGCTGACCTGGCAGCTTTTAGTGCCTGCCTGTAGCTACAGACACTATCCATCCATGCACCGCGAAATACCTCTAATTTTGTATTCTTCCACTTGTGCTCCATTTTCCGAGTTGCTCTCTCGGAGCAATGTGGGGCTTTTTTTTTTTTTTCTTTAAACAAAGTGTGTGTGGGGGGGTGATGACACTATTTTGTTTTTCATCAAGTTCTTATAGACTTTGGGGCTTACTGAGTGCATGGGATAGACCTGGAATATTGTTAGTGAAGCTATCTTTAGTGGTCTAAACAATTGTTCTACCTGAACGATAGCGTGCTGTAGACTGAGTAACATTAGCTGATCGCAGCATACAAGAGACGAGGTAATGAGCTGAGATGTCATCGCTCTGCGGTACAATTTCTATAGTATCAACATCAACTCCATATGACAATATTAAATCTAGCGTATGATTATGACGATGAGTTGGTCCTGTCACATTTTGTCTGATTCCAAGCGAGTTTAGAATATTGATAAATGCTAATCCCAATGTGTCATTTTCATTATCTATGTGAATGTTGAAGTCACCAACAATTAAAGCTCTATCCACAGTAACTACTAGATCTGAAATAAAATTTGCAAATTCACCTGGAAATCAGAATATGGCCTGATCTATACACTGTAGCAAGTGACAGAGATTTTTTATTTATGTATGGCGGTGTTACATTAAGCATTATTAGTTCAAAAGACTTAAACTTATATCGTGTCCTCTGAGTAACAGCAAAAACGTCATTGTAAATTGAATCGAATATATTCATCCAGTTTAAGCCAGTTTTCAGTCAAACAGAGTGCATCCAAACTATGATCTGTAATATTTTAATTTACAATTAATTCTTTGGTTGAAAGAGATCTAATGTTTATGAGCCATATCTTTATTTGATGTTTATCTTCCGTTTTTTTTTTTTTTTTTTTACCTTATATTTTTTTCTAAATTATTTAGTGAGGGGTTTGTGTTTGGTAGTCTCTATATGATATCTAGGTGAGACAGTCTCTATGTGTTGTAGTTTATGTGACCTGTGTGACGTCTCAGACAGCTAGCAGACGATTAGCCAGCTAGATTAGCCAGTGTGTGTGCTTCCTGACCTGGGCCCCAGTTAGTCAAATACTATCACTATTAAGACTATGAGCCAAATTACTAGAGAGGAGAAGGGCACCTTCCTTTCCGAAATTTTCAAAACAATTGTTACCCAATCATAGCAGTGGGTGTTTACATTGAAGTCTTAATGGAGACATGACCCGAAAAATTAGCTTTTTAATCAGAGGGCCAAAAATAGGATAGAAAATGGACAATTATTTCTAAACTGTGACTATTTTTGATGAAAAAAATCTTACTAACATTACAAGTGGACCTCAGTGAACATTATAAAAAAAATGCAATGCATGACACATTTAGAAGAGGAACAGAGTACAGACCACCAAACCTCCTCTTTCACACATCATGTCAAGTGAGGTGTGTGTCGGTCTTCATTGATGGGGCTTCTATATTTGGCATTCAATGATTGCTTCAGACCTTGTTTTCTAGTTTTTATGTTTAAAATAACAGTAATAATTATTTGTAATGTTCTTTTAGGGGTTTATTTATATTTAGGTATTTTAAATGAGTTTATATGAGTTTAGTATTTTACAGTACACAGACACTGTATATTTTACCTCTATATTCATGATACTCCTCTATTTTCTGTACAGAATATCACTCTTCATGGGCAAGGAGGCCCTAACCAGCACCAGCAGCAGACCCACTCAAGAATGGGCAATCATGACAGCAGCATAGTGATTCAGCAGGCGCTGCCATCACCCCAGTCCAGTTCAGTCATCACCCAGGCCCCTTCCACCAACAGACAGATTGGGTAAGATGTGTTCTCATCAAAGCAAGGCAGGTGTATTTTGCCATGCGTCATTGGTCCCATTATAGTCACTGACACTCTGCTAGTCAGTGTCCCAAATTTATAGTTTGAGGTGCAGTGTAGCAGGCAGAGTGTAGCAGACTAATATCAAACTATATCATAGTTTGATATTAGTCCAAGGCCATGCCACTGTTTGCAATGCTCCTATCAGCAGTCGGGTTGCTCGAGGTGGAGAAATAATGGATACATTTTTCAAAAGATGTGGAGTGACTATGTTTGAGTGCACATCAGGGTGTTGTTCTGAGGGTTTTTAGAATATGTGTGCTTTGTACAAAATATAATTTTTTGTAAAAATGTGTAAGTTTAACCAGTTTAAGCACTGCAGACGGACAGTCACCATAACATTGTTTTTATTGTTTTCTTCTTTATATTTTTTCTTTTTATTTGCCTGCATTATATATGGGTAGTTAATTATGCCTTATTTTGTAAAGCATTATTTGTCAAATGTTTTTACCAGAGTAAAGCTTAAGTCAAAGTGAAGATGCATCCTTTTTTGCACATTCAGAGTTTCACATGCAAAAACGCGAAAACCTGCCCACATGTACACACACATTTTTGCTTTCTTAATGGGGACATACCATAGACTAGCATAGTTTTTATATATAGCTGATTATTATAAATATAGACCAACCCTAACCCTAAAATATTTATTTCTTCATTAAAATACATAAAAAAAACGTTATTTACTTTACTTATAAAAAGTTTTTAGAAATAAGGACATCCCAAATGTCTCCAAAAGAAAGGATTTGTCCGATTTAGCTTACTTGTGGTCACATTGGTCCCCAAAGTATAGTGAAGCATGTGCACACACAAACATTTACCAAATGGAAATAAAAAAACACTTCATTGTCATTATTTACTGTCATTATTTACTCACCTTTTACTCACCCGCTATTTTTGAATCTGAACACTAGAAGCAAGCTTCAGCAGAGGGGAAGATTATCAGTAAATAATGACACAAATTTAGTCTGTTCTTCACAGAAAGTTACTGTATGGCTTTAGAAGAATTGGAATATAGCGCATGAGTCGTATGGTCTAATGTTATGTTTCTTTAGCGCTGTTCTGATGTTCTTTTTGGAGCCTGACAGACGTGCTCACCACTGTTTGGTAAATTACTTAAAAATTGTAATTTGGATTTGATTAGCAGCAAGTTTGTTGACAATTTTCCTCTTAATGTTATGTCAAGTTTTTTACTGTGATGGTAAGAAACTCACACTTAAAAGTGTCCTTGTAGGTAGGGCCACTCACATTCCTTGGAAGTTTATAACAAGTTTTGAAAGTTGTGTGTGTGTGTGTTTACAAAACTTACCAGTTGTCCCTGAACTGACTCTTAAAGTTTCTGTGTCATGTAGCCAGCTTGGGTGTGTCTCACAGTGATGACATCAGTGGTGCAGCTCTGATGGGGATATCAGCTTATTGGGATGACGCCCCTCTTGCGCAAACACAATCCACTGCTGACCCGTCTCTCTCTGACTTTCTCTTTTCCTCTCTTTCCCCATCAGTTTTGTTTCCATGTCCCTCTCTCTTTCTGACTTTTTCTCCATCACTTGTTTTGTGTCAGAATACACCCTGTCTGTAGGATAATTACCACCTGAACACTACACTATCAACCCATGATGGGCTGCATAGAGGACAGTATTATTTTCAGCAGTGAGTTGGTGGTGCTTTAGGTTGAAGATTAAAGAGTCAGTTATGCTGAGCTGCTGCCACATTGTTCACTGACTCCAAAATCACAGCTTTATTGTTTATAGAGGTGGGTAGTACAACCAAAATCGTATATCACGGTATGAGATGTTTTATATCACAGTCATGGTATGTCACAATATAGTTTGCAGGAACTTCCACAACATTTTTTTTAATATATTAAATAAACGTGTTGATGCCTATTTTTTTGACAATCCAGTGAATTGAATACTTTATAAATTAAATGTAATTTATCTCATTTACGTTTTTTTTACTTGATGGATGCAATCCAAAAGATACGATTATTCATAACAAATGAATTATATGGCATCAGTACAATAGCATCTGCTTCACATTATGCAACACTTTAGATAAAAGCAAAAGACTCAAAACAATAAAACTAATACTCTGAGATGGATCGTTCCGACTCAAGCGAGCCACATTCAAAGATGTTGTAAAATTACTGATATACACACACCTTAATAAGAGTTTAGTAACACACCTTAATAAGAAATTTCACCAACATCTTGACTTTGGCACACATTCCACTCTGTATTTTTGCATTATTCCATGTTTCTTCATCACTTTCACATGTAAATAACATAACGTAAATTTTGCTCACTGATAGCAGCACAGATGTATCTACACTGAAAAAATACTTTATGTGGTAACATCTAAATTAACAGGTTTTATTTAAGTGAAAAATATAATTTAATATGACTAAATTCAACCTGACGACATTAGTTTACACCAACAAAACACATTTTTAGGTAAGTTATATCAGGTAGAAATAGCCCCTTAAGGTAACAATTGCAGTTTTACAGATTACTGTGGTATAAACGGTATTGTAAAATATCTACTGGTTGACACATTTCTTATTTCTGCCCAGTCTCATTCATTTCATAATGAATGTCTTGTCACCACTTAGCAATTTGATATATGTGTACTTTTCCATTCATTTTCATCTTTGAGGCTGTAAGTCTGCACATATCTGAAAGACCCTTACCCTCTTTACTTATCCCTACTGAATAATCAGTAGCACACTCTTTACTAAGAGTCTGTATAATAGCTTGTATCTTTGAGGAACTCTGTAAGGTGGGTGAGGATATAGTGCATTTCTCTATGACAGTGGTGAGACAGGACAGGGGGTTGGTGCCCAGATTGGACAACTTGTGAATATTGGATGGAAGTCCTGTCAATCAACTTGGTTTACAGTCTGACAGTGCATTTGTTCTGGGAGAGGGATGGAATTTCAGTCGAAGAAAGAAAGAGATGGTAAGATAGAGAGAAAATGAGCTAGCCAGTTAGTTCTCCTTTCTTTACTCTCTGGCCAAAATCCTTAGTTCCCTATCTGTCACTCATTTGATGTTGTGTCAATGTAGTGACACTAGGGTCGCACTTGTGAGCCCCAAACACCTCTGACAATGAAAATTGGCGGGTGGAATTTGCCTACTATTCAGGTAAAAAACTCATTCAGATTTTTTCTTCAGAGCCAAGCGGTGTTGATGTATTCCACTGACAATCCATTTGCCTCTGTAGAAAGCAAGCGACCTCCGCGGCTGTTGGATTTCAAAATGTATCACAACAGTTTCTCCACCTCTTGCACAGATAAGTGCGAAGAACGCCCCTGGGTGCTTCCACAGCGCGTATTGAGTGCTGAAATAGTATGTTAATAGTAGTTTTTAAATATGCCTTTCCAATTATGTGCAGTTCCTGGTTGCGGTCATTATCTCTCTGCTTCTGACGGTCACGATTGCTGCCTGATTTGTCTGGGCTCCAGACACGCTGAGACAGCATTCGTGGATGGTTCATTCCCGCAATGCGAGAGCATGAACATGGCCGCGTAGCGATCGTGGCTTTCCTTCCTCAGAAGGAAAGCCACTCCAGCCGCTCCCCGTGGGCACAAGACCATGACAGTTAGCTCTGGGAGTGATTGGGGGACTTCAATGGAAGTAGCGCCGCTGGGTGAATCCCCACGGACCTCCCATTCACCAGTCACAGAACCGTCCCAGGCTCCCATCTAAGGCATGTAAGATGTTTGCCTCCTGGGAATTCTCCCATTGCTGGCTCTGGGGCCTGTGCAAATATGTGTTTCCTTCAGTGAGCCTACTTGCACAGACGTTGTGCAAGGTCAGGGAGGACAAGGAACAGGTCCTGTTGGTAGCACCCTACTTGCCCACCCAGGCTTGGTTCTCCGAACTTATGCTCCTTGCGACAAAAAAAAAGCCCCTCCCTGGTAAATTTCCCTGAGGAAGGTCCTTCTTTCTCAGTTGTCGTGGGGGCGCACGTTTATGTGTGCAGGGTTAATGCACACATTATTTTTTTCTGTTTTTTTTTTTTTTGCTCTGGGAGAAGTTTGGGGGTTGTTTGCACTAATGTTGGAATGTGGTATTTATAATTTTATTATTGACACAATGCATTTTTTCTAATATGTCAAATGTTAATATGAGTGGATTGTCTCTCTCCATGTGGAATGTGAATGGTTAGGACACCCCATAAAAAGAAGGGAGGTTATTTATTTTCTTAAACGTAAGAAATAAGATATAGTGTTCCTTCAAGAAATGCATCTTTCCCCGCAGGAAGCTGAAAAATGTGGCAATATATATGGTGGACATGTTTTCTTTAGTGCTGACTCAAATAAGATCAGGGGAGTCATTACATTGATAAGTAAACATCTAAAATGTAAATGTCTCAAACAGATTAAAGATAAATTAGGAAGAGTCATCATAGTTTTAGCAGAAATTCAGGGGCAAAGGTAGATTTGGCTAATATTTACACACCTAAAGATGATGATCAGAGCTTTTTATAGATCTTAAATGAATGTTGCAAGCCGCTGGCACCACTCATGATATAATATTGGGAGGAGACTAATCTTTTGATGGGCTAGAGCCCCCCCCCTAAAGCAATAGTGACTCTTCACAGGATCTTGGTCTTACAGATATTTTGAGACTTTTTAACCCATCTGGTGGGGACTATGCATTTTTTTCATCAGTCCATAAGATTTATTCTACAATAGATTTTTTTTTTTTTTTTTGTATATCCCTCATTTAAACTGTTGTGAATTGCTCAATTGGAAACATTTTAGTCTCACATACAGGTATTGCCACATGCAAGAGAAAAATCAATAATTTAGTTGCTTTAATGTATTCCTTTTGCAAAATCCTGAATTCCAACATATGTTAAAGGATGAAGGGAATATGAAAAGTGCAGAGGTATTTTAGGTGATCGGGTAGTCATTATTATAGGGGATAATCGCATAAAAAATTGGGTCTAACCAGTGTTATTATCAGCAGACAGATTGTTCTAAGAGGATGGAGCACCCTCATTTCAAGAGTGGTGTACAGAGATGGGGAGGGTGGCGGCATTCAAGGAAATGTCATGTAGAAGGCTGGGGAACTTAGATTCATTTGATAGAAAATGGTGCAGCTATTGGCCTTCTTGGAGGTCTCTCAGGGAGGGGCAGTGGAGAGAGAATTATAGTTTTAATTGTGTGTGACTATATTATATACTATATATATATATATATATATATATATATATATATATATATATATATATATATATATATACACACTCACCTAAAGGATTATTAGGAACACCTGTTCAATTTCTCATTAATGCAATTATCTAATCAACCAATCACATGGCAGTTGCTTCAATGCATTTAGGGGTGTGGTCCTGGTCAAGACAATCTCCTGAACTCCAAACTGAATGTCAGAATGGGAAAGAAAGGTGATTTAAGCAATTTTGAGCGTGGCATGGTTGTTGGTGCAAGACGGGCCGGTATGAGTATTTCACAATCTGCTCAGTTACTGGGATTTTCACGCACAACCATTTCTAGGGTTTACAAAGAATGGTGTGAAAAGGGAAAAACATCCAGTATGCGGCAGTCCTGTGGGCGAAAATGCCTTGTTGATGCTAGAGGTCAGAGGAGAATGGGCCGACTGATTCAAGCTGATAGAAGAGCAACTTTGACTTAAATAACCACTTGTTACAACCGAGGTATGCAGCAAAGCATTTGTGAAGCCACAACACGCACAACCTTGAGGCGGATGGGCTACAACAGCAGAAGACCCCACCGGGTACCACTCATCTCCACTAGAAATAGGAAAAAGAGGCTACAATTTGCAAGAGCTCACCAAAATTGGACAGTTGAAGACTGGAAAAATGTTGCCTGGTCTGATGAGTCTCGATTTCTGTTGAGACATTCAGATGGTAGAGTCAGAATTTGGCGTAAACAGAATGAGGACATTGATCCATCATGCCTTGTTACCACTGTGCAGGCTGGTGGTGGTGGTGTAATGGTGTGGGGGATGTTTTCTTGGCACACTTTAGGCCCCTTAGTGCCAATTGGGCATCGTTTAAATGCCACAGCCTACCTGAGCATTGTTTCTGACCATGTCCATCCCTTTATTGCCACCATGTACCCATCCTCTGATGGCTTACTTCCAGCAGGATAATGCACCATGTCAGAAAGCTTTCTAAAGAATGCTTTCAGCACCTTGTTGAATCAATGCCATGTAGTAGAATTAAGGCAGTTCTGAAGGCGAATATATATATATATATATATATATATATATATATATATATATATATATATAGTGTTTGTGTGTGTGTGTGTGTGTGTGTTTATGTGTGTGTGTGTGTGTGTGTGTGTGTGTATACTCATATGTGACCACAGGGATGTTTGTTGAGGGTCAGGGTGCGGTTGGGGATTGGGAGGGGTAATAGTGGGGGTGAAATGTTGATTCTGTGAATATGTGTTTTGATTTTCTTTGTTAATTGTATGAATCAATAAAAAAAGTTAATCAGAAAAAACGCTTCAATGCAACAACAATATATAATATTGTAAATAAATATTTTTTATTTTGCGCAAAGGGATTAGACCCCAATGGAATGCTGTAATTAATCCTTTTCACATTAACAGCTTTAATTGTAATCTCAATTTGTTTTTAGAATGATTGTGCTGCCCTAGTTTAATATCATGAAAATAATATTAAAATGCAATGAACCTTAAATAGGCTTAATTTTTTATGCTAAATATAATTTTTCATGTTTTCATGAGATTCCCCCATTCAGAGTTTGCGTTATCATTCTGATGCTGTTTTGTTTTTCTAGTTGTTGAAGATCTTCTCATAATAGGTATATTTGTAGCCTCTCTTTTTCACAAGTGTGAGATGGAATGTTTATTCATGAGGATGGTGCAGGTCAGGGTTCATTCTATGGAAGCATGCATCATTTTGAGTGAAAATGTCCACCTCAGCAGGAAAAAAAGACCTTCAATCCCCTCAGCACAGAAACTCAACATCCTGCAGGAAGCCATCGAGGCCAGTTAGCGCCTCTGTCCACAAACCGTTTAATTTGCTCTTCCTGCTCCTCTGAACAGAAGAACGGTGTTTAGTTTAATGACATGATTTAACTACAAAGCCCATACATTGCATTTGCTTCCATGTACAGGAATATGGATAGTAGCTACAGCATTGCTATTTTCAATTGTGAATTGATGACATCTATAAACTGTATATGATGCTCTTCCGTCAATTGCAGAACATCTGAGAAGAGTCACTATTTTTTATGACATCTTCATTCAGAACAGAATCCATATGTACCATATGTTTCAATTTTGGCAAACTCATCTTGGTCAATTACTCAGCTCCTTTGCTTTCTGAGAATGTCCCCTGAGAATGAATAATCACTTTTAGAGCATTAGAGAAGACTTCATCAGAGTTTGAGCTGTCTTTTCAGTGGTCCTGTTTCTGAGAGAAAGTGTGCAATGTCTGCGTCACCAAATGGGGAAAAGAATGTGCTTTTAAACAGAATTCTTTTGCACCCTTTTCTCTTTGAAAATGTACTGTAATTAACTGTACAGTGATTGTCAATGGGTGCAGTAAGCTTAATCTGTGGTCCCTCTGTTTTCTGGGTTCTTTTGGATGAGAAGATTGACAGAGGTATAAAGCATCCATTGAATTAGGATAACAAATAATTTTCACTGCACCGCCATGTTTACTAAAGTGCTTTGGAGGCTTGGAATCAATTAAGATTGGCTTTTCTCAAGTCTGCCTGCTAAACTGGGCTCAGGCGTTTGGCCCACAGCTGTGAAACCCAAGGACCCTCAAACCCCCCACCTTTTCCTGACATTCCCCCAATGTTCACCTGCTTTTTTCCCCCTTTATCCACACCAGCACGGTCCCTCAGAAAGGCTGGAGACGGATTGGTGACCCTTAGAGAAGCAAGTTGACAAAAACCAGCATAAAAACCCCTCTCTACTGAAAGCAAAATAGTCAAATAAAAGGATAGAGTACTGGGGATCTGAATGCCATGACTGTCCTGATCATTTAAAGAGGGTGGGGGGGGGGGGGGGGTCCAAATGAGTTGAATGTCCTCTGTAAGGAAATTATTAACATCTGTTCCTGAGTAATGTCAGTGCTAAATATGTTAGACATTGTCAGTCGATGTGAGATAAAACATTGTGAGGTGAGTTCAACCTCTTTGAGTGAAAAGAGAGGCCAGTGGTTGGAGAAAATTGCTGGTAATGGCGAGTACTAAATGTGAACAGTGTCTGAATGGAGACAGTTCACACTGAATGCTGGACATAGGAGGAAAAGTTCAACAATGGAGCGACAATAGTTATTTTCTTCTTGATCTCTGGTGATTGATTTTTAGTTAAAATGTTATTGTGACAGCCATTATAATAGATGTAAATTGGATGGAAATGCTTGCTCATTCATGCCAGATAAATATGACTGTCATTTTTTTTGTCAGATTTTGAAAGAAAATGAGGGATAATTCAAAATACATTTTTGTGGTGATCAACATTATCTCACAAATGCTGTCGATTGAGCTTAATGTATTGAACTTGGAAAATTCCTTTAAATTCACAAAACAAAATGTCCTGGTTACATTTGTAACCTCCGTTCCCTGATGGAGGGAACGAGACAACATGTCGATGTAGTGAGACTAGGGGTCACTCTTGGGAGTCTGAGACACCTCTGATCTTTGATAAAAGGCCAATGGGAATTGGCGAGTGGTATTTGCATGCCACTCCCCTGAACATAAAGGTAAAAAGGAGCTGGCGTGCAAACCGCTCATTCAGGTTTTGTGCTGAGGAACCGAGAGAAGGTCGTGGCCATTTCAGCGGGTAATCCAGCATTGTGGCAGGAGGGACACAACGTCTCATTCCCTCCATCAGGGAACGGAGGTTACGAAAGTAACGAGGACGTTCCCTATCTGTCACTCACTCGAAGTGGTGTCGATGTAGTGACATTAGGGGTCCCTATACGAAACGCCACAACTAGATGAACTGTGTTATGTGAACTGGCGGTGCGATATGGGCAGACTACTGTGTGACTCGTAGCCAGCGCACCAGGCCGATATGTAACCTCCCCCAACGCTGTCTTGCTGACCCTTGTCGGAAGTATTCCATGTGAAGAAGTTCTATGGTAAGTCCTGAATGGAAAGCTGTGGGAATTCACCTCAGTGAACATCGACCACTCGGCTCCGAAGAAAATCTGAATCAGCGGTTTGCACGCCAGCTCCTTTATACCCGTATGTTCGGGGGAGTGGCGTGCAAATACCACATCCCATTGGCCTTTTATCAAAGATCAGATGTCCGAGCTCCCAAGAGAGACCCCTTTTGTTCTATGACACTTTATTCTAACGATTCCTCTCCTGTGCTCTTCAGGACTCGTACCCTGGTCCTTTGTTTTGCATATGCAATGCTCTATCAGTTGAGAGACTGTGCAATTTGATCACACCTAAACATGTTTGTAAATGTAGTTGGTAATGTAATGCAAACATTAAAATGAGCCATGTGCTATAGAAAAAGTGTTTATATGTCATAAGATAGCATTGTGTGATGAACGGAGCAAAAAGTGTTTATGAACTCATTATCTGCCATTTTATTCGTGATTAACATGGATCATCATATAAAATTAAACATGCACAATAAAATTTTGGAACACAAACCACTTACTTTTCTGTATGTGTGTGGGGGTATGTCTGGGTGTGTGTTTTCACACCTCTAAAGATAAGAGGAGCTGGTTTTCACACCCCTAAAGAACACGAAGATTCTAAGGTATTTTGGTGGTTGAAAAGGAAGCTGTGCAGAGACCTGCAACACAGCAACTCACAGAGGTTGAGAGATGGTAACTTATTTTAACTGTGAGAGAGAGACAGACAGTTACCTCACTACAAAACAGAGAGAGAGAGAGAGAGAGAGAGAGAGAGAGAGAGAGAGAGAGATGCTGAGATATGTGCTTCACATACAGAAATCTGATGAAATATGGAAAATATTGAAAACACATATAGGAAATTTACACTCACTGAGCACTTTTTAGGAACATTATGGTGCTGCTAAAGTTCCTGACCTGATCTTCTGCTGTTGTAGCCCATCCGCCTTAAGGTTCGATGTGTTCGATGCATTCTGAGATTTATTTTGCTCACTACTGTTGTACAGAGTAGGTATATTAATTACTATAGCATTTCTGTCAGCTCAAACCAGTCTGGCCATTCTCTGTTGACCTCTTTCATCAACAAGTTGTTTCCATCCACAGAACTGCCACTCACTGGATGTTTTGACACTATCTCTAGAGACTGTTGTGTGTGAAAATCCCAGGAGATCAGCAGTTACTGAAATACTCAAACCAGCCCGTCTGGCACCAACAATCATGCCACGGTCAAAATCACTGAGATCACATTTTTTCCCCATTGTGATGGTGGATGTGAACATTAACTGAAACTCCTGACCCGTATATGCATGATGTTATGCATTGCACCGCTGCCACAATATTAGCTGATAAAGTTAAACTTTAAAGTCCTAATAAAATTCTCTGTGAGTGTAAATGCTCAAATAATTTTACAGTATATACTGTAAATGTCAATACAGTATACTGTATTTCCATACATAATTTTTCTGTATGGGTCTGCTCCAACGCCTAGTGAGCTACATATGGATACATTATAGACATGCTCCAAACTCTAATTATTTTCCAAAAGATAGACCTCTTCATGCTGCCTCCTAAGATACCTTGTTTTAACTAGATTCTAAGGCAGCATTGAATGTATCCTTCACAGAGAAGGGACAAATTCATTGAAAAATTCCAAGATGACCGTCAAGGCAAGATAAATGTTAATTGTAAATAAACCTTGATGTCTTTGAATACTGAAAAGTTTAGATAAAAATAGTTCAGTTCAAATGTATTATTTTACCCAATATTTGTATGTGCACTGTAATTGTGAGCTTATTAGAGTATCAAGCTCTTTGCTTAGCAACATGATAAAACTATTGAAATTAATCGTGAGTCAAGTAAAGCTGCCTATGTAGAGCGTTTTGAATTGGTCACTTGTGAAGTTGCAGTTCCCTGATAGCAAACATACATCACCCAGGCATCTAGTTGATGTGTGTGTGTTTTCATCTGGAAGATGTCTGATTTCAATAAGACATTGAGCAGATGTTTTTTAGATGTTCATGATTTAGAATGTTTGGCAGATTTTAATTAGAATGTGATGCTTTACAGATGAAACACTCTTAAAAAGACAACTTAGAGATGTACAGTGCTACATGTGTACATGACAAAATGAATAATCGAATATTTAAAGGAAGAATTTAGTGGAACGTTAAATACACATTGTATGTCACTTGTCTTTCAGAACATGTATGCACCCAACACCAAGGCCAGCTGTTGTCTGATTAATGTGGATATGCTGGACGAAGCCAAGCTAATATCTCATCATTTGATAGTCCAACTTTACAAAAATCAGACTGGTACAAATTTAAGTCAGGCTATAGTGTTTTCATGACATTTTAAAAAGACGAATTATTGTTTTAGTCTGACTGAAATTGAACTTTTAAAGTTCATGTAAACATACTAACCTAAAAGCTCTTTAAGTGGTTACATTGCATTGCACAGTTACAGTATATGCTTCCAACCAGTCAAAACTTGATACTTGTACTTTGGGACTCTGATTCACCCTCACAGTGTGCAGTGTTGTTTTTGTACAAGACTGCATAGTAGGGCCCTACCAGACCCTCCCCCATCTCTTCTAGTTCCTCTCATGGGTCAAAACATGGCCCATTGATTGTTTTGTTGTTGTTGTTGTTGTTGTTGTTGTTGTTTTTTACATATTTCTTTCAATCAAATTGATCAAAACTTGACAATGTCACTTTCAGAGCCTCATTGTTAAGATTTAAACTTTGTGACTGCTCCAACTAACTATGATTGTTGTTCTAGCTTATTACATCATATTGAGAAAGCTAAAACCTGTGATCGCCATGCAACCTGAAATGATCTTTTGGTGTAGAGTGGCATCTCCTGGATATGCAGTGTGCGTGGATATCTTGTGCATTTCTGAATATGAGAGAGAATTTTAAAGGAAAGTGAGAGAATACAGGCGGGCAGGATGTACATCTGAGCTGAATTAGAGTGAGCTCATTGTGTACGGCATAGGGTTTAATAGTGCGTTCGAAGAGGAACGCCCAGGCCCTGCTCCTCTCATTCCAGCTACACTGTGTCATCCCCATCCGCCACACAGACACACATGGCAACACACACATACTCCTGCAGAGAGAGAGATACAGCTCCAGAGCCGACCACAGGAAGACAGGAATTGCAAGACGGAGGAGAGAGAGGAAGGAAGGGATTAGGAGTAGATTAAAGACAGGGGACTTAGATTAAAACAGAATCAGAATGGATAGAGAAGGACAAGAAAAGGATCTGGGCTGCTGGGAAAGGAAAAACAGAAAAGAGAAAAGGGAGTGATCAAATGGGCATGAAAGATAGAAATTAAAGCTTGATATAAAAAAGTGAGTTTGGTGTACATCCTTACAAAAATGTACTGGGGTTGTGCCAATGGTTAATGATGGTGTAAGATTATAATACAACAGTACTCTGGTATATGTCATGTTCAATGGTATCGAACAGTGTCAGAAATTTACTTTTAAAGGGGCAATATCTCACCCCTGGAATTCATTTTTAGAGTGTTTTTACAGGCCTATATACCGTATATAGATATTAAATGTTAGCTCAGTGAAGATCACTACAAGGACATTTTTTTCCCTCACATGGTACATTTTGGGGGTATTTTTGTCACTTTATTGTTATCATCTGATTACCATACTCATATAATACTGGTAAAAGGAACATCAAAGAATAATATGATATTACCTTAATGGTAGTGTCATTGGTTCTCATAGTATATTTTCATGTTAAAACATAATAATATTAAACTTTTTTGTTTGTAAGTAAAGGAGTGGAATGTAGACACTACACAATCTAAAGATTTCCCAATGTTTAGTACTGAATGTTTCAAGAAAAGAACAGCCAGAAATATTAAATGAAACAGTGTTCACAATCTATTTAGCATGTTTATATGGGTATGACATACAGTATATTGTAGATATGATTTTGGTCTTGATGGACTAGATCTGCTACGCTGCTGCTGCAGAGAATGTATGAAGAATTCCTACTGCTAGAACATACAAAGACATGCAGAGTTAAGCATGTGGACATGCTGCTGCTGCACAATTAGACAAAACACAAGACATGCTGCATCGAGCATGTAGGACATGCAGCTTCACAATGATACAACATTAAATCCCCCAACAGAGCAGGAAAGCTGCACAATCGCATAAAACAAAACAAAACTCCCTCAACCAAACAGATCTACCACCAAAGTATGTGTACTGCTGCTGCTCTGGAGAGTGAATGCTAGATAAGTGTGCCTTGGCCAGCTTGGCCAAATGGCGTAACACTAATGAACTAAATCTCTATGTGTGACTTTGCCACTTCTCCACTATATGGTATACCAAAAACAGTATGCAAATGGAGTAATATGTCCGAATCCTTAGTATTCATAAAACAGTAGATATGAAAGTTAGTACAGATTGACTGGACACTTTACTGTCCCAAAATGCCTCGGGAGCCTTGGAGACATCACTTTCAAAATCCATTAGAGAATCATGAGTCAGACTGCTCTTCTTAACTGTAAACGCTATCTATATATACCAAGAAAGTTGTTCCTTGTGCTTAACAGGGGTGGAAAGAGTACTAAAAAATTATACTCAAGTGAAAGTATTGTTCTTCTTAAAAAATTTAGTTTGAGTAGAATTTAGTAGTAGTAAAATTACCTGTCCTAAAAACTACTCAAGTAAGAGTAAAAGAGTAACTCATTTAAAAGTACTCATGAGTAGTGAGTATTGAGTTCTTAGTTGCGAAACTATGCACTTTTATAATAAAAACTTGATGCTGCAATTTAAAAATGTAGCGCACATACCGTAATTTACATTCCCTTCTATGGCTGTTTGCCAGAAACAATAAAAAATATAGGTATTTTATAGGCGTTAGTGATTGACAACTTTTAAAATACATCACTTATCTATGATACTATAAAAATACATGAATCTGATTTAAAGAAAAAATAAATAAATGGGCGACATGATTACAGAAATTAAAAGATGAAAAAGTTATTTTTTTATTTTGAAACAATTACATTAAAATGAGTTTATGAGTAGGGTCTAAATTTCCGTAATGCCGACTGAGAAAGTTATTGTTGCGCATAAAACATGTTCAAAAGATTGAAAAAACACAAAAAAAAAAAAAACACTTAAAAAGCAGGGTCACTTGGCGCGCCATGCCCTGCACAATAGAGGCGGTAGAGCAGTTAGTTGTTTGGTACAGGGGCCACATAGGAATAATTCACACAAAAATGAAAATTCTCTCATCATTTTGTCACCCTTATGCCATCCTAGATGTCCATGACTTTCTTCAGCTGAACACAAATTAAAATATCTCAGCTCTTTTGGTAAAAATTTTGAAGCTCCAAAAATCACATAAGTCAGCAAAATCACATAAGACATTGTTTAGATTTCAAGTAGTCAAGTAATTTGTTTTGTATAGCGTTTTTCACAGCACACATTGTTTCAAAGCAACTTTACAGAAAATCATGCTTTAACAGAAAATGAAACTGTAATATCAATTACGATTTAGAGTCATCATTGTGTAATTGTAAATTCTGTATAAAAATAAATAATTAAATAGTTAAATAATAATTGTATTTAGAATCCCAGTGAGCAAGCCGAAGGTGATTGTGGCAAGGAGCACAAAACTCCATAAAATGTACTTATGAAATAAGAACTCCCAAAATAACTTTAGGAGAAACCAGGCTCACTGTGGAGGCCAGTTTTCCTCTGGCTAAATAGTATGAATATAATGCCAATATTAGTTATTTGTGTGCAGTGCAAGTCATTGTTTAGTGACAAGTGTTAAGGGCCAGTGTTTAAACAAAGATTTTGTATGAACTGTAAGATTAATTTCTTAAGTCTTTGAAGTCCATCCTAGATTAATTGCAGAAGTTCACAGAGATGCATTGTCCTCTGTTAGTTGGTTGATGAAGACTTTTGTTGGCAAATAATTGATAGTCTATGTATTCCATTTCAAGAGTGTAGTCCATCAGTAAACAAAGGTGATGCAAGCTGAGATCAATGAAGTGCATCACTGTTCAACCGGCTGGTAATTTTGGTGAGGATTGGTGGGGTTCATCCTAAATCCAAGGTTCAGGCAGTGGCATACGAAATATCTGATGTCTCAGATCTATGTCTTACAGTTGGAGGTGGCATCAGTTCATCCTCTGAAGTCCATCGTAAAAAACTGAAGTGATGTCTGGCTAGCACCGGCTGTAGTTTGTCATCAACACATAAAGACACATAGCAGTGGAGTCTGACAACAATTAATAATCTAGTCTTGAGGTCATGAACGCATTCATTAGTTTTTCTGCACCAGCAACAGAGAGCATGTGTCTTAACTTAGCGATATTTCTGAGGTGGGAGAATGCTGTTCTACAAACATTGGAAATTAGATTTTCAAAGGACAGATTGGTATCAAATTCGGACCCGACTTCGGATAAGCGGTTGAAGATGGATGGAGATTGGTATCAAATATAACACCTAAATTCTTCGCTGTAGATGACAAAGTAACAGTACATCCACCGAGAGTCAAATCATATTATAGCTTCTTTTTTTTTTTTAGAGGTTTTTTGTCCAATGATTAGTGCCTCTGTTTTGTCAGAATTGAGTAGAAGGAAATTTCTGGCCAATTTCTGATTTCATTGATACACTGCTTATTTGGAGAATTGAGACATTTCATCGAGTTTAGAAGAAATATACAGTTGTATATATCAGGGTGTTGTCGACATAACAGTGGAAACTTATTCCACGATTCCTGATAATATCTCCCAGAGGAAGCATATTTAAGGAGAAAAGCAGTGGCCCTAAAACTGGCCCCTGTGGCACTCCATACGTAATTTTTGTTTGATTTGACAATTCCTCATTTACACATACAAAGTGGTAGCAGTCTAATAAATAGGACCTGAACCATGCTAATGCAAGTCCACTAATGCCAATATAATTCTCCAGCCTATTTAAGAGAATGTCATGATCTATAGTGTTGAAGGCAGCACTAATACCTAAAATCCTAAATCCTGACTGAAATTGGCTTTTGATGTTTTTATATGTTTTGTTAGCTCTACATGACCTATGACAGTGAAGGATTGAAGTACAACCTTCAGCCGATGTTGGAAAATGAGGACATAGCAATATGATATGAAGATTATTATTGGTAATTAAGTAGGTGGAAATGTTACAGTGACAAAGAGAGTTTTCTCTCCTGTAGTCACCACAAACCATCTTCCCGATTGTCCAACTCGAATGTTGATGGATCATCCAAACAAAGCAAGCTGTTGGTCACAATGGATTGTTCACAAAGTTATAGTTTGTCTTTTGCCTTTCTGAGGCTAAAGGTGCTCTGTATTAGCCATGGGAGCAATTCAAATTTTTATGCTCTCAGTGTGGTGAATCAGTGTAAGGTTTGACCAACAGGTGGGGGCGGGGCCTGAAACATCCCTCGGTCTGTAACACTGAAGTGCTCTCAGCATAGTTTCAGTCACAAGAAGAAACAACTGGATGGCAATGAGCCAAACCACTCTGTCTGTTTGTCTCTCACTTTATCCCTTGCTCTCTTTCTCTCTTATAGCCAACAGCTATGAGAGATATGTCTGTGCATAATTAGGGCTTTGTGGTGAGCTGCGCCATGCTTGCTTGCCCTAAAGTATTTCAGGATAAACCTCTCACTGTTGTTCTCATTGACAGGCCTAGACTAGGGATATTCTACTTCTGAAAATGTAATTTTGTTTTTATTTCTGTACTATTTTAAATTTGTTTTCAAACTATGACGAATTTAGGTTTTAATATTTTCTAGTTTCTAGTTTTTCAGTTTTAATTTTTAAATATATTTAATTTTTATTTTATTTTTTGTATTTTAGGACTACTAAAAGTTAATGCGTTAACTGATTTCATGAGTTTGCGTGCCCATATAACCTTTAGCATAAATTATAAACTGGTTTGGTGTGCTGTCCACGATTGAGGGGCTGGAGGAGGAGACTCGAGCAGATGTATAACACATATGAATGTCAGTTTGGGACAGATGTATAAGGAGGAGTAGGGGAGGAGGCGGAGTGCTGGGAAAACTGATGCTGAGCCAAGGTAAGAGACTGCTTATACTGTATATCCTGGTAATAAAAGGGAAGATGACCGTGCTCCTCCAGAACTTACGTTTATTAACTTAATTTCATGAGTTTGCATGCCCATGTAATCTTGAGCATTAAAAGTAAAACTGTTGGCTTGCTGTCCACGATGGATGAGCTTAAAAGGAGACTCGCCTAGAGCACATGTATTACCTCCCAAAAGAGGTTAGGGACAGCAAGGTGAATGATTGAGTTAACATGGAATTTTAATAGGAAGAGTTGCATAAGCTTAGTTGCATAGAGATTTCCCCCCAAAGTGTGTAACTTCAGTGAAATAAGAATGAAGGAATGAGTGGAATGACTTCTGCAGAACATGAGTGGGGTACTGCAGCGGCAGTTTTGAAACACTAAGCATGGGTAGGCACTGATGTGGCAGCATCAACCAGGGCACTGCTGAGGCAGTATCAGCTCGGACTGGAGGATATTTATAGTTGAAGATGAAGCATTCCCTCCGCAGCAACTATGACATGGATGCCAGGGATTGTAAACACGAGGCTCACCAATGTCGCAGAAGAGGCGAGTGCTTCTGATCCCGAAGGAGTGGGCCCGGCAACACCCACGTGCAGCACCTCCCAGTGGTGGACAGTGAGAACCATGTAATAAGCCATACAGAGTTCCTACATCCTCCCTCAAAGCAAGGTTGCCCTGTGAGGCAGAGTAGGGAGTCGAATGATAAAAAAGATAGGGGAGCATATTTATTGGTTACTTAAAAAGAGGTGAGGGCTAGATGTTTTTGTTTGATGTGTGCAAGGTCAGTTCTGATATATGAATGGAATGCATCTGAGGACCATTTCCCGAGTTGTTTAATTTGGTGATCAGGTAAGCCTTTCTGGGTGGCGGTGGTTCCTGCTCCTATGCAAAAGGATTGGGAGGAAAACATGTGGGCTGGTGTACCAGAGCAGGTGAGGACATTTTTTCTGGAACCAGTGCCTAGAAACTGGCCGCATGTTGTCTTCTATGGACAGAGGGTCAAAAAGTGACCGGTTGATGTTATTGGAGCTAGGTTGGGATTAGTTCTATCGGGAAGACACGCAGGCTTGAGTGAGGTTTAAGATGCCATTTATTTGATGAATGTAGAACAGAAAAGTAATGTCTCTCTTTGGCGTAGGCCCCGTCTGGCGGTCCGAGGGAGTTGTACTCGGAACCATCATATCCTGCCGGAGATAGGAGGCAGGGGCGAGGAGCCTACCCCCGTGCGGGACGGGGCTCAACTGGTGGTGGTGGGGTGGTGGAGGTGGTTGCCGTGTTAGCGCACTGAAACAGCAATGTGATAGATTGTGAGCAGACTTATAAAGCAATGGCTTACCTGCGATTGGCTAGGAATTACCCAGCTAATAGTGTGATGATGTACAGCTGCTAGTCTTCCCGCTAGAACTACGCTGCGCTCACATAGAAAGGGTAGACAGGAGGAGGGATCTCATGCTTAGGTCCACTCCACCTATCCAATATAATGGGCGGTGAAAGGAGGCGGGACTGATTGCGGAGGCAGCCTTGCGCTTAGGTCCGCTCCATGAATGGTTTGGTTAGTATTAACAGATGGAATGGAGTCAAGGGGAAAAGGAGGCGGGACCATTTGCGGAGGCAGCCTCACCCTCAGGTCCGCTCTGGGGGTGGGTAGATTTGATGTGGTAGAGGAAATAACGTTATTGGGGATGGAGATAGGGGAGCTACTTGTGAAGTTGATCTGGCAAATTAGTCTGCTCTGTAGACAGATGAAAATAAATGTAGTGGTGGAGCTGGAGGGAGAAAGAAAAAAGTTGTTCTGAAGAGGGAGGGGGATTGCTAGAGATGCAGCAGGGACGGAACTATTGGGTGCAGCCACAGAAGTATGCCGACCGGGTGGAACCGGATGAGGAAGTTTTGGCAGCTACCTCTGGATTTACCTGCTGAGGAAAGATGTGTTGGGGGCTTTAGAAAATGAAGAGAAGTGCATAGTTGGCTTAGATGTTTGGGAAGATTTCCTGGGAGATGGTGTGAGGCCTGATCCATTTGCTTCTAGCATGAATATAGCTTGTAGAGTTGAGTTTTGTTGGCTCTTTGAAAGAAAGGAATGCCGTATTTACAGAGAGCTTGATGGAGATCGTTAACGGAGCAGTTTGAAATGGGAGGGGCTGAATCATGTTCGGATGGACCACACCGAACCTCGCCGAAATTACCGGCCTGGTTGAACTGCGTTTCACATCCCTGATCTCTGCCTGCCTCACCTCAGTCTATTGATGGACTATGATCTTGAAATATAATGCACAGGCTAACAATTGCCAACAAAAGCCTTCATCAGCCAATTAACAAGGACAATTGCATCTATGTGAACTTCTGCAGTTAATCCAGGATGGACTTCAAAGACATTGGTCATTAATCTTACAGTTCAAACAAAATCTATGTTTAAACACTGACCCTTAACACTTACTTAGTTTAATAATTTTAAACCATGACTTTAACTATGCATAAGTAATATTTACATTATATTCATAATGTTAGCCAGAGGGAACTGGCCCCCACAGTGAGTCTGGTTTCTCCCAAGGTTATTTTTCTCCATTAATCAACATCTTATGGAGTTTTGTGTTCCTTGCCACAGTCACCTTCAGCTTGCTCACTGGGGTTATTAATACAATTATTATTTAATTACTTATTTTTAAACATGATTAACAATCAAATTTTATCTAATTACACAATAACGATTCATTGACATTATAGACATTACAGTTTTATTGTCTGTTAATGCCTGATCTTCTGTAAAGCTGATTGAAGAAGAAAATAGCTATGATTGTGATGTAGAAGCATGAGGAGCTGTTGTAAATTGAGGAGATTGTGAATGAGGTGATGAGCGTGGACTTCTAGAGCGTTTTGTGTTGTGTTGAAATGATATAAAATACGCTCAGCTGGTGAAGTTGATCCTGGAATTAAGGAGAGGTAATCTGGTCCGGTTTGCAATGGATGCATAGTCGCCTCTGGGGGATTGTCGAACTTGAGAGTTCGTCGTCTGAAGGAAAAAGTTTGATTTCTGGAAAGTCAGGCATAATGATGTTTCGTGGAATATTGGATGCCGGAAGAACTGATGCTGAAACGAGGCAAGAGGTTGCTTATATATACTGGTAAAAATTGGAAGATTAGATGGGTGTTTTCTCCCCTTTTCTCCCCAATTTGGAATGCCCAATTCCCAATGTACTCTAAGTCATCATGGTGGCATCTTATCACGTGGCTTGTTGAGCATGTTACCGCGGAGACATAGCGCGTGTGGAGGCCCACACAATTCGAACATGTGACTCCAGGGGTGGTAGTCAGCATCAATACTCTCTGAGCTACCCAGGCCCCAAGTTTATTAACTTTATATAAACTGATGTTAACTGATTTACTAAGAATGTTTAATGGCATTATATTTCTCTGGGCCATCTAGTGTTGTCACTTTCCTTAATATTTTATCATTTTTGTTAGTTGCATAGTCCAAAAAAAGTATTTTAGTTTATTTTCAGTTTGCCTAATTATGTTTTTCTATTTATTTTGGTTAATGAAAATATTTTCATTTAGTTTTTGTTTTCGTTAACTATAATAACACTGGTCTAGACCTTATGTGGGTCTTCAGTCTGTCACTGCCAACCTGTCATTAGTCCTCCCCATATCCCTCCTCTCAATTTCCTTAGAATGTGGCTTTTTCATCACCCCCTCCCTAGCAGCCTTTAATGAGACTCAGACTCCATCACAGCCCTTCTCAGTTTTATTTATTTGATCAGATTCATATGATTCTTCCCACACTACAACCCTGTCAGTCCTTGGGCCTGTGGCAAACTCTCTCTCTCTCTCTTTCTCTCTCTTAGTGTGATTAAAGTGGTAAATCAAGGGCAGGTCCTGTGCTGTGTTTACTCGGAGCACCAGGCAGCTGCAAGCTGTTTGGCGGCTCTCTGTTTCTCCCGCTGTTTAGGCCCATTGCCATGGAGACCGCACCACCGTCTCCCAGCGGCTGGAACCAGGCCTCGGGCTGTTTTGGTTACATTCACACAGAGCAGAAAAAAAGAGAAACTTTTTGCACCACTCACTTCTGCAGTGTCTGCTCGAGTTAGCATGGTGCAACGAGTGTGTGTGTGTGTGTGTGTGTGTGTGTGAGAGAGAGAGAGAGAGAGAGAGAGAGAGAGAGAGAGAGAGAGAGAGAGAGAGAGAATTTTAGAGAGAATGTAGACATAAAAGAGAGAAAGATGGGGAAAGTGGTGAGTTGGTGGGGGGGTTCAAGAAGCCAAGGGCATTACATCATTGCTGGATTCGAGTCAGAAGGAAAGGATATGAGTCAGTGGGCTGACTGTGCCTGGCTCTCTCTTTCACTTTCTCTCTCTCTCTGTCTGTCTCTCTCTCTCAAGAAGTAGTCAAGCCTCTTATAGTGAAGTCACTTCATTTGAGTCTGTAGAAATGTAAATACTTATGGTGGAGTTAAGAAAGCTCTATACTTTATAAAGTGTCCTATTTATATAACTTAGTATAAAACTATAATAGTTCACACAAAAATTCAAATTCTGTAATTTTTTACTCACTCTCATATTGTTCCAAACCCATATAACTTCTTTCTTCCGCTTAACACAAAATAAGTTTTGCAGACTATCCTGGCTGCTCTTGTTCATACATTGAAAGTAAATGGATAGCGAGACTGTCTGACATGGTCTTCTGCTGTTGTAGCCCATCTGCCTCAAGGTTCGACGAGTTGTACATTCTGAGATGCTATTCTGCTCACTACAATTGTGGTTATCTGAGTTACCGTAGCCTTTCTGTCAGCTTGAACCAGTCTGTCCATGGACAGACAAGGCATTTCAACAAGGCGTTTCCATCTGCAGAACTGCCAATGACTGGTTGTTTTTTTTGTTTTTGACAACTCTAGAGACTGTTGTAAACTCACAAATATCCCAGGAGATCAGCAGTTACAGAAACACTCAAACCAGCCTGTCTGGCACCAATAATCATACCGTGGTTCAAATCAAGAGCAAAAATGTTTCCCCATTCTGATGGTTGATGTGAACATTAACTGAAGCTTTTGACGCATATAGTCATTTGAATAGTAACCGTATGATATTATCCATTGCACTGCTGCCAAACGATTGGCTGATTAGATAATTGCATTAACAAGTAGGTGTACAAGTGTTCCTAATAAAGTTCTCAGTGAGTGTAAATACCTCTATAAGCTATATGATGTGTGAATCTGTTGTGTGCATTTGTGGATCGTTATGAGGTTATGATACTGTTTTCACTCAAAATGTGTCTAATCAAATGTAAACGCTAGCTTCTTTCCAGCCAGACATTATTATCATACAGTGTTTACATTAAATCCATTTAAGCCTAGATAATTTACATGCAGATTTATCCATTTCAATGTTTCTATTATCAAATCTGTTAAAGTACCGGTTTCTGTTCAGATTTACGTCTGACTCCCCGCCAGATCCTTACTCCCTACTAACTGATTGATCTCAATCCCTAAAGTCCACCCCTATACCTACCCCTAACCATAGTAGGGAGTCACTAGTCCATATCCCTAAAGGACACATTTACATCTAACTTTAACCATAACTATTACTGGGAGTCAAAATTTGGCACGACACCAGCATTTCACAAGCTGGTTTAGAACAAGGGTTTCACACCCACCGACTGTTGTACTTGAGGTCTCGTTCTCTTTAGTCAGAGGTCTGTCACACACACACACCAATTTAGAATGGTGGGAAAATGAGAGACATAGCGGCTCCCTCTGACTTTTTCTCCACTTCCGACATGTGGAGAACTTTTCCTGTCAGATAAGAATTTGTCTTCAGAAAAAGTAAAAATCTACTTATTTTCACTCTTGATGCACAACCTTTCTCTCTCTCGGAAGCAGGTGAGAAAATTTGGCAGTGGAACCTGTGCAGTACATAAAGCCTCTTTCTTCTCGTTGGCCAGGTTGAGCTCCTAATTAGGACTGTTTCCTGTTCGTTGAGTTTTAATGTGCAGTGGGACTGTCCTGTAGAGAGTTGCCCCACTCTCTGTTACACTCTTTCCCACTCTACTTTTTTCTTTTTGTTCACTTCAATGGTAACAGGCCAAGATTGGTTTTTATTCAGCTTGTTGTTTGAGTGGCGGTTCTGAGCAGAGCTGTGGCTGATCTACCACAATAGTGTAAGTCCTTTTCCTTCCTGCAAAATTTCTTTATATTGAAACAGACACAGTGGACATTAGCACACTGCATGGACAAAAAAAATTGTTATGCACTTTTGCTTTTAGTGGCAGTTGACTGCAGATTTTCTGCCATCATTTACTCACTTTCGTGTAGTTTTATACTCACTTTCTTTTGTCTGTTCGACACAAAAGGAGTAATTTTGCAGTATGTCTTGGTTGATCATTTTCATACAATGAAAGTGAATGGGATTAGGGCTGTCAAGCTTCATAAATGACCAAAAAGCATAAGTAAAGGACCATAAATGTGGTTCATTTGACTTGTGTTCTATATTCCAAGTCTTGTGAAGCAACAAAATAGCTCTGTGTGGAACTTTAACATGCTATTTTTGAAAATATGTGAATGGGAAAGATTTTCGAACTAACACTTTAACCGCCAAAGCCATTACTAAAAATGAGCAAAATCTCACCTGTGTGTTTCAGAGATGTGAGATTGTTAAAGGTTCTTAGAATGTGATGGATTGGAGTGTTAATGGCAAAACATCAGAATGGTAATGACCACATGTGTATATGTGTGTGTGTGTACACAGTAATCACAGAGTATAAATGCTGCTATTTAGGCTGGATAAATACAGGTATTTGTTCAGGTGAGGCCCCCTCCTTTCCCTTTCAGCTGTCGGTCAGCCCTCCAACCAGACCCAAATAATGCTTGTCATCTGAGGCTTATTCAGACAAGCTGAGTTACTCCACTCTATGTGGTGGACCATATCTGCAAGACAGCATAGATGTGATGAAATTAGTGAGTGCTATATCTCACACGTTTTGCCCAAATATCACTGCGGCCAGGGGAAGTGTAGTGCTTCATACCAATGTGGAGAAGACATTGTGGGTTTGGTGTGCTGAAACTGCGTGTTGCTTGTCAGCAGCGTCACACCCGAGGTTCTGTGGTTTTATGTATTAAATATATTATATATTAAATATCTGATATTTTGACATTTTTATGAAAAAGCACATTTTGTATAGTTTAAATGGAGAAACTGTTAGAAAATGTTTTACCTTTAACTTTTTGAAGTGAATGATTATGTTGTTACACACATGTATTCAAGATGCAAAGAAAATATTTATATATATATATATATATATATATATATATATATATATATATATATATTTAGAAAATGCTATGAAATATGTATGAAATCAACATGGACAAAAATGTTACATTTCGACGAATTTTCATGTTTTAAACTAGATTTATTTAAATATATCACATTTTTATCACCTCCCATTTATTAATTACCCATTTATCCACACCAACGCTTTTATTGAAGCTCAAAGGCCTTGATCAGTCTTAGACTAGAGCCAGTGAACCTCACTGAGATCTTTTAGCAGGATGTCTCTTTCTGGGAAACTTATTCTTTCATGCACAGTCTGTCTGACTGTGTATGATGACCTCTTAAAAAAGAAAAAATTAGGCACTGAAATTCTTTAGAACTATTACAAATAGAAATGAGAACTGAATTTACTGCCTGTATGATATTAATTTCTAATAATGACTCATGGTCTTGACGTCAGTTTCAAAGCGAAACTTTTATCTGAGGAAATAAACTCATCTCATTTGTCATTTTTCTCATTTTGTCCTATTTTTTTCCTTCTCTTTTTTGGTTCCCTTAGGCCAGTGCCTGGTTCCCTTTCCTCGTTGTTGCACCTGAGGAACAGACAGCGACAGCCACTGCCAGCCTCCATGCCTGGCACACTGCCTGACCCCACTATGCAAGGATCATCTGCCGTTCTGATGCCTGTGAGATCATAAATACACCACCGCCCACACCCACAAACACGCACAATGCATTTACACTTTCGGCCTGACCACCAAGACACATTAATACACACAAACATAAACTCATACTTTGATAGTTCACTCTAAGGGCGGATCATGGTATGAGTATTGTTATATCATGGTAACAGTCTGTATCACAATATAGTTATTTTTGCTGCAAATTCAACAAAAATGGTTTATATATTACAAATGTTAACCTAAAAATCTGCTTAATATCAAACTTGTTTTTTTTTCCAAGTCAAAAATATTATTTAACATTAATGAATCAACCTGACTACATTAGGTTACACCAACAAAACAAATTTTTATTTTTACATATTGCAATTATCGTAGGTTCATTTTTACAGTGTAGATAGCCATGTTGTAATTTTTGTATAATCCAGTAAATTAAACTTGTTAAATTTGTTACAAACAAAAAAAGCTACTTCATCTCAGATTTTTTTTCTCTTTTATTTGGAACTTGATGAATGCAAACCAAAAAATTATATTATTTATAACAAATTAATAGTGCATTTTCACGAAACAGATAGTTCTGACTGTAAAATCGAATTAAATGGGTCAAATCTATTCAATAAGCTGTGACATGCAGACCATAAACAACTAAATTCCACTTTGCTTTGTGCCTAACCACACCCCTTAATGATAAGTTCTTCCTCGTTGATTTGTTTGGAAAATGTACTGCTCTGTATTTTTGCATTACTCCATTTCTACAATAGCACATGTACACCTCACACATTATACTGTATACCATAATACTGCCTACACTGTAAAAAATTAAAATAGCATTTTATCTAGCTTATGTTTTTTTTTTTTTGAGTCACAGATACTACAAAATCTGAATTACTTTGCATCTACATAAAAACACATTAGAAAAACAGTATTCCCCCAAATGTTGTCCCAACTAGCCTAACAGAGTTGTCTAAACAAACAATATTAAATAATATTGCTGATTTGCGAGTTCCCAGCACAAACTGCAATGTTAATAAATTATGTGGTTAGTGTTATAGGCTTACTTTTTGCTGTTTATTGACTTTATTTATGCTGTTATTGTTGTTTTTTGTTGCCACTGTAAGTCAGTTGTTGTGTGGTAATATTAGGATCTTGAGGTTTGTTGATCGTTTAGGGTTGAAGTCTATTGTGTGTCTATGTCAAACAACTGTAAGTACTTGCCTTGCAAGACATTCCCATTCCTTTGTTCAAATGGCAGTTTGCAGTTAAAGCTGAAGTATGTAATTTCTGCGGCACTTGCGACACCAAATGGAATTGCAAAAATAAACACTGTTTTCAAAACATCTTTCTGAATGCGCCCCTGGCCTGCAGTTGTTCAAACAGTCAGACAGTCCCACCCCCAACTCAAGCCGTTGGTTGATTAATATTGTTAATAATGTATGTGTGCATAAATGTGCCTGTGGGGACAAATAGTGAACTTAGTGGTCACTGTCGCAAATTTAGCACGAAACTGCTTTCATATGGACACAGCATGGCACATTTGAATAATGATTCAGCATTCCCAATCAAAGAAAGGACCAGGAAAATCTGATTGACAGCTTAAACTGCAGCCAAAACAATTGGTCAATCACCAATTATCTTTCATATATTGGTTGCATTGCCTAACTGGAAATCATATTCTTTGTGCTTTCCTCTGCAAGGAGCAACCGCACAACACAGAAAACTATAAAGATGTGGACAGATGTAATCATTATGATTAAAGACTTATTACTGAAATTAATACATAATTACGATTGCGCTCAATGGCTGAATAAATGTATCTGGTTTCTGAATGTTCATCATAGGTGTCCCATGTGAGCCGGGTGGGATGGGGGGGGGATTAATAGAGGTTGGCGAGATATGAGAAGAAGGGAGATATAAGTACCATTTTTTTTTATATGTCTTTTTGTCTTTAAGTCATTGACCTAGAAATTGAGGAATATGTATCTCTCAAACCTTGTAACCTCCTATATAAAGAAATAAATCTGTGCGATTAAAAAAGGAAGCCCATCAGCAGAGGTGTAATTTTCTACCAAAGCTCGATCTTTTTTAATTCTATTTCAGAAATGTCCATAAGGACATGAATGCAAGCTGAGGCTGTGTGTGTGTGTGTGTGTGTGTGTGTGTGTGTGTGTGTGTTTTTGTGTGTTTTTGAGAGAGCTGCCTGTATCAGAGTTCTAATGATACAACATATGTTCTCATTGTAACATAAGCCAGCCCATGTCTGATGTGGAGGTAAATGCAGAGTTGATTAACTTAAAAATGGGAATTTTTGTCAAAGTCTTGATTTACATCCCAGCAAAGGGGAGCAGCTCGGGGTGATATATTCAAACCAAATATTCCTCCAATAATTATTGTGGACTGTCACTTTCACCCTGATATAGGTCATCAGGGGGTTGGAAAGTGTGGGGGGGGGGACCCCAATTCTTTTTCAATCTCTCTCACGCACAAACTGACTTCTCCATTTTATAGTTTCGCTCACCTAAAAGTCAGTATCGGAAATAAATAAATCATCGGCACACTCTTCTATATGTGCAAACATCTGAAAATAAATTACAGCTTTTTGGTCACACCTAATTGAGACCCTGTGAATTCTGTTAAGCACTAAACCAAACTTTTGTTAAGTGTTTCACCTTGTTAATAATCCTGTTTTAAGCTTCACACCTCTGCAGTATTCAGCTTCCTCTGTTAGCTTGACTTTGACTGCTGCTATGCCCACAAAGCTGCACACCACATACAAAACTGCACACACACAATTTTAATGGACTTTAATTGTTTTACATAATAAATTACTTCAGACCGACCCTAACCTTAAAATAACTTAAATATAATAATGACATATTTTATATTGTTTATAAATTGTATAATATTATGTATTAATATTATTATAATACAAATAATAAATTACTATAATTAATAATAAAATATATCATAAAATAAATATTAATAATAAATGATTATAAATTTAGATTTTTTTTATTTGAAATAAAATGAGACATTGTCATTTTTAATCGCTATAGGCTAACCCTAATCAACCTTACTCAAAATTTTTGTCGTTTATAGCTAAACTATAGCAAAACTGTACACACACACACACACACACACACACACACACACACACACACACATACACAAACACACACACAAACTTGTTTTTATATCATTGTGGGGACTCTCCATAGTCTTCCATGCATTTTATGGATTTTATTCAGATCGAAGGATAATTCCTATCCCCATAACCCAAACCCTACTCCTAAACCTAACCCTCACATACACCTTTTTTCATTTTTACATAAAAAAACAAACAAAACATTGTTAAGTATTTTTAATAAGCCATTTCCCTCATGGGGACCACTGGCTAGGTCCCACAAGGCAGGTGATCTCAGGTTTTATTATACTTGTGGGAACATTTGAAACACACACACACACACACACACACACACACACACACACTGACTTTAACATTTTAAGCAAATGATTGTTAACTACTTTTGATTTTGACTCATTTGTGTGTGTGTGTGGGTGTGTGTGTGTGTGTGTGTTCACTTTTCCGGCTGCAGATGGAGAGGCAAATGTCTATGAGCGCCAACATGATGGGCATGCAAGTCCCCGCCCACAGCAACTCATGCTCCTCCCCTCATGTTCCATCCATGCATTCTGAGGCAAAACTGGTGAGTCAGTCTTCACAGACACACACACACACACACACACACTCGCACACACATATTTTTGTCTTCTGTTATTGTTTTGTAACTAGCCACCCATAGAAGATAAACCCAAGATGACTGTTCCATTATTCTCTTATGCTCAAAGACCTATGCATGCACACATAGGCTACTTTCTTTCTCACTGCTGTGTGTCTACGGCTTGTTAGCACTAGTTCAGTATGGCAGTGATTTCATCAGAAACAAAGCAGCCAGTCAGAGCTCATGGAGACAGGGACAACGAGAGACAGAGGAAAAGAGCGAAATACACTGATTAGGAGCGAGGGAGAGAGAGTTCAATAGTTTTTTTATAATAGAGGAAAGAAATATGTTGTTTGGTATGCACTGTAAATATATATGTATAGATGAAAAACTAATGGCTAGTTCTTTAGTAGCAAGGATAATGTTCTAAACGTACCTTACACACAATCTGCTAGTGGCTTTGAATTTGAAAGGTTTAGTTCACTCAGAAATGAAAATTCTGTTATTATTTACTCATGTCATTCTGAATCTGTCTGACTTTTTGTCTCCCATGGAACACAAAATAAGTTAATTTGCTTCATATCCTGGACACTTTTTCTATGCAATGAAAGTGAACAGGGATTGAGGCTCCAAAAATGATGGGGTATATTCTAAGTATTATGAAGACATACAATCACTTTTAACTGTTATTTGCTCAAATCTTGTCTTCTGCTATAGCCCTCAAATCTAAATTGCGTTTGTGTACATTTAAATGTGGCGGGTCAAGACTTTTTTTTTTGTAATTATTGACCTTGACAGTCCCAGTGCCAACTTACAGATAAAAGCATCCAGGACATTCTGCAAAATTACTTTTGTCCCACAGATGAATGAAAATCATCAGGTTTGAATTGACATGAGGTTGAGTAAATGATGACAGAATTTTCCTTCAATATAACTTTCTTTGGAGGGCTCTGACATGGATCTGCCTGTTCTGATACAGTTACCATAAATCCCATTAACTATGTGACTACTCGCACATTTCATTTGAACTTCATAGCAGTTGCAAGAGTATCAGGAAGACAGGTTTGGTAATTAGATTATAATCTACTAATTATACAGTGCAGTAATCCGGTATTTGTGGATTTGGAAATGGGACTCAGGAGGGAGAAAAAGGGGAACACAGAGGTTTCAAGAAAGGAGGAGCCCGAGATAAATAGAGAAAATAACAATACAAGATAAAAGGCAGAAAGAGAGAGAGTGTGTCTTAATGTCAAAGCATGAGTGATGATTGTGATGGTGGGGAAGAGCGTTCGAAGAGCACTTAACTCTCTCTCCTTCTCTCTGTCCTGTTGGAGATTGATCGCGCGGTGTATTTTTCAATCCTTTCGTTTGTTCCCATGGTAACGGGCAGGGGGAGCATAATATTTCTTTAATGTGCAGTCTTATCTGTCCCCTGGCTGGACTCCAGGCACATCCCCCCTCTCTCCACCTCTCTCGGCCCTGATTGTAATTGAATTATAAATTCCTTTTTTTTTTTCGCCGACATATGAGCCATTTATTTTAGGCTTTCAAAGAGTCACTAAAACAATTGTGTAGGAAAAATTTTATACAGATCACTCTGCCTTTGGATCTTGGCTAATGTAATTATCTGTAAGAATGTAAATAAGTTCACGCATACTGTAAATTAATTCTTCAAGCATGACAATAAAGCTGCCAATATATCAAGTGTCCCATCTCTTAACCACTTTTGCCTTTGATGTCAGCAAAGGGTTATTCAGGTTTAACGAAATTCTGCGGATATTTATAAGCAATTTTGACCCCAAAACATGTCAGAAACGCACACACATACACTAATGAGCCAAAACATTATGACTAATAAGCTGTTGGTCCTCCGTGTGACGTCCAAACAGCCTCGACCGGCCGAGGCATGGATTCTACAAGACCCCTGAAGGTGTCCTGTGGTATCTGGCACCAAGACATTAATAGCAGATCCTTCAAGTCTTGTAAGTTGACAGGTGGAGTTGCCATGGATCGGACTTGTTGGTCCAGCACATTGTACAGATGCTCAATCAGATTGAGATCTGGGGAACATGGAGGCCAGAGTAACACCTTGAACTCTTCATCATGTTCCTCAAATCATTCCCGGACAATGTGTGTAGTGTGGCAGGGCACATTATCCTGCTGAAAGAGGCTACTGCCATCAGGGAATACCATTGCCATCAAGGGGTGTACCTGGTCTGCAACGATGTTTAGGTAGGTGGCACATGTCAAATTGCCATGTGACATGAATGGCCAGATCCAGGGTTTCCCAGCATTGCCCTGGACATCACACTCCCTCCACCAGCTTGACATCTTTCTACAGGGCATCCTGGTGCATCACTTCCCCAGGTAAACGGCGCACACGTACACGGCCGTCCAAGTGATGTAAAAAAAAGTGGGACTCATTGGACCAGGCAAATTAATTCCACTGCTTCAAGGTCCAGTTCCGATGCTTACGTGCCCTTGTAGGCACTTTCAATGGTGGACAGGAGTCATCATGGGCACTCTGACTGATCTGTGGCTACGCAGGCCCATACGCAGCAGAGTGTGATGCACTTTGTGTTGTGACACATTCCTCATGTAACCATCTTTACAATTTTCTGTGACTTGTGCCACAGTAGACATTCTGTCGGTTTCGGATAGCTTTAGTTGCCCTCATGCATTGATGAGCCTTGGTTGCCAAAACCCTGTCGCCAGTTTGTGGTTTGTCCCTCCTCAGACCACTGTCGGTAAGTAATCACCACTGCTGACCGGAAGCACCTCAGAAGCATTGCTGTTTCAGAGATGCTCTGACCCAGTCATGTGGCCACAACAATTTGGCCCTTGTATAAGTCGCTTAGGTCTTTATACCTGAACATTTCTCCTGCATTCAACACATTGACTATGAGAATTGATTGATCGCTTACCATCTAATCTACCCAGACCTTGACATGTGGCCTTATTAGGAGATGATCAACATTATTCGCTTCACCTGTGGTCATAACGTTTTTTTTATACATAATCTGTATATAGACGTTTACTTTACGTTTACGCTGTGTAAATGGAGACATACCATAGACTTCTATTGTTTTTATATAAAGCTAATTAGAATTACACATAAAATAATATTAACCTAAAAAATATGCTTCATGTGGTCACATCTAAATTAACTGGTATGATTCAAGTCAAAAAAATATTTACACTGAATCAACCTGAATACATTAGATTACACTATCAAAATAAATTTTAAGGGTTAGATCAGGTAGAAATAGTTTCTTAAGGTAACAATTGCAGCTTACCCCTTTTAACAGTGTACTAGAGACTAGGCCTAATCCTAACCATACAAGAAAAATTTTGCATTTTTAGAATTAAAATAAATTTGATAAAATAATAATTTTATTACATTACTTTATCGAGATCCTGACCTTTGTTTGATTTATTTCGGGGGTTTTTTACAATTACTATGGCATCCGCGCCCATGTGGGTCGAATAATGGTAACGGTTGCTATCAGGTGACCTGTTCTGTGGTGATCAGAGCCATGTGTCCCCCACATGGCCAGCCCTGCATAACCCCAATGTGGAGATCCAGCCCTAATCTCATTATAGATGTTGACTTACTCCAAATGGGAAATATCTCCCCCACTGTAACCTCATACCCAGCCCTCAGCCACAAGAGAGAGTGAGATAGAGGGAGAGAGAGAGAGAGAGAGAGAGAGAGAGAGAGAGAGAGAGAGAGAGAGAGAGAGGGAGAGAGACGAACTAGAGAACATAAAGAAAGTGAGAGACAAAGAAAAGTTGAAGATTGTGTTTGTAAGTAAGACAGAGAGACAGAGTGTGTGAGATTGAAGGGATAGTATGTTGATTCAGTGTGCATCTGTGTGCGTGCGTGCGTGCATGTGTCTGTGCTCTTCATCCAATGAAGCCAGATTGATTTTGTGGTGGGCCAGGGGTTCTCTGGTGAAATAAAAACCAAGGGCTTTTGTTCACAGAAGCAGTTCTTACTCTCTTTCTCTTTGACTCTTTTCCTCATTCTGAGATATTTTATCCCTGTAGAATTTTTTTGTTAACATTCAAGTAAATAATACTGAAAAACCTGATTATTGTAGGGTTATTGTAGGGTTATTGTAGGGTTATTGTAGGGAATAGGGTTGCTATTCCGAAGTTCTAACTACTTTTTGGAACACAAGGAATGCATTCCGATGCAGCTTATCTATTACTATGTTGTTGTTGTTGTTGTTGTTTTTATGTCAAACCAACAAGCATTAGTTACGTTTGCTAACTTCTGATGTCTCTTGTGATGTCAGGATGAGTTTGTTACTCAATACCCTTGTTGTGTTTTAAGGACCAAGCTTTGAGGTCTGTGTGTGCAGTCCATCCATCCATCCATCTTCAACCGCTTATCCGAAGTCGGGTCGCGGGGGCAGCAGCTCCAGCAGGGGGCCCCAAACTTCCCTATCCCGAGCCACATTAACCAGCTCTGACTGGGGGACCCCGAAGCGTTCCCAGGCCAGTGTGGAGATGTAATCTCTCCACCTAGTCCTGGGTCTTCCCCGAGGCCTCCTCCCAGCTGGACGTGCCTGAAACACCTCCCTAGGGAGGTGCCCAGGGGGCATCCTTACCAGATGCCCAAACCACCTCAACTGACTCCTTTCCACGCAAAGGAGCAGCGGCTCTACTCCGAGCTCCTCGCGGATGACTGAGCTCCTCACCCTATCTCTAAGGGAGAAGCCCGCCACCCTTCTGAGGAAGCCCATTTCGGCCGCTTGTACTCGCGACCTAGTTCTTTCGGTCATGACCCAACCTTCATGACCATAGGTGAGGGTAGGAACAAAAATTGACCGGTAGATCGAGAGCTTTGCCTTCCAGCTCAGCTCTCTTTTCATGACAATGGTGCGATAGAGCGAATGCAATACCGCCCCCGCTGCCCCGATTCTCCGGCCAACCTCCCGCTCCATTGTCCCCTCACTCGTGAACAAGACCCCGAGGTACTTGAACTCCTTCACTTGGGGCAATACCTCCTTCCCCACCCGGAGTACGCACTCCATCGGTTTCCTGCTGAGAACCATGGCCTCAGATTTAGAGGTGCTAATCCTCATCCCAGCCGCTTCACACTCGACTGCCAAGCGGTCCAGTGAGAGCTGAAGGTCACGGACCGATGATGACATGAAGACCACATCATCTGCAAAAAGTAGAGATGAGATCCCCAGCTCACCGAACCGCATACCTTCCCCACCCCGACTACGTCTCGATATCCTGTCCATGAATACCACAAACAGGATTGGTGACAAAGCGCAGCCTTGGCGGAGACCAACCCCCACATAGAATGAGCTCGACTTCGTGCTGAGGACCCGGACACAGCTCTCGCTTCGGACGTACAGGGATTGGATCGCCCTAAGAAGGGACCCCCCCACCCCATACTCCCGAAGCACCTCCCACAGTCTCTCCTGGGGGACCCGGTCATACGCCTTCTCCAGATCCACAAAACACATGTAGACCGGACCCCCTCCAGAATCCTTGCGAGAGTAAAGATCTGGTCCGTCGTTCCACGGCCAGGACGGAACCCGCATTGTTCCTCTTCAATCTGAGGTTCGACAATCGGCCGCACCCTCCTCTCCAGCACCTTGGAGTAAACTTTACCAGGGAGGCTGAGAAGTGTGATACCCCTGTAGTTGGCACACACTCTCTGGTCCCCCTTTTTGAAGAGAGGAACCACCACCCCGTTCCGCCACTCCTTAGGCACTGTCCCAGATTTCCACGCGATGTTGAAGAGGCGTGTCATCCATGACACCCCCTCCACATCCAAAGCTTTCAGCATTTCTGGTCGGATCTCATCAATCCCCGGGGCTTTGCCACTGCGGAGTTGTTTGACTACCTCAGTGACCACACCCAGGGAAATAGAATCTGATCCCCCATCAGCCTCCGGCTCTGCCTCTAGCATAGGGATAGAGTAGGGATTTAGGAGTTCTTCAAAGTGTTCCTTCCACCGCCCAATAACCTCCTCGGTTGAGGTCAACAGCGTCCCATCTTTGCTGTATACAGCTTGGATGGTTCCCCGTTTTCCCCTCCTAAGGTGGCGGACGGTTTTCCAGAAGCACTTTGGTGCGGACCAAAAGTCCTTCTCCATGGCTTCTCCGAACTTTTCCCACACCCACTGCTTTGCCTCCCTCACGGCTGAGGCCGCAGCCCTTCGGGCCTGTCGGTACCTTGCAACTGCCTCCGGAGACCTCCGGGACAACAAATCCCGGAAGGCCTCTTTCTTCAGTCGGACAGCTTCCCTGACCACCAGTGTCCACCACGGTGTTCGAGGGTTACCACCCCTTGAGGCACCTAAAACCTTGAGGCCGCAGCTCTCCACCGCGGCTTCGGCAACGGAAGCTTTGAACATTGCCCACTCCGGTTCAATGTCCCCAACCTCCGCAGGGATGCCTGAAAAACTCCGCCGGAGGTGTGAGTTGAAGATCTCGCGGACAGGGACCTCCTCCAAACGTTCCCAGTTCACCCGCACTACTCGCTTGGGCTTCCCAGGTCTGTCCAGAGTCTTTCCCCACCCCCTGATCCAACTCACCACCAGATGGTGATCAGTTGACAGCTCTGCCCCTCTCTTCACCCGAGTGTCCAAAACATATGGCCTCAGATCTGATGACACGATTACAAAATCGATCATCGATCTTCGGCCTAGGGTGCTCTGGTACCACGTACACTTATGAGCATCCTTATGTTCGAACATGGTGTTTGTTATAGATAATCCATGACTAGCACAGAAGTCCAATAACAAACATCCACTCATGTTCAGATCGGGGAGGCCGTTCCTCCCAATCACGCCTTTCCAGGTGTCCCTGTCATCTCCCACGTGCGCGTTGAAGTCACCCAGCATCACTATGGAGTCCCCTACTGGGGCCCTATTCAGGACTCCATTCAGGGTCTCCAAGAAGTCTGAATACTCTGTACTGCTGTTCGGTGCATATGCACAGACAACAGTCAGAGTTTTCCCCCCCACAACCCATATGCGAAGGGAGGCGACCCTCTCGTCCACCGGGGTAAACTCCAACATAGCGGCACTCAGCCGGGGACTTGTGAGTATCTCCACCCCCGCCCGTCGCCTCACACCATGGGAAACTCCAGAGAAGAATAGAGTCGATCCCCTATCCAGGAGTACGGATCCAGAGCCACAACTGTGTGTCGAAGTAAGCCCCACCAGATCCAACTGGTAACGCTCCACCTGTGTGTGCAGTGTGTGTGTTGTATTATGAGTGTTGTTGTGATGTTTTCAGTAGTTTCAGACAAGCACTTCATGTACATTTGTCATAGACGACACGAGATGGAGCAAATAATATTGGCCAATCTAAATTAAAAACGTCTAAGTTCAAATGTATTTTTAAGTCATGGCAATTTGACATTTTAAGATCAAGCAAAACATTTACTTTATATTTAATGAATTCAAATAATAATAATAATAATAACTATTGCCTTCATTATTTTTTTCAGGTTAAACCCTTAAATGCGTGTAAATTTCATCATAACACACACATTCAAGTCTTTAGAGATCCAGCACTAATATCACTCAAAAACTGATCTACAAAATGCCTAGATAGTGTCAAATTTTCTAAATATTTTCAAGACAATTAAAAAATAATAGAATACAAAATATGTTTTATTTATTTTTCTTATCAAAGAGAAAATGCAACAAATCAGGACAAATCAAGAACAGGACTTGTCGCTTTCACACTGAAATTTCATAAAAAACACATAGAGCTATACATAATCTATACAGAAGATACACATAAGCTACACATAAATATTTTCTCAGGCACTTTGAGTCTAAATAGATGCATAACTTATATAATTTCAGGAATACACCCAAATGACAACAGTCATATCATACTGTTCATGTGTTACACTTGCAATAGTTTACTTCCATGTTTTTTCTTCACCAAATGTCAGTGTCAAATGAAAATCAAATCAATCACCGAAACATCACATGCCACCTTGAGTAAGAAGTAACAATTATAATATGTATGTGTACACACATATAAAATACTGATAATTCACCTTTGTTGATAATTCATTGTTACACAGAATTATACCTGATATAGTGTAATGTATTTTTTGTAATGTAGTACTCATTTATCTTTTAATAAACAAACAAATATGTATCATGTGATAGTAAACTTATATAGGTATAAAATAATCATAAAAATATAATTTATGGGCATGAAAAAAAAAAAAAACCTGATACTCTTGCATACCAATGGTCTCTAATGACCTTATACACATTTGGTACTTATATCATTATATTAAAAAATATATAATTTTTATTTATTTGGCATTTTGTTTTTTCTGTTAAACTAGTTATAATAGAGATATTGAGGAATACTAAAGAGGTGTGGGCAAGGTGTGAGTGTGAGTGGCGCCAGGACCCAAGGAACAAGTCGTCTAGCCTTGAGGGCTGTGGAGAGGACGGAGGGTTCCAGTCCAACCCCACGCTGATGGAGGCCCGGGCAAGCATGTCGGCCATCTTGGTGTAAGCCTCAGACTGGGGGGAGCCAACCCGAAGGTGGCAGTCCAGTCGAGTCCTCCGCATCTTTACAAAGACGCGTCCTGAAAAGGATGTTCAACACCAGCTGTGTATTGCTCTTTTAAGAAAATATATATTTTAGGCGTGCTGTCGAAGCACCAGGGGCAAAGCTGCACTGCCGTGCAGAGAAGAAGAAAGCCGCTGATATGCACCGTAGATCCAACAGCAGATGCTCTGCAGAGGTGAGTGGAACAGTGGTGATCTCAGCACACTGATCGCACAACTGCTCGACTCCGAGGAAGAAATCTGAAATCTGCATGATTCCCTCCCTTTAAACCCGTATGTCCGGGGGAGGGACATGCAAATTCTTTCTGCCAAATTCGCCTTTTCTCAAGTTCAGAGGTAACCGAGGCCTTCAAGAAAGTCCCCTAATGTCGCTTCACTCCACACAACGTCGAAGTGAGCGACAGACAGGGAACAATAAACTTCCTTGTTTATAGACTAGCAATAACACATTTTCTCAATCATTATATTGTTTTGTTTTTTTAAAACAAGAGAAATTATCCCCGAGAAGCAATTAAAGTATTTTTGTTTTCAGACAGTATATGGAATAAAAGTGTATTTCGCCTTGTTTCACTCATTGCGTGACGTTCGTTCCTCTGTTGTATACAAAGCATGTGCTTCCGACTTCTCACATGAATGCTTATGTCACGCGACTGCTCCGTGAATGGTTGACTTCTAGCAGGAAGCTTATAAAGTTTTAATTATTGATAAATTTTTTACACAAACCTATCGCTTTGCTTCAGAACACATTCATTGATCGACTGGAGTTGTGTGGATTACTTTTATGCTGCCTAAATATGATTTTTAGCCAGCAGGCTCACAGCACCCATTCACTTTCATTGTATGGACAAACAGAGCTGAAAGGTGCTTATACAAATCTTTTCGGTTCTACTGAAGAAGGAAAGACTAGGATGGCTTAAAGATGGGTAAATCAGTAGAGAATTATAATTTTTGGGTGAACTAATCCTTTAAGCCGAAACCTCAGCGGCAGCGGGTGATTCTAACAGCCATTTTGACATGGTAAGATATTAATGTCACCCTCACAGACTCTCACTTTTTAAATGAACATAACACTATAAAGAAATAAGTAATAAAAAGTAATATTAATAAGAAATCCTTGTTATAAGAGTTTTTTCTTTACTATAGCTGCTCCATACTAGTTCTTGTAACCAGGAATTGAAAAAACAACGACTCCTGGTTGGAATTTTATTCTTACTTATCATCCCAGTGACAGTTTAAAAAATCTGTAATTCTTTGTTTAATCTGGGGTAATTATCTATTGTTTACATTGTTACCAAGAATGATAAATTTGTCACTATGCATCAAACTAGGTGGCAAGTTATTTTACGAGGTAAGGAATACTATATGTTCTTGCTCTGTTTCTCCGGGGCCCTTGCGCTGGCACACGCCACACAGATGACATAATCCTTGGCATGCAGTAAATGTACTCTTTTTTTTTTTTTTTTTTTGCTTGAGCAGTAAAAACAAGAAACCTTTCTTAAAGAAACATTTCAACGAGGGATACAGCTATCAAAGTGATGTAAAGTCTTTATAAGAGAGATGGGAATTTAGGCTTATGTAATCAAACCCTCATTCTTCCACAAAGGATCAGCTGAACGCAAAAGTGTCCAGACATAGGCATACTTGAAGGCATACATACATATAAGTGAAAGGTTATTTCGTTCTTTTCTTTTTTTTATTAACAACATGTTACTCAAAACATTTAGCTAAAATTTTGCTAAAATAAATATTGTAATTTGTTTAACAAATTTAAATTTTTCACAAAATTTGTTTAAGATCAAACAATACTTGGCAGACCCCTTGCAATACTGCCATGGACACCCCTGCATTACAGTGTTTATATTATAGTGTAATTACATAAGTACTCCATACTAATAATATTAGTATTATATTTGGTATATTTTACATTAAGGTTGTATTCATTAACACTAGTTAACTACATTATGAACTTACAATAATTATTTTATCAACAACCGTGTGATTAGTCTAAAACAATAATTTTACACTTCTTAAGCTTGGTTAATATTTTTCAACATATACTAATGTAATATTTTTGTAATGCAAAAAACAATCGTTTTTTATATTATATATAAAAATATATAATATATATTATATATTATATGTGCTCATTTTTTCTGATGTAACTTAATTTAAAATCTAATTTATAGACTGACTTATAATCAGTAAGTCAGTCTTACTACTTCAGTCTTACAGTATAATTTAAATTATGTACTATCACAATCACTCTATCACTGGAAGTTTATAGCTCAGGTTTTTTGTGAGGCTCTGTTTGCAGAGTAAGGAACTAAATCCTTGTTTGTAAGCAACATCTGTATGAATGGTGGTATTGTCGGGGGATGATGTCATAGGAGAGGGATGATGAGCTAACGCACAGCTGAAATGAACAACACAGCGGAGCCTGGGCTGTACATTCAGAGTTAACATACAAAGAAAGAGGGAGGGAGAGAGAAAGGGAGCAATCCATCAAGACTGTTCACTGAAAAAAGGGACACTGTTCAATGACTGGGCAATAGATATTTCTATCTGATCTGAGTCTTAAAAACATACATTCATTGGCGTGACCTACTGTAATGTAGTGAAGTTGATCCAGTCATAATAAATACTTATAATAATAAATAATTAAAGTTTAGGTTACCCAACAATTCATTTTTTAACAGTGTTAGAAAATGTCATGTGACTGTATTATAGTATATATTCAGAGTGAGTTTAGAAATGATTACCAACAAAGCATATACTATTCATAACATGTATCATACACATTTCTTGCATTAAACCTTATTAAGAAATTGTGTAATTTCACAATATTTGCATTCACAATATAGGCCTTCTCTCTTACATATATTTGCTTATACCATGGGTCTGTTTAATGCTTGATTCAGATTGGTTCACAGATGTTCTAATGTGTGCAATTATTTTTTCAATGAAACACATGGCTATAAAGTAGTTCCAGGTCTTGACCGCATAAAGGTTCCCTATCACTTCGCCAAATTATTTAAGTTATTTTAAAGAGCCCTACAGGCTACCACAACAAAATAACCAATCAAACCAAAGACAATGGGTAAGGTAAATCGGTTAAGAACTTTCAAACAATGTTTAAAATATCCTACATTTATTTCAATTTCAGTTAAAAAGAGCCCTTGCGCTCCCTCATCTCCCCCGCACTCACACACACACACACACACACACACACACACACACACACACACACACACACATACACATACACACACACACACACATTGAGACTCCAGTCGTGAACAACAAATAGAGCTGCACCCACACAACTTGATCAATACAACAGTTTCTATTATCCAAAATAACTTTTTTTCACCCAATTTGGAATGCCCAAATCCCAATGCGCTTTTAAGTCCTCGTGGTGGCGTAGCGACTCGCCTCAATCCAGGAGGCAGAGGACGAATCCCAGCTGCCTCCGTGTCTAAGACTGTGAACCCACGCATTTTATCACGTGGCTCGTTGAGTGCGTTGCCACGGAGACATAGCATAGGCATCCACGCTCAACTCGCCACGTGCCCCACCGAGAATGAAACACATTATAGCAACCACAAGAAGGTTACCCCATGTGACTCTACCCACCCTAGCAACTGGGCCAATTTAGTTGCTTAGGAGACATTATCCGATGTAACTTGTAATGTTTAAATGTATATCACCCTAATCACCCCCCCCCCCCCCCATTTTGCTTTCATGCACACTTAGAAAAGCAGCTTATCCTTCGTTGCTAGTTCTAAAATTACGTTTTCAAGTTAGCAATGAAGGTCTGAGCTGTATCAAAGCTAAAAATACAACAGTTTCTATCTTATCTGAAATATCTCTGGGAAAAACCCTCGTGCTCCCCCTCTCTCACACATACTCCCACACTCATGGACACACATTATACACGTAACGCAAACACTTAAGGCCCAAACATCCGCTGCATGTCATGACTGCATTATCACCTCGGGTGTGCATTATTGTCAATGGTCCATTATCAATTTTTCCTTACATAATAAATAGAGTGCAAGACTTTTGTTCCGGAAGTAAAAATAAAATTCATAAATTTTTCCCAGACATGGATTGATTTTCAACGATAACTTGTTTCAACTAAAAGACAGACCTACCTTGAATTCCGAGGTTGTTCAACAATCATGTTTAATAATGGAATTCCTGGTGAACAACTACCAGCAGAGAAAGATCCACCAATCAGAGAACCACGGCCAACAAACAAGTCCAGAAGTTAGTGCCCACTTCCATGACACACTGTGAATGACTCAATCGAGTCTGTCTCCCTTCACCCTCAAACTACATATATACATATTTGTATATATATCTGAATATTATGCTGTAAACTTTAAAAATAATGTTTATATATTTATAATCAACAAGCTAAATCAATAGTTTTAGGTATTCTCATCGTGTTTTTGATTCGATTATGTCAATAGTAATGCTTAAATAGGATTGCAATTCATACCTTCATGAAAGACAGTAAGGACACGGTCTTGTACCTTTGTTCCCCATCTGTCGCTCACTTTGATGTTGTGTCGAAGAAGCGACACTAGGGGTCTCTCTTGAGCACCGAATATGCCTCTGATCTATGAAAAAAGGCCAATGAGAAGTTGGCAGACAGTATTTGCATACCCCGCCCCCGGACATACGGGTATAAAAGCGGGGAAATACGTCAAGTTCATTCAGAAATTTTCTTTGGAGCCGATGGTTGTGCATGCAGTCAGCTGCGAGTCACACACCTGTTCCTGCTTCTGTTCCTCTGACGCTCTGCTTGCTGTTGGATCTACGGCACACTTCAGTGGCTTTTCTCCTTCTCTGCATGGCAGTGCAGCTTGCTCCTGGGCGCTTCGACAGCGCAGAAGGCTTAAAAGAGTTTATTTAAAAGTGTGATTTTCTCTGTAAAAGAGTATTTTCCTCTAAAGGAGCATTTGCACAGCGGCGTTGAACGTCCTGTTCAGGACTCGTCTTTATAAAGATGCCATTCCGCCCCTGTGTAGTTCCTGGATGCGGTAGAGTGCTCTCCGCTTCTGACGGCCACAGGCGTTGTCTCGTGTGTCTGGGCAGCGATCACACCGAGGCAGCGTTTGTGGTTGGTTCATGTTCTCACTGCGAGAGCATGACCATGGTAACGTTGCGGTCGCGACTCGCTTTCAATAGGAAGCACGCCACTCCAGCCGCACCACCACCCCCCGCATTGCTCCTTCTTCCCATGGGATTGAGGACGATGCGGCTGGCGTGGAGGCAATCTGGGGATGGCAGCGGGTGCAGCTCCGCCATTGACTCCCGTCCGTGCTCGAGGCAACAGCGGCTCGCCTCACAGCCAGCCTGCCTATCCTCTAGAGCTCGAGGTGGATGAGCTCGCTGCTGCATCGGAGAGCGGCGTCTGACGCGGATGACTGCCGCCTTCAGGCCAGCACGCCCAGGCTGAGGCTGACGTGCAGATGACTGACATGCTTTGCTGGGCCGCCACCAGCGTGGGGCTAGACTGGAACCCTCCGTCCTCCCCACAGCCTTCACAGTTGGATGACTGGTTCCTGTGGTCTGGGCGCCGCTCACAGCCTCATCCCCCCCGGTCCCATTTTTCCCGGAAGTGCATGATGAGCTGATGTCTTCATGGAGAGCACCCCTCTCCACTCGTCACAAAGCCTGCTTTACCTGCTCCGCCCTGCTGCGAAGCCCCCCCGGGTATGTCAAAAGTAATCGTCCCCTTGGTGCCCCTAGCACAGAGCTTGGATGCATGGCTTTCACTTTCCAACCCGTCATGCTGGCTGGCCTGGACCAGCCGACTCGGTTACGCAATTCAGTTTGCCAGGCCTCCGCCCCCCTGTTAAAAACACATCTTAACTTGCGTCCGGCATCTAGATTGGTTTGCACCGGTAGACCTGAAGGACATGTAATTCCACGTCTCAATTCTGCCTCGACACCGACCCTTCCTACGGTTCACGTTCGACGGCCAGGCATATCAGTACAAAGTCTTCCCCTTCGGCATGTCTCTGTCCCCTCGCGTCTTCACGAATGTTGCAGAGCCAGCCCTTGCCACGCTCCGAGAAACTGGCATTCGCATACTCAATTACCTCAATGACTGGCTCATTCTGGCCCACTTCCGAGAGTTACTATGCACTCACAGAGACCAGGTGCTCAGGCACCTCAGCCGTTTGGGGCTTTAGGTCAACTGGGAAAAGATCAAGCTCACTCTTTTCTCGGCATGGAGTTAGACTCAGTCTCAATGTCAGCACATCTCACCAACGAGCGTGCACAGTCGGTGCTGGAATGCCTCGCCACCTTCAGGCCGGGCACACCGGTCCTCTTAAAACTTTTCCAGAGGTTCCTGGGGCATATGGCATCCTCCGCGGTGGTCACACTGCTGGGGTTGATGCATATGAGACCGCTTCAGCACTGGCTTCAGACTCGAGTCCCGAGATGAGCATGGCGCTGTGGCACGCACTGTGTGATGGTCACCCCTGCCTGCCACCAAACATTGAAACCCTGGACAGACATCTGCTTTCTGCAGGCAGGAGTACCCTTGCAGCAGGTGTCCCAATGCGTCCTGGTCACAACTGACGCCTCCAGATTGGGTTGGGTCGCCGTGTGCAACGGGCACGCTGTGGCCTGCCATTGGAAAGGGGCCCCGCTGCGCTAGCACATCAACTGCCTAGAGTTGCTGACAGTTTTGTTTGCCCTGCGAAAGTTTCTCCCGTTAGTTTGAGACAAACATGTCCTAATCAGGTCAGACAGCACCACCGCGGTAGCGTACATAAATCGCCAAGGCAGCGTACGCTCCCGCCACATGTCATGACTCGCCCATCGTCTCCTCCTTTGGAAACAGCAGTGACTCAAGTCACTGCGCGCCACTCACATCCCCGGCAAACTCGATGTGGTAGCGGACGCGTTTTCACGACAAGGCTCCACCCCCAGTCAGATTTGGGAACAATTGTCCCTTTCCACCTTGAAGGTGTATGTTGCTGCTATTGCAGCCCACCACGATGCAGTAGATGGTAAGTCTTTGGGTAGGCACGACTTAATCATCAGGTTCCTAAGTCGCCATGTTGTTGCCATGTTGTAGCAACTCCCCCCTCCTTGAGGCACCATCGCGCCATTGTCCCACACGTGACCCAAGAGGCCAATGTGATGTATTTCACCACTTTACCTCCCCCTTCCTGGGCAGGTGTCGTCTCCGCAGGGTCTTTTCCCCCTGAAAGAATAGGAAACTGGGTAAGACCCCCTTCCCTCGATGCGTGTAAGGGCCCCAGCCATTTCTTGCTCTATGCGGAGAAACATAGAGAGAAAAGAGGCCCAGCTAGGCTCGGCCCGTTCCCGGGTTGGCAAGCGTCGCCTTATTCCCCTGTTAAGGGTAACCAGAAGGATTCCGACGACTTTTATGGGGCATTGGGGAAGGGTATGTGCAGTCTGACACAGCTGGTCGCCTTTGCAAGTAAAATACCTTTCCGCTCCTATGTCAGCAGAACACGTACATGGCTCAGCACATAGCTTGATTTAAATTGGACCCCTAGTGTCGCTTCTTCGACACAACGTCGAAGTGAGTGACAGACGGGGAACGTCTAGGTTACGTATGTAACCTCCATTCCCTGATGGAGGGAACGAGACGTTGTGTTCTCCCGGCCATGTCGCTGAGCTGAGCCACTGTTGTGGCCGGACCATTTCCGGCTCCTCAGAAAAATCCTGAATGAACTTGACGTATTTCCCCGCTTTTATACCCATATGTCCGGGGGCGGGGTATGCAAATACTTACTGGCAACTTCTCATTGGCCTTTTTTTCATAGATCAGAGGCATATTCGGCGCTCAAGAGAGACCCCTAGTGTGGCTTCTTCGACACCATGTCTCGTTCCCTCCATCAGGGAACAGAGGTTTCATATGTAACCTAGATGTTTTTTGTCCAATTTTCAAATAATTTTTTTCCTCAAAACAAATTTTGTAATGTTGTGATTCACCTCGGAGCTAGTTGCTTACAACTCTTTTATGGAGGATTTTATTGAAAGCTGATGAAAAAAATGAATGGGTTAAAATACTTCCGGAACTTACACTGTAACATGGGCACTGTTACCCTCTATTGTAATTGGCCTTGACTTTCTTGCATATATTTAAACATCTGTTTCCAGCAGAACCAAAGCCTAACCTAAGCTTACCTGAAACATTATATCATTGGTATACTGTAATTCTCTTTAGATTCATTTTGCTTGCAGTCTTTCCTTATGAATGCAAGAAAGGGATTATCTTGTTCAACCACTGGTTCTGCAATCTACCACTGTTTTATCACAATGGATGCGGGGTTGAGAAATGTGCAGTGTTTATATGTCTTCTAATGGCAGTGTGTTGTTTTAGCTGCAGTAACGGGCTGTATGGGCATGCAGCCTTGGAGTACGGTTCAGAGGCTGTGAATGTGTTTGCTCACTAATGAAGCCTAGCTTGGTAAACCTGTCAAATGTCCTGAGATGATCGCCAACAATCTACCCAGTTTAAGGCCCCTTCTCTGCTCAGAAATGCTGGAAACTCCAGAGTTTTCCTTCAACGCTTTGGCTGAAAAGAGTTTATTGCATTAGTGATGCGCTATTTAATGAGAATAAGAGCAAAATCACTAGAATGACTGGCCATTAGGAACAACATTGCATAAGGCTGATGGTAAGCAATCTCTCACCATTTGTGTGCACAGCTATTTACCGTATGTTTAATTTTCACTAATTTGATATCTCCTCAACAACATTTATCTACTCATATGAAATAAACATCCTTTTTTACTCATCTCTGTGGTCAAATATGCCACATTAGCTGTTAGCTCAAGTGATGGTTTCGCTTGGTTATTGCACTTTTTTGCTGAATATGTTAAAATTAGATAATTTGTTAAGACTAGTTACCTCATCAAGGGACCAAGACTTAATTAGGAGGACAACAGATGATGCTTCTGTTTCTCGAAATAAAACACATGTTGCTAATGTGTTTGATACTGAAGACATTAACTTTGCTGTCTGTTTCTCTTTGAAGTGGACTCTTGGAGCTCATAGATCCATGCTGGGAGCGCAATCAGCTCTGTTTGTACAACTGTTTGACCCTGACATGTTTCAAATGTTGTTTGTCTGTAAAATGCTCTTTGTAAGTAATACAGGCTGATTGGGAAGGCTTGTGCCTCTGCTGTGCTGTATTTACATGGTGAAGTGATGGATGTTTGTGTCGGCAGTCGCACTCACGTTGATTAGCTTGTCTGCTGAGCTGATTGTGTCTGCTTTTGTTAGGTGGTCCTGACTGGACTCCGTAGCTATTGCCCAGCCGGCCATTGAGTGGTGACTTTTTAAGCAGCTATTTTCATTGCTCAGCTACTGCATCAGAGCTCCAGTAATCAGGTTTTATGTTGTGTTAATAAAGGATCAGACAAAAAATGTACCCTATTTCTTAAAGGGACAGTTTTTGATTTTGTCAAAGATTTTGTCATCATTTAACTCGTCCTTATGTTGGGCCAGATTTTTTGACTTTCTTTCTTTCTTGGAACAGGAAAGGAGATGTAGGGCAGTTTGTTAGTCAAAGTCACCATTAACTTTCATTGCATTATTTTTATATATATATTTCTTACACTGAAAATGCTTGGCTGTCAATCCTTTCTACTAATCTCTTTTTTTCTTTTGGAAAGTCCAACGAGAATGACATGAGAGTGATTTAATGAGGACAGAAGTATAATTTTTGGGTTAACTTACCCTTAAATAATTCTCCTGGTCTCCTGGTTGTGCACGATTCATCAGTGCACTTTTTTCTACACACACACACACAAAAAAACTTTTATATTCATAATCTTCCATCAAAATGTAATACATTTCTGTTGCACCCTGAAATACATCTCGATACAAAAGTTAACTGCATTGCTAATGCTGATTCATGTTTTTTTTTTTTTTTACTTCTCTGACAGTGTTGATAAATAAAAAGCATACATTAACATCCTGAGACTCGATTGTGACTGCTGTGAGCATTTGCCATTTCCCTTTTTTGATTTGCAACTAGTAGCACCTAATAAAACGCTCACAGCCTCGCAACCCCCCCCGGTCCCGTTTTTCCCGGAAGTGCATGATGAACTGACGTCTTCGTGGAGAGCACCCCTCTCCAGTCATCACAAAGCCACTCACTCATCTGCTCTTGCTACCCTCGATGGTGGAGCGGCCCACTGGTACATGGCGATTCCCCAGGTGGACAGGGCTGTTGTGCTCCTCCTGTGCCCCAGGAACCCTACCACCTGGCGGGGTTGCCCTGTGTTCCCCTCCATAGCCTGTAGGACGACGTCTTCATTGACTGCCAAAGCTTACAGCGCCGTTGAACATGCCGCTTCCGCCCTGCATGCCATGGCCCTCCTGCAGGTCCACCAGGCCAAGGCACTTAAAGATCTGCACGGGGGTAGCCCTGATCCCGACGTGTTGCAGGAACTGCACTCAGCGACCAGCCTCACCCTCAGAGCCACGAAGGTCACAGCGCAGTCACTCGGGCAGGCGATGGCCACACTCATGGTCCAGGAACGTCACCTGTGGCTGAACTTGTTCGAGATGCGTGAGGCCGACAAAGTTCGCTTCCTCAATGCCCCTGTCTCCCAGTTCGACACTGTCGAGGACTTTGCTCAGTAGTTCTCCGCGGTGAAGAAACTGACGGAGTCCATTTCACACATCCTGCCCTTCCGCAAGCCTGCCGCCGTGGGCCATTCCCTGTCTGCTCGCTGAGAGCATCCTCCCTGGCACATCAACTGCCTAGAGTTGCTGACAGTTTTCTTTGCCCTGCGGAAGCTTCTCCCGTTAGTTCGAGACAAACATGTTCTAATCAGGTCAGACAGCACCACAGGAGGCAGACCCAGCACCGTCATTTAGACGTTCTGAGCAGCTCTTTGTCTGCTTTGGCGGACAGCGGAAAGGGAACGCTGTCTCCAAACAGAGGCTTTCCCACTGGGTGGTGGACGCCATTTCATTGGCCTATCACACCCAGGCCGTGCCACCCCCCCCCCCCCTTGTGGGTCCGAGCACACTCAACAAGGAGTGTTGCGTCCTCATGGGCACTGGCCAGAGGCACCTCTCTGGCAGACATATATAGACCAGCGGGTTGGGCAACACCTAATACCTTTGTGAGATACTACAATTTCAGGGTTGAGTCAGTATCGTCCCGTGTTTTCTCAGGTCCAAGCCATTAGAACTCAGTACACGCTGACGGACTGACCGGGTGGATTGCTTGCACCTAGCGCCCTTTCCCTCGGCCGAGGTAAAACTGTGCGCTTTCTCTCCCAGGAGATCCCACTCGTTTGGATCCCTGGAGGACTCCTCCCTAGCCCTTTGGGTCTGAAGTTCAGCGGAGGAACTCGCTGACCCGATCCACTGCGGGTACTTAATCTACCCTGTACTGGAATAGGTGCTCCACAGGTCAGGACTCCTACTTGGACTCCCCCGTGTGTATTTTCCATGGTACGGTCCCCTTGCGAGTGGACCCGCGTCTCCCTTAGGCAGTCACAGCTGCCCTCCGGTCGCCGTGTTGTAGCTACTCCCCCCTCCTTGAGGCTGGATCTACCACTGTGCCACCTTTCACATGTCTCCTAAAAACCCATGTGATGTATTCACCACTCTTACCTCCCCCTTCCTGGGCAGGTGTGGTCTCCACAGGGTCTTTCCCCCTGAAAGAATAGGAAACTGGGTAAGACCCCCTTCCCTCGATGCGTGTTTCTTGCTCTATGCGGAGAAACATAGAGAGAAAAGAGGCCCGGCTAGGCTCGGCCCGTTCCCAGGTTGGCAAGTGTCGCCTTGTTCCCCTGTTTAGGGTAACCAGAAGGATTCCGACGACTTTTATGGGGCATTGGGGAAGGGTACGTGCAGTCTGACACAGCTGGTCACCTTTGCAAGTAAAATACCTGCCCGCTCCTGTGTCAGCAGAACACGTACATGGCTCAGCGCATTGCGTGATATAAATTGGACCTCTAGTGTCGCTTCTTCGACACAACTTCGAAGTGAGCGACAGACTGGGAACGTCTAGGTTACGTATGTAACCTCCGTTCCCTGATGGAGGGAACGAGGCTTTGTGTCCTCCCGGCCACTTTGCTGAGCCGAGCCACTGTTGTGGCCGGGCCATTTCCAGCTCCTCGGAAAAATTTCCTGAATGAATACGATGTACTTTTATACCCATATGTCCGGGGGCGGGGTATGCAAATACTGTCTGCCAACTTCTCATTGGCCTTTTTTCATTGATCAGAGGCATATTTGGCGCTCAAGAGAGACCCCTAGTGTCGCTTCTTCGACACAACATCTCGTTCCCTACATCAGGGAATGGAGGTTACATACGTAACCTAGACGTTTCTAAGAAAGCAATGCGCTTAAGTACACATTAGTGTACATTGTATTTAGCACCATGGCGTTTTGGGATTAATCGCTCAAATTAAAAAAAAAAAATGGCATATTGGCTGAAACTAGAGACTCTAATCTTTTGTCTCAAACAGGTTTCAGTGTAAAAACTAAATTAGGTTTCTTACCAGATGTAGTTTTGTTGGCATTTCTCCCAAAGACAAACTCTGCTGTGGCCGACTCCATTTTGTTTTGTCACATGACAAAATGCATAGAAAGTTTAACCCTTTAATAACAGCCTAGAGACTCCTGAACTGAAATCAGTTGGTTTAAATGTATTTAAATTATGCGTTATGTATTGCAGAGCCAAAATACAACATCAGCGCATGTGAACGCTGGGTAGCACATGGTTAAAGATCCACCTCTACTTAATCTAACCCATAAAAATTACTTTTGTTGCTGTAACTTAATTTAACATGTTTTATTTAATTAAATTAAACCAATGACAATTTTTAGGTTACCTCACAATTTTTTTAACTCTGTATTTTGACGTTATTAGGATTCTTAGTTTTCACTAGAATTAATGTCCTTATGCCACATGTGCCAGCTTATAGGTTGCTGCCTTCCCACTGTCATCTTTCTCACTAAGTGCATCATATATAAGATTCTTGCTCCATGACAAAAACACCGTAAAGCAAAATTAAATTGGTTCCAAATGATTAGCCTGGCAATGCTGACACAGACTCACAGTTGTGCCAGCATGGCAAACAGTGCAGTCTGACTGCAACGCTTCCAACAAATGGATTGCCTCTCCCTGCACAGAAACCCTCCCATAAGAAATCAGTTAAGTGGTCTCTAGCTCGCAGCCATTGGCAGGGTCTTGCTATAGGGGACGAGTGGGGGTTGGGGCTCTTAAAAATGAGCTAATGGGGGTGTGGTGGAGGGAGTGGGGCATGTGCAGCTGGGCACAGCAGGCTCTGGACTGAGAAAGATGGGGGCAAGTTCCTTATTGAGTCTGGCATCAGTGTTCGGGGGGAATAGGGAGAAATAGATGGTCGTCTCGTACCTTGGAGCCCACTGAGAACTGGAACCAGTGCCAGGAAAGTTACAGCTCAGATTTATGCAATGAGGGAGAGTGAACATAAAGCACAGTACAGACCAAAAGGGGTGAAGGACTCAAAAGTTAGAGGCTGAGACATTGAATCTATGGGACTCTGGTGCAGGATACTTTATACCTCTGATTTCAGCCTGCTCTGTGGTGGGAAACAAGTGTTTAACAACACAGCCATGACTAGTGCAGATGGTATGAAAGGATAATCTTTCATATACATTTTTTTTAAGCTATTGTTCTATTAAACTGCTTTTAATGGATCCTAAGTCTTTTGAACTTTTGACATTTGGGTTGGTTCACGCTGGATAAATGGAAAATTATCTGAAAAAAATAAATAAATCCTAAACAAATGTGATTCATGTTATAACATCTATATGAACTGGTTTTATTCAAGTCAATATTATGTAAGTTCACTGAAACAACCTGAATACATTAGTTTACATCAGGTAAAAGCAAAATAGCTCCTTAAGGTAACAATTGGAGGTTATCACTTTTTACAGTGTTGAAAGGAGAAAGAGCAGAGATGTTTATCATGGTTCAGACTACAGAATGTGTACTTTGTTTTTCCAGTCTTACGTATTGTTCCCTCACAGCTCTTTTTGTTTAGACATAAGTACCCCTTCATCAGCGCCAAATTAGAAATGTGTTTCATTAACTCATATGGTATCGTTTGTATTATTATTGTGACTTAAAAACAAATTATACTTGTGGGTGAACAGAATCACTAAACAGAACACATACTGTATATTCTGAGTGTCATCCACACAAACTTATCAAACTTGCACACATTGAGTTTTATTCAAGAAACACATTTCTGTATAAACTGTATGTAAAACAACCTTCTCATGTAAATTGACTAATTGAATTATGTAGAACAATTTATATAAGAATGGATTCATGAACAATTAACACAAATCTCAATCTAGATAAAGACCTAACTTTCTGATAGCGAATGCCACAGTCACTAACTGTCACACCTTATTTAGATGCATCTTGAATATTTTCTTTTTATTTGTTTTGTGTATATTTTAGACCCGTTTCCCTTTTTTTGTAATGTAGAAATAATGTAAATAAAAAAGGAACTTAAAAATTCCAGGGTTTAATTACATTGAATTTATTAGTTGTTTTACAAGTAGTTTTAATATATCGAAAGTACTAATATTTTAAGGCATAATTTATGTTGGATAGTTGGTCAAAATCCAAATCTTTTCAAGTACCCCCTGGGACCTGCTTAAAGGAATAGTTAACCCAGGAATGACAATTATGTCTTCATATATACTCACCCTCACGTTGTTTCAAACTGTAACTGTTTTTTTGTTTTGTTTTGTTTTTTTGCAGAATGATAGACTCAGTCACCATTCACTTGCATTGTATGTAAAAAAGATGCAATAAAAGTGAATGGTGACTGAGTCTGTTATTCTGCCTTACATGTTCTTTTGTGAAATAAAGGCACATATACAGGTTTATAACACCATGAGGGTGAGTAAATTATGACAGAATTGGCATTTTTGGGTGAACTATTCGTTTAAGTACTCTTTAGGGAATCATTGGTATAGTTGTTTCAGGCAGGGAATGGGAATGACTTGAGGATGGAAGAAAAAGCAAAAACAGATAAATAAATTTGCAGAAAGAGTATTAGAAAGGTAGAGTTGTCACTGATACAGTTTGGAGTGAGTTTACTTGGCAGTAAGTCTGGCAGACTCCAGACAGACTCTATGGCATCACACACACGCACACACACACACACACTACACTGTCCTACTCCACTTCTAGCCAGTGGCTCCCTCTTGCCTCTTACCTCATTCAGTTAGATTTACTCCTTCAGCACCAGGTGTGACCTTCCCTCTCTGCTTAGTGTCTTTTATTGATATTAAGTCATCCCTCTGTCTGCAGCAAACTCATTCTGTTGTTAAGATGCACCATGCACCCATGATGATATCATTCAAAACACGAGTGTCACGAATGAAGAGGCAATTAATAAATACCATTTATGTGCAATTACACATCATGCCCCAGGCTTATTAAAAGCAATGACTGATTGAGAGAGATGAGAGGTCAGAAAGGAAAGGCTAAAGATCTGCAGTGCAATGGAGAAGGATTTTAAACGATTGCTGATTTTATGACTGCAGACAGATAGACATTGAATTCACATCACGTGAATGAAATTTTATATTGTAGATCGATGTCTGTGCTCTATTGATCTATAAAATCGGATGATTAGAAGCAAAAGAACAGAATAAGAAAGATTTTTGAAGATAGCATAAAGTCTGGTCCAGATTGCTGCTTATTGTGGCCAAGAACTGCCCAAAGTGGCCAACCACAGTTTGTTTTGTTTTAAACAGTTGTACAGCAAGCACTTAAAAAATTGTGAAAATATGTGTATAGATTTTGTGATGAGAATTTCTGTCCATCTAAAAGTAATAAATACCAATTATTTCACAGAATTCAGAAAATAAAGCATAATATATCTAAAATATATAAAGATGTCTTAATCTCTGCAACTAAATTACTGACAAAAAAGTTAGTTGACAATGTGTTTTTGGATTTGTCAATGATAACGAAGACGAGACGAAAAAGAAGCATAATCAAACATGGTAATAATCAAACTTAACCATTCTGTTGATGAAATGTGATGAGAAAATTAAGAAAAATCTATAAAGAATTTATTTCAATAATGTAGTCATGGTATGCTAGTGATTTCTTATAAAAAAAATATCATATTGATACATGTTTAAATAATTGTAAGTAGTATATACATTTTTCAAAATATTTGAATATTTCATACAAATTTTGTCTGTTACAGTTTTCATTTTAAATGCTTAAATGCTTGGTATTATTTCACATACAGTTCAAGAGAATTGACTTCTAAAGACACACTCTCAACAGGCCAACACTTGTGTTAGAGTAATGACTGTTTACTCGAGGTTTTGCAGTGCCAGCGTTCGAGACGGCACTATCATTACAGGCTAATACAGCTGCTGTTTCAGCTCTGGGGGCTCGACTCAAATATCTGTTTACATCTCATTACGAAGGGCAGATGAGTCAGACTCAGTAACACACATGAGTGTTGAACTGAGATCTCAGCTAACGTCATTAGAGATTATGTACATGTAACATAAATACTGTAGGTTATCCTTGAAGTCTTTCTTTTCTGTTCATTTCTGCCTGTCAGATTTGGAAGAGAAAGTTTTCCTTTAATTTTGAGCAGATTTGAGATAGTAGAGATTTAGGTGAACATACTTTGTTATTTCTTTCTGGATTGCACCTGTTGACATGTTGACAAGACTGGTTTGTGGTTAACCAGTGTAAAGGATGTTTAGTAAATTTGAATCAGTCATTTTTTAATAAATGACATTTATACTTTCTGGTTTTGATTTGTCTGATTTCAGCCCAATAGACCAAAAATTAATTATATGTACCCAGACCCCTGGATTTTTTTAAGTTAAAAAAAAAGAAAGAAAGAAATATAGAAAGAAAGAAGAACTGACGAAGAAAGATCTGATGATGAAAGAAAAAGAAAGATCTGGTGAAGACAGAAATAACTGATGAAGAAAGAAGGAAGATAGGATGAACAAAGAAAGAATAAAGAAATGATGAAGAAAGAAAGAAGATAGGATGAAGAAAGAAAGAAGAAATTATGAAGAAAGAAAGAAGAAAGATCTGATGAAGAAAGAAGAAAGAACTGACGAAGAAAGATATGATGAAGAAAGAAATAAGAAATGATGAAGAAAGATATGATGAAGTAAGAAAGAAGATAGGATGAAGAAAGAAAGAAGAAATGATGAAGAAAGAAAGAAGAAAGGTATGATGAAGAAAGAAAGAAGATAGGATGAAGAAAGAAAGAAGAAATGATGAAGAAAGAAAGAAGAAAGATATAATGAAGTAAGAAAGAACTGATGAAGAAAGAAATAAGAAAGATATGATGAAGAAAGAAAGAACTGATGAAGAAAGAAAGAAGAAAGATCTGATGAAGAAAGAAAGAACTGATGAAGAAAGAAAGAAGAAAGATATGATGAAGAAAGAAAGAAGAAAGATCTGATGAATAAAGAAAGAACTGATGAAGAAAGAAAGAACTGATGAAGAAAGAAAGAAGATAGAATGAAGAAAGAAGAAAGAAATGATGAAGAAAGAAAGAAAGATCTGATGAAGAAAGAAAGAACTGATGAAGAAAGAAAGAAGATAGAATGAAGAAAGAAGAAAGAAATGATGAAGAAAGAAGATAGAATGAAGAAAGAAGAAAGAAATGATGAAGAAAGAAAGAAGAAAGATCTGATGAAGAAAGAAAGAAGAAAGATCTGATGAAGAAAGAAAGAACTGATGAAGAAAGAAAGAAGATAGAATGAAGAAAGAAGAAAGAAATGATGAAGAAAGAAAGAAGAAAGATCTGATGAAGAAAGAAAGAAGAAAGAAATGATGAAGAAAGAAAGAAAGATCTGATGAAGAAAGAAAGAACTGATGAAGAAAGAAAGAAGATAGAATGAAGAAAGAAGAAAGAAATGATGAAGAAAGAAAGAAGATAGAATGAAGAAAGAAGAAAGAAATGATGAAGAAAGAAGAAAGATCTGATGAAGAAAGAAAGAAGAAAGATCTGATGAAGAAAGAAAGAAGATAGAATGAAGAAAGAAGAAATGATGAAGAAAGAAAGAACTGATGAAGAAAGACAAAGAAAGAATGGATGAAGAAAGAGAGATAGAAAAAAGAAAGACATCTGATGAAGAAAGAAAGACAGAAAGAAAGAACTGACAAAAGTTTATAGAAGAAAGAAACAAAGAAAGTTCTAATTAAGAAAGAACTGAAAAAAATTAAAGAAAAAGAAAGATCTGATGAAGAAAAAAAGAAAGAACTTTGACAAAAAATTTAAGAAAAAATAAAGATAAAGAAAGAAAGAACTGACAACATTTTTTAAAAAGACAGTAAGTTGCATGATGCCCATCTCAACAGACAGCTATGTAGTGTTTTTTAGGTATGTGCTAAGTGTTCACTTCCTGCTTTGTACTGTTTCACTCAGTCTGTTGTGGTGTACAAGATCATTTGCCCTCTGACCCCGTGCAGCACTCTGGGGCCCTTCTTAGAGCCAGAATGATTACATACGTATGCTGATAGCGGGCGATCTCCCTACATCCACATTAGATGGTTGGATTGATGGCTCTTCCTTTGGAGGAGAGAGAGAAAGACACTCCATTACCCCTCCTCTTTCCTCCCTCTGTTCACAGCTGGCTCACTGCCAACCTGAATCCAACTTGAGCTCTAGACGACAAGCCCCCGTGCTTGTCCCCACTGTTACTGCAGCACAGCCCCAGACAGTAGCATTCCACCGTGTGGGAACTCAATGCAATCTGCCAGAGATAGAAGGAGGGAGTGATATGTGCACAGATACACAGGTCCAATCAAAGTAAGGGCAGAGTTGATTGACAGGTGGCCCTATCAGTCAGAGGTGTTTCTGTGCACTCTGACCCCAGTAAGTCAAGTATGTTAATGGATGAAAGATCCTGCTCTAGTGATTCTGATATGTTCAGTCTTGGTACAGATATTAGACCTTAATACATCTCTCTCATTTTCAGACAGATTTTGAATTTGTCTAATTCAGTTGAAGGTTCAATTAATGTTAGATATGTCTAAGAAGTCACTATTGTTAATATTAGCAATGAACAATTTAAACTGGGGCTGTTGATTTAATGCATTCATTTGGTGCGATTAAATAAATGATAACATAAAATTATAACCCGTAAGTAAATTCTGTAATAAAAGTATTTATTTACCTACTATCTGAGCTATTCAAGCTTACAGTACATATAAATGTGTTTTTAAGAGCCATGTCAGGCGGCAGTCAGCGCGCCGCAACAAACCTCACAAGCAGCTCAGCCACAGAATGAGAGCCGGTCACACAAGACACACATTCCTGACAGCTGGATAAAGCACAACAGAATACAGGGATCTCGAGACATGATTTCCAATATGACTTTTAACTTGACACAGCATCAAACCAGTGATATGCTCCAAAAGTGTCCTTCTGACACATATGTACATAGAATGACAATTAAATATAGTGCAGACAGAATGCATGAACGTGTCCTGTAAGAACAGTACAGATTGACGAACCTAATTGCAAAATGGATTGTTGTTGACTGTAGGTTTATGTTCAATGATATGGGATTGACACAAGGAATAATACATTCTATTTATAATTATTGTTTTTGAATATATTTTATATTATATTGAAATATCTTTATTTGAATCTATTGACAGCCATACTTTATAATATATATAAACGTACATATAGTTCTGCTCATTTTCACTACAACATAAAACACAGTATTTGAACGGGCCAGACGAACACCAAATACCAGACTGGGAGGAAGGGAAAATAGAAATTGTAGGTGTCTCATTGTGGCTGGCGGTGGTTCCTTAACTAGATGTGGAAAGTGTTTTGTGTGTTACAACACAAATGTTGATTAAGGCAATAGTGGGTCATTAGATGCAGTATTGGCAAGGGTTAGTACGGGGTAAGGTGCAGATGGTGGGTGAAAGCATTGTTAATGCCAGTTAAGGGTGGGTGGGTTAGTGCTTGTGCATTTGGCAGAAGTGTTTGAAGGCAGAGAGAAATTAGGGAGGGATGGAATGGCTTTGCTTGGCTTGGAGAGGCTCAAGGGCCAGCAACTTATCAAATCAATCTGGGTTTGTTTTGGTAAATAGCAACCTGAAATACTCATAAAATAAAGACATTTTGATAAGAAAGACCTGAAAGGTGTAAACTGTATCCATTTTGTTTTGATTTGTATTTAGATTTTGTTCCTCTTGAACTATATTGTAGTTACGCCTGAGTTATTATATTTGTTATATAATGAGGAAAGGATAGGAGAAGAGAGGAGAAGAGAGGAGACAGGAATGCTATGTTCTTGTGCCCTTGCCCTCAGATACAGTCCAGCTGGCTATGACTCTCAGAGAGTGAATGTGCTGCCTGTTATAAACACACATCTCTGGATGCAGGCTTCTCTGACTGACAGCATCTGGAGTACCAGAGAGAACAGGAGGATGGCAGGGACATGGCTTGCTTTTTTATTATTATATAAAAATTAATTGGTCATAAAATGTGATCTCATCTTCATTAAAGTTACAAGTATAGATATGCACAATGTGCTTAAGCTAACAACACAGACACCATTATAATCTTTCATGTTTGTATTGAACACATACCATTAGATATTCATAGTGCTGTGGAAAAAGTATGTGAATGCTTGGATTTAATAACTGGTCAATCCTCCTTTGTCAGCAATAACCTCAACCAAGCGTGTCCGGTAGCTGTGCCCCACTCTATAGTGGATTTACTTCAATGTTTATGTTCATTGTCCTGCTGCATCAGCCACCCTTACATTATCCCATAGTATATCTTGATAAACTTGGGAATTAATTTTCTCTTTGATGATAAGCGGTCCTCCAATCTCGTTTCATTAACTGGATGCCATTCACAATCGTGAAACGTGGCCCTACATCAGTACTGCTGTGATTCGGCCGCAGGCCGAGTGCTGTAGGTAATTTTAGGGCCTTATCGCACGATTGGGAGTGTGATATTGCTTATATACAACAGTTCCATGAACAAGTCAATTAAAAAAATTTACTCAGGAAAAACTTAGTTATGAGTATGGTTATAAAAAACACATTTGTGCATGGAACTACTTTCTTACACCACAGATCAGGATCTGCAGTTGCTGGCTCAAAAACATCACTTTAGAACTACTTGTATCACAGCTTGGGCTGTTTCAAACATGTTATTGGAGAAACAAGGATGTATGTGTGTGTGTGTGTGTGTGTGTGTGTGTGTGTGTGTGTGTGTGTGTGTGTGTGATAGAGAGAGAGAGAAAGAGAGAGAGTAAGAGATATAGAGCGTGTCCGATCACCTGCTGATGATGTTGTAGTCTGTTAGTTAGCTTTCTGAAGATAATTTTCTGAAGTTAATTTCCTATTTTCTCAGTGGAAAACTGCCGTCCAAGTGGGGGTATTCCTCTTTAATTTGCTGTAGCTGGTGTACAAGAGTCTTTCACTGTAGAAACTGCAATCGCTGCCATTTTGAACAGTATTTTCTTTCCAATGTGGAAACTCAAGTAAGAGGTAAGAGCCTTGAGTTTGTGTAATTAATCAGTCTATTGTGTCTCTCAGCTGTCAAAGCTATTTCCTAGCTTTAGAAGTGTAGGGCTAATATGAGCGATCACGGTTTTCTGTTGAATGTAAACACTGAGTGACGCTGATTCACTTCGTCACCAACTGGCTCATATTACACACAAAAATGGTCTTTTGCTGACATCTGGCGGCTAAAATATGTAATGTCATAAAATTAAAGGTAAAGAGACAGATGGCTCTTAACACATCTGCACTGCTCTTACACTTTAGGACACTTTTTGTTTTTTGATTTAGGACCATATCGCACGATTGCGAGTGTGATATTGTTTATATACAACAGTTCAATGAACAAGTACATTTAAAAAAATTTGGAAAAACTGAGTACAGTCATAACAACTTATTTGTTCAAGGAACTACTTTCGTACACGACTTATAATCTGCCGTTGCTGGTTCAAACCAAATGTTGCGTCCAAGCCTTCGTTAGTAATTAAAACATGTCACTTCAGAAATAGTATCACAGCTTGTGCTGTTTCTAACAAGTTATTGAATAAACAAGGATGGATGTGTGTGTGTGTGTGTGTGTGTTTGTGTGTGTGTGTGTGTGTGTGTGCGCGTGTGTGTGTGTGTGTGTGTGTGTGTGTAATAACTGGTAAATTGCAATGGTGTATGTAAGAACTGGTGAGTGAGAGAGAGAGAGAGAGAGAGAGAGAGAGAGAGAGAGAGAGAGACGGAGTGTGTGCGATCACCTGTTGCCACACCCAATCAGAGATGCTGTTAGCTTTCTCAAGATCCGCTTTCTCAGTGGAAAAGTAGCCGTTCAAGCAGGGGTATTTCTCCCTATTTCACGGTAGCCGGTGCGCAAGAGTAATTCACTATAGAAACCGCTATGTCCTACGGCATTTTAAACAGTGTGTCCACTCCAATGTGGAAAGTCCGATAAGAGGTAATTGCCTTCAGTTTGTGTAATTAATCAGTCTGTTGTGTCTCTCAGCTGCGTAATGCTGAATGCTGAATACGAGTGATCACAGAGTGCTGTATGTAAACACTGGCTGATGTGGATTTACTTCACGTAACCTAACTGGCTCATATTACACATAAAAATTAGCTTTTGCCAACACCTGCTGGTTAACATATGTAATGTAAAAAAAGACAAACAGTAGCCCTTAATACACATGCACTGCTCTTACACTTTAGTTTAGAACAGCACGAACAAGTGGAGTGATACACACAGTGAAGTGTCAGAGAGCTGATGGTGTCAGACCATCAGTTCTCTTGGAATGTCTCTCGTCCAATTAGATTCGAGGACCAGAACTAACTGCTGTATATATATATATATATATATATATATATATATATATATATATATATATATATATATATATATATACTTTTTTGGGGGGTTTTTTTGTTTGTTTTTTTTGGCTGTGATCTCTAAAAATCTGGCCATGGTATAATCTTTGCTTGACTTCATTTATATATTTTTAATAAAATATTTTATTGTACTTTTTTAAACCTCAAGCCCATTTCTTATAAACTCGTGTACCTGCTCAGCTCTTGTGGAAATATATACTGTAGACTCAACACATTCTAAAAATACTCCTCCGATTTTTTGACCAAATGAATGGATGCAGACATGTAAGTATATATGCATATGCTTATGTACTTTTTTTTTTCCATTTTGTCTACATGTTCTGTCAACAGATCAAACCATCGAACATATTTTGGCGGCGTTTATGTTTATACTTGTGGCTTTTTTCAGCCCCCTAAGTTGTCTTATTGAGCTGCCCAAAAAAAACAGCTCAGTGAGAGAGAGAGCAGTCAGGTAAACACATTCCAAACACAGACAGGCTTTGAGTGTCTCTAGAGTCAGACTCAAAGACCAGCTCTGGGTGAAAGCTTAAGTAGACCACACGGTTGAAGCAACAGTGCGTAGGCCGGAGGGGAAATGGGCAAATCATGCAACGGAGTCCTCAGGGGCTTCTCTCTGCCAGACCTGCACTGGACTGGGCTCTTTCTTCAGATGAATCTCTTAGACGGTGATGACAGATAGTGCAATGGTTTGTGTTCTGGTGTTTAAGAGGGGGTGTGGGTGAGAGGGTAAATGGAAGTGATTGGTTTAGCTTGGACATTCATGTGCATCACAAAGTCAGCAAGTGTTCACCTTTGATATATCAGAATAAATATAGTCATTCACTTGATTGAACAGAAATCCACATTTTATGTTAAGTGAAATCTTAACAGTCACTCTTTTGTGTGTATTTGTATGTCTTTTTTCAATTTTAATATCTAAACATCTAATGTATTTGAGAAGAAAAACAGCATACAATTTTTAAGGGATGGTTCACCCTATAATAAATATTCTGCCATTATTTACTCACCTTCATGTCTTTCCAAACCCATATGACTGAAGGTAATATTAGGTAGAATGTTGGCCTCAGTAACCACTCAATTTAATTTCTGGGTGAAATATCTCTTTAAGACATATTGTCAGAGAACATATCTTGAATTAAATGGATTTTTCTTTCCTCATTGGCATTTTTAATTTAGTTAGTTATGTAGTCATTTTTGCCTATCAAGTAAATTTTTATTGTTTTAAGGATGTTTAGATATTTTTACTGGAAAATGAGACAAAAAAAAACAAAATTACGAAATGTTTTTTGACAGTGTTCACAACCTGGTCCCTGAGTGCTAGTCAACATGACAGATTTTTTTTTTTTTATTGTTAATTATTTTGGGGCAGTACACTTAATAAAATGGGCTTTTTTTAAATCAAATTAAATTGAAATTTGCTGGACTTTACACTAATATATATATATTTTCCCCCATTTGTCTTCTCAGAGATTAAAAGCCGCCCTTGCCCACCATCCAGGGGGCATGGCGAATGGCAGCATGAACTCCATGGGTCATATGATGGAGATGATGTCATCACGGCAGGAGCAGAGTGGACATCACCACCTGCACTCTCACCCACACCAGCACATGCAGGGCCCACCACACGGATACTCGCACCATGCCCACCATCACCCCAGCCATGCACAGAGCAGCCACCACCATCCACAGAGCCACGGGCACCACAACTCCCACCCACCCCACCTCCACCCTGCACACGGACATCAGACTTCTCCACATCCACCCATGCACTCCGCTGCTTCACAGGTACTGAAATGGGTCAATAGCGGCCAGATTTATTTGGGATGTTAATGTATTAACAGAGCAATATTTGGGCCGAGCTTATTGGACTAGAGCGCATATGTTGTGTTTTGGTTATTATGGGATGATGGTGTACTGGTCTGCCCAGCACAAATTACATATTTTGTTGTAACTGAAATCATTATCTGTCTTGTGGCTGACAGGTTTAGCTCAACTGTCCTCAGATTCAGAGAAAACTGTGTGAAACTTTTATAATCCATATTTGGCCAGACAATCATAAACTTTGAAGCTATTTTAACAGCAAGGGGCTGTTAACACCAAATGCATCCTTGTGCTAAACATAATCTAGACACAGCACCACAAATAGAACATAATGCAGTTGAAGTTCTTTTAACTTGATATGGCATCTACTATCCAGCTTTCCTGTGCAAGATGCTGAAAAAAAAACAGAGAGACTCAGCGCAACTGTCAAAGATGTCCATACAGTTGATATTTACATAGGAAACTGATAGAAAAGCAGAGCAGAGGGATGCAAAATTTGGTGTGAACAGTCCGAAGACTTCCTTGGTCAACCAGCATCATAAGAAGAAACATGCTGGTCGACCAGCTTTGCCAACTAAGTATTGCTGGTTAATAGCAGTGCCAGCATCAAACCAGCATTAACCAGCAAAAGACCAAGCCAGTCTTTTTAGAACAAATGTGATGTGGATTTGGACGAATCGAGTTGAGTTTAACATAGTTGAGTTTAGGGATAGGGATAAAGGAATATTCCAGAAATGCTTTTAGTGTGATAAAATCACCTTCTCAAATAATACATAAGTTTGACATTTCTGCCTTTAAACCCTACAGAAATTGGCCCCATTACCTTCCATTGTAAGTGCCTCATTGTATCCTCGTTTTTTGCTTTTTTTATTAGTCAAAGTTAATAAAAACTTTTTTTGACATATAATAAAAAAAAACTAATTTAATTAAATGTTTGTGGTAATCAGCATCTGCGATGGACTGGCGACCTGTCCAGGGTGTACCCCGCCTTTCGCCCAATGTTAGCTGGGATAGGCTCCAGCCCCTGACCATAGCTCTCAGACTGTTTAGGCTGTGTATTACCAGATCCAGCTTTTTGGGATTCAGAAATTCTAACTCTTATGTATTATGAAGCCAAAGAAGGAGTTCAGTATACATACAAATTATCAAAGCAACTGTATTTTCCATCGCGCTCCAGAATCCCGTAATGATCTGAAGAAGGCAAACATCGGCAACTGCCAAGCACATGTCAAAGAAACTTTTTGTGGGCCTGGTAGCAGCCCTGGTTCTCAGGGTGTCTAAGAGTATTCGTCTAAGTGTACGTGTACAGTGGAAAACTGGACCCTAACACCTCTTTATGAGGGTGGGGCAGCCTGTAAATCAAACTGCTGTTTCTCACACCCAGACGTCCATCATAGGGCTGTAGGGCCACGTGTACAGGGCACATGTTGTTTTAATGAAAAATCCCAGACATCGCTTACTGGAGAGGTCTGAGCAAGGGGTGCACTGAGTCCAAGGAGGGACATTTTGGGCAGGTGATTGGCCTGCAGCCAGAATTGTGAATATGAATATGATGCCTCTGGGGAAAATCTAATGTCAGACTATGTTCACACAGTCAGTATTTGGAATTAACTACTGTGTTTACGAACAGGTGTGACTCTCAAATTGTCCTCTTCATGCAACAGCTTATTAAAGTGGCTTGAATACTGTCTGTGTGAGAAATAAGATGGCAACTTCAACCATTAGAATCACTGCTCTGAATACACTGAAAAAATATTAACCTAAAAATTTGCATTATGTGGTAACATCTAAATTAACTGCTTGGATTCATGTAAAAACAAATCACTGAATCAACCTGAATACATTAAGTTACAACAACAAAACTAGACCCAACCCAACTCTAAACTAGAAATTGCTCTTCTAGGTAACAGTTGCAGGTTACCACTTTTTAAAGTGTAGTTTTTTTGTTGTCTTGTTTTTAACAGTTATCTCCAGCTGCACAGCAAATGCAGCCGACGCAGACCCTCCAGTCCCCGACGCCCAGTGGAGGGCGTCGCAGACGAGTCATGGACGAGGACCCAGATGAGCGCAGACGGAAGTTCTTGGAGAGGAATCGTGCAGCTGCCACACGATGCAGACAGAAAAGGAAAGTGTGGGTGATGTCTCTAGAAAAGAAAGCGGAAGAGCTCACCCAAACCAACATGCAGCTGCAGGTCAGAATCCAGCCCAATTCACTCATTCTCACTCTTCTCCTCAGCTCAAAGACTCGTTAAAACGCACTTCACGTTGGAACACACACTAAGATGTATTTCACACAGGGCCTCATATTTCATTCGGGATTAGCTTACTCTAGACCACAGAAGCTCATAAACACCCTTCATTTGACAGCTGAAGCTACTGTAGACTGAGAGCTATGTGGAGGATAGGGTCAATGGGTTATTGAGGTCTACAGATTTACCAGAGCACAACCAGCTGCAGCTCAATGTGTGGTTTGTAGGCCAGTAAAACCTTAGCGCATCACGGCACATGAGAGGTTCCCCTTTGAACACATTCATTTGGGTGCTCAATAGACCTAGAGATTTACCTGAAAGATTGATGCTCTGTCAATGTTAATGTAAGTAATGTATATACAGTATTTGGAGGATGTGTAGGGTAAATGCTGCACTAATCTTTCCCATCGGGCCACATCATTTAATTTATTACACACACTGTAAAAACTGCAGTTACCTTAAAGGGATAGTTCACCCAAAAATGAAAATTCTCTAATTTAATCACCCTCAACACCACCCCAGATGTGAATGACTCTCTTTCTTCTGCTAAACACAAAAAAAGATTTTTATACAAATATCTCAGCTCTGTACGTCTATGCAATGCAAGTGAATGGTGATCAGAACTTTGAAGGTCCAAAAAGACTCCAGTGGTTAAATCCATGTCTTCAGATATGATAAGTGCGGGTGAGAAACAGATCAATATTTAAGTCCTTTTTTACTACAAATCTCAACTTTCACTTTCACATTCTTCTTCTTTTGTTTTTGGCGATTTGCATTTTTTGTGCATATTGCCACCTACTGAGCAGGGAGGAGAATTTATAGTAAAAAAAGACAAATATTGATCTGTTTCTCACCCACACCTATCATATCACTTCAGAAGATATGTATTTAACCACTGGAGTCATATGGATTACTTTTATGCTGCCTATGTGGACTTTGTGGAGCTTCAAAATTTTGGTACCCATTCACTTGCATTTTAGGACCTACAGAGCTGAGATATTCTTCTAAAAATCTTTGTTTGTGTTCATCAGAAGAAAGGAAGCCATACACATCTGAGATGTCATAAGGGTGAGTAAATGATGAGAGTATTTTAATTTTTGAGTGAACTATCCATTTAAGGAGCTTTTTCTACCTGATTTAACCTATACATTTAGTTTTGATGGTTTAGTCTAATGTATTCATGTTGATTCAGTGATACAAAATTAAGCAAATTTTTAAGTTAACAATTGTTTCAGTGCAGATTTCTAGAAAACTTGAATCTGATTGGTCAGTTACAGCGCATAGTTTTTAATAATGACTGCTAAATTGTATTTTTGACTGTTGTCCCTAGTGAGCAATCTCCTACACTGTGCTAGTTTCATGTAGCTCATGTAGTCATGTATTGTTCCAAGCTCTCTTTCTTCTCACATAACAAAATCATAAAACTCAAATTAATATTTCATGTCCATTTATTTCTTTATTTTGGTAAATAGCCATGTAATGAACTGGATAATTTGGCCAGTAATTGTAACAAAATAAACCCTGACAAAGTGATCAATACAGGTGAACAGGTCTTATATAATCCTGAATGGGTTATTTTTGCTGACAGTACATTATCCCTAACTCATGCTTATTCTAGTACTTATTAGTATTGGTTATTCCATGTCAAATCAGACACATTTCTAATTACAACATTATTTGTACTTCAGACTTGTTGGACTAGAAAAACTAGCTTCATACCCACATTGGTTTCCGATAATTGAAAGTGGGTAAAACGTAACAATTTATGTATGAAGACACCGAGAGCCCCATATCTTTGGGATTTAACTGTATTGCACCTTAAAAAGGAAGATACAAAAAGGAAAGTGTGTTCTAAACCAGAATCTAAAAGGATATTAAGTTTTCTTTAATACTTCTGGAGTTATATGCATTCCAACTTTAGAAAAACATCACAAAAAGTGTTATTATTTTATTTATTTATTTTATTTCAAGTTGTTAATTAAAAAGCATGGAAATAACACACAAAGATAGAAATTCCAAACTGGCAATCAATTGTAGTCTAAGAGCACAGAACAACAAGACTATACAATATTTGGAGCTGGGGATGGAGGAGGGTGTTAAGTGCATCTTGCATCCATGCAATGTAAAGGCAGCTAAGGCAATGAATAAATGGAGGACTTAAATAGAACTCTGATAAGTGTCTGAATTGGATTGGTGGACGTCATGATTGGCTGAGCTTGACTTACGTGACCTGCCAGAACTGAAGCTACACTGGATTTTTTGACCATTGGCATATAATGCAAGAAGGTGTGCTGAAGTCAACTCATTTAAGTAATAGACCTAAATATATCTTTATAGGAATACAATAATGGCACTGCCACCTTTCTAAGGTTATTTTTTTTTCCTGTAGTTTTGCTCCAAAATCATAGGTGAAAATTGTCATTTTGACCCTCCACTACAAAATAACAGATTACTCAGTAAATATTGATCCATGAAATTTAATATTTTGGCTCTTATCATCATTTATGTATTTCTTTCACCAGTAAAAATGATTTAAAAAATTGAGCCAGACACCACTGGTTGAGTTGAAATGGAATGACTGTATTTCTTTATCATTGATCTGCTTATTGTTCATTTAGTCAACGCTTGTATAAGTTGCTTTTTATCTGAGGTTTAGTATAGAGCACTATTCATGGGTCGCCCGTTGTGGGTTTTATACCAGCTATACAACCTCTTATTAAAAGTTCCCACCAACAACAGAATAAATATGTTCAATTTGTTTGTTTTTCTTTGCTATTGCATAGCTTCCCATGGTAATCCACTGTTCAGACTTGTTTTGCCTTTTGTGAAATATTCACCCCACAGACATGGTATCTGTCAATGCAGGGATTCTTCTCCACCAAGCACCCTTGAAACAGTGCTGTATTTTCATATTGGTTCTGCCAGATGGTTTAATCAAATTCAAGAACCTTGGCTGATCAGTTGCTTGTGTTGCCCACAAATGTAATTGCAGTGAATTCACCACCTGTTCATTATGAGGTTTTCTAATGAGACTCAGATTTGTCTGGCCTTTAATTTTAGTGTGTCTGCAGGGAGGTTTGATGTGTAGCTGCCAATCCATCCTCATCTATTTTCCAACATGTTTGTCATGATTATGAAAAGTATCATATGGGTTTATGACAAAAACAGAAGATCGTAAACATGTGTGGCTTTGTTTGGATTTGTTTGCATTCTAAGGAGCTGAGAGGCAAGCATTCATAAACATTCCCAAACATGGCTTAAGTTTAATCTTAAACTATGAAGGAATTTCAACGGAGAATAAATTTTAACAATTAAATCTAGCCAAACTGCATGTAGGACATTTTGTGGAGTATGCATGCTTTTATCTGGTTCTGCAAAAGTAATGAGGGGCATTTACTTTTGATTACCTTATGTTGCTAAACATCAGTAAAATATTTGGTTTTATCTTTGTATCCAAAGCGTATGATCGGAGATTTCACTTTCTAGCAACAATTTATTGAGTTCCTGTAAGCAATGAGGGAATGTTTCTCAATGTTTTATGTTTTCCTTATGTTTGTTAACAGAATGAGGTCACCATGCTAAAGAATGAAGTGACACAACTGAAGCAGCTTTTATTGACACATAAGGATTGCCCCATCACCACCATGCAGAAAGAGTCGCAAGGCTACCTCAGTAAGTACTAGCACGCACATACGCACACAAAATATGGCCAGAGGTGAAACTGCGTAGTGGGAGATGTGTATATTTCTATCTATTTTTGTACAGATCAACTTTTGGGGACAACACCCATTGATATAGATACTTGTGACATTTTGAAATGTATGGAGGCTGCCACTCCCTGGGAAAAACATGCTCATTTTCTTAGTCCTTAAAAAAACATATTGTCTTGGCAGTGCTAGTGATGTTCCATCAAAAAATTATAAACGTTCCCATTATCACTCTTTTTTTTTTAGCATGTTCACTTTATATAAATATTATTATATATATTAGGGCTGGGAAATTTTATGTGTTCATTTCTGCATTTAACAGCTGACTGTTTGACGCATAAAACAATGCACGCAATTTATACAGTATCCTTTTTTTTTTTTTTTTCTTCTTCCTGAAACTTATGTTTTTCTCCACTTCCTGTGGCTAAAATTGGCATATAAAAATTTCCAGGAGAGTACTCGCTTGACTCAACTGCAAGCTGCCATGTCATGGATTAGGAATGTGTCAGGAATGAGGACCCACATGCAGGAATGAGTGAAAATAAAAATAATTATATTAAAACGACTGAAAACAGAACAGGTAACGCAAAACTCTCACTGGGGAGAGAAAACAAAACATAAACTAGAAAAAGTATATCAACCAAGACCGACCAGGAACAGGAACAAGAACAAGAACAAGATAGGAACAGACTGACTAGTAACAAAACTCACAAAATGTTCTAAAAAATACAAGAGGGCACAATATATAGGCAAGGCACTTGAGGAACAGGTGGAGGCAATTAACATAACAAGGACTAAACAAGAGAGATTGACAAAATTAATGAGGAGTTGGGGTCAAGGAAGCACACAGCTAGCAGAAACACAGACATAGCCAATTACACATACACACGACAACCACACACAAACAGAAAACAGACAAAGACTGAAGGGCAGAAAGAAGAGAATCATGACACCAACTTTTCGCGTTGCCCGAAAATGCTCACTTCCTCTCATAGAGAGACGAGAGAGACCCAGTGTGTGTGCAATAGAGGCTGAACGGCAGCCAGAGAAAATAATCATTTTGAGATTTTAAACTTCAGCAAATTAAACTTCAGCATTCATTTTGGTTTATATCTGTATGTATTGTGTCTATTAATGCATTTGCAATGTATTCTAAAATGTATCTTCCTTTGTGGTGTCCTGCCATGGACACCATGCCTGTTTAATGTTTTCTGTATGGTAGACTCATGAACAGAGAGGAGCTCCTCTGGGATCTCTTTTATTTGCAAGGCATATTAGCAAATGCTTCTTGTGAATAGCAAAATTTCTGAGTGCTGTTTATAAGTCAAATTAGCTCTAACCCACACCTCCAATCTTATTTCATTAATTTGATGACAGGTTTGCCAACCCCTGACTCTAATTAGCTTTATTGTCATCATTAGCCTAGAGGTTCACATACTTTTTCCAACCTACTCTGTGAATGTGTGAATGATGTATTCAATATGTACAGGAACAATACAATATGTTTGTTACTGTAACTTAGATGAAGATCAAATCAGATTTGAAGACAAATGTATACATGCATGCAAGTAATTCCAAAGGGTTCACATACTTTTACTTGCCACTATAGATAGATAGACAGACGGATAGACATAGATAGATAGATACAGTGCATCCAGAAATTATTCACAGCGCTTCACTTTTTCCACATTTTGTTGTTACAGCCTTATTCCAAAATGGATTAAATTAATTATTTTCCTCAAAATTCGACAAACAATACCCCATAATGACAACGTGAAAGAAGTTTGTTTGAAATCTTTGAAATTTATTAAAAATAAAAAACAAAAAAAATCACATGTACATAAGTATTTACATCCTTTGCCATGACACTCAAAATTGAGCTCAGGTGCATCCTGTTTCCACTGATCATCCTTGAGATGTTTCTACAGCTTGATTGGAGTCCACCTGTGGTAAATTCAGATGATTGAACATGATTTGGAAAGGCACACACCTGTCTATATAAGGTCCCACAGTTAACAGTGCATGTCAGAGCACAAACCAAGCCATGAAGTCCAAGGAATTGTCTTTAGACCTCTGAGACAGGATTATATCGAGGTACAGATCTGGGGAAGGGTACAGAAAAATTTCTGCAGCATTGAAGGTCCCAATGAGCACAGTGGCCTTCATCATCCGTAAATGGAAGGAGTTTGGAACCACCAGGACTCTTCCTAGCGCTGTCCGGCCGGCCAAAAGTGATCGGGGGAGAAGGGCCTTAGTCAGGGAGGTGACCAAGAACCCGATGGTCACTCTGACTGAGCTCCAGCATTTCTCTGTGGAGAGAAGAGAACCTTCCAGAAGAACAACCATCTCTGCAGCATTCCACCAATCAGGCCTGTATGGTAGAGTGGCCAGATGGGAGTTTGCCAAAAGGCCCCTGAAGGACTCTCAGATCATGAGAAACAAAATTCTCTGGTCTGATGAAACAAAGATTGAAATCATTGGCCTGAATGACAAGTGTCATGTCTGGAGGAAACCAGGCATCGCTCATCACCTGGCCAATACCATCACTACAGTGAAGAATGGTGGTGGCAGCATCATGCTGTGGGGATGTTTTTCAATGGCAGGAACTGGGAGACTAGTCAGGATCGAGGGAAAGAGGAATGCAGCAATGTACAGAGACATCCTTGATGAAAACCTGCTCCAGAGCACTCTGGACCCCAGACTGGGGCGAAGGTTCATCTTCCAACAGGACAACTCTGTGAATGTCTTTGAGTGGCCCAGACAGAGCCCAGACTTGAACCCGATTGAACATCTCTGGAGAGATCTGAAAATGGCTGTGCACGGATGCTCCCCATCCAACCTGATGGAGCTTGAGAGGTCCTGCAAAGAAGAATGGGAGAAACTGCCCAAAAATAGGTGCACCAAGCTTGTTTTTTTTATATAAATTTGCAAAGATTTCAAACAAAATTTGGAATAAGGCTGATAACAAAATGTGAAAAAGTGAAGCGCGCTGTGAATACTGTCTGGATGCACTTTTGATACTAAATTGGAGGTTTACCTGTGGATGTATTTTAAATCCTACCTTAAAACTCTGTGCCTCTTTGCTTAACATCATTGGAAAATCAAAAGAAATCAGCCAAGACCTCAGAAAAAAATTGTGGACCTCCACATGTCTGGTTCATCTTTAGGGAGCAATTTCCAAATGCCTGAAGGTACCACATTCATCTGTACAAACAATAGTATGCAGTATAAACACCATTGGGCCATGCAGCCATCAATGTAGTTTGGTGGGAAAAGTGCAAATCAATTCCAGAACAACAGCAAAGGACCTTGTGAAGATGCTGAAGGAAACAGGTAGACAAGTATCTATATCCACAGTAAAACAAGACCTATATCGACATAACCTGAAAGGCTGCTCAGCAAGGAAGAAGCCACTGCTCCAAAACTGCCTTAAAAAAAGCCAAACTACAGTTTGCAAGTGTGCATGGGTACAAAGATCTTACTTTTTGGAGAAATGTCCTCTGGTCTAATGAAACAAAAATGTAACTGTTTGGCCATAATGACCATTGTTTTGTTTGGAGGAAAAAGGGTGAGGCTTGCAAGCCAAAGAATACCATCCCAACCAAGAAGCATGGGGGTGGCAGAATCATTTTGTGGGGGCGTTTTGCCTCAGGAAGGACTGGTGCTCTTCACAAAATAGATGGCATCATGAGGAAGCAAAATTATGTGGATATATTGAAGCAACATTTAAAAACATCAGCCAGGAATTTAAAGCTCGGTCGCAACTGGGTCTTCCAAATAGACAATGACTCCAAGCATACCTCCAAAGTTGTGGCAAAGTAAGGACAACAAAGTCAAGGTATTGGAGTGGCATTCACAAAGCCCGACCTCAATCTGAAAATTTGTGGGCAGAACTGAAAAAGACTGTGCGAGAAAGGAGGCCTACAAACCTGACTCAGTTATACTCGTTTTGTCTGGAGGAATGGGCCAAAATTCCACCAACTTATTGTGAGAAGCTTGTGGAAGGATACCCAAAACATTTGACCCAAGTTAAACAATTTAAAGGCAATGCAACCAAATACTAACAAAGTGTATGTAAACTTCTGACCGACTGGGAATATGATGAAAGAAAATAAAGCTGAAATAAATAATTCTCTCTACTAATATTCTGATATTTCACATTCTTAAAATAAAGTAGTGATCCTAACTGACCTAATACTTTTCTATGATTAAATGCCAGGAATTGTGAAAAATTAGATTTTTTGGATGTAAACTTCTGACTTAAACTGCAGATAGATAGATAGATAGATAGATAGATAGATAGATAGATAGATAGATAGATAGATAGATAGATAGATGGATGGATGGATGGATGGATGGATGGATGGACAAAGACATTGTGATGTCTCATCTTGTGCCTCAGGTCCAGAGAGCAGTCCGGCAGGAAGTCCCACCCCTGCAACCCAGCAGCAGGTCATCCAGCACAATACCATCACCACCTCCAGCACTGCACCCAATCACCGCACAGATATTAACCCCATCCACTAGAGACTCTCAGCCCACACACTTCCAATGCAGCCTCACGCTGGACATCCTGCAAACTCTGTGGATAGACACACATCTCTGTGCCTTTGTGGCAGCTTTCTCTTCTGTTTGACTTTTTTAAATGTAAATTGATTCACGTTTAGTTCAATTTTCTATGTTTGTTTTGTTACCATTTGAGTCAGCTTTAAAACATGGAGTCTGCATGATTCATCAGGCACCATCTCGCTTGTCATGAACATCACTGATGGGTTGTTGTGGAAACACAAACTTTATTTGTTACTGGATTACTACTGGACTACTGCCTTTACAAATGAGCAACATTCGGATTGTAGCTGGAGCTGTACTATGTGCTATTCTATTACTATGAATTTTCCATTGCCAAAAAGATGCTGTTTGTGTCCTTTTGGTTCTGTTAGGACTTTATAATAATTACTCTCACATTCCCATCATTTATCTAATTCAAAAGGATAAATGAGGAAAGTCAGGGAAGGTCAATGCAAATGAAGGCAGACTAAAAATGCTATATAAATCATTTATGAGCTCAGCAAACTAATTGTCTTCACCTTCTTGCTTGGACCAGAATATAGATCTGCTCAACCTATTAGCCTTCTGCCATTTCACATGTAAGTTTAAGATTGACACATTTTTTAGTTATCTTCTTAAAATAAACCAGTTCTGGCTCATTAGCTGGTACAGATCATGTAAATGGAATGCGTATATCAAGCTGACACAGATTTCTGTAAGCATATGCCCTGCTTAACATGTGTGCGATTTCTGGATATTCTCAGAGTGGTCACAGCTGCGGCTGTGTTTTCAGGAGATACCATCAGTTTCATTTTAAGTTGGTGTAACTTCTGGTTAGATTTGCCCCTGGTCCTCATTAATTTGGATACTATAATTACTTGTGGCAATTAATTTGGGTATCTCTTTAGGATTAGTTTGTGAAGTGAATATTACACCACATTCTTTAATAGAGGTTTGAGGTGTTCTACTCAGAGTAAGATAAGACAATATTATTAAGTGCTCATACATGGTCTTTCCCTAACCACCATCCGAAATGCTCCTTCAATTCATTTAATCTTGCACCTGAATAGTGCAATGGAAAAAAAAGAATGTGTTTGCTGTTCCCGGAGCTATGGAAAACTTCTGTCAGAGCCAAATGAATTGTTAAATGCTCTAGTTTTGGCTGAAAGTATTGATTCAGTGGCACTTCAAGAGCATACATTTACTCTAACAGATAGGCTAATGCATATGATATGATTTATCTTTATACTGTACGTCCCATTTTATATTAGAGACCTATATGTCTTGATTCACAAGAATCTTATGAGATGTTCTTCAGGACATGGACCAGGGTTAATTCAGTAGTAAACTAAGAGTCCTCAAGAAATCCTGTAGAAGCCCATGGAAGTTTCTGGAAAGGTGCTGTTGTGTATTGGAGATGTTAGTATACAAGCAGCAGCTTACTATTATAAAGGCATTCCAAAGTGAAACCTGTTTGTTCCCTTTGTATGGTTGTGAGGGTGTTTGTGCAAAGTCCTTTATACCTCACAAGTCTATTAGCATAGACCATAAAACTGGATATTATTGCTTTTAGACGCTGAGTAGTAATTTGGTCCTCTTTTCGTTTCTTTTCTATTTCTCTTTACTGCAAAAGTGTAGCATTTTACAATTTTTACGCAGGTACGGATCTAGACTGAGACTTTGCTTTCCAAATATCACAATGTGCACAATAATGTCTTATCTACTCACATAGGGTAGAATGTCAGTCATTAATAATACATTGATATCACTGCATTTATTTTCAATTTCAATTTAACTTTGAGGCCTTAATAAAGTTTGATTTTTTTTTGTAAAGGAGAAACTGCATTAGACACTGTTTTGATTTGTTTAGTTTTTTATTTTGTTTAGTTTCGATCTGAAGTTTCATTTCGTTTATTTTTGTTTTGTATTTTTGTTTCATTTAGTTTGTTTTGTTTTATTTGTTTATTCTTTTTTTGTCTTGTTTTATTTAATTTCATCACTTTGTTTCTTCATTTTGTTTGATTTTGTTTTGGTGTTAGTTTACTTTTACTAACTTCTAGAACCAAGGAGGCCTTTGATGTACAGCATGGCCATTTCCCACTGACCAACATGCAAGCTGGATATGTCTTGGCTTGTGTAATATGGAGAGACACCAACATTTTTCCCATCTGCAGAAAATGGTCTTTCTTCCAGCAGCTAAGCTCAGAACTCTGTTTCATGTTATTCATAGTTTGTAGAGGATTTTATGTCCCTACTAAATGGAGCATATTGATTCCCTTCGCCTTTCCTCGCAGCACTGTGTTTGGAACACGAGCGTGCTAAACAGCCTCCACATTGAGAGGTGGAAATCATGTAGCTGCCTTTGCACTTTGACCTCTGTGCATCAGAGGATGGAATAGCCAAATAGAAGACTCAGCAATTCCCAGTTCCCACCAGCGAGAGCCAGCCACTGTCAATCTATGGAGAGTGGAACAACACAGCCTTTTATGGACCAACCGGATTGGAGCCCGGATTGGTAACCCCAGTGGAAAAAAAGTAGGATGCAATTCACACACAAGACTGTAGCCTGATGGTTTGGGTTAGGCAGCGTTCAGTAAAGAGCTCCTATAGCTTTAAGACTTTACCAATTAAACTGTCTGACTTGACACCCATTATACCCTTTAGAGAAGTCCTGTTTTTCACACTGTGAAGTGGGTGACATCAAGATGAACTCGAAACTTGATTATAGTTTTTTATTATTATTATTATTATTATCTTCATTTGGACCTTTGGACCCATTTGGACAGTTTGGTTGGTTCTCAGCATCTTCTCTTTAAGGGTCTCAAACCAACATTTAATGTTTTTTTTTGTTTTGTTTTTTTTGCATGTGATGTGGTTTTGAATGAGAATCTGAGTGACTCTCAGTGTGAATTTCAGTGCTGCACTAGTGTTTATGGTTTGTGAGTTTGAAAGTTAACCTGAGTTTGGTGAATGCATTTGAGTAAACATCTCAGACCTCAAACTTTACATTATGATGTAAAAATGGTGGGAGGGGCATGCTAAACAGCAGTTTAAAATGGTTCTCCGTGGAGGAATGTAATGTTGTGGTAGAGTTCAATAGCTGCAGGGATTCAAGCTATCCTTCAGCAGTAAGGACAGACAACAGTCTAAAGCTGCATTGTATTTCATCTCCTATGTCTTAATTTAAAGCAAAGTGGCTTGGGAGAGTATCTACGTAGGGTTACATCATCTCTTAGCCAAGCAACAAAACACACACACACACACACACACACACAGGAACACACTCAAATGGAAATATTTTATTTGAGAAACTGACATTAATCTTGTTGATTTGGCATCAGTCCTTGTTTCAATGGGTCGATGGGTCGATGAACATGTCTTTTATAATAACATTCTAAGAAAATGGTGGGAGATTTGTTTGTGTGTGTGTGAGCACAAGATTATGTGTGCTTAGTGTGCATATGTTTTTTGTTTGTTTTTTAGGTGGAGGACAATGAATACACATTAATAGAACTATAACTGTATCATTGCTGCAAACCTATAAATATTGTATAAATTCTTATTCATTTTTGTAATCTTGTTCCTTTAATGCAACCACCTTTCTTTTTGAAAGGAGTACATGTTTGGTACTTGTTTGTACATAATTTTTGCATAGCACTTGCAGTCATCAAATGTTCGCCTAAAACATTGCATTGTTTGTTACACATAATGAATTCATGAATTCACACATGCTTGCATAACTTTGTATATTTTATATGTTTGTTAATGCCTTGAAAAGTTTGTGTTTATGCAAATGTACAGATGTGAGACCACAACATCTATATTACAATAAGAAAAATAAAGCACTTGTTCTGTAACAAAGCCTTTTCCATGAATGATATTGTCATCTATGCACATACAATGGATACCCTTTTTAATAATAAAAGAGTAAAATTAGCATTTGTAGTGCTTTCTCACTTCCCTTGTCTTACAAGAAATCATAATGCTCTGTATATTATGAACCAAAACATGAAAGTTTGGTTTGCAATAGAATTCCACCATTGAAAAACATTTTTAATTATTTTGTTTCATCTGCATGTACTACATTTATTGTGTAATTGTTTACAGTAATGTACTAGAGACCTCTGGTGGACAAAACTTTGACCATATGCTGGCTAATGGTCATTTAGGAAGCTGATTTGTGTCCAAAGTGAATTTAATCTTGTAACCTTGGAATCATTTAATTAAAATAAGTGACTTTATCCACAAAAGATCTGTCTGTACAAAATCCATATAACAAAGACTTTATGTTCTGTTAAATTATCATGAAATAACCTGTTCAAAACAAACTTTAAATAGAAAATCAAAATACAATGAACTACAAGAGAATAATTTGAATTAAGCCTTAGGTAGTCTAGTTTTGACAATTCCAGTAAACTGCCAGAATAAAATTATTTTTTTATCCCTGTTGAAATGATGCCCTCATTCTTAAAGGGATAGTTCACCCAAAAAAGTATATTTTCTCACCATTTACTCACCCTTGTGCCATCCCAGATGTGTATGACTTTCTTTTTTTCTGATGAACACAAACAAAGATTTGTAATCTATAGGTCTATACAATACAAGTTAATGTTGGCCAGATTTTGAAGCTCCAAAAAGCATAAAAGTAATCAATATGACTCCAGTGGTTAAATCCATGTCTTCTGAAGTGATATGATAGGTGTGGGTGATAAACAAATCAATAATCCTTTTTTGCCATAAATTCTCCTCCCTGCCAGGTAGATGGTGATTTGCACAATGAATACGAATCAACAAAAACAAAAGAAGAATTTGAAAGTGAAAGTGGAGATTTGTAGTAAATAATGACTTACATATTGATCTTTTTCTCACCCACACTTATCATATCACATCTGAAAATATGGATTTAACCACTGGAGACTTATGGATTACTTTTATTCTGCCTTTATATGCTTTTTGGAGTTTCCAAGTTCAAGCCTCCATTTACTTGCATTGTATGGACCTACAGAGCTGAAATATATATATATTTTTAACCTTTTTATTTGTTCAGCAGAAAGTCATACACATCTGGAATGGCATGAGGGTGAGTAAATGACATTAGAGATCATTTCAAATTGTGGGTGAACTATATGGGATCAAAATCCCATCAAATGCATTGTGGTCATGAATCCAAAAATAATAAGCTTGAATCAAAATGATAAGTTTGAATCAAAAAAGAATAAGTGCAGATAAACAAAATAAGCACAAAAATAAATAAAAAGCTTATTTGAAGCAAATTACTTACAGGCATACAACCAACTCCAAAGTGTGCATGTAGATGTCAGCAAAAATGCACACCTTTTAGATTTTTGATATAATTAAAAAAATGTCCACTTATATGTAAGCATTTCTATATTCATCAGTATTGTATTAGGCCTTGGTGTCGGGATCTGGATTTTAATTCATGGAAAAGCAGATCAAGTTGGGTTTTGAACTCGCAACTACATTGGTACAGCTAGTAAAAACATGCAACAAACATCCACACCAACCCAGCCTTGTTTTTTTTTTTTAGATACACAGACAATAAACTACAAACAAGGAAGTCTTAAATAATGCCTAAAGTAAAACTCTGCTAACTAAATTCAGCTGACTCGATACATGTTAACGGACTATGATAATGACCTACTCGGACAACACATTGTTTCCTAGAGCTGGCAGAAAATACTCAAAACAGACAAAAGCAGTGTATCTATCAACCACAAATAATATAATATTGAGCAGTAGCTGTCAGAGTTGCATTGGAGTGGCGTCACCTCCCCCGTTCGAATGATTGGCTAGAGGAGGAGCTGTCGATCAAGAACTAGTGGACCAATAGGGACGCAAAACATCCCCTGATTTACATGAAACTCTTCTCACAAGCTTTAGAAAACCATGCACAGAACTTGGAAACAAAATACAGCGTAAGTGTACAAAAAAATAAAAATATGAGCAAAATTGTCAGAGAGCACATAAAAAGTAATATGCAATTCTGATGACTGAAACGCCCTGAAATCTTTGATTTGTATTGACAGTATTAAAGTCAAGATTTACTGATTTGTGGTTTAGTGACTTGATAACACGTCCAAAGCACAGATGTACAGTATGGAGGTTGTATTATAATACCAATACCACCAACATCAATCCAGTCTCTGTGGTGCTACTACAAGCTAAGCAACTTACACTGAAACTGCAGATGCACTGAGCCTCAGGATGATCCAGCTTGTTGGGAATCAAAAACATTCTGATGTTACACAGCTCTGCAGTGTCCTTCTGAACCAGAATCCTTACATTAATCTGTGCGAAGCATGTAAATAAACTTTATATTGTGTAAAGTGATGCACTTAGATAAACTTTATTCCATGATACCACAACCACGCTATGCAGCTTTATTCCAGTCTTTGTCAGACTGCAGTGGGTGTCCAACTTTAAGGTGAGAAGCTTCACTCTCTGTCCTTTCTATTCTTTCTATTCCCTTAATAATACATCAACAGAGGCCAAGCTAATAGATTTTAACATTTCAAACACACATTGTCATTGCCACCATCATTCTATGGTCCAATTGTTTAAGTAAGCCTTTACATGTCTCTGTTTCTACCACCACATGTTAGAGTTTCCTCCCTCTCATTTCTGTGACCCTGTTGGACACTGGGAATTCAGCACTCCACATATGGACTACAGGGTTAGGGGCTCATGTTATATATACTAAAAATGCCGGTCTCCTGTGCTATGTGACAAATCTTTTGTTCTTTATTAAATAGCATTTGGAAAAGAATCAAATACTCTATATCTACCACCAGTCACATTGAACAAAATGTTTTTAAGTGAAGCACAATATCTCTCTTCTCTCTCAGATGATAGTGATTTCACCAAGCTCACCAGACTGCACAGGCTGCTCTCCCTCACTGTTAGTACCCCACTTTTTGGCTTTACCTCAGACCTCTCAAGAAGTTAAAAGGGATAGTTCACCCAAAAAAGTTAATTCTTGCATCATTTACTCACCCTCATGCCATCCCAGATGTGTATGACTTTTTTTCTTCGGCTGAACATAAACAAATATTTTTTAGAAGTATATCTTAACTCTGTAGGTTCATACAATGTAAGTGAATGGTGACCAGAACTTTGAATGTCCAAAAAGTCCATAAAGGCAGTGTAAAAGTAATTCATAAGACTCCAGTGGTTAAATCCATATCTTCAGAAGCGGTGTGATAGGTGTGGGTGAGAAACAGATCAATATATAAGTCCTTTTTAATATAAATTCTCCTCCCTGCCCATCAGGTGGCAATATGCACAAATAATGCAAATTGCCAAAAGCAAAAGAAGAATTGGAAGATTTATTGTAAAAAAAAAAAAAACTGAGATATTCTTCTAAGAATCTTAATTTGTGTTCAGCAGAAGAAAAGCTGTACACAGGTTGGGATGAGGGGGAGTAAATGATGAGATAATTTTCATTTTTGGGTGATCTATCCCTTTATTATGATTTTATCATGTCTGTTGCTAGGCAATCAGAGGATGCTGCATATTGTTCTTGGCCTTTTACATCAATAATACTGGAATTGTTGTGGACCCCTCTGTACCTTTGGGCACCCAGAATCATTCCCACTTTTTACCCTGAAAGCTATGGACCTGTGCTTTCATGCTATCACACTGCAGGTCCTTATGCAGTTGTTTCCTGTCACAGGTGAGAATCCCCCACCCAGTCAAGAGAATGACGGCCACTTCTATGGTGAGATAACAGCATCATGATAAGAGAACTCTGAGGTCAAATTCAGCCCTCACTGGATGACTGTGAGTGGCACTGCTTTTATCATTAGTCTGAGAAAATGTAATAGTAATTTACTGGATTTACATTGTAGCAGTTCATGCTTTTTACAGTAACTTCACAAGTTTTTTTACTTTTACTTTTACTACTTTACTTTCTCTTAGTGTTGTCTTGAAATTGAACCACTCTGATCTTCCAAACTGCTTTGATTAAATGTTAAAGGATTAGTTCACCCAAAAATGAAAATTCTATCATAATTTACACTTTCATGCCACCCCAGATGTGTATAACTTTCTTTCTTCTGCAGAACACAAAGAAAGATTTGTAGAAGAATATGGTAAATATAAATGTCCATACAATGCGAATAGTGACCAGAAATCCAAAATCTCCAAATCAGAACATAAAGGCAGCCTAAAAGTAATTAATCATAGTTTGCACACCTTTTAGACAATCATGTTTTCAGTTGGCACATCTTTGCTCATTCAACAGCTTTGACGTTGAATTTCCCATTTTGAAGGTTTTCTCCTTTTCCAAAGCCATTTTACTCATGGTTTAAAAGTACTTAGAGAGTATAGTTCTAGTCCTGCATGCATGTTTGGTCCATGGCCACCAATCTTTGGTGCAGTGTCAGTAGTTGGCTTTTATTTAATCTTTTTATTTTTTTTAAACAGCAAGCTGTCTCCCCCTGCAGCACACAATGGAAATGCTGCCAAAAACACAACAAGGCAACAAATGACATAGGAAATTCAGGAAAAGACACTCACAAGATAAAATATTTGAAGACTTTAAAGATTCTTATTTTATTTTATTTTTTTTACAGAATTTTTCATACTCCTCTCAATAAGTATTATTCCACATGCATGTATGGCTGGATGATATCAACTAAAAGTTATGATCACACTAAATAGATGAAAATATGAACAGTTATCAAAATATAAACCGTCGCTGAGGATGTCATATGCCCCAGGAGCCCCAGTGGGACCAGCGTATTCTGTCTGAACGCATGCAGACAGTGCAGCACCTAGTGTTGGTGAGGCGCGCTGCCATCGAGACCGAGTCTAAATCCATACCAAGAAAAGAGATGCTCTGAACCAAACGGCTGAGGTGCCTGAGTACCAGGTCCCTGTGCGCACACAACATGTCCCGCGAGTGAGCTAGTATTAGCCAGTCGTCGAGATAATTGAGGATGCGGACGCCCACTTCCCTTAGCGGGGTATAGGCTGCCCCTGCTGCTTTTGTGAATGCACGAGGAGACAAGGACAGGCCGAAGGGGAGGATTTTGTACTGGTATGCCCGACCCTCAAAGGCAAACCGGAGAAAGGGTCTGTGTCGAGGAAGGATCGAGACATGGAAGCAAACCAATCCTGATGCCGGACGCTCGCTAAAATGCGTCTTTGCGTGAGCACCTTGAACGGGAGTCTGTGCAGCACACAGTTCAGAACTCGTAGGTCCAAGATTGGCAAAACGAGTCGGACGGTCCTGATCAACCAGTACGACGGGTTAGTGAGCGCGAGCCACACCCCCAAGCTCCGTGCGAGTGGGACCAAAGGAACTACCACGTTGGACGTACCAGTGGGCAGGGCCTCGCGACGGGGTAGAGCACGAGGTTCTGAGTCTAGAGACATCAAAGCACTTACCTGGCTCCTTGTGACCACTCCCGGAACAGCCTGGGACGGGGGAGGAAGATCTTCATCCTCGAAGCCCATGTAGACCATCACCACGGCTGAGCAAGCGGAAGCGGGAGGAAGCCATGCCTGCCAAAGAGAGCCGGTGGGTGGGGAGACCAGAAATAGAGCCCAGGGAATGAGGATACTGTTCTTTTTTACAGAAAATATGGGTACCGCAGCCCATTGGGCATGCGGCAAAACAAGGATTCTCCACCTGACCCTCTGGCAGGGGAGGGAGTGGTCTGCTTACCAGCTCCTGTAGTGCAGTTTCCTGAGTCCCAGGGCTGCCAGTCTCAGGGGCGCTTCGAAGCCTTCTTGGGGTTCTAGGCGGCTGACTATGAGGCAGGAGGCGTCGGGGGCCTGCAGGTAGCTCCATGCCGAGGCCGGCCCTGGGGGGCGGGCTGTGGTGGTGCTGGTGTTGCTGCCGCAGGGGAACACCCTGGCGACGAGCAGATGGAGTGCGAGGTCTGTGGCTCCGCCGGGGCAGGATATGTTGTATTCCCTCCGTCTGCTTTCTTATCGTTGAAAACTGCCGGGCGAATTCTCCAACGGTGTCGCCAAACAGCCCAACCTGGGAGATGGGGGTGTCAAGGAAACAAACCTTGTCGGGCTCTTGCGACTCGACCAGGTTGAGCCAAAGGTGGCGCTCCTGGACCACCAGGGTGGACATCGCCTGCCCGAGAGCACGCGCCGTGACCTTCGTTGCTTGGAGGGCGAAGTCGGTCGCCGAGCGCAGCTCCTGCATTAGTCCTGGGTCAGGACTAGCCTCATGCAGTTCTCTAAGTGCCTTGGATTGGTGCATCTGCAGGAGCATCATGGCGTGCAAGGCGGAAGTGGCGTGACCAGCAGCACTGTATTACATCAGCCTAGAGGCTCTGGACGGGAGCCTCGGACCACTCCGCCAAGTGACGGCGTTTTGCGGGCACAGGTGCACCGCAACTGCTTGGTCCACTTGGTCCCCTGATCTTCACTTTGGCAGAGGGATTGTTCTTGCGTAGTAACTAATTGCTGGAACATACTTTCCTGCATAAGACTAAGGGTTTAAGGTTTAAAATAGTCAATGTGAAAACAGTAAAGAAAACAATGGTTTGAAAGCATAAGAGATTAGGTTTCTGATTGTACTGTATTCATCCATAGTAAGTGAATCAGAGAGAAATAGAGGTATACAGAGAGGGATCTGTCTCCTCACCTCGGCTGTGGCTCAGAACGGATTAGACTGAAACTCACTGAAGATCTGAAAGAATTGAGTCAGGGCACTACAGAAAATAAAAATTTAACCCGCCACATGTATCTTGCATGACAAAAGAGAATACTCTAAGATATACAGTAAACCTTTTCCCATTTTACCTATAAAGGACTCTGCCCACATCATCCTGGTTTTGGACAAATCCTCGGTCATCCTTAGTGAAACTCCACCCGGTGCCAACCTTGAAACATTAAAAAGAAAGAGACAAACAAAACAATATCATGCAAAAATATTACTGCAGTTGAATTGAAAACATATTAAACTAAATTAATTTTTAATCTTGAATACTTTGAACTCACTAGGTTATCAATATATAAAACTGTGTACCGTGATGTCCAGGGGAAATCCCTATAGCCCACTTCAAAAAGAAAGTGAAGAAAAATGAATATATGCACATTTCATCCTGACTACAGAAAGAGAATATGGAAAAAAACACATTGATTAATAATTACATAACAATATTTGTTGTCAAAATTAGAAAGTGCACAAAAGAGAGAGTAACAAAATGCTAATGTTCATCAACATTGCAAGTTTGTACTCATATGTGAGGCCGTGCTCCACAAACAAGCCAGAAATAGAGGTGCCCCCAGGTCCTTCCCGCAGCCATGGCAGCACTGGAGCAGTCTCTGTTCTTTCCTAAACACAAAACATGTTACAATAAATGAGCGCGCAGTCAAGAGCATACCAGCCACCTAAAATATACCAACTGTAAAAGCATACCTACCCGAAAAAGGCAATACAATCTCAGGAAAGTCCCTTGTTCTAAATCTGAAAAATGCTGTAAATTGTGTATTTATTTGTGAACGACCTCTAAAAATATTCCTGATTCAAGTAGCTAACACAGAAGTTGCAGTCAGCAGACCTGTCTTATCTTTAGTGCTGTTGGAACAGGCAACTTCACAGTAAAACAAAGTGTGTGTATGTAAATTGTCAGCATGTTACCTGTGCAGGGAAGGAAAAAAAGAAAGAAAAGGTTACTGTTGTGGCCCTTGTTCACAGTGAGGTATCCTGTGTAACATTGGCAACAGAGAGGGGACCCACCAAACTCTTTTCGTTTTTTTTCTGCATACCCACAACAGAGATCAAAGAATCTGTATTAGTATACATACAAGCAGGAAAGATGAAGAAATGATGATAGTGGCTTAAAAGGAATAGTTTGTCCAAAAATAACAATTCTGACACAATTTACACATCCTCATCTTGTTACAGTATTAACTATTGTGTAAATATTTGCACTGACAACAATTCGATTATATTCTATTCTTTACCTAACGATTACGAAGCAATATAAAATCTGAAATTTGGTCAAGATTTCATCCTTTTAGAATGATTCATGATTACTTTTAAAAATATACAGAATAAATATTTAGTGTGGCTTGGGTTTGTTTTTAAGCTTTAAAGCTTTAAAGTATATATGTCAGCAAATTAATAGAATGGTTCACCCAAAAATGTTAATTATGTCACAAATTACCAGTAAGACTTTTTCTTTGGTGGAAAATGCAAAAAAAAAAATAAAAAAAAAATAATAATAATAAAAAAATTATATATATATATATATATATATATATATATATATATAATTTTTTATTATTATTATTATTATTATTTATTATTATTATAATAAAAAAATTATATATATATATATATATATATATATATATATATATATATATATATATATATATATATATATATATATATAAAATGTTATTATTATTATTATTATTATTATTTTGCATTTTCCACCAAAGAAAAAGTCTTACTGGTAATTTGTGACATAATTAACATTTTTGGGTGAACCATTCTATTAATTTGCTGACAACTTTTCAACGGCCAATGCGATACCTAAAGAGCAGGGTGGCCACAATTAAAAGAATGGGTAAATCTAAGAAACTTGCCAACACTAAGCTGTTTCATCCCAAAATGTTATGAGAAATCAGAAAATAAATCTAATGCAGCAAATGTTCACTTTTGTATAAATGTAACACAATGTGCATGTCTAACGAAAGGTAGATGTTCCAAATTAAATACAAAAGGACCTTGTGAAGCATTGAACATGCATTTGTGGATCAAATGACGTGTGCAATCATTGACGTATTTTTGTATGTTTTGTGTTTCATTCATTTTAATTTTGAAACATTTGTTTCGCTGTATTTTTACCACATCCGACCAACACACAAACAACTACCAGTAAATAAGTCCTAAATTAATTCATAAATATGGGCACAACTACCATCAATTTGGAAAAACTTCACAAATGCATGTTATTAGCCTTAAACAAATGTCTTTTTACTTATGCCTGTTTAATTTATTATTAAATGAAAGTTCAGATATTTGTACAAATAGATACATTTTTTGTAAATATAAATATTCTCTCTTGTACTGTTAAATCACAGTTTGTGGATGCAACCAAATGAAGATGTACCAAATGAAACACAGAACGGCCTTGTGAAGCATTGTATGTGCATTTGTGGATCAAATGACACGCGTGCATTCAATGACATATTTTTGTGTGTTTTATGTTTCATTCGTTTGAATTTTTAGTACATCTGTAAAACGAGACTGCCTTCTAGTGGTAGTTGCTTTTTTCTTTTCTTTTTTTTTTTTTACACAAAGTTACATGTGAATTGTGCAAGGCAAACCCAGAAGAAAGGAAGTCTCAAAATTCAAATGAATGAAACACAAAACACACAAAAAGACATCAATGAATGCATCCCTGTCACTTGATCCACAAATGCACATTCAAGAAATATGTCTCTATTTGTACAAATAGCTGCACATTCATTTAATAATGAATTAAACAGACACATGTAAAAAAAAAAAAAAAAAAAAAAAAAAAAAACGTTTTTTAAAGTTAATAATTCACATTTGTGAAGTTTTCCCAAATTGATGGGTAGATTTGCCCACATTTATGAATGAATTTAGGACTTATTGATTGGTAGTTGTTTGTGTGTGAGCTAGCCATGGTAAAAACAGCGAAACAAAAGTCTCAAATTCAAATAAATAAAACAGAATAGACACAAAAAACATGTTAATGAATGATACACAGATGCACTTTCAATGCTTCACAAGGCCATTTTGTTTTTAAATTGGAACATCTTATTTTGGTTAGACATGCAAATTGTGTTACATTTATGCAAAAGTGAACATCTGTTTTCACAAATATGTCTTTATTTGTTCAAATCGCACATTCATTTAATTCTGAATTTCACAGACTCAAGTTGAAAGGTGTTTGTGTGTGGATAGTAAGATGCATGTATGACATTTATTGAATTGATGGATAAGTGTTTACGCATTTGTAAATCATTTTTATACTATATTCATCCCATAGTATAGGCCCACCTTCAGGAAATTCGCGTATTTTCACTGAATATTAATGGAGCAACATAATTGGAGTGAAAAGATATAACAACAGAAGGTTGTTTTGAATACAATTAGTTTTTTTTTTTATTTAGTTTTTTTTTTTTCCTTTTTTTTTTTTATTTTTTACCCCAAATGCTATCCTTTCACTTATTCAACAGTTATTGATATTGTTTTGATATAATCAACTTGAACAAAATTGAAAATGACAAATAAGTATTTTGTCTAAAATAATTGTGACAATTTCCAGGATATACATTAGCTGCATAAATAGGCAAAATATAAAAAACAAATGAAATATTTGCTAATTTTGCCTCAAAATCAACCTTCAGACATTACACTCGATATCATGGAAGAGGGAAACTTTGCAGTTCATAGTGATAAAAGGGTGTTTAGGGGGTAGTTTTTTTAAAAATGATTTTTCATGTGTTTTGGGATCAAATAAAATCAAAGGATCCTTTTACCCCGCGAAGACTTTTGCACCATTGTACCATGCATAACATGGTCAGGTAGACAGGAGGAATGTTCGTGTGGACGTCTCTTCCACTTTAAGAAGGCGGATTCACCCGTGCACAGAGAGTGTTTATTACGAGCCTTAAAGTGGCACATGGAAACGATACAGCAAAATCCCAGTCACTAAACGTGGCAAAACCCACTGGCACTGCTAGCACACTGAACAGCCGGGAAGTTTTTTCGCATTTTATCAAGGCGAAGAGCAGATAAATTATTGTATTTACTGTACGCATATTTGAAGGTTGTATCAACTAGTTTCACCATACGGTTCATCTGCTCCCACACACGCGACTGTAAATGCTGCAGCGCTCGCGACTCCCGTTTGATCAGACACTCGCAGCTGGATATTATCGGCTCTTCAATAGGAACTCATCAGAGCTGAAGACAGTGCGTTAGCTTTGAGGACACAGACTGAGATGGAAGAACTGTTAAGCCCTAACAGACGTCAGTAAGCGAGGATATTCAGTGAATTAGACGCGATGGCAGCGTCCAGTAACTCCAGTCTGTCAGGTTCCTCCTCTGTCTCCTCGGGTGAGTTGTGAACCAAAATGAAAGCGTGCAAAATTAATTTGGGAATATTAATTACCTTTTGTAATTCTAATTGCGTGAATGGATAGCTAAATTAAAATTTAGTTACATTTCTGTGGTTTTGGATGTATTGAAATCAGACAAGATAGAACATGGTGAAGAGGTGTGTCTTTCCCAAAATCTGTTTCCTTCATTCAGCATGAATTAGACATACTTTTGAATTCATGCAATAGCAGCATGACCAATGCATGGTTGCAGAGCACTGCTGTAATGTCACACTCACAGGTTATGAGTTCTAAAGGCCACCTCAATATGAATATATGAAAACTGTATATGATAACATGCACACAGAGCCACCTTTGGTTTGATCAACTGTTTACTACAATACATTGGGAGGTACAATTCTTTCTAAGAGGTCATGCTCAGACCTTAATTGTAATACCATGCAATAGTCTGATCCTCATTTAAAATCTTTAAAAAATTACTACATGTACTGAATATTTCCTTTCCTTGTACTGTGCTATTAATTTGCTTTCATTTTATAAATTGATATCACTTCACAATAAGGTTGTACTTGTTAATATTAGATAATGCAATAGTTAACTAAGTATGGGAAACACTTTTACAGCATTTATTAATCTTAGTTTATGTTCATTTCTACATAAAGTAATTTTTTTTTTGTTTTTTTTTTTGTACATTTTAAAAGCTTTAAATGTTAAAAAGAAAGTTATGTCCATTTCAACATGTTGTGACGTGGGAACCAAACTAGTTGTGACACATACAAATGCTTTTCCCGCCTTAGTCTCAAGGGATCTAGGATATGACGGGAAATATCTTAAATCCTAAGCAAATTTCTATTAAATTTTAATTTTTTTTTACATTTAAGTGAGTCATGCAAGATTTCCATGGGTGTGTGATGAAACCTTATTTCCTTAAAAGTGGTGCCTCACAGTTTGATTCACTAGAGAGATTTTCTATTATCCTTATCTTATTATACTCAAGAAATCATTGGTGTTGAAAATTAGCTTTTCAAATAGTCAGTCATCTTTCTAGGTAGGAGTCATATGGTTTTTGATAAATATATTTACCTGTACCCCTAATTACCTGTCCATTTTCACACATTTTTATCGATTTTCATACAGGTATCAAACTGCCTCTCTGTACCTCTCTAAAACACACACATGTGTATTGCATGTGTACTGTATTACATATTCACATTCTGTGTGGTTAGATTAGAAATGTGCCTACAGATTAGTTGAAAAGTCAAGTCAAGTCAAGTCAATTTTATTTGTATAGCGCCTTTCACAACACACATCGTTTCAAAGCAGCTTTACAGAAGTTCAGCATTAACAGACGATAAAAATGTAATGTCTATAAAGTCGATAAATCATCATCCTTGTGCAGGGCTCCAAACTGCGACTAAAAATGGTCGCATTTGTGACCAAATAAATTTATTTGTGAGTGTAATCTCTGTCAAGGTCGCCATTGGCGACAGTAAAAGTTTACTCCCTTTGATTTTAAAATTTGCATTACATTTCCCGAGATACATTACAAAAGTTTATATCAAAGAAATAGCGGGGAAAACGGAGTTCATTGCAGGAACTAACCATTTCAAAAAAGAGACTGTTAGAAAACACGGTGACAGTAACAAGCATAAAAAATGCACGTGATCACAAAATTGCGAAGAATGCTCCACAGACTACACTGTTAGCGAGCTGCGGGACGAAAAGGAATGGAAGGAGTTAAAAATGAAAAAAAATAAATAAATTTGCCGCCTGTTTTTTTCCCCCTATAGGAGCCAATCGCTCCTTAATTGATTTTTTTTTTTTGTTTTTTTTTTTGTTTGGAGCCCTGTTGTGGAATTAGATAAGATATGATTCTTTATCGTGTTTAAAAATAATAAAATAATAATTGTATTAATAACCCCAGTGAGCAAGCCGAAGGCGACTGTGGCAAGGAACACAAAACTCCAAAAGATGATGGTTAATGGAGAAAAATAACCTTGGGAGAAACCAGACTCACTGTGGGGGCCAGTTCCCCTCTGGCTAACATCATGAATAATGTAAATAAGAATTATTTATAGTTAAAAAACATGATTTAAAAAATTATTAAACTTATTAAGTGCTAAGGGTCAGTATTTAGACAGTGATTGTGTTTGAACTGCAAGATTAGTGACCAGTGTCTTTGAAGTCCATCCTTGATTAAATTCCAGAAGTTCACTTAGATGCAATTGTCCTTGTTTGGCTGATGAAGGCAAACTAGAAAAGAAAAGAAACTAGATAAATACAGAATAAATGTAAAGCGTCAGGCTGGCTGGTGGTATGATAAGTGAGAGAGGGTGTGCAGGTGTTTAAATACACTGAGCACAAATGTGAAGAGAGATAAGGCCTGGTTTGACAAGCACTCAAATCTGCTTCCACAAAGAAAGGCCTGTTTATACCCTGTTCTTTACACACAGCTCTGCCTGGCGTTGCCTTTGTGAGAACAGAGGGGGGATGTGTATGATTTGAGGGACAGTACCTGTCTCAAAGGAGGGCACGCGTAAATAACAAGCAATTCACTGAATGGGTGTGTGTGGTAGAACCATTTCTAAAGAGATCGTTGAGCCAAAAATGAAAATATGTAATTATTTACAAACCCTTATGTAGTTCCAAATTGGTTCCAAAGTTTTTTTTGGATCAATGCATATTTTTTCCATACAATGAAGGGGGAATGGTGACTGAGGTTATCGTTTTGCCTAACATATTCTTTTGTGTTCCACAGAGGCAGGAAAATCATACAGGTTGGAACAATCTGAGTGTGAGTAAATGATGACAATTTTGGAGCCCTTTTCCACCCACATGGTTCAGGTGTGGGTTCCTGGGCCGTTGCAAATTCTCGAACTGTTCCGCACGTTTCCACTGATGTAAATGCTGCACCGGCCCAAAAAGCTTTCTGGTCTCTACACAGGAACCAATTACGTCAGGGGCGGAGGCCATGATTATTTTTCGTCACCAGGTAGTTATCCAAACAACAACAGTAGAAACAATAAAATATAACACAAATATGTCAGATATCAAAAGCATTCAGGAAATGCAGAGGAAACGAGTACTCTGCTTGCGAACTAGTCTTCTAGAGATCCAAGATAAAATAGAGAGGTCGCAAAGGAAAAAATCTACGAGGAGAAATGGCAAGAAATTATGCACACTGGATTCAATCGGACAATTGACCAAATCATGAAACTTTAAAGAGAGTACAAGGAGCATAAGAGACCCAAGAAAAACCGGCAGTGGAGGGAGCAACAATGTCTTGGAATCTGTGCGTGAACACCGACTAGTCAGTTAAAAAATGGAGCATTCAATTCAGTCAATCTCGCTTGAGATAAGCACATAATCGCCAGTGTAATCTGCAGCTGATCTCTGTAATTAATGATGTTTTGCCAACTTTTGCCAGCTTTCCTAACACACTTCATCTTATTTTGTGCATTGATTTCAGATCACTCAGATCGCAGTTACTCACTCAGATCGCTGCTATCTTTTATGTAAACCGGTGGGATTCTCAATCAAGACATAAGCATAATATTAAATGCTATGGTAAAAATCCAAATATAACAATCTGCAACACCAATGTTAATAACAATTCCACTGTTATGGTTTATAGTACTTTGCAAGATAAACCACTTTAAAAAGTTTATACACAATAATGTAATTACATTAACTGTTGTCTTGGGTATAGTATGATATCTGGTGATCTTGTTGAGTAATTGCATTTCTCTGTATGTTTAAATATGTCCTAAAAAAAACAGGAGTTGAAACTTTGACACTTGACGCTGTGTTTATGTTTGAGGTAATCAAAACTACCATGTAGACACGTAACATGTTACGTCACTGTTTGGCTCTCATGTCAGTGGAAATGCGCGGCCGGTTTACGGTTGCCCTAGCCGTGAACCATTGCCTGTGCTCGGCTTGAGAACCATCGCAATTTTGGTGGAAAAGGGCAAATTTTGGGGTGGACTATCCTTTTAAGTACAGTAGTCATTTTATATTTAATCCATTCCATTTATCATATTATTACTTTAAAGCTGAATAATGACCATCTCAGAGAGCAAAAGAGAATTTGACAAAGAAAAACTGTTGTGAGGTCATGTTGAGTGAGAAATATTTGCACACGCTGGCCTCTGCTCCGATGGGATTTGCTGTGTGTATGATTAACTTTATGCTTGCTGCAACTCTTTGTACACGTACGCACACACAAAGTACCACATTTCATGCTCCAGGCCAAGCTATTGGACTATTGAGGGCCAGGAGGGGATGGATCAAGCCAAGCAAATGCAGCCCTGTGGTCACCATCCATTCCCAAATAGATTATCTCACATGCTTGTTGCTGAAGTATCAGAACTGCACTGCAGCCACAAGGCTTGAAGGAGACGGGTATTCTTTTAAGCCTGCCATACAGAGAGCTGTCATTAGCTCCGTGCCCCTGGTGTAATCATCGGATGCTGAACACCACGCCTCTGCCAGGCTCGCTATATCTGTCACAAGAGTATCATTATTTTAGACGAACACTTTTTGGCAGAAAACTTGTTTCATCTAGTCTTTGTGCAAGTAACTGGCAGAGAATGCAAACACGCACACATGTTCTGCTTTATATTAGCCAATGACGGGGCTGCAAACAAGCGCAGGGCGGACTGGTGGGTGGATGCTGCTCAGCTCTACTGACATCAAAGGCCAGTCTAAGCTTTGATGTTTCCCTGAAGGAAAACAGTAACTGAAACTTAGGGCTGCAAGCTTGTGAATGGTTAAAAAATGATAAGGTTGAAATGATGGGGTATTTCATGGTTTTGTGGTGTTCTATATTGAAGGGTTGGTGTGGCGTAGTGGCTAAAGCTTGGGGCTCTTAAAAGTACTGTTAGCGATGATAGCCATTCTGGAACTTCTGCCTGACTTAATGTCCTTTAACACTGCAGGAACTAAAGGGTACTTTAGTTTTAGGTACTTATTCCCGGAACTACTACTTTTTGTCCCTTTCGTACTTGAGGAACTATAGTTCGTCTAAGCCATTTAGAGAAATGTATTTTCAGCTCCTACTCCGAGATAGGTACTTTTTGGGAGAAAAGGGACTGCGGGAGTTATTGCAGCCTGTGATTGGTCAAAAACACATATGACGCGCAAAGTATTGAGAAGTGCAATGAGTCGGCAGCTGCCATATATAAACAAACTTGTAGCTGCTAGCCTGTTACTCAGAGGATTGTGCTAATTTTACAATTCCATTAACATAAATTACATAAAACCACCAAAGTATCAAGATTATTGCCTGTTTCACATAAAATATGTGTGTGAGGGGTAAGCAGAGCTGCTGCGTGACTTTGAGTTTTCATCGCTTCTGTACTGTGTGACTATACAGAAAATAAAGTGTTCCCCGTCTGTCGCTCACTTCGACATTGTGTCGAAGAAGCGACACTAGGGGTCTCTCTTGAGAGCCTTTTGCATCTCTGAACTTTGAGAAAAGGCCAATGAGAAATTGGCAGACAGAATTTGCATGTCCCACCCATGTCTGGGCCGCGATCACACCGAGGCAGCGTTTGTGGATGGTTCGTGTTCTCACTGCGAGAATCTTACCAAGGCAACGTTGCGGTCGTGGCTTTCCTCCCTAAAAAGGAACGCCACTCCAGCTGCCCCCCGGATCGCTCCTTCTTCCCACGGGATTGAGGACGACCTGGCTGGCGATGGAGGCGATTTGGGGGTGGCAGCGAGCTCGGTTTCGCCGGGTACGTCCCCACGAACCACCCGCCTCCTGGCACGCTCGTTGACTTCCTGCCCTGAGCTGGATGAGCTCGCCGCTGCATCGGAGAGTGGTCCGGCGTCTGACGTGGAACACTCGATTGGGCTGCCATGTTCGGGTCAGCACGCCCAGTCTGAGGCTGACGCCCAGATGTCCGACATGCTTGCCCGGGCTGCCATCAGCGTGGGGCTGGACTGGAACCCTCCGTCCTCCCCATAGCCTTTGCGGCTGGATGATTGGTTCCTCGGGTCTGCGCGCCACTCACAGCCACACCCCCTCCCCAGATTCCTTTCTTCCCGGAAGTGCATGATGAGCTGACAAGTTCATGGAGGACACCCTTCACCGCCCGTCATCATGCCTTTCGATCATCCACTCTCACTACCCTCGATGGCGGAACGGTCCACGGGTACACGGTGGTCCCCCAGGTGGACAGAGCGGTTGCGATCCACCTATGTCCCGCTCTGTGCTCCCCTCCAGGGCCTATAGGATGACGTCTTCACTGACCTCCAAAGCCTACAGCACCACTGGACAGGCCGCTTCAGCCTTGCATGCCATGGCCCTCCTGCAAGTCCACCAGGCCAAGGCACTTAAAGATCTACACTTGGGTAGTCCTGATCCCGATGTGCTGCAGGAACTGCGCTCAGCAACCGACCTCACCATCAGGGCCACGAAGGTCTCAGCGCGGTCACTCGGGCAGGCGATGGCCATTCTCGTGGTTCAGGAATGACATCTGTGGCTGAACCTGGTCGAGATGCGTGAAGTAGACAAAGCACGCTTCCTCAACGCACCTGTCTCCAAGTTCGGCCTTTTCGGCAACACAGTCGAGGACTTCGCCCAGCAGTTCTCAGCGGTGAAATAGCAGACAGAGGCCATATCACACATCATGCCCCATCGCACCTCCAGCACGGGCCGTGCTCTGTCTGCCCGCCAAGGCCGTCCTCCTGCGGCTTCCAAGAAACGTGCAGCTCCGCCTCAACCTGCTCGACCAGCTCTCAGCCCCAGCATCGAGTGCCCCGTAGGAAGCGCATGCCCCAGTCTCACGAACCCCTTCGATGGCCCGGAAGGCTCCCAAGCGTTCCTGAGACAGACGACCCAGGAACCAAGACGTTTGCTCCAGAGCTGGTAAACAGACCACTCCATCCCCTGGTGGAGGGCCGGGAGGAGAATCCTCAGTTAAGTTTATTTACTTTTCTGCACCCCTTTCAGGCTGCGGTACCCACATTCTCAATAAAAGAGCAATTTCCTTTGTCTCTGGGTCACCTGGCCCGCAAATACACTCTGCCGCCACACCTCAACAGTCCTGGCACATTGGACACAGACCTCTCACCTCGCTTTACCGCAGTACACGGCGAAGATGCCAAATCCCTGCACGCGGAAATTGCAATTCTCTTTCTCAAAGACGCGATAGAGCCTGTCCCTCCAGCCGAGATGAAGAAGAAGGGTTTCTACAGCCCTTACTTCATCATACCCAAGAAAGGCGGCAGCTTACGACCGATCTTGGACTTGCGAGTTTTCAACCGGGCCTTGCACAAACTCCCGTTCAAAATGCTCACGCAAAGACACATCCTAACTTGCGTCCGGCTTCTAGATTGGTTTGCAGCAGTAGACCTGAAGGACGCGTACTTTCACGTCTCAATATTGCCACGACATCGACCCTTTCTACGGTTCGTATTCGACGGCCAAGCATATCAGTACAAGGTCTTCCCCTTAGGCAAGTGCCTGTCCCCTCACGTCTTCACGAAGGTTGCAGAGGAGGCCCTTGCCCCGCTTCGGGAAGCAAGCGTCTGCATTCTCAACTACCTCGACAACTGGCTCATCCTGGCCCACTCCCAAGAGTTACTATGCTCCCACAGGGGCCAGGTGCTCAGGCACCTCAGCTGTTTAAGGCTTCAGGTCAACTGGGAAAAGAGCAAGCTCACCCCGGTTCAGAGCATCTCTTTTCTCAGCATAGAGTTAGACTCAGTCTCAATGTCAGCGCGCCTCACCAACGAGCGTACCGCAGTCAGTGCTGAAATGCCTCACCGCGTTCAGGCCGAGCACGGGTTTCCCCACATTTCCAGAGGCTCCTGGGGCATATGGCATCTTCCACGGCAGTCACTCTGGACTGGGTTGATGCATATGAGACCGCTTCAGTACTGGCTCCAGAATCGAGTCCCGAGACGAGCATGGCACCGCGGCACGCACCATGTGTTTATCACCCCCGCCTGCCGCCAAACTTTCAAAACCTGGACAGACCTCTGCTTTCTACGGACAGGAGTCCCTTTGCAACAGGTGTCCCGATGCGTCCTGGTCACCACAGATGCCTCCAAACTGGGTTGGGGCGCCATATGCAACGGGCACGCAGCCGCGGGCCGTTGGAAAGGGGCCCCGCTGTGCTGGCACATCAATTTCCTAGAGTTGTTGGCTGTACTTTTTGCCCTGCAGAGGTTTCTCCCGCTAATTTAGGGCAAGCACGTCTTGATCCGGTCAGACAGCACCACCACGGTAGCGTACATAAATCGCCAAGGCGGCATACACTCCCGCCACATGTCACAACTCGCCCGTCAAGTCGCTGCGTGCCACTCGCATACCGGGCAACCTCAATGTGGTAGCGGACGCGCTATCGCGACAACACTTGCCCAGCGGAAAGTGGAGGTGTAAAGAAGTTCGCCCTCACGGGCAAGGAAGAGGCGAGAAACCGGCTTGACATACAAACTAAAGGTTTAATGGTAAACTCAAAAGACAAACATGTAAGACGACGGAAGGATCTCTCTCTCACGCACGTCCTCCGCAATCGGCCTTTAACCCTCTCGGAGGCTTGATTAGCCTAATATGGGACCGGCCGTGTTGAGTCACGATCCGGCCCCTCCCTCCACCGTGCCACAGTAGGCTTCACCCCCAGTCAGTCCAGCTGATTTGGGAACGGTTAGGCAAGGCACAGGTAGACCTTTTCGCCTCCCAAGAGACCTTCCACTGCCCGATCTGGTACTCCCGAACGGAGGCTCCCCTCGAGACAGAAGCGCCAGCACATAGCTGTCCCACGGGGCTGCACAAATATGCATTTCCCCCAGTGAGCCTTCTTGCACAGGTGATATGCAAGGTCAGGGAGGACGAGGAAAAGGTCACTCTGGTGGCCCCTAACTGGTCCTCTCGGACTTGGTTCTCGGTTCTCCTGCTCCTTGTGACAACCCCTCCCTGGCGAATTCCACTGAGGAAGGACCTTCTTTCTCAGGGATGGGGCTCGCTCTGGTATCCGCGCCCAGACCTCTGGAACCTCCACGTCTTGCTCCTGGACGGGATGTGGAAGATCTAGCTGGCCTAGCACCTACTGTCATAGATACGATCAACTAAGCCAGAGCTCCCTCTACCAGGCAACTTTACTCCCTGAAGTGGCACTTGTTCGCAAATTGGTGTTCTTCCCACGCTGAAGACTCACAGAGGTGCACAGTCAGGTCAGTGCTCTCATTCCTGCAGGAGAGGTTGGAGGGGAGGCTGTCCCTCTCCACCTTGAAGGTGTATGTAGCCGCTATCTTGGCCCACCACGACACAGTAGACAGCAAGTCTTTGGGTAAGCACGACTTAGTTATCAGGTTCCTAAGAGGCGCCCGGAGATTGAATCCCTCCCGGCCAAGCCTGTTCCCCTCCTGGGATCTCACAGTGGTCCTCTCGGGCCTTCAGAGATCCCCCTTTGAGCCGCTAGAATCAGTTGAACTCAATGCCCTCTCCCTGAAGACGAACCTCCTGATCGCGCTCGCCTCCATCAAGAGGTTTGGGGACCTGCAAGTGTTCTCTGTCAGCGACACCTGCCAGGAGTTCTGTTCGGCAGACACTCATTTGATCCGAAGACCACGACCGGGCTATGGGCCCAAGGTTCCTACGACTCCCTTCAGAGACCAGGTAGTGAACCTTCAAGCACTGCCCTGGGAGGAGGCAGACCCAGCCCCTTCGTTGCTGTGTCCGGTACATGATTTGCGTATCTATTTGCATCGCACGCAGAGCTTTAGATGTTCTGAGAAGCTCTTTGTCTGCTTTGGTGGACAGCGGAAAGGGAACGCTGTCTCCAAACAGAGGCTTTCCAACTGGGTGGTTGATGCCATAGCATGGGCCTATCACACCCAAGCCGTGCCCGCCCCCTTGCGGGTTAGTGCACACACCCACAAGGGGTGCTTCCTCGTGGGCACTGGCCAAAGGGGCCTCCCTAGCAGACATATGCAGAGCAGTGGGTTGGGCAACACCCAATACCTTTACAAGATTTTACAATCTCAGGGTTGAGTCGGTTTCGGTTTTCTCAGGTCCGAGCCGGTAGAATTCGGTATTGCGGTGACAACTGACCGGGTGGACCGCTTACATCTAGCGCCTTTTCCCTCTGCTGAGGTAAAACCGTGCACTCTTACCCCAGGAGATCCCACTAACTCGGCTCCCTGGATGACTTCTCCCCTAGCCCTTTAGTCCATGAATTCAGCGAAGGAATTTGCTGACAAAGACCAATGCGGGTACTCAATTTACCCTGTACTGGAATAGGTGCTCCACAGGACAGGCACCTACGTGGACTTATCCTCCTGTGTGTATTTTCCATAGTATGGTCCCCTTATGAGCGGACCCGCATCTCCCTTGGGCAGTCCTCACGGACCCCCAGTCGCCGTATTTGTTGCAACTCCTCCCTCCCAATGCGGTAGGATCTACCACCGCGCCGTTCTCCACATGTGACCTAAAAGCCCATGTGATGTATTTCACCACCATTTTACTTCCCTCAGTCTGGGCAGGTGTGGTCTCCGTCTCTCTTTCCCTCCTGAAAGAATAGTAAAACTGGGAAAGAATGCCTTCCTCATTGTCGGATTCTCAGACAAATCCTGAATGAAACAGACACATTTCCCTCCCGTTGTCCGGGGGCGGGACATGCAAATTCTGTCTGCCAATTTCTCATCTGCCTTTTCTCAAAGTTCAGAGATGCAAAAGGCTTTCAAGAAAGACCCCTAGTGTCGCTTCTTCGACACAATGTCTTGTTCCCTCAATCAGGGAATGGAGGTTACAACAGTAACCTAGACGTTTTCTGTATTACTACATAGATTTTTTTTTATGATGTTTATTGAGAGTGATACACTAAATCGTCATGAAATCTAGTTTACTTGAGGAAAGATTTGCGTGCTTGTTACCGTGTTGTCTTTTCAGTCAGTGGGAGAGTATTTCAGAACAGTATTGTATGTTGAGTCATAAAAATCCTTTATTGTAAAGGATTGTGTTGATAAATAGTATTATAGTATATTTTCAACATGTTTTCAGCTGAGTTCCACTGAAAGTAACCTAAAGTGTATATTCATGTTCATGAAGTGCTTCGAGAGGCTCGTCATGACCCAGCTGCCCCGCTCACTAGACACACTGGAGTTTGCGTATCATCCAAACCATTCAACAGGTGCCACCACCCTCCATCTGGCCCTCACCCACCTATATAAAAAGGACTCATATGTTCGAATGCTGTTCATAGACTTAAGCTCAGCATTCAACACAATCATTCCTCAGCACCTGATTGGAAAGCTGAACCTGCTGGGCCTGGACACCTCCCTCTGCAACTGGATCCTGGACTTCCTGACTGGGAGATAGTGCTGGAGGAACGTTGTCTCGTTTCACTGTGTACTGTACTAACTGTATATGGTTGAACGACAATAAAAACCACTTGACTTGAGTTGCTTATCCACTCATAGTCACTCTTGGGCTGAAGATTGCCTGGGTAATTGTATCATAGCTGTGGTCATGTAAAATAACCTTAGTCTTCTGAGATATTTTCTAAGCTGTTGCACATAGCTTAAAAAAGCATGAATGAAGAGGAGAAAGATTGAATGGGTCCTCGGCCTGTGATGACAGAACTGTTAAATGAAGCATGCACACCACTTAACTGCACCGAAAAATGATTTGCTCGCCCCTTTGCCCTCTCTGGAAAAACTGCTCATTATTATAATCTTGTTTTTAAAGGGTTTAATTTCTGACAGAAGCCACTGCAATATGGTATTTTTATTAGTGGACAGTTTTAATAGTTTCCATGGTCATTGGGTAAATCCTGCTACAGTTTCACATTCAGTGAGTCTGAGTAAAATAAGCCTGCAGTTAAGCCTGTTTAAGCCTGCAGTTTTACTGGTGGAGTGAACCAGAGGATGGAATGAGTTTAAAGCTTGCCATATCCTTTGCCTCCGCATTTATTATTTATAACCTTGGAGGACATCCCCATGGTAATCAATCACCATGTCCTGGAATCACATTACCAAGGGATCTCCCTTCAACCAGTGCGTGCGTGCGTGCGTGCGTGTGTGCGTGTGTACTGCACATGTAAGTTAATGTGTGTTTCCTTTGCTAGTCTGAAGTGAGGGGTTTCTGTGTATGCACATGCACTATATGGCCAAGTTAGTATGTGAACACCTGAGCACCACACCCATATGTGCTTGTAGAGAGTTTATTTCAAAACCATTGACATTAATAAGGAGTTGGTCTTTCGTAACCGCTTGCACTCTTCTGGGAAGGCCTTTCACTTTTGAGGTTGTGTCTGTGTCTGTTGTGAACTTGTCTGTGGGGATTTGTTCAGCACTAGTGTTGTGAGATAGGTCTGCAATTCATCAAAATAAAATCGGGTCAAAGCGCAACGTTTTAATTAAATAAACAGTCTGCACACTGTGTGCTGTTCGCTGCCCTTACTGTATGTGCACAGCTCTGTACTTTGTAGTGTATTACACATACTCATCATGCTTGAGGCTAATGAGTGAGTGTTTTATTTACAGTGCTCTAGATACTCTAATTGCACATTTGTGTATTTCCAATAATGCTTGGCCGCTTTAAGTTATCCAAATCATAATAACCACATAGCACCAGGTTTTGTGGACAGAAGAGTGGATGAGAGCATTTCTCTGCAATTACAATGTTTTTCTTCAGTGTTTCATCAAAATAAAACCTGCCAAAATAATAGTTGTGTTCGACTTCATGCAGTGCTGCGCAAACCAATTAGTGCCTGACTTGAAGCAGTGCATTCAAGTTACAATTGCGTGATCTGCCGTGACTGGTGTAGGTTCTGCACATGGCCGGAAGTGCAAAGCGTCCTGGTTCTATGCACTATGCCTTAAACTCGTCCCCCGACTACACCAACAAATCTCTCTGATCTGTAAGGCAAGGCACAGTTGAAGTCGAACACACCTAAAGGCTTAAGGATTTTACGGACCGCATTGCAATGCCGCATACAAGTGGAGAATTTATTACAAAAATATGGGTCTGTTTTTAACAATCAACAATCGTGATAAAAAATTATTATTGTTGTTGTCATTAATGTTGTACAAAAATATATTTCCGTAATTTATTTTTAACTAAATTTATTATTGGGTTCCAAAAAATTATGATAGAAAGTAGGCTAAGACCTTAAAGTAGACAAAACCAGTACACAGTAAACAGATGTGAAGATGATGTTAATCTGTTTTTTCCCCCCGTTTCAAAGAATGTTTTATTTATTTAGTTCTTAAAGAGGACTTAAGTGTGAAAACCCTTTCTCATGACTATCATGCTCATGACTTAATTTTGGTTACTAAGTGTAAGTAAACACTTACTAGGTTTTTTCTTTTAAAATTGTAATAATCATATTGCAGTTCAAATCGCAATACTTGTAAAAATAATCATAATTAGATTTTTATTTTTTTGAGATGTGGTCTGGCTTGCAGTCTTCATTTTCACCCTAAAGGTGCTCAGTGGGGTTGAAGTCTGAACCTTATAATGGCCAGCCAAGTTCTTCCACACCATAATCAGTAAAACATTTTTTATGGACCTCACATTGTGCAAATGGGCATTGTTATGCTGAAACAGAAAAGGGCCCTCCAAAAACTTTTGCTACATAGTTTGGAAGCACAAAATTCTCTAGAATGTCATTGTATGCTGTAGCATTAAGATTTGTCTTCACTGGAATTAAGGGGTCTTACCAAATCCGTTAATTAGAGGTAGGTGTCCACATATTTTTGGCCATGTAGTGTATATGTACTGTACACAATCACTCATGCAAACACAATCAAACAAAGGCATACAGTCATACAGGAAAATACCCAATCCCACCCTCAGCTTGCATGCAGTGTTACAGGATAAACACACTTCGTCTTCCCTTCCCTCATGGTTCCTATGTCTAATAACTCGTCTCGCACATACTCGCAGAATTCTCAACATTTCTTGCCAGTTCTTATTCACAGAAGATCTCCACACTCTTTAGGTACATTGTGTGAAGTGGGAGAGATGTGTGCCATTGCTTTCTGTGGCTCAGAGAGACGTGACTGTATAATCAGAGCAGCATACTGTACAGATGGCCTCCCTACAGGGGCTGGAAAATGTCCCCACAAACACTTGATCAGCACTGACTATGTGTGTGTGTGGCATGTTTATGTGGTTTACAAGGACAATTGTTAGGTTACAAACTGGTACTTACAAGGGTATTATGCTATAAATGTGGTTTATGAGGACATTTTTAGTGTCCCCATAATTTAAACAGCTTAAAAAAACATGTTAAATGATGTTTTATTGAAAATATATAAATGGGTTATGTTTAGGGGTTGTGTTAGGTTTAGGGAATAGAATATTTAGTTTGTCCAGTATAAAAATCATTATGTCTATGGAAAGTCCTCAGAATTATAGGTAGACCAACGTGTGTGTGTGTGTGTGTGTGTGTGTGTGTGTGTGTGTGTGTGTGTGTGTGTGCGCGCGTGCGCACACGGGGGGGGGGGCACTGTGTCGAAACGAGACACAGCTAGTGTGTTCAATAGCATTGTTGATCAATAATCATGTTAATTCTCACTGGGGAAGCATGCAGGTATATTCACCCGAAATCACGAGTGTAGATGTATGTTAGTAACTGGATTTACACCGTGTTTTTATTTGACTTAATTTCAAATAAAATTGTAATTCTTAAATATCCCACGATTCAGCAAGTAAACAGCAAGTTTAAATAAACTCTAATCTGTATCTTCTATACAAGTTAATATTAACAGTAATATATTAACAGTAGATTAATGTAAATTATTTAAACAGCCTGAATGTGTTAAAATACACTGAACTATCAATATATTTAGAGCAAAATCCCAATCGCATTTTTTAGGTGTATTTATTTTAAAGGATGTTTAAACAGTAGGCTACATGTGCATACTTAGGTGACTTGTTCATGTTTTCACATTTCCTTCTACAGTAAGTATTTTTTATCCAATGTTGGATGTTTTCAAATTTAAACTAGAATGGTTGGTCAATCAAAAATCTAACTTTGTATAAATTAAGATTTGATTGAAGAAAAATATGCATCTTTTATTTTTTGAGTCTCAAGATGTTCACCATGTACAGTTTATTATTGTAAATGATCATTTTTTTTATTCATTAAGGTTAAAAGTATTTTTTGTAAAACATTTTTAGATAAAAAAAAAAATTGCAACCCTAATACATAGCTAATTAGTTTTATATACAAATAATGCAAGTCTATTTTATGTCCCCATTTACGCAAGTAAACGTGTGTTTGTTTTAGGGGATGTATTGGATAGAATATTTTTGTCAGCTTTTACTGAGACCATCTTCCTCTGGATGCAGAGATTTTAGACAGGCCATTTGTTTGAAGTGCATTCTTGCTAGTGTGTGTCTGTGCATTTATATTTGTGTTCTGCCTTAAGGATGTCTGTTCCCTCTCATCCACTGAGCTTTAATATGTGTGACAGATAAGAGTCTGCTCCAAAAAAGTGGGAGCTGTGAAGGTGTGTGAGTTGCAGATAGTCGCCCCACTCCATCTCAAAGCAGCTTTTACGCTCTCAGAATACACTATGCAACCAACCCCAGGCTTACGCAACCAACATCAAATGACATTTAAAATCACCAGCCTTTAAAATATGGGAGACCAGGTCTAGTTATCTTGTCCCACTTTTTACTCCAGTAAATATTTCTCAGCGTAATAATTTTTTTTATTTACTGTCTTGGCTACAAAAAAGCTTCAAACATTTCCAACATTACTGGCCAGGAAAAAAATGCCAACTGTAATCTTTTAATAATCAACCATGGAAAAACCCCATATCAGTAAACCACAAATAAAAAAAAAAGAAAATTTGATCCCCTTTTCTCCCAATTTGGAATGATCAATTCCCACTACTTGGTAGATCCTTGTGGTGGCGTGGTTACTCGCCTCAATCCGGGTGGTGTTGGACAAGTCTCAGTTGCCACCGTTTCTGAGACGGTCAATCCAAGAATCTTATCACATAGATTGCTGTGCATGACACCGCGGAGACTCACAGCATGTGGAGACTCATGCTACTCTCCGTGATCCACACACAACTTACCACGTGCCCCATTAAGAGCAGGAACCATTAATCGCAACCACAAGGAGGTTACCCCATGTGACTCTACCCTCCCTAGCAACCGGACAATTTGGTTGCTTTGGAAACCAGGTTGGAGACACTCAGCATGCCCTGGATTCGAACTTGCGACTCCAGAGGTGGATGTCAGCGTCAACAGTAAATCACAATTGAATATTGTGAATAATGTGAATATTGGGGGGTACATGTCCCCCACAATGTCTATGGTGGTTACGGCCCCGGGTTGACCTTATAGTATGCAGACTGATCACACTGTGAATTCGCCAAAATGACATAATACAGTCAATAGAAATGCATTTTATTTTTATTTTTTTATTTATGCAACCTCAAATATGTAACCTCAAAATCGTGTCTAAATTTAAATCAAAATGTGACAACTTCCTGGTTTCCACGAAACCAGAACCCTTGTCTCGGGGTTGAGAGGGGAAGCACTGGTGCCACCAAGGTCTACAGATAATGGCACCAGCACATGGCTTGGTAGCTCTGACTGTGGGGTGCTGTGGGGTGTTTCATTTTATTTTTCAATAAAATGAAAATATACCTATTAATAATAATAGTGATATTGTATTGCACAAATAAGTTCAGTTGCCAATAAAATTGAGTATTTTGTCCCATTGAAATGCCCACACAACAGTAAAGAATTGATTTTGAGTTGGGATGCTTTTTAATGACAAAAACAGTAGCCTAAACACATTTAGAAAATTTTACCTGCCATAGTTGTAACAAAATGATATTCCTTTACTCCCCTGATATATTGAACTATATTAATAAAATATTTAGTCTGAATACACCACATTTCTGCCCATATATCATAGATAAAGTTAGTGTTACTGTAGTAGATTCATGGCAAATTTTTGTAAGGGTCGTGATGTGTAGATTGAAAAGCCTTAAAATTTATGTCTGTTCATAGCTCAGTTTTCTCCTGTTTTCCTTTTCAATGTTGTTTAGAATGGTAGTGCAGTTTAAAATTATTTATATTTATTATCATAGGCTACATTAGTTTCACACTCATATTAACATTAGATATAGATAAAATTACTCTGATGTCACACCGCAGGAAACCCCGTTTCCGAGTTCTTACGAGCTGTGGATTTCAATGGTGGAAATAGGCAGAGCTGCTGTTTAAATAATCTTTTAAGCTTAACAGAATGTCAAAATGTATTTTAATGTTAATAAAAGTTATTATAAAGGAATATCTATGGTTTACAGTGAAGAATGTTTGTGGGCTCTTTTCTGAAATATCAGCAAATCAAGTTTAAACTTGGTTAAATGAGCCAGTACGATTATGTCGGACATGTAACACAGGTTGACGATTACACATCCTCACATGTTTAACAACTCTTCTAAAGCCAAATAAATGTTATATATAAAATAAAAACTACCACTAGACGTGCAATATGTGTCTTTACTGCTTAAATTATTAACCCACATACTAGAAACAATAATATTCTTAATTCAGTATGAACATATTCCATATCAAAACTTAATAACCGCTGTTTCGATTGAACAATATTATTTACTGAATTCAAAATAAATGCCAAGTCATAATTATCAAAGTACTGTCAAAAAAATGTGGCTAACTGATTAAGTTATTATATCTCTTATACATATAGATCAGGTGGGGTTTGTTCGGGGCCATAAATCTTCTGATAACATAAGGTATTTCATTAATGTCATGTGAGCAGTGGCGAACAATCAGACTCTGGTCGCTGCCATCTCACTTGATGCTGAAAAGGCATCTGATATGGTACAATGGGATTATCTTTTTAGGTTTTTGTAAATGTACAGGTTCAGGAATACTTTTATTGGATGGATTAAGTTACTTTATAGACACCTGGTAGTGGCGGTTCAAACGAATGGATTAAATTCTGATTATTTTACTCTGGATAGGGGCACCCGTGAGGGTTGCCCTCTTTCTCCATTATTGTTCTGTCTTGCTCTGGAACCATTAGCAGCCGCGTTTCTGACCCCACTAGATCTGTGCCTTGCCTCCACAGAATTATTCCTTCCTTTTCTAAGTTCTCAGGATACAGAGTGAATTGGTCTATATCCAAAGCTTTGGCTATGACAGCATACTGCCTAATATACAGCATAATGGCTTCCAGTGGCCCAAACAGGGCATTAAGTATATGGGTATTTTATTCCCAGCAAATCTGTGTGATTTAGTTAGTTAATTTTGACATTTTAATAAAAAGGTTTTCAAGCAATTTGAGCAGGTGGGCTTAATTACGTTTATCTATGATTGGGAAGGTTAATGTTATTAAAATTAATTGTATTCCAAAATTCAACTACCTGCTACAATCTCTACCTATAGCTGACCCCCTCTCTTATTTCAAGAAATTTGATAGTGTAGAGAAGTCCTTCATTTGGAATGGTAAATGTCCCAGATTACACTTCATTAAGTTACATAGGCTGATTGACAAAGGTGGACTAGGCCTACCTAAGATTTTGTTTTATTATTATGCATTCAGTTCTCAGACATTTGGCTCATTGGTTGATTCCACCTGAGAGAGCCCCTCCCTTGGTTTTGTATTAAACAGGAAGATTTTGTCACCATTTCACCACAGCAAAGCCTTTCTATCAAACTAATCACTTATTACAACCCGTTATCTCACATTTGCACTCGGTATGGACAACAGTGTTCAGAGTGTTTAATTCTGACATTTATTTAAATATTTAAATGTTGCTTCGAGCATGTGGCTGAACCCAAAATTATGTATTATGAACTCCGCAAATACTTATTACACAAACATGAAACATAAGTATAAAGAAAGCTTAAAATGTCTACTTTTAAATAAAACAATTCAAATTTAAAACAAATATTCTCCTGCAATGGAATCTGTATGAAACAAAGCGATGTACAGTTTTTACCGGTTCATCTATTTATAGATAATTTGATCCCACCCACTAGCAGAGCGTGCCATTCATACGCTAATGTGCTGAGACGATCAAGGTAAATGGTAAAAGCCCCCGACAGTGAGGTTTGATGTAAACAATTCATTCACTTTACTGCTCGTTTGTAATGATACACAGGCGAGGAAACTCCTAAATAGTAAGGAAGATTAACATTTTCCTCCGAAGAAGAGCAGGACTCAGATGAACGTTTGTATTTTGAAGAGAGATTTGATCCAGCCGAGGATACAATTTTGGACGAGTAAGTCAATTAGTTTTCATTAGTTGACATGCTATTTTATATAAACATGTACATATTTTACTAGTGGGACTGTTTCCAGACTTGCCAGACAGGATTCAGAGTATTGACATTTGAAATATGACTCCTAATAATCAAGTTTTAGTTACATTTAAATGTTGTTTTTCGGCTAAAGCAGGTATTTAAATTGTATGCTGTATGATATAAATATCATATGTAATATGATATAAAAATAATATGAATGTTTAGATTATATTTTAACTAGTGTTTATGCTGCCTCATTATCATCAACAAAGCTTGTGCTTGAAAATATGTGTTCAGGTTAAATGAGTAAAATGCACTTTAAATATGCCCATATTAGAAAATCAGCATATTATAATAATTTCTGAAGGATTATGTGACACTGAAGACTGCAGTAATGATGCTGAAAATACAGCTTTGTTCACAAACTGTTCTTTTAAATTGTAAAATGAGTTCACACAATGTTTTTACTGTATTTTGGCTCAAATAAATGCAGTCTTGGTGAGCAGAAGAAACTTCTGAAACTTTTAAACAGTATTGTAGGTATAAAATTAAGTATTTATGTAAAGAAAATGTATAGTCAGATTACTTCTTTAACTTAAAACTTGATTTTGATAATTAAGTCTCCTCACATTCATTCTCTTTCTGTCACATTCCTCACTGATAGGCCCAGGGGTGTGTCTTTTGTCTCCTCAGGTGTGAATTACCTCAATATTCATGATACTCGCTAGAACCGCACCCCCCCCACCCCCCCCCCCACCCCCCCCCCCCCCACCCCCCCCCCCCCCCCCCCCCCCCCCCCCCCCCCCACCCCCCCCCCCCACCCCACCCCCCCCCCCCCCCCACCCCGGCTACAAGATCCAGTTCTCAAAATTCTTGTAGACAAATATTTGGTATGTGTTATATGACCTTATTTCAATTACTTACAAATTTTGTTTTTTCAAAAACCATGCATAAACGTTATTTTCTAAAAAATACAAACATGTACACACATGTTGCTCACATATTATTGTAGCCCAGTTTGTGCTGAATACAGTGTTATCAGACTTCAGCCATTAATGTGTTTTAAGCAACTGAAAAAAGCACAAATGTCAAGGCATGTCAAAACTTCTTCAGGGCCAAAACACCCTCAGACCCCAGAGCGTTAAGATCTAAGAATTTTGGTTGAGAGTTCAGAGTTTTATGTGTGACATATTGGGCCCTCAGATTTCATTTTGCCCCCAGACTCTGCATTTTAGGTGATGAGGCGGTCATTAATATAGGGGATAAATGCATACAAAATTGGGTCCTAGCCAGTGCTATGACAGATTGTTCTAAGGGGATGGAAGGGGCAATAATGGGGGTTAAACGGTGATTCTGTGAATGTATGTTTTGCTTTTCTGTTTCAATTGTGTGAATCAATAAAAAGTGTTAATTGGAAAAAATTAAATAAATAGGGTACATTTTTATTTATTTATTTTTATTTATTTGCATACAGTATTGTAAAAGGTAAAGCTATTATAAAGCACAATAATACAGCACATATGAAACAGTACAAATGTAAAAGGTAACATACAAACACATTTATACCTTTTATTATATAGTGGACCTTTGCTTAAATGTATGCCAGTGTGGTTATATTATGTTTGCTTGTTTACTCAGCAACTAAAGCAAAAATATGATGATACTGTAATTTTTGTTTGGAGGCTGGAATTCACAAAAAATATTCAAATATTAGAGAATTGAACCAGATGTTTCAAAACATCACAAAGCAACAGCTTAAGGAAACACATTTGTGTATTTGACTCAAAACCTTATCAACTTCCACATGTGACCGCTAGCACAATCCACCCCTATTACCTTAAATGCACCTGTGCTAATGCTATTTGAGAAGTTGAATATAAAAGCTTTTACCGCATTTCTTTGGCACAAGGCAACAATTTGTCCATGGCATGTTTTTCTCTGAATCATCTGGTTGGTTTTTCAGTAATAGCAAACACTTGCCTAGCAGTCAGACATGGATATTTGCTTAATTAAATCCATTACAGAAGTCATGTTGTTTTAAAAACCAGAGAAAGCAAGAGAGATATGTTATAGTTTGATTATTCTGAGTATGTTTTAGTAATGTCCTTTCATGTTCTTCACAAATCCTGACCTTTATAATTTGTGCTTAACACTTGTGCTAATTGCATTGACTGCAGTAGTCTTAGACTATTTGAAGGCTTTATTGACAAGTTGTGTACATATATTTGGCATGCTGTGTGTTCAAAAGCAGCTGTAAGTATTATGTGAATAGGCAGTCAAACAGAATGAACCTCCTGACCCTGAGGTTTCTTCCGTCAGTGTTCTCCAGTCTCTCTTATTAGATCCAGCGATAGAGGAAAGAAAGTGCCTGGCAGAGCACCAAAAGAAATCACATTTTCCAAATGAGCTAGAGAAGAATATTTCGTGTTTTTTCCAATGGCTGGGAAAAGCATGCCAGCACCCCTGAGCACCAACAGACAATACAGCCTAAACTAATCCAAGCAAATGCTCATGTAAACATAGACTGAAATTTAATCAATTTTAAAGATTATAATATGGAAAGGGTTTGGCTGGTTAGCTTGGCCAAGTTTGATGCCATATATTGAAACTATATCATCTTGGCACAAAAAGGATCTTTCTTCATTGATAGTCACACTAAAAAAAATATCCAACTTCAAAGTTTTTAATGACTTGCTGCATCTTAAAATTTCAATTGGCTCAATGAAAGTTGTGTGAATTGAATATTCTTTATTGCAGTAATGGTATTTTAACATTTGCTCAATCAGAAATTATATGTTGAGCCAATAGAAAAACTGTTTACCAAAACATCCTGGTGATCCAATTACACATTTGAGCTGTAGTAGCTACCTTTTTTTTTTAACCTAATCATAAAATATATCAAAAGTATATTAGGAAGCAGCGTGAATGAACTGTTTATTTCTCATTGTCTCAATGGAAAAAGTGCATGAAAATGACAATCCAAGAATCACAAAATGTCTCTGCCTTTAACATGTGCTTTATTATCACATCACCTGCAAAACGGAATAATGTTTAGAGATACTACTTTACCTAACATAAAGAGAAAAAAATGTCATTGTTACTGATGTAACCTCCGTTCCCCGAGGGAGGGAAACGAGATGTTGTGTCGAATGAAGTGACACAAGGGGTCCCATCTAAAAACGGCATGCACTGACCGTGTTACGTGAACTGTCCAGACAGGTGCAAGCAGGCTACTGCATGCTAGATGCAACTGTGTCGGCTGCACGTAGCCCTCCCCACGCCCCCAAGAGATGTCACATACAGACCTTAGGTTCCCCGCACCACTGATGTAGGTGGCTGTGTAGGAGGTTCTGTAGCGACGACCTCTAGACTCGTCACCACCTGCCAGCCTGGGGTGCGAGTGTGGTGCATTTGGGCACGTGATGGCGGGAGGTCCATGTTCATGGGGGCCCGACTGCCAGTGCTCGTTGTCTGATCACCGTGAAAACAGCGGTTGTGGGCACCGGCTAAGTGACCAAGAAGTGAGGAAACTGCTCTTTTTTTTGAGAATGTGGGTACCGGCTGTCGAACCACCCAGGGGCGTAGTCTACACACCAGTGCAGTGGTGTGCAGAAGAGAAAAGCAGCTGAAATGCACCGTATCTCCAACAGCATATGCTCTTTTAGATGTGAGTGTAACAGCAGTTGGTTTTACTCCGCTCGCTGAAACACAACCGCTCGGCTGAATAGATGCGCTTCCCTCCTTTTATACCCATATGTCCGGGGGAGGGGCATGCAAATTCTCTTCGCCAATTCTCAATGGCCTTTTCTCAAAGATGAGAGGTAACCGAGGCTCTCAAGTGACCCCTAGTGTCACTACATCGAAACAACGTCGAGTGAGTGACAGAAGGGGAACTCTCGCAGCAGGCTGCATTGAAACCAGCTTACTTGCAAATTGAGCAAATTTAAATGTTAGGCAATGAGAGAATACACAAGTATACTGGTTACCAGATTACACGTCAAAAGACCAATCTGCTTACACCATGTGAGCTGACTGGTTTGACAAATCACATGCGAGCGAGATGATTGGCTAACAGATAACAAAAGCCTATCAGCTTGCGCCATTTAGAGTTTCAATTTTTAACTTAATAATTTCACACAGATGTGGAATGAGGAAGGGAAAAGCTACTCATTGAAACTCAGTGTTTCCATCTGTTTTCTGCAAAAGTTGAAATTGGATCACAAATGACACATCAAATAAAATAAATGATGACAGAATTCTATGTCTACTATTGCAGGGTAAATTTTACCCTGCTATCAATTTAATGTGTTAATTCAGTGTGAGTAATTGTATGAAAAATAATGTTTTAAATAAATTAGTGAGTTAATCATGTCCCCGGACCGTAATAAGGAATGTTCCTTCCATCTGAGCAAGCATGGAATACCACCTGTTTTCTCCAGGGGGCAGTAAGCGAAACTCGCTGTATAGGCAACGCGCAGCTGATACAGGGAACAAACTGTTCTTCTCAAGAGCAGACTACATAAGATGAGAACATGTTCTTGCATCCAAACACAGATGTCTCAATACATGTTTTTTAAGTTTCAAACTTTGTTTAACTTGACATAGCAACCTAAAAACGGTATCAAAAAGCATCCGTCTGATGCAGGTGTACATTGATGCGCCCTTAGACAAGCCGTTATAATAAACTTACCTCTGACTGTTTGACGAATTAGTTGGATTGCTGTGAACTGTTGGCTAAAGTTTGGCTTATGTTCAATAATATGGAAATAAACAATATAATGCATTCTAAAGTATCATTTTTTGTATTGTCTTTAATGCTTTACTTGTGTGCCAAAACAATGTAATATATTTTCCTTATCTGTATTATAGTGTTTATAATATATTTATTCATAATTATAAACTATTTATGTATGCGATGAATTTAGATAAATTGGATTAACCGGCACACCATGTAATTTATTTGATTTAAAAATGTTAAGCAATTTACAACCCTAATAATTATATATTCTTAATTTTAATGGAAAACTTTTTTTTGCATGTCTGTTGTTGAGCCAACATTGAATTCCCAATTTTCACGATTTTTTTACATTGCATTCAAAAATATTATGATGAAATATTTATTTTTTGCAAGCAACAAATAAATAGCAAAAAAAATATTTTATTATAGTATATGTTTTGAAGGGATCTAAAATGAATTGTTCACCCAAAATTGAAAATTCATAAAAAGTACTAATTTACTCACAATAACTTTTTTCTCGTGCATTCTTGAATGTGCAACAGAACAGATATCAAAGTTTTGCTAAAGAATTATGCACAAGTTGCATGGACTACTTTTATGCTTCTTTTTTGTTTTGGTCCTTTATTGGCTTTTTTGCCATTTTTATTGAAAAATGAATCAGTATAGTAATTTAAACATCACCTTTTTGGTTCCACAGAAAGAAAGTCATGCAGGTTTGTGACAACATAAGGAAATTATAGCAGAATTTACATTTTTGGGTAAACTAATTTTTAAAAGCATGAAAAGACTTTTAAAGACATACATTTATTTACAGTATAAAATGTTTTTTACTGGTAAATGTAATTTTTTACTCTAAATGTCTTTTCACCTGTAATGTACTGCAATGCGTTAAATATAATGTAAAATGTACTGTAATTGGCTTGTCACTTTCTCCAGCTATGTACTGTAAAACAATATGTATAAATTGTAAAATTACTGTATTTCAAAAATGCTAGTGAACATGACAAAACAGTGTCATTTTTTTTTTTTTTTTTTAAATTGTTCAATAATGAAACGGACATGTAAGTATTGAAATCCTTACAATAACATTTTTTGCCTTGTGCAAGACTGATTCATTTTTTACTTTCAATTCAAACTCTTTGATGGAGGCAACATAAGGGTTCAGACCAGAGTTCTTCCTTTGCACCATCTTCCCACTTCTTTTGCTGATCTGGAACTTTAAGGAGCACTTGCTGTTGTCAGGATTGATCCTCACATTTAATCTTTACATTAAAGAAATATAATGATTTAGACTGTTTGTTTGCAAAAATATTTTAGCTATATAAGAGCAGAATACTTTAAGAAAATCACAAGAGATCTTAAAGGAATCAAGCCATTGTAAAGGAGTAGTTCACTAAAATCATTATTTACTTAAGGATGGTCACTCAAGACTTTGAGCATGCACAATTATTTTGGACACCACAACAGACCAGCATATTATGTTAAGTGCGACGGGTTCTGGATTTAATGAATAATAAATCACACAATAAATAAATTAATATTTTATTCAAAATGTACTGTCTACTCACTTAGCTGCAACAATAAATACATGCAGTTTTAAGATTTGTATCCTTTGAATGAAACTTGGTTAATGTGTAACATATCCATCTTTTATTGCTCACATGTGTTCTCGTCATTTGGATTCTCAGGTCAGAGTTCAACAAATATGTTTTTTTGTACACTGTGGAATCTGGCATTTCTTTGCAGGAACTTGTGTTCTGGATCTCCAGTATTCAGAATGAATGGAGCATGAAGTGTATACAAACTTGCTTGAGTTCCTTTCTTTTAAGACTATGCTGGTCGCTATTATCCATGCAATTACAATAAATGAGGAAAGTTTTCAAGATTCAAAAATACACAAATGCACAATAAATGTATCATAAAAGTGGTCAATTCAACTGCATTATATTTCAAGTCCTTAGAAGTCATGCGATAGCGTTATATGAGAAACTCTTCACAAAACTGAGCTTGAGAACCATGTCTGTCCGATTTGTGAATGAACCATTCACACTGGTTCTGTGAATCAGATCAACTTTTTCTTTGAAATAATCATTAAAGTAATATTACAGGTTCAATACATGTTTAGCTCCATCAACAGAATTTGATTACCTCAAAAGTTAATTTCAACTAATCCCTACTTTTCTTTAAAAAAAAAAAATATTGGTTCCAGCGAGGCACTTACAATGGAAGTGAATGAAGCCAATCTGTAAATGTTAAAATACTCACTGTTTCAAAGTTATAGACTCAAGATGTAAAAAATATGTGTGTTAACATGATTTTCTTTGTAAATTTTCAATTACATCAACTTCATTGCCATGACATCGTAACAACATTAACCTTAAAACGACCGTAAAATATGTTTTTAACAACCTTACAGCTCAAATAATACACAAGTTTTCACAGAAGAATTAATGTGTGCCTTTATAAAATTATAAACGTCACATTTCTGCCTTTTTAAACCCTCCAAAAATTGGCTCCATTCACTTCCATTGTAAGTGCATTACTGAAACCAAATGTTTTTTTTTTTTGTTTTGTTTTTTTTTAAAGAAAAGGGGGGATGAATCTAAGTGATTTTTGTTGTTAACAACATCATGCCACGGATGCTGTTGATTTGAGCTTAACTTGTATTGAACACAGAATAAAAAAATTGGACATCTTTGAATGAGATAAATGTTAGCTGGGGCAGATGTTAAAATTTTCAGTGAATAACCACTTAAATTTTGGTCTGATTCTCACACAAAGCTATTGTATGTCTTCAGAAGACTTGGAATATAGTACATCAGTTGTATGGACTACTTTTATTGTGCTTAAGCATCATTTTTGAAGCTTGAAAGTTTCTGTTCCCATTCATTGTAAATGCATGGAAAAGAATAACTAGCCTGTCTTTAATTTTTTCTTTTGTATTCCATTGCAGAAAGTAAGTCACGTAGCTTTAAAATGACACAAAGAAAACTAAATAATTACAGAATTGTAATTTTTGGCTGAAATATTTGGCTGACATGTCTAGGTCAATTGTAGGGAAGAGGACTTTGCCTTCAATTGCCAGCATCCATTGTCTGCTGCAGAGAATGGAATCCTCTAAAAAAATTTAAGTGAATATACCTTGTGTGTGTGTGTGTGTGTGTGTGTGTGTGTGTGTGTATATCCCCTTAAGGATAGTAAAGCACAACATTTTTGACATTGTGGGGACAATTTGTCGGTCCGATGAGGAAAACAGCTTATAAATCATACTAAATTATGTTTTTTGAAAATGTACAAATGCAGAAAGTTTTCTGTGAGGGTTAGGTTTAGGGGTAGGTTTAGGGGATAGAATATAAAGTTTGTACAGTATAAGAACCATTATGTCTATGGAAAGTCCCCATAAAACATGGAAACCCAACGTGTGTGTGTGTGTGTGTGTGTGTGTGTGTGTTTAACCTTGCAAAGGCATTTCAAATATGGTGTCAGTAACTCAGTAACTGTGTTTAGACTTTGAAACATCTCTCATTAGGTTAAAGATATAGTTCACCCAAAAATGACAATTCTGTCAACATTTACTTAACCTTGTCATTCAAAACTTATTTGGCTTTCTTTCCTCCATAGGAAGGAGATGTAAGGCAGAATGTTAGGCAGAGCTGTGGTAGTGAATTAAGGGTAACAAAAATCATTTATTTTTAGGCAAATTATCCCTTTAACATCACTTAATCATGTAATAAGAGATCTTACCATGATCAAACTACAAGGGAGTGAAAGTCGGGTCTCTGCATCTGCTGGAGTTGTTGTGATCTACATAAAAAAACAATAGTATAATAGTACATGTGTATAAGTGTGTGTGTGTGTGTATATATATATATATATATATATATATATATATATATATATATATATATATATATATATATATTACCTAAAAGAATATTATAAGCAGGATAACAGCCTCAGTCACCTTTCAATTTAATATTATAGAAAAAAATGCAATGAAAGTGAATGATGACTGAGGCTCACGTTCTGCATAACATCTTGTTTTGTGTTCCACAGAAGAAAGAAAGCCACATGGGATTAGACCATCATTTAACTTGTTTAAACGTATACAGCAGTTTGCCCAAAAAAGAAAATTTTGTCATTTATTTACCTTCATCTTGTTCTTATCCAGTGTGGCTTTTTTACTACAGTTCTCATTAAAAGTAATATAAAACAGTTAGTATCACTTCGCTTGTGTTCGTGCCATTCTAAACTAGAAGTGTAAGAGCAGTGCATATGTATTAAGAGCTACTGTTTGTCTTTTTTTATTTTTTACATTACATATGTTAACCAGCAGGTGTTGGCAAAAGATAATTTTTGTGTGTAATATGAGCCAGTTAAGTGACGTGAAGTGAATCAGCATCAGCTAGTGTTTACATTAAAAAGCTCTTTGCGATCGCTGTCCTCCCCGTCTCCCAGTATGGACATTGCAATTTATTGCCCTGGCCACATCTGCAGTCCTCGTGCCTCCATGCAACATGCCTGAGGCACGTTCACGCAGATGAGCAGGGACCCTGGACTTTCTTTTGGTGTTTTTAGAGTCAGTAGAAAGGTTTCTTTATTGTCCTAAGTTTTTATAACTGACATTAATTGCCTGCTGTCTGTAAGCTGTCAGTGTCTTAACGACTGTTCCACAGGTGCATGTTCATTAATTGTTTATGGTTCATTGAACAAGCATGGAAACCATTGTTTAAACCCTTTACAATAAAGATCTGTGATGTTATTTGGATTTTTACAAAATTATCCTCAGTTCTGAAAAAGACATTTCTATATATATTAGTACTATGCAGAAGTCTTAGGCTTCACAAACACATTTGTCTTAAGATGGTTATTTATATTTTCAGCTTTAGTGTGTCAAAAGGAAATATACATTTTAGACTCCCAAATATTTATTTTGCATATAGATTAGAATAGAAGAACAGGGAGTCCTGCAACAGATGTCATGGTCCCCACAGAGCCCCCCCACTGAATATTGAGTCAGTCTGGGATTGCAAGAAGAGACAGAAGCAATTTAGACAGCCAAAACAGATAGAAGAACTCTGGCAAATTCTCCAAGAAGCTTGGAACATCCTATCTGCCAACAACCAAGAAAAACTGTGTCCAGGTGTACCTTTGAGAATTGGTGCTGTTTTAAAGGCAAAGGTGGTCACACCAAATATTGAGTTGGCTTGTTTTATATTTACTGGACTTTTTATGACATTAAGTGATAAATGAAAACTATTTATGGCATTATTTTTGAGGACATCCACACTATGCAAAATTTTTCACAAGTGCCTAAAACTTTTGCACAGTGTATGTGTGTATATGTGTGATATATATATATATATATATATATATATATATATATATATATATATATATATATATATATATATATATATATATATATTAGTATAAAATTAATTTACAGAAATTGCTAGCAAAACACAGATCCAAACCTCAGGCAACATTTAAAAATAACTATATCATCCTCTTTTTAGAAAGACTTTACTGGACTCTAAATTGCTTGATGTTCTTGCGAAATACTCTCCTTGCAAGCACATGCAGAGGGATTACATGGGAACAGTTTTTCTCAAAGCCTCAATCCTTTTGTTCTGGTTCAGTATAGCAATTGCCTTTTTCATATCCTTTATTAAAGGCAGGGTATTAAAAGAAAATATGCTGAGCAGCTCAGATTTTTTGTCGTCAACAGAGTGCCTTTCACCTGTTTCCAACAGTCTGTGGTGAGTGGTCGCATATTTTCTTTTTTTTTTTTTTTTTTTTTTTGTGGGAACTATGGTTTGCTTGTTTAATGAAATTGTATGTTTTTTATAATTTTGTCAAGATTTATACACAGACTAATCTCTTGCTGCATTGCTCACTCATTTCTTAAAGAGATAGTTCACCAAAAAATTTAAATTCTGTCATTTTCTCACCCATGTTGTTCCAAACACATATAACTTAATTTCTTCTAGGGCTGTCACAATACCATAATCATATATTACAATACTATACCAGCTAAAGTATCACAATATCGAATAGTATCACGATATCACACAGTAGTGTGTTCATTCTTAACACAGTTTGTTATAGCAAAGGTGGACCTTAGAAACTAGCCATTCCACTTGTTGCTCCGGAAGTGGTAAAAATAACTGATGGATGAACAGGGAGAAGGCTCAAATTGACTAACATGTTACCTAATACATTCTTAGTTAAATGTAAAAAAAAAAAAAAAAAAAAAACTTTTATTCCAATATTTATGTTACTAATTGAATGTTGGTAACATAAAAATAAAGTTATTGTTACATTGAAAAGACGGAATAGGACTAGTGGTCCACCGATATGGGTTTTTTAATTGCCAGTGCCGATATCCAGTCCAGCAATATTCAATATCCGATATACCGATATCCAGTTTCTTTGGCATGTCCACATTATCAATCGCATTTTCTAAAAAAATACTGAATCAAAACAATTGTACATACAGTACATAGTGAATAAGACATTTACTCAAAGTACACGTGAAGCACATTTACCTTGAAGTTGAACCAGAGACTATTTAGCAGAGACGGGACACTTCTATTAAAATGAATGGGAGAAATTAGAACGCCCAAGTGCAGCTAATGGTCAATGGGCGTAGATAGGAAGTCCCGCCTTACAGGTAAAAGAGCCAATCATCTTTTAGATACAGACATTGCCTCAATCAACTCAAGAATGTGCATCGCATAAGCTATAAAAGCTGGGAAAATGTAATTTTTTGGCGTAAACTGAGGTAAAGAAGCACCATTTATGATACCGGTGTTGTAAGATTTTACTGCTGATTTGAAATATGTTCTTTGATTGTAATCTTGACCAACTGTTTTGGAGATTTAATTCTTTCCCCATTCAAATAGATAGGAGTGAGAGGGAGAATGAAACAGGCAAGCACTTTAACATTATGAGCTCAAACGCGTCTACCTTAGCTCTGATATGCGGGCCATTTAAATGACACCGTGTTGCACACCCGTCTATTATTGTAGTAATACGATGACACGTAACAACAAAACGATCATGTGTAGTCATTAACATGTCTCAGACTCTTCACATGCAAGCAGGCAATTCTCAGCACCCTCAAGAAACAAATCGGCAGGGCCTGGGTAGCTCAGTGAGTAAAGATGCTGACTACCACCACTGGAGTCACAAGTTCAAATCCAGGGCATGCTGAGTGACTCCAGCCAGGTCTCCTAAGCAACCAAATTGGCCCGGTTGCTAGGGAGGGTAGAGTCACGTGGGGTAACCTCCTCATGGTCGTTATAATGTGGTTCGCTCTCGGTGGGGCGAGTGGTGAGTTGTGAGTGGATGCCGCGGAGAATAGCATGAAGCCTCCACGGTAACACGCTAAACAAGCCACGTTAGATTTTTCAGAGAAACGTTAAATCTGTAAATGTTGAGATAAAGCATTTAGGTTAAATGAAGTGGCACAAACTACTGTGTATTCTGCAGGAGCAGTGGGATATGTCTGGATATGTTTAATAACGTTTCTGGTGTTTACCCCTTTGACTTGAAATCTCTGTCGAGTTTCATGTCAAATGGGTTTTCCCGGTCTCATCAGGCAAAGCCCCAAAAAATTCTAAATATCGCTACGTGAATTGTGTTGTTTTAAAAGATTCTCACTCTTCAAAGTTTTACATAAATCCATATTATCCATTAGGAGACACGACCGCCAAATTAACACGCTGGGATTCAGGTGTGTGTATTTGAAGAATGGGAAAACCATTGAAAAATAAACAATACAATCTTAGGGGCAAATTCTAAACAGCATTTTGCACTCTTAAAAGTCAATGCGTTAAGGGGTAGTCACTCGAAAAAACTATATTTTTAATGTTATTGCAGACTGATTCAAATTATGGTTTTAGCAAAAATTATATTTACTACCGCACATACAACATAACTTACGGTACTACCATATTGACGGTACTACCATTGAAAAAAATAATGTGGCACTGCCAGTATTTTGAAGCTTTAGTATTGCGATACTACCGTAGCACCAGTATACCATACAACCCTACTTTCTTCTATGGAACACTAAAAGAGATGTCAGGTAGAATGTTAGTCTCAGTTGCCATTTACTTTAATTGCATCTTTGTTTCATACAATGAAAGCAAATGGTGACCAAGTCTGTCAGTCCCAAACATTCTGCCTAACATCTGCTTTTGTGTTCCATGATAATAATTTTAAAAAAAAACTCATACATGTTTGGATCAACAGAAAAGTCTGTATATTATGACAGAATGTAAATATTCATTTAACTCTTGTATTTGTATAGGATTCCAGTTGTTACATGTATGATTGTACTGGTTTGAATGTGTGCGCTAGACTTTGAGCTTGTGTTGTGAGTGTGTAGGCAGGGATGAAATGCTGACAAAAAGTGCTGACAGTAAAAGAGACGGTGCCTGAAATAAGACATGGATCCTTAGAGAGCAGCATATATTCCGGGAAGAGCAGAGAACACGCACTGATTTATACACTCATAGACACTGTTTTACTGAAGGAACAAGGGCTGCTGCTTTCTACTCTCTTTCTCTCACTTGCCATCCCCATGTTTCCCCTCACACACATACCTTTAAGATCACACAATCACACTTTCTGAACTTTAACATACTTTCCAAGGTGTATCATAACCACTCAACTATACAAAGTATTTGTCATTGCTCTTTGATGAGGAAACACTGATCAAAGCCATAGTCTCATTCACTTAGGCTGTGCACATGCAGTTCTACTGTACTGTCAAGTAAGTCTCTCTTTCATTGCCAACATTTTTCTGTTTATGGATTACTTCCAGTCCTACTTAACATACTTCACTAATATTGATCACCTAGAAGCCTGTCTGGCTAGACTGTGAGTGGACTGAGAAGAACCGTCTTGTTTTTCAGAGAACCCTGCTTAAATTATTTGATGCTTTCAGTCTCCTGTATGAAGGCTGTTTAGACTGTCTGAAATGTAACTACATATATTTTACATGATATTCCAATTTATCCTGGAAACATGCACTCACCTAAAGGATTATTAGGAACACCATACTAATACTGTGTTTGACCCCCTTTCGCCTTCAGAACTGCCTTAGTTCTACGTGGCATTGATTCAACAAGGTGCTGAAAGCATTCTTTAGAAATGTTGGCCCATATTGATAGGATAGCATCTTGCAGTTGAAGGAGATTTGTGGGATGCACATCCAGGGCACGAAGCTCCCGTTCCACCACATCTCAAAGATGCTCTATTGGGTTGAGATCTGGTGACTGTGGGGGCCATTTTAGTACAGTGAACTCATTGTCATGTTCAAGAAACCAATTTGAAATGATTCGAGCTTTGTGACATGGTGCATTATCCTGCTGGAAGTAGCCATCAGAGGATGGGTACATGGTGGCCATAAAGGGATGGACATGGTCAGAAACAATGCTCAGGTAGGCCGTGGCATTTAAACGATGCCCAATTGGCACTAAGGGGCCTAAAGTGTGCCAAGAAAACATCCCCCACACCATTACACCACCACCACCAGCCTGCACAGTGGTAACAAGGCATGATGGATCCATGTTCTCATTCTGTTTACGCCAAATTCTGACTCTACATCTGAATGTCTCAACAGAAATCGAGACTCATCAGACCAGGCAACATTTTTCCAGTCTTCAACTGTCCAATTTTGGTGAGCTCTTGCAAATTGTAGCCTCTTTTTCCTATTTGTAGTGGAGATGAGTGGTACCCGGTGGGGTCTTCTGCTGTTGTAGCCCATCCGCCTCAAGGTTGTGTGTGTTGTGGCTTCACAAATGCTTTGCTGCATACCTCGGTTGTAACGAGTGGTTATTTCAGTCAAAGTTGCTCTTCTATCAGCTTGAATCAGTCGGCCCATTCTCCTCTGACCTCTAGCATCAACAAGGCATTTTCGCCCACAGGACTGCCACATACTGGATGTTTTTCCCTTTTCACACCATTCTTTGAATCCCTAGAAATGGTTGTGCGTGAAAATCCCAGTAACTGAGCAGATTGTGAAATACTCAGACCGGCCCGTCTGGCACCAACAACCATGCCACACTCAAAATTGCTTAAATCACCTTTCTTTCCCATTCTGACATTCAGTTTGGAGTTCAGGAGATTGTCTTGACCAGGACCACACCCCTAAATGCATTGAAGCAACTGCCATGTGATTGGTTGATTAGATAATTGCATTAATGAGAAATTGAACAGGTGTTCCTAATAATCCTTTAGGTGAGTGTATAAAAGTGTTTGATAGGTGAGCGACGATCATCTCCTCTTTTTTTTTGTGTGTGTGTGTGTCTGTGTGTGTGTCTGTGTCTGTGTCTGTGTGTGTGTGTGTGTGTCTGTGTGTGTGTCTGTGTGTGTGTGTCTGTGTGTGTGTGTGTGTCTGTGTGTCAGTTCAGTCTCTGAGTACTAAGCAGTCTGATGGCTTGGGGGAGGAAGCTGTTACACAGTCTGGCCATGAGGGCCCGAATGCTTCAGTACCTCTTGCCAGGCAGCAGGAGGGTGAAGAGTTTGCGTGAGGGGTGTGTGGGGTCATCCACAATGCTGGTTGCTTTGCAGATGCAGTGTTTTTTGTAAATATCTTTGATGGAGTGAAGAGAGACCCCGATGATCTTCTCAGCTGTCCTCACTATCCTCTGCAGGGCTTTACGAAATAGTGCAAGTCCCAAACCAGGCAGTGATGCAGGTGCTCAGGATGCTCTCAATAGTCCCTCTACAGAATGTAGATTTAAGTCTATGAAGTGACTTTACACCAGTGTTTTTCACACACACGTTTTTGCTTCACCAATAATGTCTTTGAGAGTACTAAGCAACAAGAAATATATTCAAACACTGTCCACATTTCTGAAGAGACATTGATTGTCTCATAATTTATTTTAATTAAATATGACTTTATCGTTTACAAACGGAGACTCCAGTTATTGAACTAATTTAAATTCACCAAGAAAACGTTTCGACGTAAATATAAACAAGTCCTTTTATCACTTTCTGATATTTTCTCTCTTCCAAATACATGTTTTCAATGTTTATTGTGCACAGCTCCCGCTTTTTTAAATGGCAAACTCTTAAAATCTCCTCTCTGTGACACTTTCTGCAACTCTTGTCATGTGGAGGGCAATGCGGCGCTGCAGAACCAAATTAAAACTGCCACGAGAAGTTGTCTGTCCGAGGCAAAGACGCAAAATCTAATGACAATTCCCTCAGCATCAGTCTGCATTGATGCGTTTGATTACAAACAGGCGAGCACCCACTTTTAAGTTGAAGCGGATTTGTTTTGTTCATATTTTACTCGGATTTGTTTTTTGTAATATGGCGTTGTTCATATGCCGTGTTTTAGCCATGTAGTGTAGTATTGTCACAATTACCCTGGTGACCACTAGGGGTCACCGTTTATATTTATTGTTCCCTACTTGTTTTGTGTTTTGATTATGGGTTTTGTAGTTCTTGTCGTTGTCTTTTGTTTCATGGGTTCTTTTGTCCCAGGTGTTCCTTGTTTCTTTGTTTGCCCCTTGTGTATTTAATCCCTTGTGTTTCCTGTGTTCTTTTTAGTTATGCTCCAATTATGGTTGTAATGTTTGTTTTCTTGATTTCTAATGCTTCCTGTGTTTAAGGATTTCCTGATTGTGCTTTGTGTACCTTCATTAAAAGCTGCATTTAGATCTTGAACCTCACTGACCATTACAAGTATCCATCACAGTTTACAGAATAACTTTAAATTAATAAAATATTCTAATAAGAAGATTAGAACACACTCTAAACTGATCATAAGTATCAGGTTATGTATAAAGTACACTGTTAAGTGAGAAAAGCTTAAAAGAAACAATTATTTTACCATGTGTTCATAGCAAATAAATCCAAATATATCATGAAAAGGTCTACCCAGTCTGACATTATCTTATCTTTTTTTTTTTTTTTTATAGATCCTGAAGATTATCAACCACCAATATGGAAGTCCTATCGTGAGTATTTTAATGTTTTTTGAAGGAAATGTCTCATGTCATGCATGTGTCCTAAGGATGATGTTCATAGTTAAACCAACATGGTTGTAATATAAAAATTAAGAAATCATAATTACAGAGAAGATTTTAATGTTTCAAAACTAGATCAAGTTGACACACTTCACAGCAAACTGGCAAAACTCTTCACAATCCCGATCCCAGAGTATGTGAGCAGTTAGGAGTTTTGTGATTTTTGCCTGGAGTGTCTGTGTTCTCTCTCTCCCTCCAGATCACTCCTATACCACTTTATTGTGCATATATTGTACTGTATAACACGTGTTAACTCATAATGCAATTGCATATCAGCAAGATCTGACCATGTATAATAAACAATTAACAGTCAGAATGAAACACTCACACATCCTGATCCAGATAAACACACAATCGATTGGAGAAATGCAATAATCTGGCATTCATGGGATTGTGATGTAGCCTAGAGCCGGTGATCAGGGTTCTGTAGAACTTTGTGCTGAAGGCCTCCCTGGCCAGTAAGCATTATTGTAATTTGTAGCACATCCCATGGTTCACCTCACTTTCACTCCTTTTCACTCTTACTGTGCAGTGTTTTTAGAGCTGACCCCATCTTTGTCATGTTCGTCGATGTTGTCCAGAATTCACTGCTTGTTCTGAGCTTCCCTGACAAAAACTTGTCTTTATTGTCATGTGCCTTCCCGCTCCCTGTGTGCAAGTCTTTTTAATGAATCTAAACAGTTAGTCCAGATTCTCTCTGTGCTTGGACTGTTGCTGCTGTCCATTAAGAGAAGGTCGAGTCCATGTGGAGCTAAAGTGCCCCGGAACATCTACTGCTGTTTTTATTGAGCCCATATTGATCATTTCACTAGTGCTGCTCTTTTCACACTAATCTATGCCAATAATAAATGAATAGCTCATACAAAACTTCTGACATCATTTACCCGCCCTCATTACTCTCACTCCAAAACTTTATTCTGCTATTTTTCTGTTGAACACAAAAGGAGAATTCTGAAGCAGCTCTTTTCTGTAAAACATGTCATTGTAAACATGTCTGTTAATCGCAGAAATGTGACATAAAAGTAATGCATACGACTTGTGCGCTTCTCTCAAACTGCAGTGGAGTATGTAAAGTTATTGAATAGCTTCAGAATACTTGGTTTTGTAGCACATAAGTCATATAGACTACTATTATGATGCTTTTATAGTGTATTTTTTTGTACTTTTTAGAGCTTGGCAGATGTGCTCACTATGAACTGTCATTGTATGGAAAAGAGTGTGAAGAAATTCTCCTTTTGTGTTCCATAAAAAAATATAAATGCATACATGTTTGAAATTACTTTTATATTTTTCCCTTCCAGTAAAGAGTGACACAGATTGATAATATAGGTATATGGAGAGACAAGAGGCTCCTTGACCAGGGGACACACGATCAGTTTATTTGTATATGAGACACTAGTTTATTTTCCCTTTAGTGTTGGAAATCATAGCTTGAAGTCATTGTGAATTACCCTCTATCAAAGGAATGCTGTTTAGCGTTACCACAAACTGACCTTACCCTTGCAAGCCAATTAATTTGGAGAGGATAACCTGAGGAATTTCTGGTATTAACCTCCATTCTCTGAACTGCATTTTCAAACAGGAGCACAATCAAGGCATCTGTTCTAAAAACCCCTTCAGCCAGATACTGTCCGTTGATGTTCTCCACTCTCATATTGACCAGCTGTTGTGTTGATTTATCCATTTGCCTCCTGCACAGCTTTTATTTTACAATAGCTTTACCAATATTACACATTCCACTTTTATAATGCGTTGTAGCTTAGTCTGGCTGCAGTGTCAGTGGCTTTGTATCCTCAAGTTCAGACCTAATGGATTCATGTCTAACAGAGTATTAGGGTTGGCTTGATACCAAAATATTTAGCTTCGGTACTACACCACTTGTAATACTGAGACAGTACAGTATGTAGACAGTTGAATGTAACAAATCATAGTTAACCAATAAGGGCCATGATAAACCATTAAGCCCATTTTAAATCAAGCACGATAATTGAAATAACTGTCTATTAATAACATATAAAACTTTGAACAAATTATCATCACAAGTCTCGCATCTCAGTATATTTTCCAATTGCATCTCTACATATATTATTTTTTAAAAATCAGTACGTAAAACTTTGCTGAAATGTTAGTAAATTCTAAATCTGTGGTACCTGGATACTTTATTTGGTAAAGGTAGAATGCACAAATCTGTAGAGTATGCAGTGTTTAGACATAGCTCTGTCCTTTGGCAGCAATTACAGTCTCAAGTCTTTTTGGGTATGATGCAACAAGCTTTGCATACCTGGATTTGGGGATTTCCTGCCATTCTTCTCTGCAGATCCTCTCAAGCTCTGTCAGGTTGGATGGGGATCGTCGGTGGACAGCCATTTTCAGGTCTCAAGGTCCCACTCAAAGACATTCACAGAGTTGTCTCGGTGGCTTAATTAGCCTGATACGGGACCAGGCGTGTCAAGTCACGATCTGGCCCTGCCCTCCACCGTGCCACATTCCTCCCTCGTTCTTTGAGGCTGGGGACACCCGGCCTGACATAAATCCCTGGGGGGGGGGGCATCCCGCACGATCTGCCGGCGGGTCATCCCCATCAACCTGGAGGGGGCAAGGGGAGGGAAACAAAAAAACTATTAAAATATGTGGGGGGGGGGGGGTGTACTCTTGCAACAGTCCCCCCCAAAACCACTGCAATTTAAAAAGGAGAGGGAAAAGGCCAAAGCAGAGCGAGAGAGAGAGAGAGAGAGAGAGAGAGAGAGAGAGAGAGGAGAGAGAGATAAAAATGTAAAAAAAAAGTACTCGCCGGTTCTCCGATACGCCTTAGCTTGTTCCTTGGCCACTCCTCCACCCTCTAACGGACAACTGCCATGCCTCTTCAGGCGGATCCGAGGCAGTCTTCCAGCCCCTTGCGGACGGAACGCCCCGCCGCGTTCTCGGGGAGCCGAAGGGGACTCCCCCGCCCCTTACAGCGGTTTTTCCGCTCCAGGCGGTCGGTCGCGATCCCCTCCCTGCTCGCGGACGGTGGTCTGTGACCCCTCCGCATTTCAGCGGCTGGTATGGGGCATCCTCCGCCCCTGGCAGCGGCCCTGACTGCTCCAGGTGGTCAGCTAGGAGCCCCTTCTCCCCTCGCGGTCGGCGGCCGTTCCTCCGCGTCCAGGCGGCTGGGCTGCTCGTCCCCTGGCAGATGGCCGCGGCTGCTCCATTGGGGTGGACAGTAGTGGCGAGAACTCTACTACGGCGTATCCCTCTTCCTTCCCGGGTTTCGGCACCAATGTAAAGAAGTTTGCCCACACGGGCAAGGAAGAGGCGAGAAACCGGCTTGACATATAAATGATAGTTTTTAATGGAAAACTCAAAAGACAAACACAAGACGACGGACATGTCCGTGAACGATCTCTTTCTCTCTCGCACCGCCCTCTGCAATCGGCCTTTATCCCTCTCGTTGGCTTAAATAGCCTGATACGGGACCGGGCATGTCGAGTCACGACCCGGCCCCGCCCTCCACCGTGCCACAATCACCCTCTGGTGGTGTCCCTACGCTTTTAGGGCAGACGCCAGACTGTTAAAAAGAGGCCAACTGAGTGAATTTGAAAGCATGCAAATTAGACTTCTAAATTAAATGTCGGCTCATTTAAATATATCAATGCCTCAAAAATATATTGATAACTTGCAGATCAATAATCGAAATATCAATATTTAATGACATCCCTAGTAAACAGAGTTTAAACTATAATTCAGGAACTCTAAAATTGGTATTGTGTATATCCATTGTAATTAATTGATCTGATTAGAGATTTGTGCAGTTCTGAATGATGTGATATTTACAGTACTTAAAAAATGCTGCAGGCCTTGGTCTTCCAATCAAGAAGAATAACCTGAGTAACAAGCTCTTATTATCTTTTTCTTTATTTTTCATCTATTGTCAGTGTATCAGCTACAGCAAGAAGCACCAAGACCAAAGAGGATCACATGTCCTCAGGAGGTTAGTACAGGAAAATTTGTGTGAACACTCCCAAGGTTTATCAGACATGATTCATATTGACTCAATCAGCATATCTTTACTAAACACTGCAGCAATTGTTCTGATTTTAAGAATTCCACTCATCCTGTTAGAAAAGAAGAGCCACAGTTTGACAAAGTGATGTGTTGCAAACTGTATTTCTCAAATAATGTGTTTCTCTCTTCCCCTCTCCTTCTTTGACTTTCAGATGGGGAGCAGGCCCAAGCACTATGGTAGAGAGTGAGTTTCTAACTTTATGATTTTACCTTCTGTACATCTCTCAATGCATCCAATAATGTATGTGAAATGTGTGGGCAGAATATATAATTTTAAGGAATAGGTCATAAAAAAATGCTAATACTGTCATTTACTAACCCCTGTGTTGTTCCAAACCCATATACATTTCTTTCTTCTTCCATGGAGGTATTTTAAAGAAAATCAGAGCCGTCCATGTCCATATAACAAAAAGTGTATGGAAACTGTGTCTTTTAAGCTCTTCTTTCTGTTCATTACACAAAGCTTACAATATACACTATATGGACAAAAGTATTGGGACACCTACACATTACACCTACAGGAGCATTTATGACATCCCATTCTAAATCCATAGGCATTAATATCGAGTTGGTCCACCCTTTGCAGCTATAACAGCTTCCACTCTTCTGGGAAGGCTTTCTACAAGATTTTGGAGTGTTTCTGTTGGAATTTTTGCCCATTCTTCCAGAAGAGCATTTGTAAGGTCAGACACTGATGTTGGACGAGAGGGTCTGGCTCGCAATGTCCATTCTAGTTAATCTCAAAGGTGTTCAATAGGGTTGAGGTCAGGTCTCTGTGCAGGCCAGTCAAGTTCTTCCACACCAAACTCATCCAACCATGCCTTTATGGACCTTGCTTTGAGCACTGGGGCACAGTCATGCTGGAACAGAAAAGGGCCTTCCCCAAACTGTTTCCACAAAGTTGGAAGCATAGAATTTTCCAAAATGTCTTGGTAAGCGGAGGCATTAACATTTCCCTTCAGTGGAACTAAGGGGCCTAGGCCAACCTCAGAAAAACAACCCCAGAGCATTATCCCTCCTCCACCAAACTTTACAGTTGGCACAATGCAGTCAGACAGGAAAGTTCTCCTAGCATTTGCCAAACCCAGACTCATCCATCAGACTGCCAGATAGAGAAGCGTGATTCGTCACTCTACAGAACACATTTCCACAGCTCCAGAGTCCAGTGACCGCGTTCTTTACACCACTCAATCTGACGCTTGACATTGTGCTTGGTGATGTAAGGCTTACATACAGCTGCTCGACCATGGAAACCCATGCCTTGAAGCTCCCAGCGCACAGTTTTTGTGCTGATGTTAATGCCAGAGGAGGTTTGGAACTCTGCATTTATTGAGTCAGCAGAGCGTTGGCGACTTTCACGCACTATGTGCCTCAGCACTCGGCGACCCCGGTCTGTAATTTTACGTTGTCTGCTGCTTCGTGGATGAGTTGCTGTGGTACCTAAACGCTTCAACTTTGCAATAATACGACTTACAGTTGATTATGGAAGATCTAGGAGGGAAGAAATTTCACAAACTGACTTGTTGAAAGTGGCATCCTATTATAGTACCACGCTCGAATTCAGTGAGCTTTTTGGAACAACCCATTCTTTCACAAATGTTTGTAAAGGCAGACTGCATGGCTAGGTGCTTGATTTTATACACCTGTGGCAATGGGACTGAATGAAACACCTGAATTCAATGATTAAGTGGTGTGGCCCAATACTTTTGTCTATATAGTGTAGCTCTAAGTGGCGCTAAGTAGTGTTGTCAAAAATACCGGTACTCCGGTAACGAGTCGGTACTCAAAAAAAAATAAAAAATACAATACCAGAAATTCTGATGGTACTGGAGTACCAAGTACTGGATCTACCCGGTTCCCATGCAGAGTCGGGAACTTTCAAACGCTCACAACAAGCAAAAGATGATGACAAGCAAAGTAGCTGCTGCTGCGGAGTCTCAACTGAATCTTGTCGAAAAGAAAATTGGAAAAAGCCAGGTTTGGAAATTCTTTGGATTTGAGGCTGATGAAAAGGAAACATCATAGATCAGCAAAAAACTATTTGTAAATGCTGCTTTCACAATTTTCTGACAAAAGGAGGAAACGCATCAAACTTAATAAAGCACCTGAAAGACAGACACACAGATTTATTCAAGAAAATACACCAGGTGAGTTTATAAGCATATTATAATTTGCATTAGGGCTGAAACGTTTAGTCAACATTATCGGCAACGTCGAAAATAAAAAATTGTAGAGAAAAATGTTCATTGTCTAATAGTCGTTTGATCTCATTTAACATAACATGAAATCAAATTAAACTGTAATGATGACGCATGAGAGCAGCACTGCAATTCACGCCTGACGGAGGAAGAACTTACACAGATCAGTTCAGTTTCACAGCTTCATCTTATGTAGATCCCAAAGTATTAGGGAATTCTAAAAAAAAAAAAGTAAATTCAGAAGCACTCTCATTGTGGAATATGCGGAGCCGGAGCTCTTTAAAGGAAACACCCCAGAGTTACATTTTAAATGCAGTTATATTTAATGCGTTATAGCTTTGTTAAAGTTCAAATAATACAGAAGCAGCTCATGTTAATAACAATAAACTCAGAAACTGGCATTTCTCTGTGTGGTCGCTGCCTCTTCTATGAGTTGCGCGAATGTCCCGATCTAAGGGGGAGAGATTGAAACTGCACCCGGCTGAGAGAGACTCCACCTCGGGGACGCTCATCCCTCGAGCATGCACGCTTAATGCAGCTAGATTAGAACGTGTGACTTATTTAATCATAATATATGTCACTGTGCATTTCTTATCGTGAAGAAAATTGGCAATATGCAGCTTTCTTAATATGAGAGCACTTTGCACATTAGTTTGGAAAATTGTTTTTTATTCATTCTATTGTATGCTTGTTTATTTAGTTGTGTTTTTGTTTTTTACTATTTGGTTAAAAACTTAAAGTAAATGTTGCAAAGGTTGAAGCAAATCTTATATAAGTGTTCAAAAAAAACTTTAAGCGTACATTGTACAGTTTTGTTATAATTAAAAAATAATATATTTAACTTAGTGTTGCTCAATGGTATATTTTTGTTCTTAGTTCTGCTGCTAATGTTTTGTTAACTTTGTTAATAAAAGAGTGTTGTTCAGTAACCTGTTTTTGTGTTTTGCTTTGGTACAGAAAATGGTATTGAGTACCGTGAAATTTCACTGGTATTGGTACCGACTACTGAAATTTTGGTACCATGACAACAGTAGCGCTAAGTCATGTGAACCTCTTTTATGGACTACTGTTCATGCTTTTTTGTCAATTTGGAGTTTGACAGACCCACTTTCAACAGGATATTCTTTGAAATTAACATTTTGTGTTCATTGGTATAAAGTATGCATTTGGAATGACATGCCGGTTAGTTCATAACATTTTTGGATGAACTGTTCCTTTAAGACTGATATTAGATGTAATGCACATTGATCTAGTGTACCAGTGTGTGGGTGGGTGTTGATATGAAAGACTGTATATGAGAGAGAGAGAGAGAGAGAGAGAGAGAGAGACTGTGATTTTTATTGTGTCAACTGAGAGAAAATGTATGTGCATGTGAACATTTAAGCATTAGAATGTGTGTGTGTGTGCCTGTGTGTGCCTGTGTGTGTGCGTGCGTGTGTGCGTGCGTGTGTGTGTGTGCGTGTGTGTGTGCGTGTGTGTGTGCGCGTGTGTGTGTGTGTGTGTGTACACACCAGGACAAATCATAGTGTCTGTGTACAGGTTCCATGGTCTGATTTCCAGAGAGCGTGCAGATGAACTGCTTGCAGGGACAGAGGGTGCTTACCTCATCAGAGAGAGTCAAAGACAGCCAGGAACATACACACTTGCCTTGAGGTACACTCCATCCATTTATCATTTTCACTATACCTATATGTTCTTTAGTACATTTACGTATCCATCTATTCATCCTTTATACCAGTACGACCACGTTACACCTGTATTTACATCCATTCCGGGCAATCCGGTCACAAATGGACAACACTAATGTAAATACAGGTATATACTGGGTTCAAAAGGTTTTGTGATCAGATCACTCAAACCACATTTGGAGGTGCTTGAAAAAAATAATAAATAAATACATATATATATATATATATATATATATATATATATATATATATATATATATATATTTATATATTTATATATATATATATATATATATATATATATATTTATATATTTATATATATATATTTATATATATATATATACTGATGAGCCAAAACATTATAACCACCTGCCTAATATGCTGTTATTCCTACTTATGCCGCCTAAATGGCGCCGACCTGCTGAGACATGGACCAAGATATTAGCAGCTGATCATTCAAGTGTGTGACTGAAGTTGCGAAGTGACACAATGTTCAGTGGGGTCTTTGTTGGTGCCATGACATCTGTTGCAGGGCTCCCTGTTCTTCTATTCTCATCTTTTCTATTTGCAAAAGTAATGTTTGGGACAGTTATATTTCCTATTGACACACTAAATCTGAAGATATAAATAACCATCTTAAGACAAATTCTTTTGTGAAGACTTTTACACATAACTGTATATTTGAAAGCAATAGTGTGCTGATTTTTTTCTGCTCCACTGTACATTCATATATAGAAATAATTTCTCTTAAACAATATTACTTGTCCATCACTCAGATTCGGAGGCCAGACACTGAACTACCGACTCTTTTATGATGGAAAGCACTTTGTGGGAGAGAAGCGTTTCGAGTCTGTGCATGATCTGGTTACAGACGGTCTCATCACTCTCTATATTGAGACCAAGGCAGCAGAGTACATCGCCAAGATGACCACAAACCCCATCTACCAGCACCTGGGGTACACTTCTCTCCTGAGGGACAGATTCACTCACCGTCTCAGTCGAACCCATTCTGAGCCCAAAAGAGTCACTTTCCAGCAGGATGAGAAGGTATTTCAGCACAAAACCCTGCATCTTATTTTCTAATATAGTATAACCAAGCAGTATCTGTGCTGGAATAGTGCCTATGCACTTTCTGAATTTGAAAGAGCCAATTCTGCTGTCTGCATCACAGTGGTGGAGCAATGCTGTACTGTCCCTGTAAAGTATTAAAGTAGAATGGTTTGCCCCGTAAAAAATCCATTCAGCGCAGATTTTTTTGGCCATGTTTGTGTTTTTACCTTATTTGATTAATTATTTTGGTGAATTGTAAGCTAAAACAATGTAGACAGTGTGTGCAAACCCCTGAATAACTTCTAAAATGCTGCCAGTTCTGTTTCAGTTCTCTTAATGGAGCCACAGTTGTTATCAGAGATGATATTTACATCCAAATGCCAGTGAGAAAGTTAGACAAGCCTGAAATCTAACTTGCACTCCTCTATATTTGTGAACAGAGAAAGCAGGATATAGGTATTGTTATTGCTTCATTGTGCATGCATATTGCAAGGCGTAAAAGCACATCTTGTCCATTGTTTATTTATTTAGCTATTTATGCAGGCATTTTCTTGTTTACCCAACTTAGGTTGGCTCTTTCACACATTTTTGTTTGATGATATATGGACAAATGACAAACAGGAGCATTTCTGTATGTCCAGGACATTTAGAAGATTAGAAATATGTGAAAGAGTGTTTTAGTGTCAGGGTGTGCATCTTTGATGCAAGATAATGTTGTGAAATGGCTGTTATTTATCAGACACACTGTGTGGTTCACTGAGAGAGCTTTATCAAATCAGTCAGGTCTGCCTTTCCTCTTTATAAATTCAGCTGCCTCACGCTTCAGGTGAATGGCTCGTTATGAGAACTCTTATATCAACATAAATGATGTTCAGACATTTGCAAATTAGTCTAAAGAAGTGCAGTTTGTCTTTCCCATATTTGTGTTTGCATAGGGAATGTTAGATTTCTGTTGCACTCACCAGATGTTGTCATAGACATTCATTTATGTCTATGAACACTTCACGTTCATCAACAATTTGTAGATTTGTTTATTCATTAACAATTTGTAGATCAGTGGCCCAGTTCAAAGAGTGTTCACTAGAGGGCAGCCACAACAAACTGTGAATATTGATTGATCTCTCTCTCTCTCTCTTTGTGTGTGTGTGTATGTGTGTTAGGTTTGGGTGGTTTATAAGGAAATTGTTTAGGTTACAAACTGTTAATTACAAGGGTATTATGCTATAAATGTGGTTTATGAGGACATTTCTAGTGTCCCCTTTAAAATCATACTAAACTATGTTTACTATGTAAACTTAGTTTTTTTTTTTTTTTAATGTAACATGCAGAATGTTTCCTGTGAGGTTTAGGGGATAGAATCTATAGTTCGTACAGTATAAAAATCATTATGTCTATGGAGAGTCCTCATAAGGATAGCCACGCCAACGTGTGTGTGTGTGTGTGTCCAACTCCTTGTGCATTTCTTACCTGCTGTCAGTAAACTCAAAATCTGCTTTATTACATACCCAGTTCTTTATTTTTTTTCTTTTAATCCTGTCTCTCATCAATATAAATGTACACTATCCGGACTTGTCTTTTAAGCATCCCTTGAAATCAAGGTGTAGTTTTCTGGCTTTGCGTCCTTCTCTATATGATCTTCTAGATGGTAATGCACCCCTAAAAGCTGACAAAGTTAACTTTTAGTAGATATACTGTATGCATAACAAATTTACAAACTTTCTCTTCTGGTAAAATGGACCAAAAATATGGAGTATATAAAGGAATAGTTCAACCAAAAATGTTCTCGTCATTTACTCACCCTCATGCTATTCCAGATGCGTGTGACTTTCTTTCTTCTGCTGAACACAAACAAAGAGTTTTAGAAGAATAATTCAGCTCTGTAGGTCCATATAATGCAAGTGAATGGCGATAAACTTTGAAGCTCGAAAAAAGCACAAAGGCAGCATAAAAATAATCCAGAAGACTCACTGGTTTACTCCTTGTCGTTTTATGCGATCCAATTGTTTTAGGAATAATGTAAATCAAAAACAAAATGTAACTCCTTTTTACTGTACATCTTGTCATTGCAGTCTTTGATCACTATTTCAAGCTTGATTACACTTCCTAATGCTTGACGCATACGCAGAGTGCTAGAAGGCGCTATAAAATTTTTTTAGCGCGTTTGAAATCATGTGAAAAAGGCATTATATTTTAGTCCATTCACAAAATCGATGGAATTGCTTCAGAAGTCATGGATTTAACCACTGGAGTCTTATGGATTGCTTTTACACTGCCTTTGTGATTTTTGGAGCTTTAAACTTTTGGTCTCCATCCACTTGCATTGTGTAGACCTACAGAGTTGAGATGTTTGTCTAAAAATCTTTGTTTGTGTTCAGCAGAAGATAGTAATTAACATCTGGGTTGGCGTGAGGTTGAGTAAATGATGAGAGTGTTTTCATTTTTGGGTGAACTATCCCTTTGATATTTTACTCTACATAAATTTGTCCAATCAAATGCTCTTTAGAATGAGAATGTCCCTCCCTACAATATCACCTACTTCTGTCTAGCAGTAGCAAATAGCAAATCATATTCATGCTTGTGAATTAAACTAAAGGCAGTTGGCTATAAAAAAAAAACCAAAAGGAATGGGACCTCCATATGATAGCAGTTTAATTGGGTCTCCAATGAAGCACCCCCTCTTTATATAGAGCTCCGATTAGCATAAACTAATCAGAGTATTCTTTTTCCCCTTCCAGGATAAAGTATGTTGATAACTGGGGCTGTCCATCAATTATACCAGACTATACAGAATGTATTTTCTGGGTTTTGATCATGCTTTAGTGTGCATTTAGTGTGACTCTTCTGGAAAGTCATTAAAACGTAAGAGTGTATTTTTTCATTTGGTTTTGGATCAGATGTGTAAGTGAAAATAACATTTGCTGTGATCTCCCATTCACAGCTGTCGATGTTTACACTGCAAACGTTTACATCTGCGTTCCAAATCCCGGAGTGTGAAAAAGGTCTATGGAGATAAAATGACAAAACTAAACCCACAGACTCAGAATGAATCAGCCATTTCAGTGTCTACAGACTAATACTGCTGGGATTCATGGTAATAAATGTGTAGTTATGATTTCATAGTGGCTTTGTATTCGGTTAGTGCTGCTACAATTCATGCACACTTACTACAATCAACACATTATGAGTGCCTTTACGTGCTACCATTGTGTTATAATGATGTAGATTGTTATGGATCTATATTTAAGGCTTTACATAAAAATTGGCTCAACCTGGCATGTTTATCTTAAGGGTTACCAAGGATACATAATCCTCATCAACATTATCATCAACAACACAACAATAAACAATAAATGTGTTATAGTAGGTTCATTTCACTACATTACATTGACCACACACACCCTGTCACTTTGGAATCAGTTACGGTCCCAGTTTTGGCTTACACATGTCTAACCAATTACTAATCACAGTGACTTTCTATGACTGCAGTCCTCTAGTATGATAACCTGTATGAACACTCACCCAGCCTGTTTGCTTACCTGCACAGCATTTCACATGGCTCTCTTCCTCTAAAAGCAATAATGGCTTAAGTGTCCTGATTGCTTGGCAAGTTCCACCTAAAAGCACTCAACGCTGATTGAGTTATTATAATTAGCACATAGCTTTTTGGTGATTTATCATTGTTGTTTACATTGTATTTCAGCACTGCATTTATTTATTTATTTTACTTTCCTGCATTTATCTTGCACATTAGTCTTAATCACGCATACTTTTGCAATGCTAGGTGTTTATTGTTTGTCTGTGTGCTGCTTTGGCAAAAAAAATAAAAAATCTTTACTTTGTTTTTTATTACCATCATTACAATAGATTCCACAGCTTAGATAGTCTTAACCTCCTGAGACCTAAGCATGAATGCTGTGTCCATTTTCCATTTCCCTTTTTGACTTGCACTTACATTTATGCATTCAGCAGATGCTTTTATCCAAAGCGACTTACAGTGCACTTATTAGAGGGACAATCCCCCTGAAGCAACATGGAGTTAAGTGCCTTGCCAAAAGACACAATTGTGGTGGCTGTGGGGATCGACCTGGCAACTTTCTGCTTATGAGTTCTGTGCTTTAGCCCACTACGCCACCACTACTCACACGTGTAGCTAGTAGGACCTAATGAGCATGCAAAAATCTAGATTTTATTCTAGAGAATAGAATAAAAAAATTATGACAACATATGTGGACAGAAATTTGAAATTATACCAAGCTATAGAAAGTGTTCATTATATTTCCAGGAATGTTGGTTATTCATGTTTTTGAGACGTTACAGACATTACATCAGAAAATAACATAATTTATTCTGATTCAAAGTAATGGCCAACATCATCCAATCACTGCCGACCATGTTAAAATAAAATTAAACATTATAGTGTTAATTCACATTATAAGTGTGATGCTAAAGTAATAATTTTAATGGGATATTTTAATATTTAATGGCTAGATAAAAGATGGAGAAAATAATTAATAAGTTAGTTATTAGTAAGTTTCGTTTGACCCAAGTCGTAAAAAGGGCAACACGTATAACAAAATTATCTCAAACCTTGATAGACTTAGTTTTTTCAAATAAAGTAGATTGTATATTTAAAACGTATAATTTATTAATAGGTTTGTCGGATCACAATCTTACACTAGTTGTAAGAAAGTTGTCTAAAACTCGGTACAAAACCTTATCCAATAAAAATGGAAATTTAAAAAAATCCTTATATCAAAGAGAAATGACAAATTATTTAGTAAAGATTTATAGTAATTCAAGGTAAAAAATAGTCAAACATTCTGTGACGATTTGTAAATAAATACTCTAAAGTAACAACTATGAAGAATAAACGTACACAGTCTTTACCATGGTTGAATAAAGATTTGTGGAAATTAATGAAATTGATAGATGTAGCTCTAAAAAAATCATTAAAATCTGGTCTTAATATGGATCGTTTATTATATAAGAGTCTTAGAAATAAAGTTACAATGGAGCTTAGGAAGGCTAAAGCAACAGTTTATCTGGATATTGTTAAACAGTCAAAGGGTAATACTAAAGTGATTTGGCAATCTATAAACAAATTAACAGGCAAAGGACATCGAAACAATGGAGTTGCAGATATTAAGATAGATGGGATGCTTCAAAATGATCAATCTATAATAGCAGAGAATTTTAATAATTATTTTATTGAGTCTGCTAATAAATTAGTAATTAGGAATTAGGAATCTCACTGAATCTGAATATCTGAGGATTGGAATAGTAGAGGAATATTGAATGATAATTTAATGTTACATTTTAAGGAATTAGATGATACAACAGCTAATACAATCATTTTATCATTAACAAATTCGAAGGCAAAAGATAGTTGAATTACTCCTATAACTTATATTATAAACCAGTCAGTGAAAGAGAGTGTATTCCATATAGTTTTTAAAACAGCTGTGGTAACTCCATTATTTAAAGCAGGTGATAGATTAGAAGTATGTAATTATAGACCTATCAGTATTATCCCGATAATCTCAAAAGTGTTGGAAAAATGGATTGTTGGGCAGCTTGTAAATCATCTTAAAAATGCTAATTTATTACATCCAATTCAATTTGGTTTTCGCATTAATTATTCTACAGAAACTGCTTGTTGTTACTTTATAGAAAATTTTAAGATTAAATTAGATAAAGGTGGGACAGTGGAAGCAGTGTTTTTAGATCTGCGTAAGGCCTTTGATACAGTTAACCATTCCATACTTCTAAATTATTGAATTATGGATTATCTTCTAGTGTGTTAAATTGGATAAAATCTTATCTGATGGAATGTACTCAGTGTGTTAAGGTTAACAATACATTATCTCAACTTAAATCATGTAATCTGGGAGTCCCTCAAGGATCAATACTAGGGCCACAGTTATTTAGCCTGTATATAAATGATCTTCCATCTGTATGTGATGATGATGTAGGTATTTTGATGTATGCAGATGATACTGTCATATATGCACATGGTAGTAATGCTGATCAAGTAGCAACAAAGCTCTCATGTATCATGCAAAAAGTTTCAATTTGGCTTAAATCTTAAGATCTTACATTTGAATACTCAAAAAAACTGTAACCATATATTTTAATAAGACGAGTAAACCAAGAGCTTTTCCGTATGTTTATGTTGATGGTCAGAAGTTAAACAATGTACAAGAAGTGAAATATTTAGGGGTTATTCTGGATTCAACACTTACTTTTAAAAAACTGTGTTATGTTAAAAAAAAATGACTAATACATTGAAATATAATATAGCGACATTTAGACACATTAGAAATTCTCTTAATTATGAGGCATCATGGGTTTATTTGAATGCAATGGTATTTTCTCCTATTAAATACTGTATTTCTTGTTGGTCGCAAGCAAACGAGATAACTATAAAGCAAATTATATCACTTTATAAACAGGCCATAAAAGTATTAGATATGAGATCTTTGCAGTATCATCATTGCATTATATTAAATAAATACAAGTTATTAAGCTTTGAAAATGTAATTGTTTATTCAAATGTAAGGTTTGTTTTTAAAATAGTTTATAACATTGCTCCTCCCCCTTTTAAAAGATTTGTACATCTTTGTTCAGAACAGATGACAAGGGTTTCTAGATCTGCTGAAATAAGCATCTCTTGCATTAAAGCTGTACTGTGAGTGATAAGACTATATTCAGAAAACATTTAATAAATTATATAAATAGTGCATTGTGGATTAATTGAATACAGTACATTTTTATCTTTTTTAGTTTAATGAAAGCATAGTGTATTAAATGAATGTAATTCATTTCCCTCTGTGTTCATTGCAAATGATGTTTCACACTGTGCTCATAGAAAGGCCTTGTGATTTTTTTTTTTTTTTTTTTTTTTTTTTTTTTTTTTTTTTTTTATAATGCCCTAGTTCTGTCTGTCTTGTCAGCTGCTGGGTCTCTTCTCTGTTTTGTCAATACAGTGTGCTCTAAAAAGAGACATGGCCTTATTGTCGCTCTCTTTTGTGTTTAGTTTTGCACCTATTTCATTAGGACACAAGAAGCCTTCTGCCTTAGGACAAAATGTGCAAGTCTTGCACATGCACTCACACTGTCTGAAAGCCCATCTCACACACTCCTTTTATCACTGTATGCAACTCTCCAACATCCCTTTCTTGTCTTATTAGTGTAAAGCTTAAATGTGTCACCCTCTGTCATTGAAGTAGCGGATTTTGAGTAAAATATCTTTTACATTTCCTCTTGAGTAAAAGTACAGAATTATTTGCTTTCAGATGCACTGAAGTATCAAAATTAAAAAGTACTGGTCTAGGAAAGGGATAGTTACCCCAAAAATGAAATTCTCTCATCATATACTCACACTCACACCATCCCAGATGTGTATAACTGGCTTTCTTTTGCAGAACACAAAGAAAGATTTTTAGAAGAATATTTCAGCTCTCTAGGTCCATACAATGCAAGTGAATACTGGCCAGAACTTTGAGGCTACAAGAGCACCTTAATGCACCATAAAAGTAATAAGACTCCAGTGGTCAAATCCTTGTCTTCAGAAACGATATATATGTGTGAGTGAGAAACAGATCAATATTTAATTCCTTCTTAACCATAAATCTCCACTTTCACTTTCTTTTTCTTTTGTTTTTGATGATTCACTTTTTTTTTTGTACATATTGCCACCTTCTGGGCAGGGAGAGGAATTTATAGTAAAAAGTACTTAAATATTTATCTGTTTCTTACCCACACCTATCATATCACTTCCGAAGACATTGATTAAACCACTGGAGTCGTATGGATTACTTTTATGCTGCCTATATGTGCTTATTGGTCCTTAAATCTTTTGGCCACCATTTACTTGTATTGTATGGACCAACAGAGCTGAAATATTCTTCTAAAAATCTTTGTTTGTGTTCTGCAGAAGAAAGGAAGTCATTAACATCTAGGATGGCATGAGGGTGCAAAAATGAAGAGAGAATTCTCATTTTTGGGTGAACTATCCCTATAAGAATTTTATTTAATATTTTTTAGCAATTCAATATGTTGTGTCCTCCTGCTCATATAAATTTAAGGATAGAGTGGTCTAATGTCACAGACACACAGATAGTTTAGAGCATTTTATTAAGAAAAACTGCCATACACAATGTGTGTGTGTGTGTGTGTGTGTGTGTGTGTGTGTGTGTGTGTGTGTGTGTGTGTGTGTGTGTGTGGCACTTTCCTGACTGTATGTGTGTTTCATACTTGAAAAGAAGTCATTTTCATCAGAAGTGTTGGAGGTATCATCTGGTGACCGGGACGTGATCTCTTCTTGCAGATGGTCTCTGAGGTAGTCCTGACCTAAAATTTAATGAACTTTAATTGCTACTAAAATGTTTTGCAAACATACAATGCTTTTTCCACAGTTAAATATTCAAATTGGCCTGGTTGCTAGGGAGAGTAGAGTCACATGGAGTAACCTCCTCGTGATCGCGATAAGTAGTTTTCGCTCTCAATGAGGCATGTGGTTGTACTTGGATCGGGGAGAATAGCATGAACCTCCACATGTGGTCATGCACAATGAGCCACATGGTAAGATGCGCGGATTGACCTTTTCAGAAGCGGAGGCAACTGAGACTTGTCCTCCCGGATTGAGGGGAGTAACCGCGCCACCACAAAAAAATACAACAACAATACAACAGTAGTATAGTTAAAGTAATGCAAATTTGTGAATGCAATGGTACAATATGTTTATTTGAATTATATGACTATTCATATTATAAAGCCGTTCTGCCAGACATTAAAGCAAGGGTCACCAATAATAAAGACATTAATCAAAAGGTTCACCTGTGTTCTCAGGACGAGTATTATTCATAAATGTCAGGTCAGTGCAGATTGTGTGTTTTAAATTGTTTACGATTTATTTATTACGATATCTGTTGGCCAAACAATGTTTTTTTATCTTTGTAAATTGCCAATTAATACATCTTTGCTATTTTGTCAATCATTTTGTGCTTCATAATTGTTTTATTGTTTAAATAATTGTATGACAGCATACCCCGCTTGGTCAACGTGTGTTTAATAATCTGAATATTAATATGAAAAATGATCTTGTAATGACCAAAGACGCTAAACTGATGAGATTGTAGATTGCAATGAAGCTAGACAAAGCTAGTTTCATGCTTTAGCCATGCTATTTGTTTTATGATATGAGAGCGATTTCATATATTTTCTTTGACATATAAAGAGAAATAGGCTTAATCAACTGTTCTTGGCTCTTTATTTAGCTCTCTCTATCCTATCTTACCCTGCAACCTAATTTGCATTGGCCAGAGTGCATTTATAAGATTACTTCTAGCAAGCAACTCGTGGCAACTCTCTTGATGTGCTTTTCAAGTTTGACATCGAGTTCTTGAAAGCTTTTTCCGTCATCGTGTATTTTACTTGGCAGGCACATAAGACATTTAAAAATGGCTTTTGGCGCTAAAATGCATTGAGCAACGCTATATCTTAGCAGAAACCCTCGTTCTCCGGAAACTCTCGCGAGCCCGCATTTATTGCTGGGTTACGGTTATGTTCTCGTGAGAACAAGACCTACTAGTCTATTTTAATTTAACACTATTTATTAATTTGTTAATTTCAAAGTAGCAAGGAACAGCACATTAAAAAAAATAAAAAATGTAGTGTAGTAAAAAGTAAGATATTATGCTTTTGAATGTAATGAAGTAAAAGTAAAAGATTCTTAAAATAAAAATACTTTGAGAAAGTACAAATACCAAAAAAAAAAAATTACTTGACAAATTAACTATACTTCATTACTGTCCATCACTGGTTATTTGATGTCTACTGCTCTGTACCACTAGAACACAACTATGCCTGGTCACTTTGTGTAGGTCAGCAGCAATAAAACCACACCAGCAGTTTTTTTAGCAAAGCTCATATATTTAAACACAACCTTGACAGGTGTCCACCCATTTCTGCTTCACTTTTCTGGGAAATCAGGTCTATCATGTCTCTGAATGCAGCATATCTTGAACTAAGGCATGCTGTCAGGTTGCTTTCCTTCCTCTTCAACATTTTTAATTTTTTACTCATCTAATCTTCATACTCCCTACTAATCTCATAATTTTGTTAATTTATTAATAGGGACAGTTTCGTTTGCTAACTCTTTTTGTTTCTAATCTGTATGACTTTCTTCTGTGGAACAGGAAAAGAGTTCGACAAAACATTATCTTCTGTCACGATTCACTTTTACTGCATCTGTTTTACATCCATTTATTTATTTATTTTCCATAGAATGCATTTTTTGGGTGAATGATGACATTAATAATTCCAATGGCTGGTCCATAAAGTCTGTTTTGTAATATAACTCTGTAAGTAAGTGATTGCAGGTGAGGACGTTTAAAAAAAGACAGTCTTGCTAGAGTCAGCAATAGCCCCTTGCTGAGATGGGTCACGGCCCCTCAACACGAAAATGAGCCTGCATTTGAGACTGACAAGAGATTTAAGCACTAGAGGAATATCCCATAATGCAAGATTACGACTGTAATCTGCCTAAATCCTGAAGTGAAGAAATAGAAAATTCTCTATTAAACTACAATGAGGGGATTAAATAGATAAACATCTTAAAAACTGCTCAATGGATGTTAAAAGAACATAGAAAGCGATTTTGTAGCACAGTGGTTCTCTTTTATCTATGATGAAAGACTCTTCACTTCTGAGAGCAAATCTCTCATTTTGTTGCATTTAAAAGCCAAGCGCTTTGGCTGTAGGATTAGACGTATTTTAAGGAAAGCCATTTGGAAAGGTTTCTGGAAGTGAGAATCTGGGTTCCATTGATCCAGTTGTAAAAACCTGCTGAGATGTATTTACAAGACTGACATTGGGACCCCTCCCTATGTTTCTTCTCTCCTCTTCCCTCTCTTGCACACTTTGCCCTTCTATGATAGCGCTGAATAAGTGCTATTGTGTGAAGTACACTCCTGCCCCTAGGCAGACCACCCACCACATGCCCTACCCCCCCGCCCTGCCCATACAGGGCCATGCTGTCCCTCTTTCATTTGGCCCAGACCGCCAGAGAGAGGAGGACAGCCTCGGTTTCTGTGGGACAGTTGTCGCTGTCATCCCTGTAGTCCTGACCTTCTTCTCTATTCCTCCACACCACTATCATCTTCCTCTACAGAGGAGATGCAGGCTCTTCCGGAAACCTGGGACCCGGCTGTTAGCACTAAGTGCCCAGCGAGGGGCGAGTTAGCCAATCACAGAGTGAAGCCGAAGGAACGTAAGCACCAGGAGTTGTTGGCGTTGGCTCTGGGAGTGAATCTGGGCAGAAAGGGCACTCTGCTATGGAAGCCTTTAAAAATCTTGGCTTGTTCACAGATTTCCCCATCGCTGCTGAGCAGACGCACCACAATCAAGGATGGACAGGAGAAACACTGCAACTACGAAAAGATCCACAACTTTAAGGTGGGTAGTGTTGATGTTGTCAATTGGCATAATTATGAATTTCAGACATGTAAAAACCGTTTGCGTCTTAATCAAACTCGTAATTCTGCAGTTAAAGAAATGTTCAATAAAAGTTAAACTCAGTCGAAGGTTTTTGGAGCATAATGTTGATTACCAATGAAAATTATTTCGACTCGTCCCTCGTTTAAGCAGAGATCACAGTTATACAGTAGGAAGGCAATAATGGAAGTGAATGAGGCCAGTCCATAAACATTACAAAACACACTGTTTTAAAAGTAGAGCCACAATATGTAAACATTTAACATGTTAACATGGTTTAACTAATAAAATCGCTTACAGGGTTACCGACATTGCGTCGTCATGTCAACAATGTTGCAGTATTGGATATAACTTTACCCTGATGTTAGTAATCGATTTTTATCTCACTAAAATCATGTTAACATGTATTATGTTAATGTCTTGTGACTATACTTTTGAAACGATGTTTATTAAAATGTTTATGGACTGGCCCCATTCACTTCTATTATAAAGCACCTTTATTGTTACTGTGTTTTTTGCTCCTGTTATTTTAATAAATGAGAGAAAAGTTGAAAATATTTATTGTAGTAATCAACATTTTGCCATAAATGCTGTCAATTGAGCTCAACTTGAATTAAAGTTGCATTTGAAAGGCTCTGACTACTCGCACTTGACTGTCATGGCATTATGTGAAACGAGCCAAACTGACAGCAGCTTAGTAACAAGTACACAAAAAAATTAGCTTTTTGGATTTCTGAACTTCATTCAGTTGTGGACAGTGGTTCCACATGTTTGAAAAAAGTTTTCTTAACTTATAATTACTATGTAGTCTCAACACTAACACATTGTGTAGAAAGAACATCGTTGAATTGGGTAAACGCAACTAAATTAAATTCATCAATGTAACTCAAATAAGACTCTTTTATTTATTTAATTACTATCTAGTGAAAATGAATGTTGGCATGCTAAATACATGCTGGTTGGAAGAACTACAGAGTGTAGTTTAGTAGTGGTTGTTTATGAACGATTCGTTCATTTTGAATGAATCTTTTATGTGACTAAGAAGAACGAGTAGTCTCAGAGAGTGATTCTTTTATTTTGTGTTGGCCGCACATGTGCATTGTGCAACCTCCCTTCGTTTGTTACGTTAAAACCGCATAGGCGCTGTACAGGAAACGGTAATAAGTTCACCTTTATACTCTTTTCGTTCATTAATTTGTCACGTGCCTTATGCTCTATGCATTTGCTCACACAGGAAATAGAAATGATTAGTCCACCTCTCGAGTCATCTGGTCCGAGTCGTTCGTTCTTTTGTCACGTGACAGCCGTATACAATATTCACATACGGCTCTCATGTGACAAAGAACGAACGACTCAGACCAGATGAATCGAGAGGTGAACTAATCATTTCTGTTTCTCATCATTTGTCCTTGGCTGCATTATACATTTTTCCTTATTGGGCCTATAATCAATGTTTGCGTAAGTAGACATGTTGGGATTTGGCTATTGAAAATTTAACATTTTAAATTAATTCTGCACAAATGAATGAAATTACATGAAAAAGTTTTGTACATTTTGCTGAACGAGACTCAAAGATTCTAGTCAGTTAAATGATCTGATCTACCCATCACTATAGTTTAGTAACTATGATAGGTTAGTACAGCATTTGCTCAACAAAGTGAGCAATCAGTTTCATATGTAACATCTGCCAGCCTGTCCTCATCATTACCTCAGACTCCACTCTTCACCATAATGGTAACCCTCAAAACGTCAACATAATAGAAACTCTTCTAAATTTCAACATTACAAAACATTAAACACTAACAGGTATCCCCTTTTTGTTCATCTTGCACAAAAACACATATAATAAAACTTAATTTGAACATTTACGCTCCCTATCCTGCCCCATACAAAGCATGCTGGGAAATGGAAATCCCCTGCCCAGATTCATCAATGCTATATTAACACCACAAAAGGTTTGTAGTTCCAAATCAAATGGATTAAGTTAACTTCAGTTTACAAATTTAAGTGGATAGAACACAATGAAATCAAATTGTGTTGCTTTAGTTAGTCAAGTTAGTTTGGTACCTCTACAAATATTTGTTGGTGTGCATTCTTTATACTGGTATATAGAGATGAATTAAATTAGTGATTAAGTATTTTGGTTGCCATCATCAACAAAGCTGCACATTGATCCATATTGGCACTATAAACATGACCTAAACACGCAGCTACACTAATGGCTTCCTGGATTTGAAATGGGACAAAATATGCTGTTTTTATCAGTGAGTTTTATTGTAGTACGATGTGTTGTTCAACTGTATATGTTTATTTGCTGACAGTAAAGGCTTGGTAAAAATTCTGTGAGTGGCATAGCAATAAGCCTGTGTCTATCCTATGAGCCTAATTGTCTTGGCTTTTAATCAATTAACAGCAGTATTGATTGATAGGATTGATTGTCCAGGTCAATAACCTCTCACTGCTAAGCTGCTGAATGGATTCTCCCATATCATGCCTTCGGCTTTTGAAAAATTATTGTGGCTGAGAATAAACATATCCTTATCTGAATTACTTTTGTCCTTTTCAAACCCTGAAATAGCAAAAGAAATAGGAAAAATAAAGCATTCATCTCATTTTAATGTGTCACCGGGAAGCAGCTAGGCTCCAAAATAAACACTTGCAAAGTTGCAAATGCAAGTAAACATTGGCTTTGGTGCATAAAAAGTGTAGTAACTCAATAATTGGCTAGTAACATTTTTTACGAACTACTATCAGATGGTTTATATCAAATTGTAAGAATGAAAATCTGACCCTTATTGATTTAAGTGCCCTGAGTGACTTAAAAAACACCTATATTAAAGGAAACATCAGTGGCTGGGGGGAAAAATAAGAAAAAATATCTAAATAATTGAAGTAATTTGTACAAAAGCATATATTTTAATTAAAATAATGCAAAATGCAATTTCATGGCTGGTTAATAAATGGCAGGCTGATTCTCTCAATTCTCCCACCACTGGCAGGTGAGTTCATTTAGGTGTAAATCTTGAACCTTTCCTAGAATCTTCCTCAGCTGTGGTCATAAGAGCAACATAGGTGTACATTTCGAACCTAGAATATTTCTCATGAAGTCGCCTCCAGTCATAACCACTCATTATAATAGTTACATTTCAGCATTCATATGCCGAGGATTTATTCTTGTGAAACCCTGCTCTGTGTGTTGCATATTTTCTTTTGTACATCTTTGTGCTGTGTTTTGACACAAGGGCGTGTATGGGAACATGCTTTGCGTGTGACTTTCAGCAGCCATGGTAACAGATGCCAGTCATAATACTTTCTTCAGCAATTCTGTAAAATATTTCACAAGTATTATAATACAAAAAGCAGAGCTGTCTACACAGGGGGTCCACCCTACTTATACTCTCTTTCATTGCCACCCTCTAGTCTTTACTTACAGGCCTGATGATTTTTTTATCACTTAGGTTGAGTAGTTTTGTTGCTGAAGTGCTGCTTGCCATCAGACTGAACCCTGAGTGTTTGGTTAAAGGGATAGTTCACCCCAAAATTAAAACTCTCATCATTTACTAACCCTCATACCATCCCAGAAGTGTATGACTTACTTTCATCTGTAGAACACAAACTTAGATTTATAGAAGAATATTTCCACTCTGTTGGTCCATCCAATGCAAGTGAATGGGTACCAAATCTTTGAAGCTCCAAACGCACATAAAGGCAGCATAAAAGTTATCCATAAGACTCCAGTGGTTAAACCCATATATTAAAAAGCAGTATGATATGTGTGGTTGAGAAACTGATCAATATTTAAGTATTTTTTTAATATAAATCTCCACTCTCCACTTTTCACTTTTGATTTTGGCTATTCACATTCTTCTTGCATATTGCCACCGACTGGGCAGGGAGGAGAATTTATAGTAAAAAAGGACTTAAAGCTGAAGGATGTAACTTTTAATCCCAGGGCGTGCTGAGTGACTCCAGCCAGGTCTCCCATGCAACCAAATTGGCCCGGTTGCTAGGGAGGGTCGAGTCACATGTGGTAACCTCCTGTTGTCACTATAATGCGGTTTGCGCTCGGTGGGGTGCGTGGTGAGTTGTGCGTGGATGCCACAGTGGATGGCGTGAAGCCACCATAATAATAATAATAATAATAATAATAATAATAATAATAATAATAATAATAATAATAATTATTATTATTATTATTATTATTATTATACAACTATTATTTAATTAAATTATAATTCTAAATATTTCTTCTTACCAGATTAAAACTGAATTTGTTGGTCACGATAGGACACCATTATTTAAATAAAAAATAATAATGTTACATTTATACAACTCCTTTTAGGGCTCAAGAACACTTAACATTCACAGATTTAGCACAGTTTAAAGAAGAAAAAAAAAGACAGAGCATGTTTCAGTTTCTTTGCTTTAAGGAGGAATATTCCTAATAAATATTCTATGGAGAATTTCAAACTTTATGGAGCATTTGACCTTTTTTCTGAATAAAGTCTTCACCAGATAATTACCTTAATCACTCATGTGGATATAAATGTTGTCAAATTTAAGAGCTGGATAGACAAACATCACGCTCAGGTTTAGGCTATAAATAATACATGAATCACGTGTGAATCGTGTGATACATTAACAGACATTTCAAGAACTGGAAAATGTATATGATGTTGTATCTTAGTTAATATTACACTTGATAAGCTCCAGATGTGCACAATTAACAGAGACCTCAAACGAATGGAGACCACGCCCATCCGATCTGAAATCACAACGTGCATATTTTCATTCATAAAAGTTTACACATTAGAAATATTGGCTGCACAGATTCATACATTCGTTGTAATTTTGAATATGTTCAATTTTCAATGTCAATTTATGCTTGTGTTTCTTGGATTATCAGTCAAACGAGTATTTTTTTATATTTTTCGGATGAATCAGTTATTCGTTTTTAGTCATTATTCATGCCTTTCCGAATAGGGTATTCAGCTTCAGGCACATCCCTAGGCATGATGGTGAGGAAATGAGGATGAGAGAATTTTCTCTTTTGGTTGAACTATACCTTTACGATCTCAAGGTTTGACATGGACATCAGCTTTATAAACTAACAATTACATTTATTAAATGTAATACAGTTATTAAATAACTTAAAATAAAGTAGAATCATTTGTAATAGTAGTGAGAATTTTGCACAATAACCTGGTAAAATGTGTAGAATAATAATGACAGTAAAGGATCTTAATGCATTACAGGAAATGTTTGTCAAGTCTAAGTAAGACATGCTCTGTTTGATGTCTTTATACTGCGATATACCCCAGAAATGTTATCACTCATATTCGGTTGAACTTTCACTGTGAGCTTTAGTTGGAAATTGATAAATGAATGAATCACTGGCCTTGTAGTGTCTGTGTGTTTTTCCAATGTGTGTTTGTGAGTGCTTTGAATGTGTTTGATTCACAATGACTGCTTTTTCTTTGGTTTAGGTGCACACTTTTAGAGGGCCACACTGGTGTGAATACTGTGCTAACTTCATGTGGGGTCTTATCGCCCAGGGTGTCCGTTGTGCAGGTAAACCTCCATTAGTCACAAACTCTCCCACACAAATGAACTGGCCATCAGAATTATGGCACCTGCCAAGAAGCGTCCATAGAAAGAATTGCTCATGTTAAATTACAACCAAAGGCCGTTCTTCATAACATAACAATGTTTGATTAGATGTTGAAATTCAACATGATGGCAACCTGAGGTTAAATACTGAAAGTGAGACCTTAGACAATGAGTTAATAAACTAAATAATAAGCTAATGTGTGGATAATTAGCATTTCTAAATGACACCTGGTCTAAACCAGTTTAGTGCTTTGTCGAGTGTTGACTATTTATAGTGCCGCATATTGTGTACACTAAAGAGTATCGTGAGAGAGGCACACCTAGGTAAACCAGGACAGTCTTTTTGTATTATTGCAGAATGAAATCTGGCTGCACTCCAAACCACACACATAAACATACATCAACACATGCACAGATGCACTTACACAGTCGTCCAATCCCACCTCAGAACAGAATTGCGCTGTAGTGTACTGTGTGATGAAATAGCACTTCTCTAAAGAACACTTCTTCCATTCTGTAGAAGTTATGTACCTGTAGATGTGACGCAGATTTTTATGAAGATCATTTTCCTGCATTTTAAGTGCTTATGAATTTTACTATATTCACTCCAACTTGGAACAGAAGAGACAGGGTTCCCATGTTCATGAACATCAGACATTTTTTTAATTGTAATTTATTGGCCTGGAAAAGTCATGGAAATAAGTTAAATATATGGATATAATATAGTGAATATAGTTATTTGTAGTTATGTTTGGATCTAAAATATTTCTTTAAATTCCTCTTTGTGAGTGTGATAAATTTGAATTGATTTAAACTATTTTTTAAATTAGTATACATACATACATTATGACCACTTGCCTTATATGTCCAAAACGGCATCGACCCACCAAGGCATGGACTCTACGAGACCCCTGAAGGTGTCCTGTGGTATCTGGCTCCAAGACATTAATAGCAGATCCTTCAAGTCCTGTAAGTTGATGGGTGGAGCTGCCATGGATCAGACTTGTTGATCCAGCATATCCCATAGATGCTCAATCTGATTGAGAACTGGGGAATTTGGAGGCCAGGGCAACACCTTGAACTCTGTGCATCAAACCATTCCCGAACAATGTGTGCAGGGTGCATTATCCTGCTGAAAGAGGCCACTGCCATCAGGAAATACCATTGCCATGAAGGGGTGTACCTGGTCTGCAATGATGTGTAGGTACGTGGCATGTGTCAAATTAACGTCCACATGGATGGGCGGACCCAGGGTTCCCTAGCAGAACATTGCCCAGAGCATCACACTCCCTCCACCGGCTTGTCATCTTTCTACAGGGCATCCTGTTGTCATCAATTCCCCAAGTCAACGACGCACACGTACATGGCCGTCCATGTGATGTAAAAGAAAACGGGACTCATCGGACCAGGCAACCTTCTTCCACTGCTCCATGGTCCAGTTCCGACACTCGTGTGCCCATTGAAGACGCTTCCAACGATGGGCAGGGGTCATCATGGGAACTCTGACCAGTCCACGGCTAAGCTGCCCCATACACAGCAGGGTGCAATATACTCTATTTTGTGACACGTTCATCCTATAACCATCATTAACATTTTCTGTGACTTGAGCCACAGTATACCTTCTGTCAGTTCGGACCAGATGGCATAGCTTTCGTTGCCCTCACGCATCAATGAGCCATGGGCACCCAACACCCTGTCACCGGTTTGTGGTTTTTCCCTCCTCGGACCACTGTTGGTAGGTAATCACTACTGCTGACTGGAGAGTGGTCATAATGTTTTGGATTGTCAGTATACACTGATTAAGACCATTCACAGGTGAAGCGAATAATGTTGATCATCTCTTAACAAGGCCACATGTCAATGTCTGGATAGATTAGATGGTCAGGTGTAAAGACCTGAGCGACATATACAAGGGCCAAATTGTTGTGGCCAGATGACTGGGTCAAAGCATCTCTGAAACAGCAATGCTTGTGGGGTGCTCCCGGTCAGCAGTGGTGATTACTTACCGACAGTGGTCCGAGGAAGGACAAACCACAAACCGGCGACAGGGTGTTGGGTGCCCAAGGCTCATCGATGCGCGAGGGCAATGAAAGCTATCCCATCTGTCTACTGTGGCACAAGTCACAGAAAATGCAAATGATGGTTACGGGAGGAGTCACAAAATAAGAGTGCATTGCACCCTCATTTTTCTAAAGTCTTTCACAAGAAATGCATATGGCTTGTTTTGTACATCATAAAGCGCTAAGAGCTCCTTTTTCCAGTTTATCATTGACGGGGAAGCGCTGTCAGATTGTCTTTTATTTACTGACATAACAACCTCTGTGGGTTTATCATAGGTCATACCCTATGAATAGACATAGAATGTCAATGGGACCGCCGCGTTGTGTCTGTTTGTGAAGTGTCAATCAGTGTAATGACGCTGGGCGGACACATTACTAGGGTTCCGCCCTTCACATCAGCGTTTATGTTGTAATGATGATAAATGCGTCAATCGCGATTAAGAAAATGATGTTAAGCGTTAAGTAATCACATGCATTAATGCATTATTTCTGACAGCTCTAATATATATATATATATAAATTTAAAAAAAAAAATTATGTATACCAGTAATCAAAAAGAAATGTATTGGTCAAAATGTGTGGGAAAACTGAACCCTGAAATATTTGTACTTAAGGCATTAATTAATGCAATATTTCAAGTCGGGCGGAGCTATTTTTTGGGGGGTTTTATGTAAAAAAATAAATAAAATAATAAATAAAAATTTCAGTTGCATCTACTGTCTAATTCCTAAACCCTCTTCAATACAGGATGTTCATTTAGATGTCCAAAACGAGGCAAATGCACCTTTATTCCATAATTACAGGTTTGGTCAGAGCTCATGTTAACATAAAACTAGCACACAAACTCAATCCATTCACAAGGCTTCACTGTTAGTTTTTACACTGTAAATGGTCTCATTCATTTACACCATTATTCAAGCCTTTTCTTTTCACACAGTGACCTCTCTTATTTCTCACTGTCCCCAGGCAAGCTGGTGTCATCAGACACATTAAGAATTAGTGCCACATGGAGGAGCACAGTGTTTTTCTTTTTTCTCTTTTTCTTTTTCTCTCCGTGGCCTAAAGACAGTACAGGAGGAGTTCAGGCGGCAGTAACATAGTGTGTGATTAATGGAATTGCTGTAGATTAGGAACAGTGGGACAGAATGTGTATGCCACTGGAGACAGGGGGAGACAGACAGAGACAGACAGACCACCCTAGTTAACATTCTGCTGCATACACCCATAGCTCCTGTATCAAGCCAGAGATAGGGAACCAGGTCTCTTACAACTGAAATCTCATGATTAGGCTAACATTGAATATGCACACTTCAGAAATCTGTGTAATGGTTTAAATATGGTAAAATTAGTTAATGGTTAAGTGTTATTTTTTTTTTTGTTAAAATATGATTTGAAAATACGTCCTTTTCCAGCTTAATGTGAAGAGACAACCATGTATGCCATTAGTAGGTTGATCCCAAAATGCATTTATTAAAGCATTTTCTGAAGGAAATGTGACTGGGGATGCCTGTGCAAAAGTCAGAGCAAGGGTCTTTTGGGGGGTTGCTATGTGGTTGTTTACTGGCCCAAGTCAAAAGAGGTCTTTGATATTTTGCTCCTTAAATATTGCTGAGATCCCTCCTTCAATGTAAGTCAATGGGGATTTCATGCAGAAATCATAAGTATGATCTCTTTTAAAGGTACTAGCAGACCTTTCCTCAACAAGCTGTATGATTTGAGGTTGTCATGTCTGTATTATAACAGTGACAAGTTACGTGCCAAAGTTTAATATGTAGGGTTAGGGGTTGGTTCAAATCAAACAAATATACAAACTTGCAAGTTATGGGGAATGTGTAGAATGACTTGCATTCAAATTCTGTGTAAATCTGCAGAGCTTTCAGAGATTCCTTGTGGGCCAAGTTATAACTTTTAATTAATAAAATATGTGTGAAAACACATATGGGCACCAAGTCTATGAGGTCAAGAGCAGCAACATTGTTTCAGTTCAGCAGGTATCCATCACACATATGACAATAGAACTCCATGTGATGCACAACTGACAAACAGCCAGAGTCACTTAAGGTTATGCTCTTAGATTGACAGAGCCAGGAGCACACACCAGGATGTGATAGATATTCTTAAACTTTACCACCCAGCTTGACTGAGACTGAAGATATACACTCAATTAGACCCCTAGAAACACACTCTCTCTTGGAGTCAGTCTTTTTGTCTCACTGGAGACTATAGAGTCCTGCTCTGTTGACATTTTGACTTGTTACTCTTACAGACTGTGGACTGAACGTGCACAAGCAGTGCTCTAAATTGGTGCCCAGCGACTGTCAGCCAGACTTGCGCCGGATCAAGAAGGTCTTCAGCTGCGATCTCACCACGCTGGTCAAAGCCCACAACACACCACGGCCAATGGTTCTGGACATGTGTATCAAAGAGATCGAGCACAGAGGTTCAGATCACTTCTGAAAAGCAGTGCTATAAATGCGATTGGTGATTTGTGTGTTTCAGAATAAACAGGAGATCCCAGGCTCAGACCTTCTCTACTCCACCTGTGGCCTTCAGCAAAGCACTTAATCACTGTTTGTAGGCACCCCACAGATGCCCTGTGCTCTGACCCCTTCCCCTGTCAAAACATGCAAGAAGAAGAATCCTTATATACCTTTGCAAACTAAAAACAACAGGGAGATAACCTAACATTCTTTGCATTTTTACTTGGAATTGCATCTTGAGTCAGTAGATTTTTATGCACTGTTATAATCGAGCTAAAGCATTCCAAAACAGTCACTTACGAGGTTCCATTTCAGTTAGCATGCTCCCTTAAAAAGCAGCTCCCTGTGCAGGGAGTAGAAAGCAAGACTGGTCACCCGCAGTATACTCTTTTATATTTTATGCCAAATTGTTTACAGCTAAGTCCAAGTTAATGTGCCTTACTGCTGCTTCTTTCAGGGTTAAAATCAGAGGGTCTCTACAGAGTGTCTGGCTTCACAGAACACATAGAAGACGTCAGGCTGGCCTTTGATAGAGGTGTGTATTAGAATAAGTGTAGGACCTTCACATTATTGCTGCATCAAACATGAAGAACTCTGGGTAATATCCACCATAGACCCCAATATTTAGATGAATGCTCTGTCAATATGGCTTTTCAATGACTGATATTTAAACGTTTAAGGTTGGCCTCCCCATTCAGTTACATCCTTCAATGAACTCACAATAATCACTCACGTAACCTTAATTTTCCATCAACATTCAACCTGGGTGGAAAAACCCAGGCTTTTCCAGTAAAAACAAGCAATATGTCTTAGTAAAGTGATTCATCTAGTATTCATAAAGCATAAAAAATTCTGTGCAGATGGTGAGAAGGCAGACATCAGTGCCAATTTATACCCAGACATCAACATCATTGCTGGAGCTCTGAAGCTTTACCTGCGGGACCTGCCCATTCCAGTCATCACATATGACGTTTACTCCAAATTCATACAAGCAGCCAGTAAGAGACTTCAAAGTGTATTCAATTATAAATATCCTGGAATCTGCGCTTGTAATCTATGTTTGAATGGCCCTTAATAGATGTAGACCGATATATTGGTTTTATCAATTAATTGGTGCCAGTAGAACTATCGGTTACCTGCAAAAATCCATGCCTATATATATATATATATATATTTTATATGTCCTCCTTGTTCCTCTTTGGCCAGCACTGGTGGATTCAATGTTTAGAACGGCTACAGTATAAAAGCACGCTTTAGAGTTGAAATAAAAACCTATTGACCGTATTCATTCATATTTTCATACCCTTCATCTGGTGTTTATACAGTATTATAAAAAGCTTAATTTGGTAAATATAGAGCATTGTAAGCCCTGGTGTGTTTCGGGTTTGTTTATAGTTAAAAGTCCCACATTGTTTTATTTTTGCAAAATGTGTTAATGCAGCTTTTATGCATTAAGACATTCTGCATTATGTGGTAACACTTTACAATAAGGTTCCATTACTTAACATTAACTAACAATGAACGATATTTTGTAAATTTCGGCATATAATAATACTTGTTTTAACATTAGTTAATGCACTATAAACTAACAATGAGCAATTGTACAACTAACTAACATGAGTAAATATTAATAAATGCTGTAAACAACATATTGTTAATTGTTAGTTCATGATACCTAATGCATTAACTAATGTTAACGAATGGAACGTTATTGTATAGTATTAGCCATTATGTTATCAGCCATGTACTAAAACATATGGAGCATGTGGATTTGTGTCACTTAAAGCAGAAGTATTGCATTTCTGTAAATTTACAGAATTTTGAGAACATATCGAGGTCATGCACAATTTCTAAACAGTATGTTTTCCTGATCAGAAATAACTGACCCTGACTCTAGACTGGAGGCAGTTCATGATGGACTCCTTCAGCTTCCCCCCGCCCACTTCGAGACCCTGCGTTACCTGATGATACACCTGAAGAGGTAAAATGACAATATTACATTTTCAGACACATTTTCTGGTCCCTTAGGTAGTGCTCTCACCGTTCTGGCTCTGTACCACATTGAGCTGGTGGATGTTGAGGTTTTTGTTGCATTTAAGCATTTTACTAAGCTTTAAAGGTGAGTTTACTTCCTTTTTCTTTGCAACATAAAACTTTTAAGACTGATTAGAAGGGAACTAGATACTTGATATGGCACTTTAGTTCATTGCAATTCAGGAACTAGAAAATGTATCCAATGATCCTTAAGGATTTGGGCTTTATATCTGACTTGTTGAGCTAGCTCTGTCACATTTATGGAAACATATCAGTTACCTGCCTGCTCATGTTTATTACCAAAATTGTATTGTTTATTTTTATTTTTCCAAGTCTTTCCTCTTCCCATGTTTTTCAGGGTCACCATGTTTGATAAAGACAATTACATGACCGCAGAGAACCTAGGAATTGTTTTTGGACCAACGCTCATGCAGCCGCCAGACCAGAACACACTTGCCACTCTCAACGACATGAGATATCAGAAACTGATTGTTCAACTCCTGATAGAGCATGAGGACATTTTGTTTTAAATAGCTAAAGAGTTTTGAAGACTTTGGACATGAAGCAAAAGTCACTTTGCTAATCCAATTTGTTGCAGCCTGACACAAATTTGAAAGAAATTCAAAGATATTAAATCAGATTTTACATTCAAATGTCTTTCTCCACCCCCAGTAATGGTGTATTTTTTACCAAATGTAAAAGTAGTAACATTCTGCATTCAGCATTCCTGCTCATTCCTACAGAATTAATTAAAAACAGATAAATGATGGGCATTTTGTTTGATCAAATGATTTTGACTATAGTAATGCCAAATATGTGTGATGCATTGACTTTGGTGCTCTACATGATCCATAGCTCTAGGGTTATAAGCATTTGTTTGCATTGTGAAACTGACATATTGTCAATTATGAATTCTAAAAAGTATAAAGTATTTTTGGGGTCATGAGGTTGGTCAAATGTATAGTGTGTTATAATGGCCAGACAATTGAGATCCTATGTAAAGCACTTTTTAATTTTACAAGAGTGTAAATAGTTGTTTCATATTTCTTGTTCAGAGTTGATAATGCTGTATTTAGAGTAATCCATTGCTCCCTTAAATCATTTTTTGTTCACCGTGAAAACAATGGAGTTGTCTACGTCATCAATCTGTAACTTGTCAAAATGTTTCTTACAGCATTTTTTTACTGTTTGTTCTCCCTCCTTGGACTTTAAACTCCCCTCCCATTTAAAGAATGAGACACTACAAAATTGCTTGTATTGTATTCATCTTACACAGTGACACTAGCTCCTGAGCCTACTGGCTAGAGGCAAGATCAGTCATTCATCTACTATGAGGAAAAAAGTACCATTGCGTTGGTCTATGTGTTTTCAAGCTGTATATTTGATATAAGACCTTTCTACAGATTTGTTTTGTTAAAATATTTTATGTGAAGAATGTAATTATGATTGTAATTTATGAAATGCTGATTTATTAAATTATGTAAATCTGTTTACTAATTTCATTCTGTGAAATTATTTCCCAGCACATATAGCCCTGATATTGTTTTTTTAAACCTCATATTAACAGTATATGAAATATGCTGTTGTTAAAAAAAAAAGTGCTTAACCACACACAAACTTTGCTCTGTTTAGCATTGTTTAAATTTGGTTTTGTGTACCAAATTCTGGGGTGTGAACAGCAGCATTGTTTTAGTGTAGAACAGCTTAGCCAGTATGTCCCAAAGTGACTTTTGCACTACATCACAGTAAATTGAGGCTGGTTTCAAGTTCTCACCAGACCAATGAGAGAGAGAAAGGAGGGTGTGTGAGCAGCAGGTGAAGTATAAATGAATGAATTCATCGCTTACTATGACTACATTAGACTGAGGCACTACAGGATTTAGAATCAAAAGTCACAAAGTTTTCCTGCTGGATGTTTTCTCGAAAGAAACTGAAGACTCAACAGGACAGTCTCTGAGATTCAAACTGATATAAACCTCCTGCTGAGATTGGTGAGATTATATATATATATATATATAAACAATGATATTATATCGTTGTAATATTATGAATAATTTTATATGAATTCTATTTCACTGTAATATTTTGTATTATTGTTTATTTTTTGCATATTTTAATTTATTATATATGTGCGTGCGTGTTTGTTTATTTATATACTGGCCTATTTTAACGTTAAATTTATACATTTCAGTGTGCAATAATTAAGAAGAAAGACATAATGGCAGACAGGTCCCCCTGGTGGAAATCCTTGACTGGAAGAAATGAGAACACACTCAAAAAAGTTCAGCAGGAATTTGGGAATTCGGACAACACATCAGCGAAACAAACTGGCACTGAGAACAAAAGCAACAGTCTGATTAGCGACGAGACGTATGACGACTCGCGGCTGCAGCCCACCTTCAATGAAAATTCAAGTCGGAGAAATTGGACAGTTTCGCGATCAGGCCGTTTCAAGGAGAAACGAAAAATTCGCGTCACACTGCCCGAAAACAACTTTTATGAGAGAACCATGGCTGTGGCGAAGTAAGCACTCCATGTTGTTATGGCGACTCGACCAGTCTTTTAGGATTGTGGATAAAATCGATGACGGTCAAAGTCGTTAATTACATGAGCGACGCGACACATAACGCTCCAGTTCTGTGCGTTGTTCGCCAGAGTTTGACTGTAAAGGAAAAACAATTTCTGTTATTATCAGTGACTGCCAATGACATCCGTTACATTCTGTAGTAACCTGGAAAATTTGTACCTGATTTGCCGCCATTGAATGCTTGATGCATTCAAGTATAATTAATTAAGCCAAGTATAATGTGGAGCGAAGAAGCACTTTTTGGGCGGTTATATATGGATGTATAAAAGTCTCATGTATTATTTAAAGAAGAGATTTTTTGTTTTAAAGTTAATTATTTTAAATGAAGGAAATCCAGCAGTGCTCAAGGGCATTTCATCAGGATATGATGCAGATTGTTACCCTGTACGTTTGTTTGTTTTTGTTTATCTAGGGAAATTGTGATGTGCATTTACATTTTTGAACATTGCACATGTTTTTAGTTTTTAATTTTACATTAGCAGTTTACTTTGAAAAAAATGAAAGGACACAGACAGTGTGGTGAACCAGGGCAGTTGTTAGGGTCAATTTCCATTTAGGTATATGATTCAAACTTTCTTAAGAATGGGAAGCTCTCTATTGCATGAAAATAATAACTGTAGGTAGAACAATATTCCAGTAGTGATGATAAATGACATTACTTATTGTATACGCTATATTTGACAGTGATTTTCCAGTCATTGTTATAGTAAAAATATCAGAGATTATTTAGATTGCACCAGACATTGCTGAACACAACACTTCACTTCATTCAGAATGGAAATTAAACTGTAAATATAACTTATGCAACAGTTTATGTAACTGTACTGCCACAGTAAAAGAATGGTACATTGTTAAACATGACTCTGAACAATTGCTGTCATATGCAAAATACAATACAAGGTGTATTTTATAGGTGTGCACTGATTAATGCAAGGACACTTGACTGCATTTTAATCGTGTCTCACTTTTATCCTGTGTCATTATAAAATCATGTTAAAAACATGTATTTTTAGCCTAGATCTAGGTATGATCCAGTGCTGATCATATGAAAACTCACGTCTCCATGATGCTGACTGCTCTAAGGTTAAGGAAGAGTTCCCGCTAGTGAAGGTGTCTAAAACTACAATATCAACAGTTTTGAGCAGTCCACCACTCTTTTATTCAACAGTTGTCTAGTTTATTAATTTGACAATACGTACAGACCACTCCAGGCAAATTGACCAAAAATGTTCTAAATATTGTAAACCATTTGGTTCTGCAATAAGTAACAGACATGCTAAAACACTTCACTGAAATGTTCTTATAGCACTGATACATATTTCAGTCAAAAGGCACTTTGGGAAATAAACATTCTCGTTGAGCAGCAGAATGTAAATCTGCATTTTAAGACAAACATTTCTTACAATCCTCAAATACTACAAACAATCAACCTCCTGAGTCCAGATTTTTAAAAACTAGAATAAATTACAGACATGACCTGTAACAGAACATCTGTTTACATTTACTGTAACAGTCTTTTCACATACTGCATGGTGTGAAATAACAAGCTGTAAACCTCTGAAGGTAAAATAGAATGTCTTAAAGGGGTAGAAATTGCTTAATTTTGCAGGAGTGTGTAGAATTTACAGTTCATCGTGTTCATAGGTGAATTCTCGAGCTGATATAAATCCATCCTTATCATCATCCTCCTTTTGAAAGATGTCCTCAACCATCACTTCATGATGAGTATCATTGGCGGGGTATCCGTGCCTTTCAAACTCTTTACGCAGATACTCTTTTACCTGAAACATACAGGTGTTTATAGGAATAACACAGTTGTTTGAAACACCCCAAAAAACCCTAGTATTTAAAAATCGTGCATGACGAACTGCTTTTACACATACACTCAGTTCCAAACAGCCAATCCTTTATTAAAAATTCAAGCACATTTCAGCATCTTAACAAACCTCGGATTTGGAAAGTTTCCAGTCATCATTAAGGTCCATTTCCTGAAAGGACTCGTGTGATCTGGGCCCATTTCGGATCTCCATGATCTCAATGTCAAAGATCAGCGTGCTCTCTGGAGGAATTTTACCTGGAAATAGGTACAAGTTATAGTTATCAATGTATATAGTCAGAACTGTAAATCTATATACGGTGTTTAACACAGACTTAGAGAGATAGTTCAACTAAAAGTAACAATTCTGCCATCATTTACTCACCCTCATGTCATTCTGAACCTGTAATACTTTCTTTGTGTCACAGAACACAAAAGGAGATGCAAGGCAGAATGACAGCTTCAGTCACCATTTACTTACTTTTTAAGGAAAAAATTGTGCAATGACAATAAATGTTGACTCTCACTCCCTAAAATTCTTCCTTAAATCTCTTGAGTGAGTCTCTCTAGGATGACTCAGTGATGACAGGACTTTCATATTTGAGTGAACTATCCCTTTAATACCTGCACACATCATTGTGCACTTAATACTTTCTATGTTTAATGGCTACTTGGTAACACTTTACAATAAGGTTCTATTTGTAAGCATTAGTAAACGCATTAAGTATCATGAACTAACAATGAACAATGTATTTTTAAAGCATTTATTCATCTTTGTTAATGTTAATTTATAAAGATGCAATTGTTCAAGTTAGTTCAACTAATGTAGGCAAGTAATACCGAATTCAACTTTAATGATAAAAGGTGCAGAAAACCAAAGATGCGCAAATAATGCTTGTGCATGACTCACCTTTGCCCTCTTTACCATATGCAAGAGCTGGAGGGATGGTCAGTTTCCTCCTCTCCCCTGCACACATGCCTTGAAGACCCTTGTCCCATCCCTTGATCACCTCACGGATCCCCAATGTGAACCAGACAGGATTTTTATCTCCTTGATGACGGCTTCCAAGTGCAAGACATATGCATTTATATTACACACTAAGTATATGCATAGCCTAGATATTGTGTATTCAATAACAATAAACACTTCATGCCAATAAATTCACCTGGAATGAAACATTGTGCCATTACTCTCCAGAAACCCGTCATAGTGAACCAGAAGAATATCCCCGTATTTGGACTTTCGATGACATAGGAATGGTTTGTATAAAACTTCTATTTTCACCTCTGGCTCCGGAAGTTTTGCTCCATGCACACAAAAGAAGAATGCAGAGAAAATGCATGTCCATAACTCTAGAATCATCTTAGAATAAAAAATAAGCTTTTGACAACCTATAACATCTGTTCAGCCGATATTTCCTGTATCACTCAAGGCTGAAAAAAAAATTAAGCAAAGTCCCAAACAACCAGCGGAATTGAACAGCGCGACTACGTGGCAAGCAAAATTCCTATGTGGGGTCAATCCCATACCCCAAAATTACCCTACGTAAAATGTAACTGCCCTAAAATAGAGCACTGTGTTTTTATTGGTCTGCTTTCATTGAAGACACGCCTTATTTTCCAAATATTCCATTTTAATTGGACGCTAATCATGTTGTCTTGTTAGAACCACGCCCATACACGCAGACAGTATCCAATCAGAGACGCGCTAGGAGAAAATCCCACTCACGTCACGCGCATGGGCCGATCTGTCTGTGATAATTTGGATTGTATTCTCGAAGCATTTGCTATAGTCGAAGATGCTATTGTAGTTAAGAATGGTCTTTTATCGATTTTTTTTGGCTCAGTATTGCTACGACTAATGAATTGTCAAGAGACGCACTACCATGGATGGAGTTTTATATAAATGGACCAACTATATCAGTGGTATGTATTCTTCGATACTTTAAGGTTATATGCTCTATATGGGAAGTCTGTAAGACAGTTAGCATGTTTGCTAAGCGCTCTACTAGTGTGTAAATGAAGTTAAACTCAAGGGGTTGGTGCTTTTCCTAAAGCAATGACCAAAGACACATCTGATATTATCTGCTAAGAGTATTTACAGAAAAGTTTGTTTGTTTGTTTCTGTGGGCTTTTGTTTTATAATACGTATTTTGCGTTCAGTTGGATTCTGCTTTAGTACTGACTGTAGCCATTTTTAGGAAAAATTAACATGAAAGCCACCACATTGTCAAGCCTCCACATTTTTCTTTTGTTTTGACTGGACAAACTAGCAAAGCTAGAATGAATATGGATGTCGACGTCATCAAAGGCTTAGCCTGTGTCTGTTACAGCATAAACTGTCACAGTTTTATTGTTTTCTCTTTAAAGGTTGGCAGCCCCGTTGGTTTGTTCTTGAAGGAGGCACCCTTTCCTATTATGACTCGCAAGAAGACGCGTGGAAAGGATGCAAGGGCAGCATTAAAATATCTGTGTGTGAAATACAGGGTAAGGACAGGTTTAAGCTTTAACTGATCTGGAAACCAAGTAATCATTACATCATAAGCAGCTATTCTTTATATGCTTGAGAAGAGCTCTACCTACATTCCCATGCATTAGGGCATAATACATGCTTACGCAAGTACTGTATTACAGCAATTGTGTCTGATCTCACAATAGACACAGTTATTTATCAGTTTATTTATTTTTTTGTCCTCCTACCCTTCCCTTTGTAGTTCACCCATCTGATTTCACAAGGGTTGACTTGATCATTCCAGGGGAGCAATACTTTTATCTCAGGGCAATTAATGCAGCAGAGAGGCAGAAATGGCTTGTGGCATTAGGAACGGCAAAAGCCTGTCTCACAGACAACCGAACCAAGAGAGAGAAGGGTGAGTGTTGTGAAAAAGAGGCTATACTTCATAGATCATGTTTTATTTTGTTTTGTGTTATTTTTCTTCTTCAGACTTCTGTTAATGTAACAGTAAATAGTTAGTCTGTTAGATTTTAGACTTCTAAAAGGTGCCAAAATTAACTTTTAGCAAATGTACGCATTTAACATTTATGGACCCAATGCCCTCACTGAGCACTTTATTAGGTAAACCTTTACAACTACTCATTCGTGCGATTTATTTAATCAGCAAATAGTGTGGCAGCAGTGCAATTAAAATGCTTAAAATGCAGATATGGTTCAGGAACTTCAGTTAATGTTCACATCAACCATCTGAATGGGGAAAAATGATATCTCTTTGATTTCAAGCGTGACGTGATTGTTGGTTCCAGATGGACTGTTTTGAGTATTTCTGTAACTGTTGATCTCCTGGAATTTTCTCACACAACAGTCTCTAGAGTTTACTCAGAATGGTGCCAAAACAAAAAAACATCCAGTGAACAGCAGTTCTGTGGAGGAAAATGCCTTATTAATGAGAGAGGTCAATGGATAATGGACAGACTGGTTTAAGGTAACAGAAAGGCTACGTTAACTCAGAAAAACACTTTGTACAATTGTTGTGAGCTGAATGGCATCTCAGAATGCACAACACGTAAAACCTTGAGGCGGATGGGCTAAAAAAAACAGAGGACCATGTCTGTCACTTTGTTAGGACCATAGTTTTCCTAATAAAGTGCTCAGTAAGTGGATTTTTTATACTTTTCCATAGGGGAATATACACATTTTTACTAATAAAATACCTTAATAACCTTCCACTGACTAGCAATAGCAAATGGCAAATCATGGTTTTGCCAGACTGTGATGTATAATTAAGGCTATTGGCTATTTGAAAAAAATTAAGGAAACATTTCCTTCGATATGTCCTACCCCATCTTCCTGATTCAGTAGGTTAAAGATCAACACAGGAAAGAAATTTTAATTCATCAAAACATTCCATGGGGTCTTTGACCAATTATATTACATACTCCATTGATCAGGCCATGACATCTCTTCATTTTACAATTGTTCAAAGAGCCGTCTATCCCAGTCTTGAAGAAGATAAAACAATAGTTCTCTTTTATCTTCTCAGAGCAACAGGAAACAATAGTTGTCTTTTATGTTCTCAGAGCTACAGGAGAATACAGTGGCTCTGAAAACAAAAATGTCTGAGCTGAGGCTGTACTGTGACCTTCTCCTCCAGCAAGTGAACAAAATCAAAGATGATCCTCTGGCTGAGAAAACATCAGATTCTGAGGAGGTAAGGGAGAGTTTGAGGTTGACTAAGCTTTGTCAAAGTCTTAATTTTCAAACTCAGCCGTCTGTATGCTTACAGCTCCTTTCAAAGATCTTTCAAGGTCATAGCTGGGGAAAATCAGACATTTATGCAATTATAGTTCACTAAAAACTGAAAATTCTCTCATCATTTACTCACCCTCATGTCATCCCAAATGTATATGACTTTCTTTTTCTGCAGAACTCAAACAAAGAAGACAAAAAAACTTTGGTTTTGGGAAGAACAGATCAAAATATAACACATTTTTCATTATACATCATGATACCGGCATTCTCCTCGGTGATCATGTTTTTAAGCTTTATAAAGTTATCTAGTGCCATGTGCATTCATCAAGCCCTGGGAAGTGTAATCAAGCTTGAAATCATGATCACCAAGGAGACTGCAGATGTCAAGCTTTATAGTGAAAACATTTTTATATTTTGGTCTGTTGTCACTCAGAATCAGTTCGATTGCTTCAGAAGACATGGTCTTTACAACTGGAGTCTTATTGATTACTTTTGTTCTGCATTTGTGTGCTTTTTGGAGCTTCAAAGTTCTGCCCACCATGTACTTGTTTGTATGGACATACAGAGCTGGGATATTCTTATAAAAAAAAAATTGTTGTAGAAGAAAGTAAGTCTTAAACATCTTGGATGGCATGAAAGTGAGTAAATGATGATAATTTTCATTTTTGGGTGAACTATCCCTTCAAACAATGTATAAATAGCTTGTAATGCTTCTCTGTTGCCTATCTTATAATTCAAAATTTATATGCTTTGTCTTCCCATTCTCACAACATTTGAGAGTCAAAAATCAACTCTAATCTGGTTAGACTTTGGAAGTTGCTCTGGAAATTCTATTTTGTTATGTGTGGTTTTAAGATAGGGGATGAGACAGGAAGTCTAGTGAAGTCTACATGTACCACCTTCTTGAAGACCCTGGAAGAGTGTATGCAGATCGCCAGCCGGACGCTAAATCCAGACCTCATTAGTCGAACCCCTCCATGCTCTCCCCCTGTGGCTGCCATCAAACCTCAGAAGGTATTGAACATAACCATCCACTGGAAAAAGTATCCTACCTTTTGGAAAGGTTTTTGTCAAAACCTAAAGTGTAATGTTTGTTTTTTTCTCCAGATCAAACTTGCTTATCCAAAAAATCAGTACCCAGGAGAAAAGTAAGTCAGTAATATTAATGCACTCTTTTGCCTCAATTATGCATTTCTTTTTCTTTAACCTCCTCATTCTAAACATCCAATATACAAGGCAAAGTTTAGATATTTGTACTTATTTGACAACAGTTATGTTGTAAAACCAACTTCTGACACTTAGAACATAGATTTTGTGTAACATACATTTTTGTATAATTTGTACATATAAGATTTGTTTGTCAGGAATGTGGAATTAACTTATTATGGAATATACAGATATGGACAATGCTTATTTTGTCATACAACAATTTAGAAAATTTGATGTTCAGTATACTGGACGATGTTTGGACTCAGCATTTTATACTACAATATATTGTACAAAAATTCTGCAGACAGAAGGACTCCATAAACATCTCAGGTACATCAGCACAGGACAGTGGGAGGAGTGGGCCAGAAAATGAACCACCTCCATCTCCACAGGAAAACATACCAACACCTCCTGCAGGTATGCCAATCTCTCAGGCAATTGAGTTTCAAGCATGGTAAACATACATCAGTCGAGTTCAGACCTGCTTACACGTGCAACAATTTGAGTGACCTCATTTCCTGTTTGGTCTACATATTTTTCTATTTAGGAAGCAGTTTAATTGAGGAACACGAAGAGCCCTTGGAGCCTCACAATGCCTCTTCATCAAGCACACAAGACCTTGTTGAGACTGTATACCCTGATACAGGAGATGAAGAGAAAGACAGACCGACTGAAGAAAATCAACAGAGCCCCACACAGAGCAAAGAGCAGAAGGTCAAGGAAGACATCCAGGCTGACCTGGAAGAGAATGAGCCTCAGTTTGATGGCAAACAGGAAGAGGAAGATAAAGTGGACACATTTTTCAGTACCATGAGCCACAGGTATGAGGCGCCTCCATTGCTATGATCTTCAGGCTGAGCGAATGAGATCAAAGTACTACACATATTCACATATGTCCATTCAGAATCATTTAATCATGCTACTGTCAACACTACTATGAGATATTTGTTTACAGAATTGTGCTATATGCATTGTTACATTTCAGTAAAAATGTAGATTCAGGGAGGATAAGTCACCATAGAGTACTGTGTCTTAACCAGGTGCCAGGCGATAATGTGTCCAGCAGTAAATCCAACAGTGCAACATTGCTTTGGTTGTTTAAAGGAATGTTCTGGGCTCAATACAAGTGAAGTTAAATTGAAAGCATTTGTGGCATAATGTTGATTATCACAAAATACACTATAGAGGCGATAGCGAGGCACTTACAATGGAAGTGAATGGGGGCAAATTTTTTTACGTTAAAATACAAAATTTTTCAAAATTATAACCACAAGACAAAAAGGATATGTGTGTAAACATGATTTTAGTGTGATAAAATCACTTACAAACCTTTTTTTTGTAAAGTTATAGCCAATTTTACAATTTCCTTACCATGACGATGTAATGTCAACAAACACTAATACGATTGTAAAAGCTTCACCTTACGGTGTTTAAACTATCCCAAATTTGGCCACATTCACTTTCATTGTCCCCATTCAATTCTATTGTAAGTGCCTCACTGGAACCTCGAATATATATATATATATATATATATATATATATATATATTTATTTATTTATTTATTTATTTTTTATTTTTTTTCTCCCTAATTTGGAATGCCCAATTCCCAATGCGCTCTTAAGTCCTTATTGTGGCATAGTGACTCATTTAATCCGTGTGGCGGAGGATGAATCTCAGGTGCCTCTGTGTCTGAGACGTCAATCCAGGTATCACATGGCTTGTTGAGCGTGTTACCATAGGGACATAGTGTGTGGAGGCTTCAGTGCCATCCACCACGGCATCCACGCACGACTCCCCACGCACCCCACCGAGAGCGAACATTATAGCGACCATGAGGAGGTTACCCCATGTGACTAGAATGAGTTGCAAGAATTTTTTTGTGGCAATCAACATTATGCCACAAATACTTTTGATTTAGCTTATCTTGTATTGAACCTGGAATATTCCTTTAAGCAGCCTTTAAAGTCCTTGAACCTATATTTAATTTTTCTTCGATTTCTCTGCGCTACCAGAAGAACAAAATGCAATAGTATCAAACAGGTGTCATAAACACTCCCCCATCTGCCATTGGTATCACGCCATTGGTTGAGCCAATCAGCATGTTTACATGCATTTTAAAAGTTAGAGTTCAGTTGGACTAAAACAATAATTCTTCTTTTTACAATGTCATGTAAAAGCTTTAGTCAGACTGAAATTGTACCAGTCCTACTAACAAACCTAGACAATGCGATTGTAGCTCGGCTTCATTCAGCATGCAAACTGTGCATGTTAATAAGACCACAACTGGCCTTGAAATTGTGCACATGCTCTGAGAGACATATGACGTGCAGTGTGTATTTAACACTTCCTCAGTTGACATCCTTTCTTATATTCGATTATGCTTTGTATCAAGTATACTGAGTGAGAGGGTTTTTTTCACTAATTCAAGCAGTATTTTGCTTTCAGAAAAATTACTTGATGCTGGAATCTTGTTGCCTCTGGCCTGGTTACGACATGTTGTATAACAATTAACAATGGAATGCTTTCAACATGTAAAGATTTTAAAGATAGTTTGTTCTTAATTAAATGTTTATCATAGTATGTTTTCTTTTAATCACTGGAAATGAGGCCCCGCCTGTGATGAGGGTTTGTAGATTCTTTTGTTATACATCTTTCTTCCATCGTCTTTATTAGGGCTGTAACGATACACCAAACCCACGATTCGGTTCGTATCACGATTTTTGAGCCACGATTCGGTTCGTATCGCGATTCGATCACGGGGGCGGGGCTTGGGGGTGAAAAAAAAGAGAGATTTTGAGAGAAAAAAATATACCGGTATTTTTATTAAATAACATTTGAAAAACCTGTATAAACTGAACACCAAAGAACAATATTAACTATGCAAATTATTAAACTAAACTAGGCAGTGTAGGCTGCTGCTTTTGGGTTGTTTTCTGTGCTCCAACTAAATTGATTTCGGGATGGTGCCGTAGGATATGCATCTGCATGTTGGACGTGTTACCGGTTCACATTTGAGGAAGCTTCTTAAAACACTTAACCTACGGCAAATTGTGTGGGTCTTGTAGACTACACGATTGCCATCCTTATTCTCCACCGCTAGCCGAAATGTTGCCATACTGCTGACTTAAATGTATTGGGAGGGTCCGCAATCTCTGGGTTGTTTTCCATGTTTCCTCACATTATTTAACTAGCTCGCGTCACATGGAAAGGTATAGGCACATGATACGTAGGCTACTAGGCTAACATGTAAAAAGACGCTTACAAGTAAACTTTTTTTAATAGTTGGTTGGGATAAGTCACTGAGTATTTAATTATAGAATATCAAATAGGTTGTGCGATTATTGTCTAAAAAAAATCTCCATGTTTTCGGTGCTAATGCGGTGATGATAAGGGGCGCTGCCAATAAAGCACCAAAAAGCTGTCACAAAGAACCGGCAAAAGTAATGATTATGAATATGTCAAATATAGCAAGGAGACATTTTAATTGTTTATTAATAAACAAGTGTTTTCTGTCAGTGTCTATTGCAAGATGAAGTTGACGATGCTGTCTCGCGATCTTCAGTGAACGCGCCAGAGAGAAATGCACTTTTCATACGGATTACATAAGCAGAAAGCAGTCTGTATCTTTCGTTTTGAATTGTTCGTTTTAAAAGTAAACATTTCGATATAAATATATTTCTCTGGTCTGTGAGGCAAGTAGCCTACCTTATACGATGAGTTTCGGTTCTCCAGTTCAGGTGCCGGCGACTCCGTGATTATCTATCGATATTTACTTCTTATTTATTAAATCCAGGCAATTGGTTGATGAAACATTGATTAAAATTGAGATACAATTAATGCAAAATGAAATTCACTTTAAAGAAAGGCTTTGTGCTTTCTGTTTGAGGTCTCTGTGAAAGTTTTAGTGCCGCTTCCGGAGAACTGTCACGCCCTTACATTGTTTTTTCCTCATAAATGCGAACACGAAAAATAAAATAAATATTCTATGTTCTGGGGAGAGCCAACCCTTCTTCATCTGGTGGGTAGTATTAGGCCTACTTTTGGTTTGTACAGTGTAATTCACAGAATTATAAAAATATATATTTTGCCACCTAAAAGCTAAAGATGTTTTGTGTCACGTCCGTAACGCATGTGTATTTCCCTCATATTAAATATAAAATGCATGTGTAGACTTATATTTTTCTAATGTCTGGACATTTACTGGACTTTATTAAGGGAGTAGGCTATGGATATATAAACAGAAGTTTCAATATATTGGTATTAAATGCATTTTCTGAGAATTTATATTTCAAGTTTTGACTGCAAATGTCACGTCCATAACGCTAAAATTGCCCAATTTAAAATAATTTATCCTCAACTAGTTTTGTGGTGTAGGTCTACGTATTTTATAATGTTAACTTCAAATAATACTAATAGTAATTTAAAGATGCGGTAGCATTGGATCTGGACGGAAAGGATAACTCTGGGAGTTGGAAGGGGTGTGTGTGTCGCGATTCTCCCTTCTCACATCGCGATAACGGTTCGTGGACCTGAGTATCGCGATTTCGATTTTATATTGCGTATCGTTACAGCCCTAGTCTTTATACAGTTACTAGGTCATCACATAACTGCATAGGCAAATTTGTTCTAACAGCCCTAATATAGTGAAACAAAGATTAATTGAACATGTATTGTAAAATGCTATCTAAGTAATGTTGCTGTATTTTTGATATAAAGCCCTTTTCAGTATTATATGACTGTATGGAGGCTATACATCCTTTACTATACAGAACCTGTATTTAATGTGTGCTGTACGAAGTAATGTCTCTTCATTAATGTTCTTAATGCAAATCCTTAAATTGTGAGTTCACCCAAAAATGTTGTTCCAATCACTTCTTTCTTCTGTGGAACACAAAATGAGATGTAGGCAAAATGTTAACCTCAATCATCATTCACTGCAATTGCATATTTTTCCATACAATAAAAGTGAATGGTGACTTAGACCGAACATTTGGCCTAACATCTCCTGTGTTCCATGGAAGAAAGAAAGTCATATGTGTTTGAAACATCATGAGGGTGAGTAAATTATGACAGAATTTTCAAGATTTCATGAGACAAGACTGCATGCTCTAATCTGATTTTCCTCTGCTTTGGCTATGCATGCTTTTTGTATGTGGGGTTTAATTTCATCAAATAAATGTGTTTAATTAACATGTGTACTAATGCACTCATGTGTTGTACTTGTCTGAATGTCTGTGGTTTTTCTTGTAGATTTAGTGATATAATACTGGAGGACAACAGTGGTATTCCTACAAAGGCCTTTTTGGATTCTTGCTATGCTATAGTACCAATTTTAGGTAGGACAGTCTCTCTCTCTCTCTCTCTCTCTCTCTCTCTCTCTCTCTCTCTCTCTCTCTCTCTCTCTCCTTTTCCACCATTCATTCTTTTGTTTTGCTTTGTATCTTTTCTCTGGTCAGTCCTCAACTGTCTTTGTCTGTGCTTTCCTCACTGGTTCTGTGCTTATAAAAAGGTTGAAAAAGCGATTCTGGGTACATTCAGTTGATTTCACTGCACATGTTGGCTTACCATGTCCCCTCATTTAATTTTTTTCTTGAAAACTTGTCTGTATCCCACATTTCTCCGTCCAGTTAATCATTTATTCTCCATCAGGCATGGTGGTGCCTGCTCTGGTATGTTTATACTAGGACAGTTTGAGTTTTTGATATGGGCTGCTGGGACCAAGAACAGGATACACTGTGGATTGAGTCGATTTCTCTCTTTACCGAAACTCTTGCTGAAGATCAACTGTTTAAATATAAAAATAAAAAAGTTATTTTTCAGTGCCACATTTGAACAAAGTGAAACTTTTAACTGTTGTAGTATGTATAGGCCCATTGTGTATAGTTTTATGAAGTCTGCCTAAATTTTTATGTACTCATTATTACATTCTAATTAAAATAAATGTACAAATCGCAGAAAAACTATCCAATGTACAGTATACAACTAACTGCAAAGATATAGTTTTCATATTGTCAGAAAATACTTAATGTACTTAACAAAGGCTTTCTCCCCTCAGACAAGCTTGGACCAACTGTCTTTGCTCCAGTTAAAATGGATTTTGTGGGAAATATTAAGGTAAGTGTCAGTTCCCATGTGACATACACAAAACATACAATTCTCAAGACTCACTGCATGCTTTTATAGATTGGGCAAGAATGGTAAATAATACATTTGTGGATTACAGATAATAGAGGAAACATGAGCTTTATTGACATGCGTGTTATTAGTAGGGGTTTGAAAATGTATTTGACAATCTGATTATTCAAATTCAATACATTTATTATGAAATTTCTTAATCCTATTAATTTCTCACCCAAAATAAAATGTTTAAAGGAATATTCTGGTTCAATACAAGTTTGTTGCTGGTTCATAATGTTGATTAACATAAAAATCACTACTTGTCACTCCTTTTCTTTAAAAAAGCAAAAATGTGCATTAGAGTGAGTCACTTACAATGGATGTGAATGGGACCAATCTGTAAACGTTAAAATACTCAATGTTTCAAAAGTGAAAGGACAAGACATAAACAATATGTGTGTTAACATTGTTTTAGTGTGATAAAATCACTTCCTAACCTTTTCTGAGTAAAGTTCTAGACAATTAATACATCGCCATGATGATGTAATGTCAACAAACCACAAAATGACTGAAAAATGATTATTTTAATAACTTTACAGCTCAAATAATACATGTGTTTTCACAGAAGAATTAATATACAATCACTTAACACTTTATTAGGAACACTATGGTCCAAAATGAGTGCCCTTTATGGTCTTCTGCTGTTGTAGCCCATCCACCTCAAGTTTCGACATGTTGTGCATTCTGAGATGCTATTCTGCTCACTACAATTGTACAGAGTGGTTAACTGAGCCACTGTAGACTTTCTGTCAGCTTCAACCAGTCTGGCCATTCTCTGATGACCTCTCTCATCAACAAGGCAGTTTCTGCAGAACTGCTGTTCACTGGATGCTTTTTGTTTTTGGCACCATTCTGAGTAAACTCTAGAGACTGTTGTGTGTGAAAATCCCAGGAGATCAGCAGTTACAGAAATACTCAAACCAGCCCATCTGGCACCAATAATCATACCACAGTTGAAATCAATGAGATAATATTTTTTTTCCATTCTGATGGTTGATGTGAACATTAACTGAAGCTCCTGACCTGTACCAACATGATTTTATGCACAGCACTGCTGCTGCATGATTGGCTGATTAGATAATCGCGTTAATATGTAGATGTATAGGTGTACAAGTGCTCATTGAGTGTAAGTGCTTTTATAAAATATAAGCTTCACATTTCTGCCTTCAAACCCTCCAAAAATGGGTCTCATTTACTTCCATTGTAAGTGCCTCATTGTAACCTTGATTTTTGCTTTTTTCTTTAAAGGAGGGACAAGTTGAAATAATTTTTTGTGGTAATCAACATTATGCCACAAATGCTGTCAATTGAGCCCTGGATATTCCTTTAAGCCTGTAAATGCAAAAATCTACTGTATTTTTTTGAAATCAGACCAAATTGCAACAAAATGTTAGATTTTATGTACTGCATTATTAAAATAAATTTACTCTGTCTCTGTTTTTGGTTGGAATGCCACCATCGCCACTAGAGGTAGACATAGCTTGAATTGCATTCTATTAATGAAGTCCAAAGCAGTGTGTATTCAATAATATAGTACAAAATGCAGGTTGGAATCAGTTTCTGTCAGTGCATCCGGAAAGTATTCACAGCGCTTCACTTTTTCCACATAAAAAAAAAAAAAAAAAAAAAAAAAGAATCACATGTACATAAGTATTTACATCCTTTGCCATGACACTCAAAATTGAGCTCAGGTGCATCCTGTTTCCACTGATCATCCTTGAGATGTTTCTACAACTTGATTGGAGTCCACCTGTGGTAAATTCAGTTGATTGGACATGATTTGGAAAGCCACACACCTGTCTATATAAGGTCCCACAGTTAACAGTGCATGTCAGAGCACAAACCAAGCCATGACGTCCAAGGAATTGTCTTTAGACCTCCGAGACAGGATTGTATCGAGGCACAGATCTGGGGAAGGGTACAGAAAATTTCTGCAGCATTGAAGGTCCCAATGAGCACAGTGGCCTCCATCATCCATAAATGGAAGAAGTTTGGAACCACCAGGACTCTTCCTAGAGCTGACCACCCAGCCAAACTGAGCAATCGGGGGAGAAGGGCCTTAGTGAGGGAGGTGACCAAGATCCTGATGGTCACTTTGACAGAGCTCCAGCGTTCAGAGAGGAGAACCTTCCAGAAGAACAACCATCTCTGCAGCACTCCACCAATCAGGTCTGTATGGTAGAGTGGCAGACGGAAGCCACTCAGTAAAAGGCATGACATGACAGCCCATCTGGTGTTTGCCAAAAGGCACCCGAAGGACTCTCAGACCATGAGAAACAAAATTCTCTTGTCTGATGAAACAAAGATTGGCCTGAATGGCAAGCGTCATGTCTGGAGGAAACCAGGCATCGCTCATCACACCTGGCCAATACCATCCCTACAGTGAAGCGTGGTGGTGGCAGCATCAGACTATGGGGATGTTTTTCAGCGGCAGGAACTTGGAGACTAGTCAGGATAGAGGCAAAGATGAATGCACAGAGACATCCTTGATGAAAACCTGCTCTAGAGCACTCTGGACCTCAGACTGGGGCGAAGGTTCATCTTCCAACAGGACAATGACCCTAAGCACACAGCCAAGATAACAAAGGAGTGGCTACGGGACAACTCTGTGAATGTCTTTGAGTGGCCCAGACAGAGCCCAGACTTGAACCCGATTGAACATTCTCTGGAGAGATCTGAAAATGGCTGTGCACCGATGCTCCCCATCCAACCTGATGGAGCTTGAGAGGTCCTGCAAAGAAGAATGGGAGAAACTGCCCAGAAATAGGTGTGCCAAGCTTGTATGATCATACTCCAAAAGACTTGAGGCTGTAATTGGTGCCAAAGGTGCTTCAACAAAGTATTGAGCAAAGGCTGTGAATAATTATGTACATGTGTTTTTTTATAAATTTGCAAAGATTTCAAACAAACTTCTTTCAGGTCGTCATTATGGGGTATTGTTTGTAGAATTATGAGGACTATAATGATTTTAATCCATTTTGGAATAAGGCTGTAACAACAAAATGTGGAAAATATATATTTATATAATTATAACTGGATATTTTATTTATATAAAAATTCAAATTTCAGCAACCCTTTATGAAATTTGATTATTATTATTATTTTCTTCCTCAGAAAGTACAGCAGAAGGTGGTGTCAGATCCTGAGAGTTTCCCCACACTGCAGAGTGTTGTGCTGCATGAGGTGGAGACAGATGTGGCACAGGTGCGGAATTCAGCTACAGAAGCACTGCTGTGGCTCAAACGTGGTCTGAAGTTCCTCAAAGAATTCCTTTTTCAAATCAACACAGGGGAGAAGGACGTGCAAGGAGCTCTTAGTAAGTCACATGATCAAATGTCAAACACTGTTGCTCTTGCAAATTCACACATGGTTCAAAAGGCCTCTGCAAACTCTTAGATGCAGATATAATGGGAAATAGCTGTCTGCTGGAATTATTTTTTTTACTGCTATCAGGATATCATTTTGTTTACTTCAGCAAAAGTTGAATACTTCAGCTGAATCAGTTACAAAACCAATGAAAGTTACAACGGAGGCATATTTTGACGGAGCCCTGTTTAATTTCTAACCCTGCTTCTTACTGTGATGGTGGTGATGTTATCTTTTTTTCTATCTAATTCTGAAAGATCTTTTTTTTTTTTTCTTTTTTTTTTTATCTCTCTCCAGATTATGCATATGGAAAAACACTAAGGCAATTTCATGGATGGGTTGTGCGAGGTGTTTTTGTGGTAATTATTAATGTGCTGTTTTCCATTCAAAGATGAAGTGTGTAAAAAAAGTGCCACTATGGCATCACCAGAGGAAATGACACAAATAGTGACTGTTTTCAAACAGATTTCTGGAAAACTCCCCTTGTCTTCCATTGATTGTACAAACGGATAGTCCCGCCCCAAACTCACACCATTGGTCAAGCCAGTGTTGCTACGTTGAGCTGTTTCAGATACTCAGACAAACCGAGCAATGTTTTGATAGCACCATAGTTTAATCAACCTACAAAATGAAAACCATAGTTAATTTTGGTTTACCATACAGTCTCTGCACATGAAGCTGGGTTATGAGAAATTATTTTTATGTGAATTCAAACCTCCTTATGCCTTTCTGTCTGTTTTGTGTGTGTATTTACCGTATGTGTATTAGCTGGCTCTACGGGCCGCCCCATCCTATGAGGGCTTCATGTCTGCTCTGGTCTCTCATGAAGGCGATGAGTTGAAGGAGGGCTTCACCAAAGGCATGCATAGAGACCTGGAGATCTATCTGCCTGCTATGGAGAAACAGCTGTCCATCCTGGACTCTCTCTATGATGAGTACGGCCTGGAATCAGACGAGATCGTGTGACTATCACATACAAACCGCACCGTTATTAGAGCTTGCTGCTGACAAAGCAGATCAGTGTTTCAGTGGTGGAGTTGTTCACACTCTCGCTTGCTGTGATAACCAAGCCTAATATGTGGAGGTTTGTGTTTAAGAAGGCAGGGAGGTTTCGGTAAGGCGGGGCTTGATACGACTGACCAATAGGAGCGTGTTAGAGAATGTGGAATCCGCAGACTCTGACTCAAACACCAGTAACAGATTTCCCTGCAAAATGTAAAAAGCCACATCAAATGCTAAAAGTGTTACAGGTGTTTTCAGGGAACAGATATATTTTTATAAACCTTCTGTTTTGCAGCATCAGAGTTCAATTGGAAAATTGTAAGGATTACATACCATATGTTTGTAAATGTAAATGTTTACCTGGCAGTGAAATCAGTGTTACTCACAGTAAATGCACTTTTGATTTTATCCTCAATTGAAATAATGCCGTGTATTCATTCAGATACTTTCTTTTCTCTCATCTTAGGCTAGCACAATGAAAGGAAAACAATATTTAGAGTCATTTAAGATTTTCATGTATTATAAACATCCAGTTACAATACTTACAGAAAGTTGGGTATAGTGTGGTGGCTTGTGACATTGTTTACCATTTAGCGAAGATTTCCACAATGGCTCAAATCTTGGACTCTGTGTTTCTTGGTTTAGTGGAGAGATTCCCCACTACAGAGAACATGTTGCTTAAATTCTGTAATGCATGCCAAGTTCTGAATTCATCTACAAAAGGAAAGATGTCATGGTATTTTCTTGCTTCCTTTATTTATTGACTTATTTATATAAATGATGATTATAACTGTTAATTTTATTGTAAGAATCACTCTATACTTAAATCATATGAACAATAGGCCTACTAGTGTGTGCATGTTGTGTTGCATGGGTTTCGTTTGTATATTTCTAAATGAATCCAAATTTAAATGACTAAATGATTAACAAATGGTATGAGGATGACCATTCGATTCAGTTTTGATTTGATTCTAAATGTATTCCACGAAGTTTTATCCTAAAATCCCTCTACCTGATGAACCAACATGGTGATTTACAGTGCAAATATGCCCCTTTAACATTGCACACATACTTTATTTCAACTCTAAGAATGGCTGAGCTAAAATGTCAGATTTTATCCATTTGTCCTCTTTGAGGCCTTATATTAAATCTTTATTAAAACATTAACTTCAGATGTTGTCAGATGCTTTTTTGTTTTTTATTTCTCCCAGGAATAGCACACATGATCCTTGATGTAATTGACTAGTATTAGAGCAGTATGTTTGTATGATATGCCTTTTTATATTTAACATTCTTTGTACTTTTTATTTACGTCCTAAGTGTTATTTTTAAATTGTATGTCATTTATACCAAACTGCCTGCAATGTGATTTTAATCTTAACATTGAAAAATATGCTAAATGCTTATCAAAATAGGTTATCGTTTAATTTTGTATTTTCAAAAATGTGAGGAGTCATTATCCATGCATTCAAGTGACAGTTTTAGATACAAGTAATGTTACGTGGTTGCTATGACACTCAATCCTTCAATATCTGGGTGTAGTTGCCAGGATACTCAACCACAAGGATGATCACTAGACTCAATAATAAGGGCCAAGAATAGAAAGATTGTGTTTATGTGCTTGTGCATGTGTGATCAAGAGATAGAAAGGTTTCTAATGAAACATAAGCAAAACACTGTAGTAAACAACTGGAAGCACTAATTCTCTTTGACTCTTGGAGAATGTATTCTACATGACTGATCTGTTGTAACTAAATTTGAATGTAGTATTTATTAAATGGTCATCATGACATTTCTGAGATGAGCTATGTTGTGTTCCATACACCAAGTAAACACTTTCACTATTCAGCAATGCTCCCAACAATTTTCAAAGGCTGGTGGGAAATCATTCCATAGGTCTGTTTTGGCAGTATGGTGGAATTGGTTCTGAGAGGCCAGGTTACAACTCTTGCTCTTACAACAGCACATCATACTTTCAACAACTTCTTGGGTCATGCTCTTAGTTTTCCAGTGACCTCATTCATACCACATCATTGGGAGGCAAAGGTCTAGTATGTAAAATTTTAGTACACCAAACAGAACTTAAAATATTTTGCATATAATACTATATTATTCATAAGCATTGGGAAATGTTAATAGAATTGAATGTGTGTAGGTGTTTTAAACGGATAGTTCACCCCCTCATGCTATTCCAGATGTGTGTGACTTACTTTATTCTGCTGAACACAAAGATTTTTTGAAGAATATCTCAGTTCTATTGGGCCTCACAATGCAATTGAATGGTGATCAGGAATGGATATCGGATATCATTGAAGCTCCAAAAAGGACATCAAGTTAGCATAAAAGTAACCTATACGACTCCAGTGATTAAATTGATGCTTCTGAAGTGATCCAGTTGGTTTTGATAGAGAACACACAACAATATAACTCCTTTTTCACTGTTCATATTGCAGTCTGTAGGCATGATCATGCTTTAGAGCTCAATTACACTACATAGCACTAGGTAGCACTAAAGGTTGTGAAATCAAGCTTGAATTCATGATCTCCAAGTAGAATGCTGTCAAGATGTACAGTCAAAAGGAGTTACATTTTGGTCTGTTCTCACCCAAAACCAACTGGATTGCTTCAGAAGACATTGATTAAACCACTGGAGTCTTATGGATTACTTTTATGATGACTTCATCTCCTTTTTGGAGCTTCAAAGGCCTGATCACCATTCAATTGCATTGTATGAACCTATAGAGCTGAGATGTTCTTCTAAAAATCTTTGTATGTGTTCAGCAGAAGAAAGTCATACATACTTTAGTGACATGAGAGTAAATGATGAGAGAATTTTCATTTTTGGGTGAATCTGTAAAAGTAAAGCAAGAAGTCACAAGAGGTCATGTGGTACATTGATTTTACAAGAAGAAAAGTATGTTCTGAGGCACGACGCAAAGCAATGGTAAAATAACTAACACATGGCCTTGAGTGGCTGCTGATATACATTGGCAGCAAATTTACTGCACACTGTGAAATTATGACATTATGAAAGTAAAAACAAAGTTTACAAACAAAAACGGATTCGTGTGGGCGTGGCCTAAGTCTTTGAACAAGGCTGATCCAATGAGAATTTTTATACTGATGAAAGCTCATTAAACAAATTTTTTGCTTAATATTAATAGCTTAACATTCAGAGTCAATTATAAGCAATATATTTGTAGGTTCATCCCCCTGATAAGTGTGACAACTGTGTAAAATTGTCTCAACTAATAGTGTGATTTCAGGGTGGGACAATCTGTCCAATGGGAAATGTGTTGATTTCGAAAATGTATTGGAATCAGTTTTTGATTTTTTTTTTTTTATAGGGTTGAGGCAGCACCTCCGCTCCTGGATGTTCCTGGTTGACACGTCTATTTATTTTTCATTAAAACATTTTCATCCCCTACCTTTCTATTGCATCTTGCATAGCCTATTTGCCACTCCCTCCGGTAGGTTAGGGATTTTCACTGGGCTGTGGGTGACAGCTGGGTCCTCTCATTTTTCTGCCTTAGAGGCCCCCTGTCCTCGGTCCTGCATGACCACTGTAATTTGACACCTTTTAACCTGCTCTGGTATAATCCATCATCATATTTGCAATATGGCAGCTGCCTTCTTTCCCTATTTAATTTAACCACCATCGCCAGTCTACTGGATTTCAAACACATTTCAAAGCTGACCCCCAAACTTCAGAAAGCCAGACTATAAGCTTATCAGAAAGTTTCCACCAAGCCCCAATGGAAAGTCCTGAGCAGCTACAGCTAAATAAGACTCAATATAAGACCTCACACCCTGTTCCATTTGGATCTCTCCAAAGTCTCATATCCTGGCATGTTCCCAACAAAGTTCAAAATCAGATTGTGTTATGCAATGCATATAAACCATTGCCTAGCTCATCTGCAGGCAAAATTACTATAATGCAATAAGTGGGGAAAGATATGACTGTATAATGCAGTTACAGAATGGCAACATCTTCAAAAATCTTTGTACCCAGCTCTCCTGGTTGCTGCCAAACACACACACGCACACACACACGGATACTGCCAGTCTACACTGCAAAGCCTTGTGCTGGCTCTATGGTTTGTTCTAGCACAAAGGGTTTGCTTCTCGGAGAGCTTTGGACAGCATCGTCTGTTACCTTGCTTAGTCACATTCTCTTCACAATGATCAATACACAGTCAGTCACTGTCAGGGCACATGCACACATAAACAGTCTCTTTGAGCAGCAGAGTCAAAGACTTGGCATAGAAATGCTGATAGTCATCTAACTGCGGCTGGCTGTGGTCTAGTACAAAGCTTAGTCAGCGACAATACTTTGATGAGCAAGAGAAACTCACCAAATATACAGCAATGAAAGCTGTATAATGCCCTCTGGAGCAAGGTTATTCTCACTAAAATTAAAATTCTGTTTCTCACCCACATGTGTTCCAAACCTATATGACTTTCATTATTGACTTTACTTGCATTGTTTAGTGCTAAAAACAATGCATGGAATGACTTGAAGTTTAGTCATGAAACTCTACTTGGTACAAGCTTGTAGTTACTTTAGATGATAGTTTACTGATTGTAAACTCTGCTTTTAAATAAATAAATAAAAATTATTGTATTTATATTTAGACCCCCATTGAGCAAGCTTAAGGTGACTGTGGCAAGGAACACAAAACTCCATAAGATGTTGGTTAATGGAGAAATATAACCTTGGGAGAAACCAGACTAACTGTGGGGGGCAGTTCCCTCTGGCTAAGCAGCATGAATATAATGCCAATATAATTTTTTTATGTGCAGGACAAGTCACGATTTAAAATGAATGAACTAAGTAAGTGTTAGGGGCCAATGTTTAAACAAAAAGCTTTTGTATTATCTGTAAGATTAATTATTAAAGTCTTAAGTTTACATTATTAATAAAAGACAATGCATGTGTTTGAACTTCTGCAGTTTGTAAGTTGACTGGTGAAGGCTGCAATTCATTTATTATCTATGTATTCCATTTTAAGAGTGTAGTCCATCCTTTGACCAAGTTGATGCAGGAAGAGGTCAGTAAAGTGCCCTGCAGTTCGACTGTAAGCTTGTGGCATATTCATTTCCGGTGGAGTCCATCTTAAGTCCAAGTTTCAGGCAGTGTCCAGTGAAGTATCTCCTGTTTGACGGTTGGTGCTGGCATCGGTTCATCCTCTGTGAAGTCCATCGTAATAGACTGAAGTGATATCTGGCTGGCACAGGATGCAGTTAGTCATCATCACTCAGCACGTAGTAGTGGGAGTTGGACATCAGGCAGGACCAGAGCTGGATCTGGCAGGCTCTGGTAACCTCAGGATATGTGTACCGAGGTTAAGACATCCCAGGGTTGCACCAACTCAAAAAGGAGGCGTGATTTCCAATCACGGTTAAGGTTGGGGAAAGGGTTAGGAAAGGGGCTCCCTATATCTTTAATGGCGGTTTGAAACTCATGCCCCTTTTTGGAGCAATACCTTCAACTATATCCTCTCTTGGGTTGGGGGGGGGGGTCATAACGCTGTGGCCCATTTCAGCTTATGGCGGCCCATTCAGCCCCGTTTCGCGGCCGGCCCACCGGGAAAATTCCTGAACCTTTTCATTTCATTTTATAAGTAGGTATGGATCAACAATATATATATATATATATATATATATATATATATATATATATATAAACCTCAAAATTCTTACAATTATTTAAGAGAAAATGAATCAAAAGTTAGCTTTTCAAGCTTTATTTTAACATTGTCACAGGACAGTATCAAACTTGGTACGAATGAGCCTTTACAGTACACTAGGACAAAACATTCATTCTTATTTCTATTTGTTTTTGTAATATTTGATGTTAGCATCTTTTCTTCTCAGTTTGTACAAGTTTGAGGATAACAGGGAGTTATAAGCTAAATACAGTCTTTTAGTGAAACTCCTGTTATAAGGCATCAATGCATTGAAATGTGGCAATTCTGCTCTTTTTAACAAGAGTATACAATAATATGAACATGCAGTTACACCAAAGTAATCAAGACACTTAATTGCATATTATTTTCATTTCCATATAATATTTTACATGAAATCTACAGATACGTCAGGAATATCACCCCAAGAAAGGTAAGCAAAGAGGTTTCTGTAGCAAATGCACCACATAGCTTATGGAAAACTGGCTTTGAGTTGATCAAAAAAGTCTTGTAAATCACAGATACTTAAGCTACATCTATCATTGAATATAACAGTTAAGTAAGTGCTGTATGCTGGATGCTACACCTCAGGTCCTGTAGTCACAAAAGGCTGAAGCATGCTGTATATGCTGAGGTACAATCAGACTGGACTTTGACACTGGGTATAAATCCATTTAAAGCCTTTAGACATCAATGACAGCATAAACAGTCCAGCCTTTATCCAACAGTCTTTAGCCAGAATAGCAGCAAAATGCTACCTCTGCAATAGCATACAGTAAATATATTTCAATAACAGCTTTAGAGCCTTCACATGTTTTGTTTTTTTCTCCCTAATTGAAGATCTGACCCATAACCCAAACAAATAAATCGGGTTTGCTTCAACACTACAAGCATGCCCTTAAATTACGAGAAAAGCATTGAACAAGGCTAAATTGAGGAATATGTGCACCCCATTCCACACATGGAGGTGGAGAGGTTCTGGCTTATCTTTAAGTGGTTTCCTGAGATATGAATGGAAATGGTACACTATGTCTTCTGCAAGATAACTGCAAAAGTGCTCCCACTGAGTACCTGGAGAGGAGGGTCTTACAATGTTTCCATAGTCCAATGCACGTTAAGCACAATCGACAGCATTTGTTGCATAATGTTGATTAACACAAAAAACAATTAGACTCATCCCTCATTTATTTAAAAGAAAAGAAAAAGGCATGGTTACAGTAAGGCAATTACAATGGAAGTGAATGGTGCCAATGCAAAAATATTCAAATATATACTGTTTCGAAGTACGCTCACTAAGAACTTTATTAGGAACACTATGGTCCTAAATATGTGCCAGACGTTGTCATCTACTGTTGTAGCCCATCAGCCTCAAAGTTTGACATGTTGTGCATTCTGAGATGATATTCTGCTCACTACAATTGTACAGAGTGGTTATCTGAGTTTATCGTTGTTACATCATCATGACAACAAGTTGTAATATTGGATAAAACATTACATAGATATGGTTATTAAGCCATTTTATTAAACTTAAATCATGTTAGCCCGGATAGTGTTTATGTCTTGTGGCGATACTTTTGAAACTGTGTGCATTTTAATGTTTATGGACTGGCCTCATTCACTTCCATTGTAAGTGCCTCACTGTAACCCAGATTTTTGCTTCTTTTTTATTTTTTAATAAAAGTTTTTTTAGGAATTAAAATACACAGGTCGAGATTGTTTTGTGGTAAATCAACATTATGCCACAAATGCTGCGCTTAACTTGTATTGAACCCGGAAAATGTTTTAAGCAACTTTAATATACAGTAGTATTGTTTGTGTTAAAAAACTGGAGCCTACTCAACTGTAAGTATATCAGCGTTAATCTAGTCCAAATACTGTCCCTGCTGAATGGACCAGCATGTAGGTCCACAGCAGGCTTCATAACTAGCTTAACCAGCAAGAGTTCCATAACCAACCATTTTACTTAGAATGACTATGCTGGTTGACCACCATCACCAGTTAAGTTTTGGTTTGTTGGTCCACCAGCTAGACCAGAACCAATCCAGCACTAACCAACAGAAACCAGTCTGGATTAGCATGGAACTTCATGCTAGTCTAAGCTGGTCAGATAGACTAGTTTAGCAGAGGTGATTTTAGGTTTTTCTTTGGCATCAGTTTTGCTTAATTAATGAAAACATGCGCAATCTTGTCTTGATATGGACAATGTCTTGGTAATAAGTTCTGCTGACACAGCTACAGCAAATTCAGCCCCATGCAAAGTACTACAGTAAAAACATCACATTGCATTCATACAGAGCACCCTGTGTGCGGGAAGATCTGATGGACCAGGAGAAAATGGAAACAGTACTACGCTGAGGTAATGAGGAGTCCTTTACTTCCCAGAGACATGCAACTCTCCTATTTCCTCTTAGTGCTGCCAACCATGGTGGCCAGATTTGAAACCAGGGCCAAGCACCATGTAGCAGAGGCTGAATGAATGGAGAAAGATGTCTGAAGTCCTGTTAGAGTTCTTAAGACCACAAGCGAGAGGTCCTGTGTGAGAACCATGGCTTTGCTGAGCATTCCTTTCTCAAGTGAGAAACGTGGCAACTCGGCAACAAAGGTGTTCAGATAATATGCTATTGATGATTCTGTTGATAATCTACGCTCAGTTCGTCTGCTGAATCTATGGTTTTCAGTGTTGTCATTAATATGGATCTCGTGACTTGCCAGTTGAAAAGTGACACTACTTTTTGTGTCTTCATGTAAAATATTTGCAGTTTGTTGAGTCAATGAAACAGTCAGATGTGCATTTGAGATGTCCATAAGATCTGGGGAAAGCAATACAGGGACAATACTGTTTAGATATTTGTGGGGGGGGGAAATTCAGACATAATTTTAAACCAAAAGATACATTAAATAAATTAGTTTTGTGGCTTTTAGTCCACGTCTGTTTTAACAAAGGCCTTTAACAATTACTTTCTTTCTTTTCCGGAAAAACAGACCAAAAATATTGATGACTTCAAATTGCTAATTTTGTCCAACAAAATGCTTTCTATAATATTCCTCTAATATCACCTGTTTCTGGTAATCAATAGCCAAAAGGCAAATCTTGTTCAAGACTGATGTGACTGATGTTTATGTAAACTTAACATTATTGGCTATTAAAAAAGGAATACTATCCCTTCATAGGGTCTATAAATAGACCAGGACAGCCTTACCCAGGCAAAAATGATCTGCAAGTGTGAAAGCCAAAGTCCTTCCCATCACACTCCTCTGCATCTTCATAGCGATAGCCATCCCCACAATATGCAAGTTTGCACTCTAAGAATGAGAAAGTAAAAGGGAGAAACAAATAGGATCATGTACATGACTGGCATCTAAAGATTGTATTGATTTTCTTTCATTTAGAAGAGGTATTTGATACATTATATTACTGTAATAGAACGACATGGAAAAAATGTACTTTAATAATTCTGCGCCAGACTTTGTGAACGATTGTCCACAAAACAAAGAGTAAATAGTGGAAAAATGTGTCAAGACTTTAAAGGGATAGTTGGGAAATTCTCTAATCATTTTCTCACCTTCATGCCATCCCAGATGTGTATGACTTTCTTTCTTCTGCTGAACACAAAGATTTTTAGAAGAATATTTCGGCTCTGTAGGTCTATACAAGTGCAAGTGAATGGTGACCAAAATTGTAAATATCCAAAAAGCACATAAAGGCACCATAAAAGTAATCCATAAAAATTCCAGTGGTTTAATCCATGTTCTCTGAAGCAATCCAATCGGTTTTGGGTGAGACCATGCAAAAATATAACTATATTTTTACAATAAATCCATGGCGATTACACTTCTAGGTGCCATCTAGCGCTCTGCACATGCGTCAAGCACTAAGAAGTGTAACTGATCTTGAAATCATGATTGTGCCTAGAGACTGCAATGGCAAGATGTACATTGAAAAATTAGTTACATTTTGGTCTACTATCACCCAAAACCTACTGGATAACTTCAGAAGACATGGATTAAACCACTGCAGTCTTATAGATTGCTTTTATACTGCCTTAATGTGCTTTTTGGAGATTCATGGACTGGATTGTATGGACATACAGAGCTGAAATATTCTTCTAAAAATCATTTGTGTTGAAAGAAAGAAAGTCATACACATCTGGGATGGCATGAGGGTGAGTAAATGATGAGAAAATGTTCATTTTTGTGTGTACTATACCATTAAGTACATTTTAGAAAATACAGAAAATACAGACTATTTTTAAGACATATCTAAGAAAATCAGAATGTACAGTTCTGCTCGTCGATATCCACTTCCCTTGCTACCAAGTGAAACTTTTAAGGATTTGATGTCATTAAACTGGCATATCTAGATATTAAATCATCCTCAAAGGTGCTTGTGGTATCAGCTTGTATCAACATGTAAATTGTGACTTCATATTCAGGTGGAATAATAAGAAAAACCTGTGTGCCCCTACAACCAATCAGATAAGAGCTTGCTAGATCGAGAAAGTGTTTTCCCATTTTGAGTGCAAATTGCATCAGATGATCAGTGAATGGACTGTGGGCGAACTGTCAGTGTGCTGTTGAGGATGAGACTAAATCAGAATTCCTTGAGCTGTGTAATAAATTAAGAGGACAGGTGTTTGGTGACTACTAAATGTAGGTGTTATTCCAAGCTTCACTTCAGGTAAAAACGGGACCTGCCTATTTTTGCATTCTCAATTTAGAATGCACTGTCACTTTAAACTGCTTTACACCATGCTGCTCTTTGCTGGGAATAAGCTGTCAGCTGGATCACTGCCTTTTCAACCTGATACTTACTGACACAGCCATCTGTGACCACCTTATTTCCATCATCACACTCCTCTCCGTTCTCAACTTGCACGACGCCGTCTCCGCAGAAACCCTCCTGGTCAGGATCACGCTCCATCGACTGAAAGGGGGTTAACTGGAATGAAAGAGTTTTTTCTTTACAGATCTTGGAAACTAAAAATCAATTGTATACAATATATCAGTAATAAAGGGATAGTTCACCCAAAAATGTAAATAAGAATTCACTCACCCTCATGTTGTTCCATTCCCCTTTGACTTTCTATCTTCCACGGAACACAAAAGGTGATGTTAGGCAAAATGTTAACATCAGTCACCATTCACTTTCATTGAATGGAAAAAAGTTGCAATGACAGTAAATGGTGATTGAGGTTGTCACACGGCCTAACATCTCCTGTTGTGTTAGAAAAGAAAGAAAACCATACAGGTCTGGATGAGGGTGAGTAAGATGATATGAGTAAAAGATGAATTTTCATTTTCGTGTGAACTATTGCTTTAAGTAATAAGATGCCCTTCAAAAACAATCAGGTAATGGGTACCTGAATTGGCATCCAGCCATCAATGTCTTTGAAGTAAAGTGACCTCTGATCTTTACGGAACGCCAGAGCGTTATCAGTCTGGAGACGGTTCAGCTCCTGTTCATTATTCACCACAAATATCTGCAGAACAGACATCAGATATCTTCAAATGTCCGATGTTACAACCAGGTCACATGACAAGTCATGGTAACAGTACGAGTTTCATAGAGAAAAACAAACAAACTAAGTTATTACAATTTTCCCTTAGTTGAACCCCTTACCCAAACCCTAAACCTAACCATGAATTTAATAGGTAAATAACTTTAGTGTACCAAGGAAGAGAGAAACTGTGCAGTGTGGAACGAAACAAGGGAAGTGTAACACAGGTTTTTGAAACATTAATACATGTGGAATGTGTAAGCAAATGTGTTCACAAACATTTCATTTCTTAAAAAAGTGTGGAGGAGGCTAGCTAAAATTTGATGCCTGTATTGTTTCGATTTGAAATTCTGTTTGTTGATAAATGCATGGATTGTGCATTATGACCATGTTTCACTATATTTGCAAATAATAATAGGGTGAAATCAGGTATATTTGGCCACTTTTTGAACAGATAGTTTGGCTCAGATTCAGAGAAAACCGACTGAGACTTATATTATAATATAAGTCACACCTTTTCACATCAGTAAACAAAAGCATGCAATTCAATACAGCTTCAAAATTCACGTTTGAGGTATGACTGTGTAATTTATGTTGTAGAACAAAACATCCATGTATCATCAAATAATGTTTACCACAGGCCTTACTTTACTCATAAGTTCAAAAACCCCATTATAAAATCCCATAGGGAAATCCTGAAGGAACCCAGCATTTTCTGTAAAATCCATAAGAAGTACAAATTCTGCACTACAAATCCAGGTCACTAATCAAATGAGCAAATTTGTGACAATGACCAACTTGTGCAAAAGGTAAGATTTCCTTGTTTCCATTGAAGCACAAGAGATGCTCTTTGGAACATTCTCAAATCAAGCTGGATGACATGGATCATCAGGTTTTGCACAAACATGTGTAGTCCATACCATCTCAAGTGCATGCTGTTATTAATGAAAAAGGGGACATACCAAATATGAAGAAATTCTGAAATTCATGTTAAATCTTTCAATTCCATCTTTCTCTTAAATTGTTGTGCTGATAATATCATTTGTAATTGTACAGAAAAATTCAAAATATAAGCATTTTAATTTGTGGTTTAGCATTTTGAACACCACTGTATCTGTTAATATTCAGACTAAGTCTCTAAACCACAGTGGCATTTTTGGCTTACCGCTGGTACTCTGGGATAGCTGCCCCAGAGCAGGTGGTGATCAGTGGAGGGGTTGTTGGCAATCGAGGGGGCATTGCAGCTGCAACGTCCTGAGCTGCCAGGTTGTCCCTTCTCCCCTTTCTGTCCTACCATGTACAGTCCTGATGGAGAGGTAAACAACATTTAGCTGAAGGCATGATAAATGTCCCTCCATGTGATGCAATATAATGGAGTGATTTTAAAAGCTACTAAACCTAGACCTCATCTATCACGAAGAGAGAGCAATTGAGTTAATATGCACAGAAACCAAAACAAGACAGCAGCTGTCCCGTGAATACAGTGATGACATAATGTTTGTAATTCTGTGACAAACTTGGCTGCTCCAGCCTTCAGTTAAGGACATGATGTCATGGCTCCAAGGCTCCTGTGGGGTTTCTGTTTTAGCAGGGGATCAAGTTGCTTCTGAAGCTATAAAAGACCAGTGGTGGGGCTTCCTGCATGGATTTAACAACCAAGTGCTTCCACCGTCCCTGCACACGGCAATAGCTAATGCAGCAAAATCATTTCATGGAACCCAGTGACCCATTCAAAATGTCCATGTGATACTAAAACTAACATGATGAGCTTTGTGTAAAGATGCCTACTAAAACAGAAGCTAAACAAATGAATAAATTACATTTGTGGACACCTTCTAATGAACACATTGGCTGGTCCCCTTAATTCTAGTGAATACAAATCAATGAGTATGATGACAAACAGAGGTCCATGAAGAAATGGTTTACTGAGTCTGGTGAACTTGACTGGCCTGCACCACAGCCATGTTCCAACATCTAGTGGAAAGCCTTCCCAGAAAAGTGGAAACTGTTAGGGAGGACCAATCCCCTATTAATGCCAAAAGTATAGAAATGTACTGCTGGTGTTTGGGTGTTCATAAACTTTTGACTACAAAAGTGCAGATTATAAATTATTAAATTATTATTAATAATAAATTAAATGAGGCCAGGGGATATTTGTTTTCTGTATAGTAGTTTTATGTAAATATAATACCTGAAGCAGGCAATCCAGGAGGGCCAGGGTGACCAGGGGGCCCATGAGGCCCTGCGGGTCCCATGGGCCCAACTGCACCATTGTCACCTTTTGAACCCTGCATCAGAAATTAAACATTAGGTTAATTTATCTCCAATCTTTTTGCACTTGTATCACGTTATTATGATATTTTGGAGGATGGATCACCTGCTTTCCTCTTTTTCCTGGGCGGCCGGTGGGTCCTCTGTTCCCTGAGCTTCCGGGTTCTCCTTTTGGGCCCATTTCACCCTGAGAAGATGTGCATGGATTGTGCATTATGACCAATAAAATACAAATATTGCTGTTTCACTATATTTGCAAATAATAATAGGGTGAAATCAGGTACATTTGGCCACTTTTTGAACAGATTGTTTGGCTCAGATTCAGAGAAAACCGACTGAGACTTATATTATAATCCATATTTGAATATACAAAAACATTTAAAAAAAAAAAACATTTAAGACATTTCTCAATTTCAGTAGTTTCACAGTTACAGTGTTGTGGCTTTGTAGTATATGATGTAATAAATACAGTTAACCAACAATATAATAATACTGTCATCATCACCTTCTGGCCAAGCATTCCAGGAAGACCCATTGATCCCTAGAAGAGAAAATGGTACAACCTTTGTAAACAAATTATATTTACATCTGAATTATGGCTTAGACCAATTATATTTGGAAAACCAAAGAAAAATTGTACCATAATTCCTAGACAAGGTAACTTACCCTGTCACCTTTTAAGCCAATTTCCCCTCTGAAACCTTGTGAACCCTAACAGGACAGAAGAGGAAGAACATCTTTTGTCATCTTTAAACACAACAAGAGTGGAATTGAAACATTTACACAGATTTCAACAAAGGACAGGGTGAGAATTTTTTGAATTCCCTCGCAATAGGTTTTGCGTTACCTAACAATAAATTGACCGTGGTATTAATACAGTAACCATATTTTAACCATGATATTTGTTGTGCATTTAGACCCACAGTGGTCAGGCTGAAGGCGACAGGGACAAAGAACATAAAACTCCATAAGATGTTGGTTAATGGAGAAAAACAACATTGGGAGAAACCAGGCTCACTGTGGGGGCAAGTTCCTCTCTGGCTTGAATATAATGCCAATATTAGTTATTTAATTGTAGTACAAGTCATGGTTTAAAATGAGTAAACTAAGTAAGTGTTAAAAGCCAATGTTTAAACAAAAATCTTTTGTATATTACAATAGTAATATTGTAGTAACTATAAGTAACCATGTTTTTTTGGCATGGTTAATCTTGTGGTTACTATGGTTTTACCATGGTATTTGTAGTAAAATCATAATAACCACAAAATAATTTTTATTACCATAGTTTTCATTGTCCTGTATTTTACTATGGTTGCGAGGGCACTCAAAACTTATTGAGTGGGAATGAAAAAAATGAAATAAATAATCCCTTCCTGTCCTCTTGAATTGTCATTCTGCCAACTTATTTACAAATTGGCTAATCACCAGAACATGAATATGGTGGATACTGAGAGGTAACTCACTTTTTCACCCTTATATCCAGGTAGCCCCTGTATAGAACGAATTCAGAAACATTCAGCTACTTTCAGCACACAAAGAACATTATACCACAAAGCAGATACCACAACATAGCAGTCAGAAATCAGTGAAGAGTGTCCAGACCTTGGGTCCAATTGGTCCTCTTGCCCCGGGCATGCCCATCAGCCCAGGGTCACCTTTCTCTCCCTGTTAAATACACATAAAATGTTATGTCACCGTACACAAGAGCATATACTCAGATGATGTCATATTTGTATCTTGTACTACTGTAGATATCAGTTACTCATTTTGGATCAATTTTTCATCCAATTGTAAATTAAAGTTTGAAGAAACAGATAATTGAAAACATTTTAAACAGCTTTGGGAAGAAAAAACAAACATTGCAGATTAGCCTAAATAACCTTTTGATGTACAGACAATTTGCTTTTCATCTTGGCGAAAGAGAATGCACTTCAGGCTGATTTTTGTCTAGAGAATCAGAGTCTATTCTATGGAGAAGGAATTGTGTTTACACTCACTTTGTGTCCAGCTGGTCCTTGCCATCCGCTTGGTCCCTGTCGCCCTGGGAGGCCAGGAGGGCCAGTGCGTCCCTGTAAGCAATGTTGGATAAGTTACTTAAAAATAGGAATTCAAGTGGGCCTGGGTAGCTCAGGGAGTAAAGATACTGACTACCACCCCTGGAATCACAAGTTTGAATCCAGGGCATGCTAAGTGACTTCAGCCAGGTCTCCAAAGCAACCAAATTGGCCCGGTTGCTAGGGAGGGTTGTCACATGGGGTAACCTCCTCGTGGTCACTATAATGTGGATCACTCTCTGTAGGGCACGCGGCGAGTTGTGCGTGGATGCCGCGGAGAATAGCGTGAAGCCTCCACACGTGCTATGTTGTAATGAGATGCGCTTTATTATCAGCTATTTTATTTTCAGCAGAACACAAACTAAGATATATCAGCTCTGTAATTCTTCAATTCATATGAATGGTGATCTGAACTTTCAAGCTCCAAATATCACAAACATTAAAGTAATCCATAAGACTACAGTGGTTAAATCCTTGTCTTTAGAAGCAATATGATAGGTGTGAGTGAGAAACAGATCAATATTTAAGTCCTTTATGTTTTACTGTAAATCTCCACTTTCACTTTCACATTCTGAAAGTTAAAGTGGCGATTTATAGTAAAAAAGATTTTAATATTGATCTGTTTCTCACCTAAAGTGATTGCATTGCTTCAAAATACATATTAAAACACTAGAGTCAAATAAATTACTTTTATGCTGCCTTTATGTAATTTTTGGAGCTTGAAAGGTCTGGTCACCATTCACTTGCATTGAAAGGACATACAGAGCTGAGATATTCTTCTAAAAATCTTTGTGTTCAGCAGAACAAAGAAAGTCATACACATCTGGGATGGCATGAGTAAATGATGAAAGAATTTTCATTTTTGGCTGAAATATACCTAAGGTATACAATAAATAGACATTATAAAGCTTAGTCTCTTAGTCTCACTTTATTTTAAAGTGTGTAATTTATGCACAACTATGGCATCACCAAACAGATTTGCAAAAATAATTATTGTTTTACAGATTTTTCAGATTTTTTAAATTCTTGGATTATGCACCGCATGCTGTAGATGAGAAACGCTGTAGAGACAAGTATAAGAACAATGATGTTCTTTAGTATTAGAATCTTTTTGATTCTACTCAGTGAGTATCAGCAAGGAGTTATAACCTCTGCTCCTTTTCCAAAGCATCCAGAATCTAAACTGGGTTGCACCTAAAGATTACTGTCAGCTCAAACCCTGGGCACTAAGGAGAAGGTGAGGCAACATGTCTACTGAGTGCTTTGAGGGCAAAACAGCCATGAGAAGAGAAAGAGTGTGGCAGCGAGAGAGAGAGAGAGAGAGAAGGGGGGTAGAGAGAACAAACTAACCCAAGCCCCATCAGTCTCCTGGCTTTAATTAAATTACGTGCTAGGGCCAGGAGCTGGGGATTGTGGGAGAGCCAATGATTTATTGGACCGCCCCAGCACTAAGCTAAATTACTATGCAATGCTGCAGTGCTTCCAACACCAGCACCACTCTCCTCTCAGTGTCTTTTTCCTCTAGTAAAACAATGCTCTTGTACACAATCCGGTATACTGTAGTTACTTCTCAGTTTACCCTTCAGTCCTGCTTTAGGTATTACTGACTCTGGTTATAAATGACTTCCAGGAAACCACACAAGCCCATCAAATGTGATTGTGGGAAAGGAACCAGGGGGATGTTCCATTGTGGATTGACTCTAATAAGGGCAACCACAAGTGTCCCCTGCTGGGTATCACTCTGGTGCTCATGAGATACAGAAGATCATGTGGACTAATGTGACCTGCATATCTGTTTTAAGGTTGCACCAGGGTTAATATATTCTTGAATTTTTTATTTGTATTTTCTTCTATTTCATTTTTATAATAAGGTTCCATTCGTTAACATTAGTTCATGCGTTAGGTATCATATGCTAACAATGAACTACATCATTTTTACAGCATTAATTAATCTTTGTAAATGCTATTTAATTTATTTTTATTTTTTTCATTTTTTGTATTTTATTTTTGTGGCTGCCAGAGTTAAAGGGATAGTTCACCCAAAAATTTCAATTCTCTCATAATTTACTCAGTCATACACATCTGGAATGGCATGAGGGTTTCTCTTTTCTGCTGATCACAAACAAAGATTTTTAGAAGAATATTTCAGCTCTGTAGGCTCTCCACTGCTCCTCCCTAGCAACCTTATAGGAGAGCCAAATAAGTGGCCCACTTCTTCCCATAAGCAACCAATCTGCCCAGCCATCTATGTGACATCTCTTCAAAAGCCACCACTCTGCCCAACTCTGTGAACTACTCATGAAATGTGGGCGCACCAGCAGACTTCCATCCCCAAAGAATTACCTGCCTGCCAATCATCACGCGGTAAGGACCCAGTTTTTTATATGTTTGATTATTATATTAGTACCCACCCCATTACCCAAAATACAAAGTCTGAGGCAAAATAAAATCTGAGTGCTCAAGACCTCACAGAGAAAAATTCCGAATCCTCGACTCCTGAAAAAAAAAAAACGTAGATTGATCATTCGCTAATGATAATATGAAATGCCTGACTTTATCAGAAGAGCTACGGCCTGAATAAATCCCACCTGATCTATATGTATAAGAGATGTCATAACTTTACTTAATCGGATAGCCAAAATTTTTGACAATATTTTTATGTCTAGCTGGATCAAGGAAATTGGACGGTAACTCATACACTCGCTTGGATCTTCATCCTTTTTAAGAATCAGACTGATCCGGGCTTGTGTCATGGTTGACGGAGCTTTCCATTCTTAAATGATTCCATATAAACTTCTAGCAAAATTGAAGCCAATTTTGTAGCATAAGATCTAAAAACCTCAGCGGCAAAGCCATCTGGCCCCAGAGATAACCTCACCAAGCTCCTCAAAGCTTAGCTCAGAATCAATATTTTTTTTTTTGCTCAGACGTCAATTTAGGAAGTTCTAATGGTTCCACAGTTTCTAATATCTTCATCAGTAGACGAAGGCGTGGAACTATATAGATCAAGATAGAATTCTTTAAAATAATTATTACTATCAGTGGCTGAGGTAAATATTTCACCACCAGCAGATTTCACTGAGGGAATGGTAGAAAAAGACTCACTCTTGTTTTATATACCTAGCCAGAAGTTTTCCTGCCTTGTTCCCTGACTCAAAATATGACTGTCTTGCCATGAATAGCCAAAAGTTTCAATCGGGTCAATTCTCTGAGGCCATTAGATGACATTCAGCGCTTCAGCTCTGCCTCTGTACTTTTAATATTCCCTTTCAATTCCACAAGTTCTTGTACTTTAGATTTTTTGGTGAACGAGCCATACTTTATGATCCGGCCCCTAAGAACCACCTTAAGTGCCTCCCAAGCCACACCCACAGAGGATACTGAGGACCAGTTGGTCTCTTAATATAAACATTGATTTCAGCCTTTAATGTATAATGTATTTTTTTGCAAAATTCCAAAAACAATACCAACTACATGATTTCCTTTTCTCCATATGTGGCAACACCTCTAAACTCACCAGGGCATGATCTGAGACTAAGATGTTTCCAATTGAGCACTCAACAACAGATGATATGAGGGACATACATACATATAAAAAAAATATATTCTACAGTAAATCTTATAAACTGATGAAAAAAACTATTTTTAAATCGATTTTTACACATCCTGTTAAGCGTCAATGTTGCTCTAGGAGGATTACAGACTTTTGCAAGTTCAAGGACTGAGTCAATCAAAAGATTATAGGTTACTCCCAATATTATATCATGAGGGGTACCAGCGGCTTGCAACATCCCTTCAAGATCTATAAAAAAGCCCTGATCATCAATGTTAGGTGTGTAAATATTAGCCAAAGTAAGATTTTGCCCCTGAATTTCTGCTAAAACAATAATGACTATTCCTAATTTATCTTTAATCTGTTTGAGACATTTGAATTGTAGATGCTTACTTGACTCCACTCCTCTTACTTGAGCCAGTACTAAAGAAAACATATCTACCCCATATCTTCCCAAATTTTTCAAGAAACACTTTCATATTTCTTACGCTTAAGAGGATAAATGACTTTCCTTCTTTTTATGGGGTGCACAACACATTCAAATAACAAGTGGAGCGAGACAGTCTACGCATATTAACATTTACAATTTTGACATATAAGAAAAAATAGATTGTGTGTCAAAAACAAAATTATAAAGATCACATTTCAGCATTAGTGCAACAATCAAACCCCGAACATCCCCCATAACCAAACAAACAGAAAAAAGAAAAATGTGCACATTAACCCCGCGCACGACCGCGCCAATTGGCGTCCATCCCTCTAAACTCAAACAGTCCATGTACACCTACGAGAGCCCCTGTGACAACTTTGCCGTCAGATTGCTCAAGTCCGGTGTTTCTATACAAATTTTGTGAGACAGAATTACACAACAAAAGATAATCTAGAAAACAACTCCAGTCAACCGGCAGAATAAACACAAAGAGTGTGTAGATTCATCCACAAAACTTTCCTGAAGTGTGTTACTTCCACAAAACTAGAAATAGCACGACAAAACAAAATACATGCAACCTGGACTAGAAATTGTAAAGTTATGATTCGCCAAATTGGTCCCCCAGAATCCACAAAAGTTATATGGATAAAAGAACTTTAGGACTTGGATCCATACAGGAATTAAAATCCAAAATGGTGTAAAACATGAAACTGTTTGGTAATCAATGGATCAATGTGACATTAAAGATTACCTAACATGACGGAACTGTTAAAAAAACTTTACTCTTACTTCAGAGCAAAGAGCTGACGCGGAACACGAATATTTCGAATCAACCAACAGTGCTGCGGTGAATGACATACGCAGCATGAACATGAAATGCTTTGAGTTCACTGAGCACAAAAATCATGATATGGAGAATGAAATAGATCCAGAGAACCACTTCTATACAAACAATTGCCATTGTGAGTATTATACGAACGAACAATTTAAATCCAGTATAAGACTGAACAACGCTTTATCGATAATACACTTTAACAGTCGAAGCCTGTATACCAATTTTGAAGAGATCAAGGACTACTTAAGACATTTTCCTAACTTTCATATTATTGCCATATCAGAGACTTGGCTAAATGTGAATAGAGAATGTGACACCAAACTCGATGGGTATGACTTATTTAATGTGAACAGAAAACTAACAAAAAAGGAGGTGGTGTAGCTTTATATGTGTATAGTGGGTTTAACTGTAAACTAGTAAATAATATGACAACTAAAACAGATAATATTATGGAATGTGTTACAGTGGAAATAATGGTTAAAAAAATCACAAAGGATCCTGGTTAGTTGTATATATAGGGCACCTGGATCATGTATTGATACATTTAACAGCAGAATTGTGGAAATGTTTGACTTGTCAAAGGTAACCTTTGTTTGTGGAGACTTTAACATTGACCTATTGAATGTGCACAAATTACAAAAGCACAGAGATTTTTTAGACACTATGTTTAGTTTAGGTCTTTTTCCCACTATCATAAAACCATCAAGAATCACAGCCAATAGTTCTACATTAATTGACAATATCTTTACAAATGCAGTTGACAGTAGAATAGAAAGTGGCCTCCTTATAAACGATATAAGTGATCATCTCCCTGTTTTTACTACACTGCAACACTTCTTTCAGAATAAAAATACAAAGAAACAAGAAGTATATTTGGGACATCTTCTGGACACAGTGGAAGCAGAAATGAAAATATTAAAAAAATGGTTCGATGTTAATAAACTGTCATTAAATATAAGTAAAACTACAATTATTTTATTTGGTAATAAAAAAATAAATACAAATGTCCAGATTAGAATTGAAATGTCTGAACTAGAAATAGTAAGTGAAATTAAATTCTTAGGTGTCATTATTGACAACAAACTCAGTTGGAAATCCCACATAACTTACATAAAGTCAAAAATTTCAAAAACTCTGGCTATCCTGTCTAAAATAAAATACATTCTTGATTCAAAGGCCTTAAAAATACTGTATCAGTCTCTAATAGTGCCATACATGACTTATTGCGTAGAGATCTGGGGAAATACATACAAAACAACAATAAAACCAATTCTTTTTTTGCAAAAACGTGCAATATGACTTATAAATAAAACAGATTATTATCATCCAACAAACAAGCTATTTATAAACTCCAACCTACTAAAATTGAATGATTTAGTGGAATTTAAAATAGCCAAAATAATGTTTAAAATAATAAATAATAAATTTCCGGACTGTGTCCAGAACCTGTTTCAAATGCTCTCCTTATGAGCTCAGAGGAACACTCATGTTCAATAAACCACAGATTAGAACAAATGTCAAACAGAGATGTCTGTCTGTTCAAGGGGTTAAATTGTGGAATAGTCTCAATGATGAACTGAAAACATGTAAATCCATAGGCAGCTTTAAGAAATTGTATATAAAAAAAAAGATTACATTATACAAAGCTGAATAAATTTAGCTTTCCTTTCTTTTAGTTATTATTTACGCAAGATGACTTTGGTGTTGTGTGTTAAATAAATAAAATGTAAAAAGGATCGGCGCAATAAGCATAAGCTTCAGCCGACACCTTTTCGGTCAAGCAACTTTTCTTTTCTTTGTGTTTTTATTATTGTTTACATTGTAATTTCATTTTTGTTTCCATGTTTGTTTCTTAATTGTTTTTAAGTTGACCGAAATAAAATTTGACTGAGACTGAAAACAAACTCAAGCCGCTAGGAGGAACCAGCACAAAAAGAAAACAAAAAGGTGCTCAGTTTTCTCAAACAGTCAAGAGACTGTTCAGTGAGTCTGTCCATTCAGCTACAAGGTGAGTACCACAAGAAAATTGAAGGCAGGTGCACACTGTACGATTTTGGCCACGATTCTGCCATTTGAGGCAAATTTCGGGAATCCTAAAGGATTTCTCTCATTGTGGGGCAAAATCATCAATCTTACAACGTTCAGTGTGACTTGTTCACAGACACCGATTAATAGCCTTTGCGATTAGCATCCGACGAAGTTTGGGCAGTGTCTGAAATTTAGCAACAATTTATACTGGTAAGTATTTATGGGATGTTTTAATCCAAATCAGCAAATAGAGTTGGATATAATTATAGAAATCTGTCATGTTTGTCCATCATCCATAAGGAATTTGCAAGTGTGATATATTATCAGCCTATATGAATTTTTGAAATTTTGCATGGCCGATAGGTTACTAATGTAAAAGAGAAAGATGTACTATAACCCAGGATTTTGAATTCTTTGACATTCTTTGTCCTCCAAGAACAGTTATGGAACAGAATGTATCGAATCTCACCAGTTTATGTCATTAAAAGTGTTAAAACTAGCAGAGTGTGCAGAGCTCGCCATTCACCCCTCCGATCTTCACAAAAAAGTACTTAAATATTGATCCGTTTCTCATTCACACCTATCATATCGCTTCTGAAGACATAGATTTAATGTCTCATATGGATTACTTTTATGCTGCTTTTGTGGTTTTTGGAGCTTGAAAGGTGTGGTCACTATTCACTTGCATTGTATAGACCCGCAGAACTGAAATATTCTTCTAAAATTTCTTCTAAAAACTTTTGTTTGTGTTCAACAGAATAAAGAAAATCATACACATAAGGGATGGCATGAGGGTGAGAAAATTATGAAAGAATTTTCATATTTGGGGGAACAACCCTTTAATGAGTTGACTGATATCACTTAAATTAGAGTTAAATATTTCAGAGCTATCTAGTGGCATTTTCATTTTCATGAAGTAAATTTTTATAATTGTATAACATACTGTGTATCAAAAAAAAGTATATTAATTTGTGGTCATTTCGATTTTTATTTCAGATCAACAAAAATATTTTTATTTAGATTTCATTTTATTTAGTATTAATAATAAAAACACTGGGTTGTATTTGTTTTGAATTTCCTTGCTCACAATATGCTGTAGCCATGAAAGAACAAACTTGAAACTGCAAGTGTGCACATGCTCTCACAAAGTGTCCTTCCCTCTTTTTTTCTTTTTTTTTTTAAAGGTAAATCCACTTACTGGAAAGTAGAGGACATTGACTGTCTCACCTTTTGTCCAGGTCTTCCAATTTCACCCTGGCAACACAGAGGAGGGGAGGGGGATGAAGAGCAGAGTCAGTTCATCATATACAATATATACACAGTCTTATTTTAAACTATCTGAGACAGCATTTTTACAGACCTTTACAAACTACATTGGGTAAAGAATGTTCCAGGTTCAAAACAAATTAAGCTCTATGTTTTTTATTACCAGAGATAATTGCTTCCACTCACAGAAATAGTTTTTACAGTAATGTACTGTACTTACAATCAAAGTTTAAGGTGCAAGAATTGCACAGATGTTTAAATACAACTTTTTGGCTCCTGTCACAACCCCAAGCTTGTAAACCCCATAACATTGGCATGATATATGCAATGAAAAGGACCAGACATGGACTATTTACATAAGTCAACTCCATCCACAGGATTACATTGGTACCGCATAACTAGTTCATCCACCTAGACGAGTAGTACCACTGCTATAAGGACAATTTAGACAGCTTTGATGATCAAATAACACACGTTTATGTTTATACGTATTAGTGGTAATATACAAAAATACAAAATGCTGCTTTGTAACCCTATGGAATGTCTTGCCCAATACACTTCCACCATAAGTGTAAACTGGATTTTAGTTATTATTCCAAACTGAAGGACTGAAATAATTAAAATGTGGTAATCTGAGTTTAAATTCATCAGTTACCTCAGTTACCTGTGCTGTCCTTTAAGCGAGGTTAAAACAGGTCAATTCAAATGTTTACTGAATATTAATGAGTCATAAACTAAATTAAACAATCAAATCTCATTAGCTTCCTGAACTCAGTGGACTTAGTCAACCTCGTTACTCTTTATTTCCTAAATGCTTTTGCATGCTGTCTTGCTCGAGTGTGAATGTAAGTCATACGTGTCATACCTTATCTCCCTTTGGTCCCTTTGGTCCCGGCAGTCCAGGAGGACCCTGATCATAACACAAACACTATTGTAGAACAATACTACAAAAACTTAAAGTCATACATATTTGTAATTCATTTTTGTCATAACGTTTGTTTTAAATGTCAAAATCTAAAAAATTTCTGTTCATTTCCAGGTTTAAGTTCAAAGATTTTGACTCAGATTTTCAGTGTGGTCTCTGACCTTTGAAACTCACTGTACATTCTGAAAGGACTGAAGGTGCAGGGCAGGGGTCAACTCTCTCCTTTGGCACTCTGAGTGTCTTTGTATGTCTCTCTCTTGGGGTTGTTTCTAAGAATGGTATGATGGAGCAGAGGCTGGCAGTGGAAAAAGGTCTATTTCTGGTCTAAATGTGGAGCATTAATGGCCTAGTGTGTCGCGGGGGGCAGAGCCAGAAAGACGTCTGGGGAACTCACACGGGTCTCACATGCTGAGAGGACTATAAAGGCTAACTACAGAGCTAGATCTCAACGTTATGACAGCCCAATGCTCTGCTTCCCTGAAGGACCTTCACCAACTACCCAATCCTCAACAAATGTGCATGTGATTGTCATTCTACTATAAAAAAGGAAAAACAGACCTGGTGTTACCTAACTATTCCTTAACACCATAGGGGACCCTTCTGGACTATTTTTAATTATTTTTGTATATAAACATGCACTTGAAATCCTTTGAAAACGAGATGGTACATCTCAAGAGGTAATTCCTAATAAAGACTTTCAAACACTACACAGACGTCTTTTACTATTGTCATGTATCTCGCGGCACTTTTAAAAGATGCTGTGCCAAGTTACAAGTCTGAAAAGGAGACGCCATAATCAGCTGGTCTGCCTATTGCTGTTTTGAGCACAACCGCACCCTGGACAATTATGTGTTTCCATATGTGTTATTTTCAATTGTTGGTGTATGAAAACATGCTCTAGATGGACATCTTTGACCGAAGTGATGCATTTCCGGTGATGTGTGACTGTTTGTGCGTCTTGTTTTATCTTCATTTAGACTATTTATGTTGCTTTTTATTTTTGTCTCAAATCAGTGAGGAATGCATGTGAACCAGTCAATACAATTCAAGCTGTGCAAAGGAACTGTTCTTGAATGATGGGGCAGTTAAAAACACTTGGACCCGATTGTAAAACCTTGAGTAAACAGATTAATTTATGAATGTTTCAAATATTATGACAGTTTGACAGTTTATGGCAGTGCTGTGCCTACAGAAAGTGAACAGTTTAATACACTCAGATGCAATGTGTTGGATGTGCATTACGTGTAAACCCTGAATGTTGTGGAGCTGGTTCATTCTCTTCCAATTGGGTTTCAAAAATGGCTGAATTTGAGGGGCTGCACGATGTTAGCCAATCACAACACTGGGCGTTACAATTGAAGTTTTAAGGAGGTGCTTATGCAAAAACTGACAGGTTTCAGACAGAGGGCCAGAGACAGGGTTGAAAATCATCATATATTACTAAATTATGACTGTTTTGGTGCAAAACATTTTTTTTACTAACATTTCATTCAACCTCAGGTAAGACAATACAATAAAAAATAAATAAAATAAAGAGTTTGTCATGACCTCTTCAAGAGTATGTTAGATCTGTGGTTATTAAGTGGAGGGTTGTGAGTCACAAATCTAATCATGCTAGCCAAATAAGCCAGTACAATCATATAAGCTAGTACAATTTAACACTGACACACTAAGCCAAACAAATGTCAACATGGACAGTCTTGTTTTTTCAAGGGTTAAGCTTGTAAATCACACTTCTGCTATTGTTTGTACATTTACAAAAGTAATGGTATTATTCTGCCTATGTCATGTTTAAAGTGTTGCATATTGTTGAGTATATGCTGTTCATTGTTTTATTAATACATGTCAATGTTTGATTTTAAGGACATTTTTGTTAAACTTTGCATGATAAACAGTTTTGGTACTGTTGAGCTACCACTTGACTTTCAATGTAAAATTTGGATTTTAAAGCAAAACCAGTGGAGAACCACTGTGTTAGACAGTTTTCAAATACATAACATTTGAGGTTTGGTAGTGAATGTACTTTTAAATCTAGCTTATACATTTCTTTCTATCTAACTTATATATTAGTTATTGTAGAGAACTAACCTGAATATAAAACTCAAATAGAAAAACTACAGATCCTCGCAGTTCAAAATTTTTCGCTGCACGATATTATTGCATTGTTTCATTTTAAAATCTTGTTGTGTATGTTTTCAAGCTGAAAATCTGGGCTTCGTGAAAACAGGCTTACAATTGTTGGTACAGATGTTGGTGATATCCATGTCATTTATGTGTTCGGATTTATCCTTGAAGAAATAGTTCACCCAAAGCTGTATGACATTCTCTCTTCTCTGGAACTCAAAAGGAGATATTAAATAGATAATTAGGGACTGACAAACACTGAGAGTCACCATTGACTTTCACTGCATCTTTTTTCCATTCAATGAAAGTGACATGTAAGACATTCTGCTAACATCTCCTTTTGTGGTACACAGAAGAACGTCATACAGGTTTGTAAAGATATGAATTAGTGAGAACGACAGAATTGCCATTTTTAATGAGTTAACTGTTTAAACTCAACATTATATCAGAAAAGGTATGAAGCACATACTGGAGGGCCAGCAGGTCCTGCTGTTCCTGGGGGCCCCGGGGAACATGTTTGGCTTGTAGGATTGTGCTTTTCTTCTGAGTTCCCTTCATTTGGTTTAATGCCATTATCATTCTATAAGACAAGTCATACATATAAATACATTTCAGAACTACATATGATGACAATATGTTGATGTTATAAAAATAACAGTCCATAAGGAGTTACTGTCTGTGCAGTTTCAGTGGTAAAAATGTCACTTCCTTTGACTTTTATGAACATATCCAGTGATTTATACATATCTTTCAGCTTGGTGATGTTGTGGGCATGGGAAAACATTCTGATCAGGTATACAATATTAGTCTAAGTCAAGTATCTAGAACTTACACATCAGAACAAATTACAGGTCCTGGATCAAGGGTCATGTATCAGGACTCACCCGAGGTGTCCACCGCCACAGTGAAGGGGGTGGGGGGAAGAGAGGGGGCGGAGGTGGACTCAGTAAACAGCAGGGGTTGAATTTCTTTCTGGTTTCCAGCAACTGCAAATCTGTAGATGAGTGGAAAATAAGTTCATGAGGAACATGTCAACAGACACGCAGTCCAGTGGAGCAGTGATTCACTCCATTGCAGCAGCGTAGCTAGACCCTGGCTGATAAGTCTGAAGCCCCGGATCTTTTGTTAATAGCCGTGAATGTTTTTTTTTTTTGTGATGACAAAAAAAAAAAGATAAAGTAAGGCTTAATGCTAATTATCTCGGTGTACAGGCAGGCTTCAATTCTGGCTTCATATGTAAATTAATTAAGATCAGTGAGCCCAAATTGCATTAATTGACAGTTTGCTCTTAAACTTTTACCTGCTCTTCGTACTCAAGTTCATCAGACACGTTACGAATGACTTGAGTGGGAGCTTTCTATTTTATCTCACGGGAGCACAGCTTTTCTGCATCAGAGGCACTGCAGTTTTTTTATGCAAGCCTTATTCCTAAATATATAATCTATATGCCTAATTTCTAATCTTCATTTGTTTTTAACAATCCACACACCAAGTAGTCTTTAATGCATGCACCAGTCATCTTGTTCAGTTATTCAGGTTTAGTCGGGAATCGTACGTGGGAAAAAAGAATGTTTATTGCATTAGAATTTCCTCAAATGCAACTCAAAATAGCAGCACAGTGAACTATAAGCCTAAATAGCATAATACATACAGTGGATGTAAAAATCTAAACACCCCTGTTAAAACAGCAGGTTTTTGTGATGTAAAAAATTAAACAAAGATAAATAAAATCAGACTTTTTGCATATTTAATGTAAAAATGATAACCTATGCAATGCCACTGAAAACCAAAGAGAGAGAAAAAAAAAAAAACTTAGAATAACTTTGCATAAATGTGCGCATTATTTTATAATTGGGTATGTGGCTGTGTTCAGAATCAACCAATCATCAAGCTCATGTGAAATAGTACACACCTGTTTTCACCTAAAGTGACTCTGATTGATCTCAGCTGTTCTTGTAGTATTTTTCTGACATCTTCTTGGTTGCATGCTACTACAATAGCCATGGGCCACAAAGAGCATGCAAAGCATCAACGGGATCTCATTGTTGAAAAGTATCACTCAGGTGAGGTCTACAATTTTTTTTCCAAGGCATTAGATATAGCATGGCAAACAGTGAAGACAGTCATCAACAAGTGGAGAAAGTATGGCACAACAGTGATATTATCAAGAACAGGATGTCCCTCCAATATTTATGAGAAGACAAAGAGAAAACTGGTCAGGGAGGCTGTCAACATTAAAGGAGTTGCAGCTCTTTCTGGAGAGTACTGGTTGTTCCCAACATGTTATTATATACTATTATCTCCTGTATTCTATATCTGCCTGGGCTATGGGGCAGTGTGCCAAGACCAAGCCTTCTGACCAAAAAAAAAAAAAACCAGCCTGGCAAAAACCTATATCCAGTCTCCCAAAACCATGTGGAAAAATGTGTTATGGTCTGACGAGACCAAGATGTAACTTTTTGCCCAAAATTGTAAAAGGTATGTTTGAAGCAAAAACACTGCACATCAGCAAAAGAACACCATACACACGGTGAAGCATGGTGGTGGCAGCATCATACTTTATGGGCTGCTTTTCATTAGCTGGAACTGGGGCTTTAGTGAAGGTGGAGGGAATCATGAATAGCTCCTACTACCAGTCAATTTTGGCAAAGAAACTTCTAACATCTTCTAGAAAGCTTAAATTGAAGAGATCTTTCAGCAAGACAATGATCCAAATCAACAAAAGAATGGCTTCAGCAAAAAAAGATGAATGTTTTGGAATGGCCCAGCCAGAGCCCAGACCCGAATCCTATAGAAAATCTGTGGGGAGACCTCAAGAGAGCCGTATACAGGAGATGTCCTGGCAATTTGACAGATCTGGAACGTTTTTGCAAAAAAGAGTGGGAAAATATTCCCAAGTCAATATTTGCTAAGCTGATAGACTCTTACCCAAACAGACTGAGTACTGTAATAAAATCAAAGGGTGCTCCAACTAAGTATTAGTTCAGGGATGTGCACACTTATGCAGTTAGGTTATTCTATGGATTTTTTTTTTCTCTCTGAAATGTGTCACTGGTTTTCAGCGGCATTGCATAGGTTAAGATAAGGTTGTAATTTTTACACTAAAAGGCAAACATTGTATGTGAAATGTAAATCAAAGTGGTTGATAGCCAATATAATGATGATATATTAGAAATAATTGTATTTATGTTCCATTTAAATTTAATTGGTGGGAATCAAGATTTAACACTTATTTTACACAATATTTACTCAAAATTCATTATTTTTTTAATTTATTTTTTTATTATTATTAGAATGCTTTAGACATTTTTTTGTATGTTGACTGAAGCTACTGTTAGATTTTGAAACTCGACACATGGAGAACTGCCACTTCTGTAAATCGCCCATCGAGACATGGTTATCAGCAGATGCCAATAATCTCAAAATGGCCAAATATCAGCCAGTCGATCTTTAAAGACTATTTACACCATTGCAGAAAACTGTATTTAGTTTTAGAGGTGGTATTTTAAATATTATAATCAAATGTTCTACCTCATTTTGTTTTAATGTGCTGATATAAACTGATAATCAAATTAACAGTGATTCCCAACCAAATTCAATTGTACATTTCTCTTATACATAAATAAATGTCCAATATTAACAATCCCAGCTGATTGCTCAAGGTTGATAATACCACCACACAGGACAAAAACATCTCTAGATATGATTTTGTGGGTATAATACAGTACAGATCATTTATTAGATCAGACGTCTAGATTAAGACCCTCTTATAAAAATATGCAATGCAAAAATGTTAATGATAAAATATCACAGTACATTTAGACCTGTGTGCAATAGAGTCACTGTATCCTAATGGCCAAAGGACCAAATATTTTCAGTATTAACACATGATAGACAATTTTACTGGGCTTTTTTTCCATACTATAAAAGCAAATCTATTAATACTAACAAACATTTGATCCAGTCTGCATATTACTTGATGTGTGCACAGCATATTTATCTGAATATCACAGCATAAAGCAGTTGTCAACTTTTAACTATTTGTTAAATATTGATTTTAATCAATAAACACAAATGACAAGTGTCCTCAGTGCAAGTCAAGTTATCAATATTCAGCTGAACTATACCTCACATAGCAGTTTGCAACTGTATTTATACAAATGTGCTTGATTACTGTGAATCTCGAGGACCAGCCACAAGTCTCATTTGCAGATGTAAACAAAAACTTCCTTGCATTTCATTCAGAGATAACCCATAATCAGACATATATCAGTATCTTCCAAACAAATGCAAAGGAAAGAGATGCTGCTGTCTTACCTGTTGGTAAAGGAAAAATGTTATCCACGTAGGAGAATGATGACACATAGCAGAGGAGTGGAAAATATAGTCCAAGTGTGAGTAGAATCATGCTGCTGGCTACAGTCTACCTCCAACTGCACAGAGGAGTGATCTGAGGTGGTTCTGCACTACTCTTCACCCTCTCTCTTTCTCTCTCTCTCACTCACTCACTCACTACCTCCATGCCTTTAAGAGAAGTGCATACCAGCCGATGTCTGTTACAACTCTTCCATGTATTGGCCCTGAGCTAAATTTACAGGAGGCAGCCGGTCAGCTGCCCGCTGTAGCCAATATTAGCCTGTTACTACTGGCAGCACCGCCTTTGTTTCCCCCTGCCTCAAATGGACAGAGAAAACAAAACGGTGTGGACATGAATGACATTGAAGTGACAAGGTGTCATGCCAATGGCTAACGCTGAACTACCGTAAGAATGCATAGTGGGTTTGGATTTTGGATCAAAGTTTTAGGATTTTGGAGAAATGTAGAACAAAGAAACGTTATGATGAACGTCAAATGAAAAATAAATGTTTAAGATTCAAATCAAATAAGAAAATTCTTTGCTTCCATCGAAAGATACTCTTTAAAACATTCTCAAATCATGCTAACACAGATCATCCGGTTTTGTATGATGGAGTGCATGCTATCATTAAAGCAAAAGGGAGACGTACTAAATACTTTCAAATTCTGATATGTTAATCTTTCAATTAAACCTTTTTCACTCAAATTGTTTAGCTGATAATATAATTACTAAAGAAAACAAATTAAATTATATGAGAAAATGTAACTTTTCTCAATTTGTCTCAGAACCACTGTAGTGCAGTATTATGATAAAAAGTCAATATGGCTGTTTGGGCAAAACTAAGCAAAACTTGGACAATCAGTTAATATGCACTCACTGAGCACTTTATTAGGAACAGCTGTACACCTACATATTCATGCAATTATCTAATCAGCCAATCGTGTGGCAGGGGTGCAATGCATACAATCATGCATATACAGGTCAGGAGCTTCAGTTAATGTTCACATCAACCATCAGAATGGGGGAAAAATGTGATCTCAGTGGTTTAGACCATGGCATGATTGTTGGTGCCAGACGGGGTGGTTCGATTATTTCTGTAACTGCTGATCTCCTGGGATTTTCACGCACAAAAGTCTCTAGACTTTTCTCAAAACAAAAAAATATCCAGTGAGCGGCAGTTGTGCATATGGAAACATCTTGCTGATGAGAGGTCAAAGGAGAATTGCCAGACTGGTTCAGGCTGACAGAAAGTCTACTGTAACTCAGATAAATGCTCTGTACAGTTGTAATGAGCAAAATAGCCTCTCAGAATGCACATCACATCGAACCTTGCGACAGATGGATTACAACAGCAGAAGACCACGTCGGACACTTTAGTAAGACCATAGTGTTCCTAAAGTGCTCAGTGAGTGTACATTTATACAAATAAACGCCACAACTTCTTTGTGTAATCAGTGTCTTGGTGTGTAACCCTCTGTAATGTCAGAATCTGAAGTACTTGAATCTGAGATGGGCTGTCACAAGGATGTAATGTACACACAAGCATAAAATGACAGAATTAGCTTGCATGCGTTGTAGTGGAATATCACAGATGTTTTCCAGACCCCTGACCCCTCTTTCCTTTCCTCATCTCCCTTTATCTATCTCTCCCTCCCTCTTGGTGTCCTTTTCTCAGGACGCATTGACCAGTGCTGCTCACAATTTATTGGTGCCTTTACTTTCCCTCAGAATTAATGATGGAGCAATTATGCAGAGGGTAATTTAAAAGCCCAATGCTTTACAACAGAAAGATGCAGCCTGTAAATGCCTTCAATCAGTGAGAGTGCAGAACAAAGAAGATAGACAGGCATGAGAGTAAAAAAAATTTAAGGCAGACATGAATCACTTTTTAATTTTCCACCACTTTTACCTAGAAGTCATTCATAGCGTCAAGAACATCATATTACATTATTTTATCAAGTAGTTATTCCAGAAATATGTTTTTACATCACCATATTTTTTTTTATACAATAACACATCAATTAAGGTAATCAAGTTTATACAAAAGCACTGAACAAAATTATAAGGCTTTAATACTGTGGCTGCTTTTGAACATATAAACATCATCATTCACACCATTCTACACATTTTCACATTTAGCTGTAAAAAAAAATAAAAAATGTTCCACCGAAATTACATGTCCTAAAATGGTTCAGAACATTTCCAAACCCGCAGTTTGCATCTTGAAGAGGCTGTGCTTGCCAAGACTAAGAAGGGAGAAGCTCTCTCTCTCTCTTGCGCTCTATCTCTCTCTGTGTGTGTGTGTGTGTGTGTGTGTGTGATAAAGCAGCACTCTAATTATACTTTATGAGAGAGCAGAAGAGGAGGCTAGGAACATATATATTAATCAGAGACTGAGATGAGCTTAAACAAAACTCCACTCAAGCAAAGCACATAAAACTGACCTAAGATCAGGTAAGATCACTTAAAATATGTGGCTGGATAACATCTGTTTAAATGAACAAATATGTATGAATGCATTTATAGGTTTCTTCTATGTCTTGGTCTCAACTATGTCTTAGGGAATTTTTCATGGCCACTGTCGGCTTTTGACTTGCTGGAGGTTTGGAAGGCATTATGCTTTGTAAAGCTGCTTTATAACAACAAGTATTGTGAAAAGCGTTACAAATAAATTGGATTGAGGGTCTAAACCTTGTAATATACCTTTATTTGTTATTTTTTTATTGTTAGTGTTTTCTCTTTCAGGAAATTACAGAAAGACCTGAAATCAAATTTATTTTGGACAGACTGAGATCGTCACATCCATGTTTTGTTGTTTCTGTTAAAGGTGGATAGGAAACAGAATACAAATTAATTAGTCACCTTTTAACCTGGTTAACTCATTTGTAAATGAATTTGTGGATAACCAAGTCTTAACTGCAACCATATGAAAATAAAAGTATAAACTGTTCAAACATTCTGTATTTTTGTTTCATATTAATAGAAATGCTGCCACCTACAGTAAGTTAATCAAATGTAGTGCATGGTACAGCCCTAGGTCAACCTCTAATACATGATCCAATCCCATCCGAAGCTTCTCTCAGCTTTTAAAGATTTGAGCGTGTCAGCCAGGGAAACTCCTGAGAGATAAACACAAACACAAAGGCTCACTTGAAGAGGAATAGGTTTGAATATGAATATTAAAGGGATAGTTCACCCAAAAATGAATATTCTTTCGTCATTTATTCACCCTCATATTTTCCCAACGACTTTCTTCCTGCAATGAAAGCGGTGAGTTAGACTAACATACTGCCTAACATTGCAGAAAATTAAGACAGACGCTTTCTTTATTGGGTGAACTATCCCTTTAAGGAAGTGAATCCTATACAGATTACTTCTAAATGCTTTTGTAATTCTTTAAAGTTTACCATTCTTCAATGGGGGAAACCCTTTTGAGTGTCAGTCTGGGATACACAGTGACTTTCAGTGTTCCAGGGTCACTATGACACCCAATCCTTCAATATGTCTGTGTGTGGTTGCCAGGATACATGTAGCATAACAGAGAGGGTCAACTTTCAATATGGGGCCTCATAACTTTCAAAAATAGAAAGGCCAGATATGTTTAATGTGTACGTTTGTATGTGAGAGAGAGGAGTGGGAAAGGATTGAAAAAAACGTGGGGGTGTGTTAGTGTTGACATTTACGGTTACACGGGGCCGTAAATGCCTCCTGATTTTATGAACTTGGTTCGGGACACAACAACAATCATTTTAAAACTCACAATGGTCATTCAAGCGAGATGTCATTTATCAAACGCCTTATTCCAAGTAATTTACAGTACACACTATTAAAGTTGCATTCCCTATGGAGCAACCTAGATTAAACATCTTCAACTCTGGGGCGTTTTGGGTTGCCGCCTGCAATTTTTCAGACTAACATTTAAAATCACACCATTCACACATACTGTGGACTAATTGCCAAAAAGTGGTCTCATTTTTTTCAGAAACCCTTCCAAATAATAAGAAAAAAAAAGACTCCAGTTATTCATAAATAATACTGTATATTTTTATAATCTTATGATGTTGTCCTAAATTTGGAAGCATGTACTTCTGGTTCTGTTCATGCCATTTCCCTCCAAAAACTCTTATTTTTTTAAAATAAAAAAGGTAAATAAAAAATGATTTACCTTACACAAAATGATGATCTGAAATGTAGATAGTGCTCTAATGCATTTTAGCCCTCACAGATGTGCTCGTCCATAGACATTCAGTCTAATTTTCAGTTCATGCACCACCCCCATTGTTTCACTGAATATCTCGGCCTCTCAGTGGACTAGAAGCTCAAGCTATGTGTCATTATTAAGCTCAGATCCTCCCTTTGCGATTATATCTAAAATTTGATCATCAACAGTCAATAACACATTTATCCCTGATGATATGTTTAGTATGCTTTTACTGCTGGAAATTTTTTTTCTGGACATCTAAGATATAACATTGGGTGGTGCTGATGTGCAATGCTGATATTTCAGGCCTTATTTGATTAATTTATGTAACAAAAATGCAGAAGTGATGATTATCTATAAAAAGTTCAGATTCTAAGCTTTTAAACGATACCCTATATGCCTGACTTATGTATTCAGAGACCTTTTTATCATATTTTCAGTTTCCAAATTCAGAATGTGGGGAAACTGGCAAGCAGATAATAATATGCTTTCCCTGTGTATTAGTTATAGTATTTAAAGGTGAAGTAACTTCTGTAATGAAGTTACAATAATACTGATTATTTTCAAAGAAGTTTCAAGAACTGTATTCTCTCTCCCTCCTCATTGGTTAGTTAAAACAGGCAGTCCCCATCCCAATCTCACTCCGTCTTTTTTAGCCAATGTTGATATAATCGGTCAGGATGCTCAAACTAACAGAGCAATGCTTTGATAGCAACAAAAAGTTACAATGTTTACACTTAAGGAAATTCTACATACTAATGGTTTACTTATATCCTCTGCATATTAAGCTGAGATAGGAGAATGTTTTTTTTTATTTACTTTTTTTTAAATGACTTCACATTTTAACTTTAGAATTTATACTGTACAATTGTAGAATGTCTTATAGAAACGGTTAATATTCAATATTGATAGTGTGTGTTGTGTGCAGTACCTGTTGTTTGCGGTCTGAGGCCGGGTCTATAAGTACATTGAGGAGGCTGGGCATCTGTGTGTTTTTCAGACTCTCCTGTAGTGCACCGCGGAGTTCCTCTACTGTTCGAACCAGATACCCACAACCACCAAACGCGCTCATCACCTGCTCATATCGCGCCTCTGGTAACAGAGTTACTGGAGGAGCTCTGAGACACACACACAAGCGCAACATTATTATGTTTGTTTCATCCCGTTAAATGTTTTCAAGTTAAAAAAAAAATAAAAATAAATCACACCATTGGTTGACCCAGAAATTCAAGCCGTGCGGCTCAAACAAACTAGCAATTTTTTTAAAAGGGCCACAGAAACACAGAGTTTACAGTATACTGTTTGGCAAGTTAGCCTATGAATAGCTTGTTTATAGACTCACATGGTGGTCATGTCTCCCATTTTCTCCATTAGTCTCCATGTCTCTGGATCCACTCCACTGTAGATGCCATTGTTGTTGATCACTATAATGATGATTGGCAGTTTGTACCTATTTAAAATTCAGCATGTCAAAAAACTTAGCATAAAGGTTATTGTAATATATAGCACAATACTATTATATCATGATTATACATAGTCGTTAGAGTCTTGCACTGCTTAAATGTCCAATAGACGGAGCAAACAATCTTTCGTAAATGGAAGATTATGGAATGCTAATTCAGAATGACCTGCAATGTGAGTGAAAGTGCAGCATGTGACATACCTGCACATGGTCTCCACCTCCATGCCGGAGAAACCAAAAGCACTGTCTCCCTCTACACACACCACTCTCTGAGCACTCTTCTGTGCCTGCTCCAAAACAGCTGCAGCAATGGCAAAGCCTGGGCCCACTCCCATAGTGCCAAAAGTGCCTGCATCTAACCTGTACAAAAAAAAAAATCTGATTATATTACTGCACTGCACTAAGTAACTAATTTGTAGGGCTGGGTATTGATACTTATTTCCCAATTCAATATGATGAATACTCCACTCCTACTTTCTCTCATTGTAGTAAAGGGTTGCGCATATAGTAAAAGATTAATCTTTGGATTTAGGAATGTATACTGAGATTGTTCAAATGAAGATCACAATGCATCAGAAAATCTATATTTTTACTCACCCCTACTAACTTGTCAATCAACTAATTTGTCATTTAGTACATCTACAGTACAGATATTACAGGGACAGTCATCTTAAGGAACTGAGATTACATGCCTTCCTCAATGGCACAACGGTGAGTTCAAACCTTCATCCTTTCAGTTGCCAGGCCAGATCTTTAACCTCTAGGTTAAATCACCCAACATTACACATACACTTACAGTCAAATGTTGGCTTGATGAATGTATTTTTTAAAACTCCCCAAACTGAGACCCCAATTTTGAACACTAACTTCTCTTAGAGCTTCCAAGCTACGTCCATCAAACTTGGCACAGACCTACAGACTGTTCTGGAATAGTGTGCCAAGTCATTTCTACCTGATCAGACTTATGGTTTTCACACAGCGGACAATTACAAATTTGAAAAATCCCATAGACTTGCATTTATGGAATGCTTAAATGGGCCAATGGAATGATAGTTAATCTAGCAGTTTTTCTTCCTGTAATGTCAGTATAACAATCAAACTTAAAACTTTTATAACTTTCAGACAAGGCTTTATCAAGCCAACATTTTTTGTCTCAATAAACTTTACCTATTTAGTTGTTTCTTATGATCTTAAAAACCTTTTGATCTAAAGGCATACGCTTAACTGCTTGAAATAATTTTTTGTACACAAATACAGTATACTGGGCCAATGTATACATTTTTTTTTTAATGAAAAAAATAAATAAACGAATGGATCAGTTGGACCGGATAGTGAAGAAGTGTCCAGCATACATAAGAACTCTGTTTAAAAAGAAAAAAGATTTGAAAAATCAAGCAAGAAGAAGAATCTAAATTATAAGATTTAGTTTATAGTTTTGTAGTTTTTATTTTGGTCATTACATAATTCCCATACTTTTCCGTTTATTGCATAACTTCCCATATGTGTTAGTTATTAGGTGTGTCCAAACATTTGACTGGTAGTGTTGGTATAAATGTGTATAAGTCTCCATAAAATAAAATACCTACCTAAACTTGAACACCTGTACTTGTTTAATAATCAAACATCTAGGATCAAAGACATCAACTATGAATTGTAGGGCAGGTCAGAGTGTCTCACCTGTGTCGTGGGAGGTAGTTGAGTAGCATGGTGCGGCCAATGTCCATTGTATTCGCTCCCTCACTCACTATGATGCAGTCTTTGGGCAGGAGTTCAGAGATGTGGTGGAATGCTATGTAGTAGTTCATGGGTAGAGTGGACTGGAGAGTAAGAGTCTGCAGGAAATAATGATGGGCCAATCAATCCCATAAACTTTAAACACACAGTTAACATTCTTTTTGAAAAATATATTCATGAATGTATTGTTAGATTGTGATTTCTTTTGAATGGGGATTCAAATATATTACCAGTACACACACATACCTTTGAAATCTGAGCATTGGCAGTCATTTTATCCCTCAAGGTCACCCACCATTCAGCATCAGATGGAAATCTCCAAGGCTCTGATCTGAAAGTCTCCAACAACTTCATAACAGTGTAGAAAAAAAGAAATAAAGACTTGTTACTCATTTCACATTCAAAGAGGTTAACAGACATTTACATATAGAATTGAAGGTACATTAACAAAAGCCAGTTGAATTCTAAGGCTCAAAGATAGAGTGGTAAATGGTCAAATAGTACTAAAAAACAATGTGTGAGGTGGTGCTGTATTCAGTGTAGTTTACCTGGCTGACCACAGTTCGTATATCCCCTAGTAGAGCAGATGCGGCTCTCACATTATTACTTAACTCCTCAGCACACAGATCCACCTGAACAAACATTCACATATCAACAACAAACAAACAACAAAGCACAGGAATCCTGTGTGAGGTGGAGTAGATGATCTGAAGGACATTCACACAGGTGGCGACTTGCAGCAAAAAAGCATCCTGAAGTCAATCATGTTCAATAAGAGCCAGGTAAACTGCAAATGAGTGACGCAATGCTGTGACTAACAATGGTAGTGAAGACTCACGTGATCTACAGTAGCACCTGTGAGATTAGTGTTGGCAAAACTGAGCAGAAGTTAAGAATTACTGTGAGTGCTTTCACTGTTCTATATGATTTGTCTCTGCACACACACTGTACAAGGATATCATAAAAAACTATGCATGGAAAACCGTGTCAGAAATTGTCACCATTCTGAGTGAGCAATTCACTGTAGGAATGCCTACCAGAGACCAACAGTAAAGCGACCTCCAGCGAAAACATCCTTGTCATTGGGAACAGTGGATTTGTAATTGAGGTGTAATGTCAATGGTGTAATGAATTTACCTGAATGACCTTCACATGGGGACTGAATCTAGGTGGGAAACCAAAATGCAGAATCCAGTTGAGTCTGGCACCCAGTAACACTACAACATCAGCTTGCAACAGAGCTCTACAACAAAGAGAGAGAAGGGTATTGCACAAAAAATGTGTTGCATTGCATTTTTAGAGATTGATCATCAAAATAAGGAAAGAATATTTAGAAACACACACACCTGGATCTTGCTGCAGCTACACAGTTGGGGTGGTCATCCGGCAGAACACCTTTTCCCATGGGTGTGGGAAGGAAAGGGAGTCCAGTGGCCTCCACTAGCTCCCTCACCTCCTTCTCCGTCCTGGCATATGCCGCACCTGCAACAGATCAACGCTATATCAGTCTGACATAAATCCATAGATGATTGATTGATTCATTTAAATTGATTGATTCATTTAAAACAAAGATCCAGTTCAACTAGTTTCATACATTTCATCAAGCTAACTGCGTTTTTGGGATACATGTTAGGTGATTAGCCTTCACCTTTGCCGATGATGAGCAGAGGCCTTTGGGCAGCCCGGAGCAGCCGGACAGCCTGTGTGATCTCCCTGCTGTCAGCCTGACTCACCGGAGGATCAGGACAACATGAAACAAACCTAGAGACACAGAAAGAGACATGTGACTGAGAAACATATAGATCAATATCTAAATGCAATGTATGCACATTTGTAGATTATCTAAACACAATGCATGTCCTTTTAAGAGTCTTAATGGAATTATAGGCAAATGGCACTGAAAAAAATAAATAATTATCAGTAAGAGGTCACAGCATAAAATGATGAATAGTGTAACACTGGCTGTTAAGCTTTTCATTTCTAAGATTCATTTTCAATTTCACATAAGGCACACCTGACACTGGCCCGGTCCACTTTGGCGTTCACCATGTCTCCAGCAATGTCTATGTAGCATGCTCCTGGACGGCCATAAATGCAGCTCCTTACAGCCTGAAAAACATGCAAACAGTTTCCCATTAATTGCAAAACATCTCTATAACAATTATATTTGCATTGTATATTTTGCTTAGATAAGAAGCAGTCATTTTTTCATTAAAGACCCCATGAAATGGTTCAACATATGCAATTTTCTTTTTGTGTTGACATTTTTTTATTGAAACAGGAAGTTGGAGCTGGACATATCAAATAGCTTGCCTTTAGTGTATGTCAAAGTCTGGCAAAACCACAATGTTCAACTTGTTTTTGCTAGTCAATGAAATTAAAGGGATAGTTCACCTAAAAAAAATTATTCTCTCATTATTTACTCACCCTCATGCCATCCCAGAGGTGTATGATTTTCTTTCTGCTGAACACAAACAAAGATTTTTAGAAGAATAATTCAGCTCTGTAGGTCCATACAATGCAAGTGAATGGTGACTAAAGTTTTAAAGCTCCAAAAAGCACATAGTCAGAATAAAAGTAATATGTAATAATCCATTTCTTCAGAAGCGACATGGTAGGTGTGGGTGAAAAATTGTAAGTTATTTTTTACTATAATTTCTCCTCCCTTCCCAGTAGCTGGTAATTTGAACGAGGAATGTGAATCGCCGAAAACAAGAATGTGAAAGTGTAGATTTATAGTAAAAACATTACTCAACCACACCTATTACACCACTTCTGAAGACAAGAATTAAACCACTGGATTACTTTGATGCTGCTTTTATTGTTTTTGTACCTTCAAAGTTTTGGTCACCATACACTTACATTGAGTGGACCAACAGAGCTGAAAAATTCCTTTAAAAATCTTAATTTGTGTTCAGCAGAAGAAAGTCATACACATCTGGAATGGCATGAGGGTGAGTAAGTGAAGAGAGAATTTTCATTTTTGGGTGAACTATTCCTTTAAGGAGAAGGGAGCATTTTATTACACAAAATGTGCACACACCTCTTCAAACAATACGAGTCATTAATATTTTGGTTCATTTTCCCAGAAGAGAAAGACTTTAAATGCATATACTGAATCTGCATAAAGTTTATTCCAGGAGTACACTAGCATTCAGATGGCCTTAGAGCTAACAGACATGGACTAAATGCCACAAATCTACAATTTTGATCTATTTAATTTGATTCCATACAATTTTGAATCCACAATTTATAAAAGACATTTACTTTTTCAACTACAGCTGGTATCATCTCAAGACTGCTTGGTCGAGCTGAAAACTTGCTATACAGACGACAGGCCTCAACCTGTTGGGGAGAAAGATAAGAGATTTCATGTATCAGTCGTAAAGACTAAGAGAAACACTAGAAGAATAAAAATAAAATACCGAACCTGGGGGAACTCTTGAAACGCTCCTGTGGTTTCCTGGTTTCTATCAGAGGAGCCGCCAATAACAATGACAGGCCTATTATTTCAAAGAATAGAAGACAAATATAAAAAAGGCCCTTTTAATGTACATTCACATTAATCTAACTGAATTTAGCTATGTGGAAGTTACCAGCAGTTCATGTTAGCATTAGCCATTCCTCCAAGTGCATGAATCAGCCCTGGTCCAGATACCACCAGGCATACGGCTGGGCTAGAGGGGGAAACACAACTTCAGCACTAGATCATGACTTTAAACTAGTAAAACTGTGCGATGAAATGAAAGGAGAAATATGCATACCGTCCTGTCAAATAACCGATAGCAGATGCAGCATAGCAGGCCTGTCGGTAAAGAGGAGACATATATAAAACAGTCCCAAATGGTTCTCATTGTAACGAGACAGGGATATATTTGAAAGAAAAGCGAAATGTGAGTCTTACTGCTTGCTCATTGCGCATGCCCACGTACTTGATGCCCACAGCTTGGGCAGCCATGGCCACCTCGATGACTGGAACACCAACAATGCCAAACATGTACTCCACATTCTGCAGATGGAGACCAGAGTTATATATATATTATTAATATACGTCAAAGACATACTAGACTTGCGGATGAAAATTATGATCTCAAAATTCAGTGCAAATAATTATTTTAAAAATGTATATAATTTTTATAAATATATACACATATATATATATATATATAAAGTGCAAGAAACTGTCTCATTGGAGTTAAAGGTATAGTTCACCCAAAATGGGGTGGGGGGTTGCATATTCAAAATATAATGCATCGTATTTTATTATTTATGTGAAGATTTGCTGCCCAACTCAATGAAAGAATGTGCACAACGCACATCTGTCTGTTCTTCCTTCAGGTAACCATGTTAACTTAGTAAGCAAGCACCAGTGACTGTCTGAACCGAATCATGGTTGGCTTAACAGGAGACGCCATAACCATCACGTTTTGATATGTGTGTTAAGTAGAAGTTCAGTTTTGAAGACGCTGCAGTCTGTTCCATTTAGCTGCCCTCTGTCTAGCTGTTTGAAACACTCGCAGCACATTGAGTCCACTACCACAAGACTGGTGGGGGTGTGTGTGTGTGTGTGTGTGTGTGTGTGTGTGTGTGTGTGTGTGTGTGTGTGTGTGTGTGTGTGTGTGTGTGTGTGTCTCCACATGTGTTCGCTCCTGTGGGGAAAGCCACGATGCTCCATATTGTTGTTGCTGTGATGATTCATGAAGGTTCCATTCAACAAGGAGAGTCGGAATTTCCAGATTTTAACTAGGGAAAGTGCAACGGAATGACACATTATGTCAGACATCTAACTTGGAAACTTGTGCGGAAATCTTCAACTCCCATTTCGTCAAGATGCAGGTGTGTTACATTATGCAAACGTGTCTGCAGGCAGGGTAGGGAGGTTTACAGTCCATTACAAACATTCAATAATATCCATTAACGAGTCAAAGTTCTTACATTAAATGATAATAAAACGTGTTTTGCAAACGTTTTGCAGAGACAGGTGTTCAAAACATGGTTAATTACACTCGTTTGATTATCATAAAGATTTGCACTGTTGGATATCCGCTTGGTTGCTATTAGACGTCTCTGACAATCAATGTACACCTAAAAACCACAATCGAATCAATCTCAAAATTAAAAATAAGCTCCTTCTTTGACACATTGTTTAGTTGTCAGGTAACTGTCACTGAATTCCGAATTAAGTCAGACATCACATCATGCATGATCACCATCGATCATCGTTTTCATGATCGATCATTGTTGCCACATCCGAGTACTGGAATACTTCCCTAATGGATATACAGAGCTGAGCTATTCTTATAGAAATCTACAAAAGTGTTTAGTAGAAGAAAGAAACTCATACACATCTGAGATTGCATGAGGACAGAATTTAAATTTTTGAGTGAACTGTCCCTTTGATGTTTTCAAATGCACTTTTGAGAAACACATAATATAATAATATTACTATTTAGACTTTTAATAATTGATGAATAAGACACACATTTGAACATATTACATATATATCAAGTAAACATATTTGCTCTGTTTCAACTGTAGAGTATAAATTATTACAAATGTATTAAATTATTATTTTTTACAGTTCCAGTGCGCATGCGCAGCACCTTTGACACACTGTCCAAGTTCAACAAAAGCAGGTGAAAGATTCATTAACCCGCGACTTTTATATCTTGACGGGGAAAAAAATAATAACACTACTACTCTCAACCTGGATAGTAACTTTACAAGTCTAGGTTATTTCAAAACATACAGAAGGAAAATTAGAAGCTTTGAGAAATCAATTTTGCAATAAACTCGCAGGAAATGTCTACGAACAAACAGACCTGAGATTTGAGTGCTTCAGCGATCAGTTGAGCTCCAGTCACTTCATCCATTTTCACCTTCAAACAAATAAGATTTAATCTATAGACGCATGAAACTGCTCGTCTGTTCTGCTTCTCTTCTTCTGCGCTGAATGTGTAGTTAAAATCAAAGCGCATATCTCCATCTACTGGCTACAAAAACATCTGAATAACAATAATAATAATGCGTTGTGCTTAGTTACTGATAAAGCAAAGCTTAGTGTAGCTTCATAAAAGCATATTTTCGATTTAAAATAAAGTGATAATAATTTATATTATTATTGCTATTGTAATTAATAATGCAAATGTTATTAGTATTTATATATTATCGTTATTTTTATCATAATAACTATATTAGCATTTTACGAAGTGCAAAGATCAGACTTGAAGCATGTTCAACCATCTCCTTGTCAGTTGTTTTCTAGTTGACAGACTCATCTTCCATTCTTTCAAACAAGTCTGCTAACAAGTGTGAATGTTTAAGATGTCAAGAAATAAGCCATAATGAAGTCAGACAATTAAAAAAAAAAAAAATCCAAATTAATTTGCCTATTATTCTGTTCCTCAGTAAATAAGTAGGGTCTTGTTTTTTATATCTGGAAATGGCTGCCTCTATTAAAAGTGTCTGTTAATGTATTCTTCACATATTGGTCACATATGTAATTTATTGTGATCTTTACTGAGAAAACATCAAGACCAGAAGTATTGCTACTTATATTTCAGCTACAGCTAATTTGCAAACACTGTAAGGTCCATTGTCTGGCCAACAAAAGGCCTTGAAGTTTACAGTGAACCAAAATCAACACTGTACATTGATTCTGCAACATGAAAAAAAAAATACAGTTTACGACTTTTGTGTTGTTAATTATATCAACATTGTCTGTTTGTAATGCAGCTAGCAGATAAGCATTAAATGGATTGTTCACCTAAAAAAAATCTAAATTCTTACATCATTTACTCTCATACCCTCACACCATTCCAGATGTGGATGACTTTCTTCTGCTGAACATAAAGGAAGAATTTTAGAAGAATATCACAGTTTTATAGGTCCTCACAATGCAAGTGAATGGTGACTAAAACCCTAAGGTCCAAAAAGCACATAAAGACAGGATAAAAGTAATCCTTAAGACTCCAGTGGTTAAATCCATGTCTTCAGAAGCAAAATGATTGGTGTGGGTGAGAAACAGATCAATATTTATGTCCTTTTTTTTACTATAAATTCTCCTCCCTCACTATGAATTGGCAAAAACAAAAGAAGGTGAAAGTGGAGATTTATAGCAAAAAAAGGACTTAAATATTGACCTGTTTCTCACCCACACTTATCTTCTGAAGACATGGATTTAACCACTGAATGTCTGGCCATCATTCACTTGCATTGTATTGTGAGACATTTTTCTAAAAATCTTAGTTTGTGTTCAGCAGAAAAAAGTAAGGCATACACATCTGGAATGGCACGAGGGTGAGTCAATTATGAGAAAATGTTAATTTGTGGGTGAATTATCCCTTTAAGTACAGGTGGGAATTAGAGGTAGCAGGCTTTGGAATAAATTACCAAATCTATTTTACAGTTTCAAGAAAAAAAGGTTTGTGAGTATGTGCACTGGAGAAAATACCAATTAGGAAACTATTAAAACGTTTTAAATTAAATAAAGAAGGATCATAATTTTAAGGTTTCTAACAATTCCAGACAATGTACAATAAATATTAAATCTTTCTGAAAAAAAAAAAATAAATACTCTTACACAGGATGTCAATATGTATGATTTTCTTTGCTTTTAACAACTAGATTTTTAACTAAATAAGAAAAAAGGCAGAAAAGTGTTAAGCAAGAGGTTTTGCTGTGTAAAAGGTCATTACAGACACAATTACTTTGTTCAACATTTCTCAAACTATGATACCTGATTTACAATTAGACATTGTACAACAAACACACACGCACACACACACACACACACACACACACACACACACACACACACACACAAAACTTCAGCTAAACATCATGAATATCATTGCGAAGATAATGGTTGTCATAACCAGTATTTGCCATATGGCTGTTTTTGTTCTCCTTCACGTTTGTTTTCCTGCCCAATGCTTGAGCTTCACTCTCTCTGTCTTCAAGATATGACTGCAGAATCTGGAAAAACTGAACATCGGAGAGATGAATCTGTTGTGCCGTATATGTAATACAAAGATGGCCATTCTATTATTTGCATAATGCATAATTATTTGCATAATCATACACTGGGCAAAGTTTTAAAACAAGAAGAAAAAAATACAAGAAAACATCTCTTAAAAATAAATATATATTTTTCTATGATTGTAATTATTTTTACACTAATTGTATTAATTAATATATCAATTACCTAAAGTTCTGAGGAGCAAACACAAATAATCCTCAATATCTGCAGTATTAGTAAATATTTTTCAATGGAAAAACAAAAATCTCTGACCTAATGAAGTTATCCCTTTTAACCTAAATTTTATTATTTTAAAATTATTAAATTTTGAAAATTTTAAATTTTCAAAATCAGCAGAGGTTGACATATTAGTCTACTTTGCAAGTGATGCAAAGTGAAAACATTAATGAAATAACAGTGGTGTGTGACTCACCAGGGTCCTGCTCTGGAGGTTGCTCAGAGATTTCCATTCATCCGTGTTTGTGTGGTCCGACTCAACAGTGACCACCAGTAGTGTCATCAAAGCCAATACTGTCAACCTGGATGCAACGCAACACACACACACACACACACACACACACACACGTTGATGCATCTAACCTTATGAGGACTCTCCATAGACATCATTATTTTTATACTGTACGAACTAAAGATTCTATCCCATTACCCTAACCCTCACAAAAAACTTTCTGCATTTTTATATTTTCATAAAAACATAGTTTAGTATGTTTTTAAGCGATTTGAATTGTGGGGACACTAGAAATTCCCTCATAAACCACATTTATAGCATAATACCCCTGTAATTACCAGTTTGTAACCACCTAAACCCACCAACACACACACAAAGAGAGACATTACAACCACAGCCCCTGGAAGAATAACTTTGCTCAGACAGTCAAACTTTCTTATCCTGACCTAAAAAGTGTCGGCAACTCACATTTTTTGCAGTGCCAGTGGTTGCTGGGTCAGTTTGCCGTTGGATTGCCTCTGTTTCCACAAGGCTTCCTCTACTTGCTTTTATACACAGCATATGAGGTATGCCACATATGAACAATTTGCACCTTCTGGCAAATTGCCATTTCCTTTTATTCAAAGAAAATCTGAATGAACCCTGAGTGCCATAATTTATATAATTAACTTGCCTTGTAATGTCACCATGGCTCCCTAGAGACATACAACTCAGAATAGCCTCTCCTTTACACACATGACTGTGTGGCGACACATAGCTCCAATGCCATCATTAAGTTTGCTGACGATACGACGGTTGTAGGTCTGATCACTGACAGTGATGAAACAGCCTACAGAGAGGAGGTGCACACTCTGACGCGCTGGTGTCAGGAGCACAACCTCTCCCTCAACGTCAGTAAAACCAAGGAGCTTGTGGTGGACTTCAGGAAGAAAGACAGAGAACACAGCCCTATCACCATTAATGGAGCACCGGTGGAGAGAGTCAGCAGCTTCAAGTTCCTCGGTGTCCACATTACTGAGGAACTCACATGGTCCGTCCACACTGAGGCCGTTGTGAAGAAGGCTCACCAGCGCCTCTTCTTCCTGAGACGGCTGAGGAAGTTTGGAATGAACCACCACATCCTCACACGGTTCTACACCAGCACCGTAGAGAGCATCCTGACTGGCTGCATCACCGCCTGGTACGGCAATAGCACCGCCCACAACCGCAAAGACCTGCAAAGGGTGGTGCGAACGGCCAGAAATATCATCGGAGGTGAGCTTCCCTCCCTCCAGGATATATATAACAGACGGTGTGTGAAGAAAGCTCGGAGGATTATCAAAGACTCCAGCCACCCGAGTCATGGGCTGCTCTCACTGCTTCCATCAGGCAGGCGGTATCGCAGCATCAGGACCCGCACCACCCGACTACATGACAGCTTCTTCCCACAAGCAATAAGACTTTTGAACACATGATCCCTCATGATCAACAATCAGCACTGCACTTTATTAATCCTCATTCTGTCAATATATTCTCCCATTCAATTAGTGTTTATATATATTTATACCTGTATCTAGTGTATGTGTATTCTACATTGTGTGTATTGTGTACATTTGTTATGTAAATTGTTGTGTAGGTATGTGTACATTTGTTATGTAAATTGTTTTGTGTAAATATGTTGTTATTGTCACTGTCATTACTGCATTGTTGCACGGAACTGCACACAAGAATTTCACCTGCTGTTGCACTCGTGTACACAGTAGTGTGACAATAAAGTGATTTGATTTTGATTTGATTTGATTTGATATAATGGTGCTGGTACTCATGGATTTAACCTTTAAAGTGGCATGACGAATGTAAAAAAAAACTGGTGGAGGTATTACTGAAATACAGGAATTGAAAAATGAAATATTTAATGAGCATGGCTTAAGGCCAATGTTGATAACCAATTATTATATTACACTAACAACCAAAGGTGTGAAGGCTTACGGAGACAGTTCTGTATTTTTTAAATTTCATATCCTACTGGAAACGATAATAAACGTTGGCAGCTCTACCTGTTGTTCCATCCGGACGACCCCACCATCTCCACTCGTATCTCTACCTGCTTCTCAGAGATCTCGGCCAGGATGAAGGAACATTACCTTCAGCTAAACCGGGCCATAGCAGAATTCCTTTTGATCTCAGCCAACACGTCTCTTGACCACAACCTCACTATTCATATTGGTTCAATTAAACTAACGCCAACCAGGGGTGCATTTACCAAAACATCATTAGACAAATTTGGTCACAACATCCATCATTAGCAACATAGTACAACGATTGGTGTTTCCCAAAACTGTAATTACAACAAACATTCACAATCATTGCAAAGTTGTGTAGTTGAAACTACATCTCTTAGTTCATAGTTCCTTATTAGTTTGCTAATTGCTAAACAATGTTCCTAATTAGGATGCTTCTCTGTTTTCTCCCTACAGCTTGAACTTGCAGCTTGGAGGTAGGTTCTCCTGTACTCGGCAGTGGCTGCATTCAAGGTGATGTTGTTGTCAACAGATGGGTTCTCCTCTAATGTTGTCTGCTACTGCTGACTTCATCCTTGAGTTCCTGAAGCTCTTCCATCCAGTAGGGCCTGTAGTTCTTACGAGCGCCCCGTAGGATTGTTTCTGAAGCTGCTTTCAGAATGGCCTGGTTAAAGTTCCTGGTGACTCTGTTGATGCTCCTCTTCTGCCCGTCTCCTCATAGCCCCAACAGGTTGAGTGGCTGTTGAAGTCTCCAACAACTAGGTGGTTCTCAGCAGGTAGGTTTTCCACATACTGCAAAGACAGTTCTTTGTCTGGGGGACAGCACAGGTAGATAGTGTATATAGTGATGACAGAGTTGTCCACTGTGATGCTGACTCCTTGAACTTCAGCTTGCTGATTTGTGTCCACTTTGATCTCTTGTGCTGGAATACTGTTCTTGATGAGCATCAACACTCCTCCTTTGTGTCTTCCTTCCCTGTTCTGCCTGCAGGATTGGTATCCTCTGATGGTAAACAGATAGTTCAGAGTCAGGTGTGTCTCTTGGATACAGGCTACATCAATGTTGTTGGCATCAATTTTATTAGTGAGAGGAAGCTTTTTGTTGTACACCCCAGAGTCTAATGTAAAAGAATCCCCACTATTGCAGCACAATGTATCTTTCACATTTACATAGTGAACACAGATTTTGTATCATCAGCAGCTTTCTCGAATTAAACAGCATTCTGATGTAGCCTACATGTAAATGAGATTTTATAATTTAATATTCACTGAAGTTATTACTCCACCCTCTATGTAATACCATTAATGACAGCTCTATGTTGTTGAACCAACGTGGTTCTACCGATGGATGTGCAACTTAGTTACTGCAATTTCAGAAACAGTCGTCACTAGCTAGTTAATTTCTCCAATGATACATTGTACTATGTTGATTTAGCAGTGAGTTATGTTGTTTATGGAAAACAAATCCCAGGACAGCTCAGAACCTGAGAGAGGTGGTAGATGACCAACTTGCAGATTTGTGCTTTATAACATCAGGAAAATCTGATCTTTCCTGTCTGAATATGCTCCACAGCTCCTGGTCCAAGCTCTGGTCATTTCAAACTGGACTACTGTAATGCTCTGTTGGCCAGCCTCCCAGCTAGAATGATTAAGCCACTGCAATTGGTCCAGAATGCAGCAGCACTTCTGGTCTTAAATCAGCCAAAGAGGGCTTATGTCACCCCACCCTTGATTTTACTCCACTAGTTACCAATAGCTGCCTGCATCAAATTCAAGGCTTTGACTCTGCCTACAGGACAGCCTGTGGAATAGCATTCTCTTACTTCAATTCCCTCATCCAGGTTTATGTCTCAACTAGCTCTCTGTGGTCAATGAAAGACCGGCTCCTGGTGGTCCCGAGGCACAAAGTCTATTTCACAATCATTCACTTTCTATGTTCCTCTGTGGTTGAATGAGTTTCCAACCTTTACACGATCTGCTGAAACCATCTCAGCATTCAAGAACCAGCTGAAAACACATCTGTTCTGAGAGCACTTAACCAATCCACGTTAGATGCACTTACTTAATATTTAACTATTTAACTTTCTTCTATGCTAGCTTCTATACTACTCCAGCCTCTTTGAGAACTTGGCAGTGCAATAGTGCTGATATTATTGACTTATGACAAATTGCTTGCTATTTTCCTCATTTGTAAGTTGCTTTGGATAAAAACGTCTGCTAAATGACTTAATGTAAAATGTAAATGTAAGTGAAACTACCTCATTATAAACAATAAAAAAAGTCATTTAACTTGAGATCAGTAAAATCCACTTGAAACTGGTAATCAAAAAACTGAGGCAAGAGCTCTAACGATCTTGGTTAGAAACAATCAAATCAAAAATAATTTTCCTAAGCACAGAGACACCAAGCAGTCTGAAGCACTCCAGTCTGGTAAGCACAGGACCTCAAACCTAGAACAGCTATCAGATTCTGCAGCTCACCATGATGGAGCCTCATCAGTCCCCAGGGGTGGTGTGTTCATTAGGGCGATATGGGCGACGTACTGCCAATTTTTCTAACCAATTCTATCATGGCAACAATCATTATCAGTTTTCTAATCTAGACGTCTGATCTGCCACTAAATGTCCAATCATGCTAAAGTTGTGCTTAAAAGGGCCCCGCCCCTTTTGGGGCGAATTCAGTCAGGTTGAAAATCGCCCCAGAAGTCTCTCATAGACTCTCATGTAAATTTTTTTTTTTTTTCAAATATCAGAGCTTTCAATACAATCTCTATGGGTTCTGGGAGGGCTTGCACTTACGCACTTTCGTCATACGTAACGGAACCATGAACTTAACTAAGAAAAGAGCGGGTAGCAGCGTCAATCAATTCACGTACTACTGTCAAGATGACTAGCGTTCAGTGCAACTCAATTGTCTCTTTGAAAGAAGTTCCTTTTAGTCGGCGAACGAATCAAGATAAATTGTCAACAAACAATTAGGACCTCCCAGACCAAATTTAATCATTCAACAGGTTTCTACTAAAGGGGGAAAGTCCTACATCCGAGGATTTCCCAAAAATTGGTATGAACGAAAAACCTGGCTATCAGGCTGCGACGTAGCCAATGCAGTTTTCGGCTACCCCTGCCTACTCTTTCACCCTGAAGGCAACACGGCAGACAGCAGTGCTTGGACAGCGACTGGTGTAACAGACATGCACCATCTTTCAGAAAAGATAAAGAAACATGAGCTGTCAAAGACCCACATGGATAGCTGTTTGAGATTGTCTGCTTTGGGGAGAGTGAACATTGCCACTCAACTGGATGAGGGATACAGGCTAGCTGTCTGTCGCCACAACGATGAGTTTAGCAAGAACCGCCACATCCTCAACAGGCTAATCCAGTGTGTGAAGTTTTGCGGAGTGTTTGAGTTAGCTTTGCGAGGCAAAGATGAAACTGAGGGCTCAACCAACCCTGGTATTTTTCTTGGACTGTTCAACTTTGTGGCACAGTTAGATGAGGTGTTTGATGAACATCTTAAAAATGCTAAAGTTTTCAAGGGCACATCAAAGACAATTCAAAACGAGCTACTGGACTGTATGCTAGCTGTTGTGAGGGAACATATTGTGGTGGAGGTGAAGTTGGTGAACTTTGTAGCCATCCAAGCTGACGAGACCACAGATGTTTCTGCACAGACACAGCTGGTGGTTGTGCTGAGGTACATCGATAGCAACCATAAAGTGCAGGAATGCTTTTTTGAGTTTCTTCCCATCTCGGAATCAACCTCAATCTCAATTGCCAGAGTGCTTTTGGAGAGACTGAACGGTCTTTTTGCAGACGACCAGAAAGTCAAACTCATTGTGCAAGCTTATGATGGAGCCAGTGTGATGAAGTGAGAGAAGGCTGGTGTGCAGTAAAAGGTGCATGAGCATTTCAAGAATGCCCATTATGTGCATTGCTATGCGCATCAGCTGAATTTGATCATGCAGCAAACTACTTCTCGCATCAAAAAAGTTAATATTTTCTTTTCCGATCTGAGCGGGATTGCAACTTTTTTTTCCCGGTCACCCAAACGGACCAGCGTTCTTGACCAGACTGTTGCACGAAGACTGCCCAGAGCTTCGTCCACATGGTGGAACTTCAACAGCAGAGTCGTGAACACTGTCTATGAGAATCGAGACGACCTCATACAATGTTTTGAAGCCATCAGATGATGAAGATTTAATTTTTTTCCTGTGGCTTTTTCACAAAATCATTTCCCACTTCGATACTCTGTACCAGAAGCTCCAGAAGAAGGACATCGATGCTGTCTTCATCAAACGTGCCCTTGACAGCTTCACAAGCAGTGTGCAGGCCATAAGGTAAGATTAAACAATATCATTCGATCGTTCTCAAAGCAAAGCTTTGTCATTTGAAAATGTATGCATGAAAGGAGACTGCATTTGTGTTAGAAATTACATTATTCTCATTATATATGGCCAGTGGTGTAATCTAGCTTACTTTATATAATGTGTATACTGTATACTGTGCTGAACATCCAGGCTAGGTGAGACACAAAGGTTAACTTAAACACTAAAGACTTTATGCATCCCTGCCCATTTTAAGTGGAACTGAAATCTTTGTACAATACGTGGATAAATTGCATATACCTGTGCATCACATAGACTACAGTACTGTACATAGCCTAACAAACACATTGGTCTGTTTACCTTCAGGGACTCCTCTCAACAGCAGCTGCAAGTAGCAACAGGAACCAAAAGACCCAGAACGGCTTTGAGAGAAGAGGAGAAGCAAAGGCTGTCTGAAGAGGTCTGCGACACCATCCTGGATCACACCAAAGCAAGGTTCTCTTTCACTGGCCACCCTGTGAGTGCTACCATACTGCAAGCAGATATGTTTGAAAGGTACTGCCATTCATTTCCTGATGAGGCTCTGAATGCCACTGTGAACGCATACCCCATGCTGAACAAGGCAAAGCTCAAGACAGAACACTCTCTGATCTATGATAATCCTGAATTCAAGGGCTGCTGTGGTGCACTGGCACTGTACCAGGTTCTCATGAGCTACAACCTCCAGGAGAAATTCTCTGAGACTGTGACTCTGTTGAACATCCTCATAACTACTCCCATGACAACAGCTGAAGCAGTGAGATGTTTCTCAACTTTGACACGAGTTAAGACATTCCTGCGAAATTCAATGGGCCAGGAACGTCTGAATGCACTGGCCATGCTTTCCTATGGGTGTATGGGTAAATCGTGAATGAATTGAGTGGGACTAGAGTTCACCGATGTGTTCTTATAATGTGTGCTGTGCATCGCAGACTCTCTGTCGCTACCCTCCCAGTATTTGTATTGCAGCCTGGACTCTTTAATTTGATGATGTTTAATAAAGTATTGTCTTTGTGAAATAGTCTGGGTGGTTGTGTGATTTATCTTCTGGCATTTGCAAGTAATTAAATAAAATAACTATTACACTGGTGGCAGCGGTGGGATACTAAATTAATTTAAAATAGATTAATAGTATTAAAACTTGGAAAATGTCAGAACCACAGCCTGAAACCCAGAGGAGGCCGAATCCTGATATGGGGCATGCCTCAAGAGAAACGGCCATTAATGGACAGTTAAATGCTGCACCCAGTCCGGTATTTATACCTGAAACATTTACGAGTACTGGCCGTGAGTGGTCAGACTGGTCAGAACAGTTTGAAATGGCAGCAGAAATAAATGACTGGGATGAGGGACTAAAATTTTCATGAAAAGTTCATATCGTTGTTATTTTCTGGCCGTGCACGTGATACTTATTGTGGTTTGCCTGATGAAGCTAGAAAGAATTTTGGACAATTATAAATGGCAATGGGCAAATGTCTGGAGCCATGTGAAAGCACTGATTGGAATCGTGTCGGCTTCACGTCACGTAAGAGGCAACCCAATGAATGTGTGCGTGAGTTTGGTAACGCATTAAGGAGCTTAATTGTGCAAGCTTATCCATCTGTAGATAATGCAACAAGAGATTTACTTGCCTGAGACCATTTTATTGCACACATAGGTTGTGCTGATACACGCATTCATCTTCATAGTGCCAAACCAGCAACATTAGAAGGTGCAATAATTCTGGCTTCAGAACTTGAATTAATTAGGGATTAGGAGCATAATAATAACAATTCAAATGCAAGAGTGTGCGGTGTTGTCAGTGAAAATGTGACGTCATCTATCGATGGTCAAATACAAGCACTGTACGTAGTTGTGGAAGGGGTTCGTCAAGAAGTCAAAACCCTGCAAGTCACTGTAAAAAATTGTGCATTGCCTCCCTCAGACCAAAAGGTGTATCAACCCTCCAATCGACGGGATATAAGGCTGCATCGATTGGAGGGGAATCAAGAGTGAGGGGAGGCATGTTGGGAGTGCGGCTGTACTCGTCATTTTAAGAAAGATTGCCCATATGTTCCAGGAAACGTGAAGGGGCGGGCACAGTAGGCCTGGTGTCCACCCCTCTTCCAGCTGATTCAACGTTTAGATTGCCTTGCCCCCTTCAGGATGGTTGTGCTGGGGTATATATGTTTGGTTAAGTGGGAGGGGTGGAAACGCGTTTATTAGTAGACACGGGAGCACAGGTATCCATTGTTCCTATGCAGTTTTGGTTAAAAGCTACCGAAGGGGGGGTGTGATTTATCAAGTTATCAGGGCAATGTCTCTGTGGCTAATGGAGGAATTATGGAGGTAATTGGCCAGTGGAGGACTACATGCCAATTTGACTCTTTGGCATTGGTCACTGATTTTTTAGTGGCAGATATTAATCCAAAAGAGGTCTTACTGGGTAGTGACTTTTTGGTTAAATTTGGGGCAAAAATAGATCTACATGAACGGTGTTGTTATTTGATGGGAAACATTTTTTCAATACAATTACATCCTGACCAACTAATTCCATCAATGCCTGTTGTGGTGCAGGGACACACTCTAATACCACCTCGTAGTGAAATGATCATTTTGGGGTCCATTGAGGGAGCTCCAAAAGGAAAGATAATAAATATGTTGGAACCGTGTTCTTCCCTGCCGCATCACTGTGATGTGTTCGTTGCACGTTGTTATTAATGTGACTGAAGATTCCCATACTTTATAGAATGGGATGAAAATTGGAGTGGTAGCCACAGATATAGAGATTGGGGAAGGGGCAGAAGATCTGGGGCTGTTGGATGGTCCTAAAGCGCTGATGCTCTGTTCTCTCATTTTGGGTTGGACATGAGGGGTTTGTCGACAGCACAATGTGGTGCAATTCATGAGGTTTTGGGGCGTTATATTTAAATTTTTAGTACAGGCGACACCGATTTGGGCAGGACGCATTTATTGAGTCATCAGATTGATACAGGCACTGCTAAACCTATTAGGATGGCACCTCGCCGTGCACCCTTGCATTTACAAGAGGAAGTCACAGATCATATAAGACAAATGTTGGATAATAGTATCATACAACCTTCATGTACCCTTGGGCAGCCCCAGTGGTTAGAAAAAAATATGGTAGTTTACGTTTTTGCATTGACTACAGAAAGTTAAACGAGGTGACACAGAAAGATGCGTATCCACTTCCAAGAATAGATGATGCCCTGGATAGTTTGGCAAATGCCTGCTGGTTCTCAACACTCGATCTTGCCAGTGGTTACTGACAGGTTGAGGTACACCAAAGAGATAAACCTAAGACTGCTGTTGTTACTCGACAGGGCCTTTTTTAATTTAATGTGTTAAGCTATGGGTGGGATTATTGCAGGCAAGTAAATCAAGCTCTGTTTTGCAGCCAAAATAAGATTTTGAGGATGATTTCGTTAGGCTTCAGTATGAAGATAGTGAGCTTCAACAACTCATTGAATTGTTAAATAATCCCCAAGATACAGGTGAAACTCAAAAAATTTGAATATCGTGCAAAAGTTCATTAATTTCAGTAATTCAACTTAAAAGGTGAAACTAATATATTATATAGACTCATTACAAGCAAAGTAAGATATTTCAAGCCTTTATTTGATATAATTTTTATGATTATGGCTTACAGCTTATGAAAACCCCAAATTCAGAATCTCAGAAAATTAGAATATTGTGAAAAGGTTCAGTATTGTAGGCTCAAAGTGTCACACTCTAATCAGCTAATTAATCCAAAACACCTGCAAAGGGTTCCTGAGCCTTTAAATGGTCTCTCAGTCTGGTTCGGTTGAATTCACAATCATGGGGAAGACTGCTGTCCTGACAGTTGTGCAGAAAACCATCATTGACACCCTCCACAAGGAGGGAAAGCCTCAAAAGGTAATTGCAAAAGAAGTTGGATGTTCTCAAAGTGCTGTATCAAAGCACATTAATAGAAAGTTAAGTGGAAGGGAAAAGTGTGGAAGAAAAAGGTGCACAAGCAGCAGGGATGACCATAGCCTGGAGAGGATTGTCAGGAAAAGGCCATTCAAATGTGTGGGGGAGTTTCACAAGGAGTGGACTGAGGCTGGAGTTACTGCATCAAGAGCCACCACACACAGACGGGTCCTGGACATGGGCTTCAAATGTCGTATTCCTCTTGTCAAGCTGCTCCTGAACAACAAACAACGTCAGAAGCGTCTTACCTGAGCTAAAGAAAAAAAGAACTGGTCTGTTGCTCAGTGGTCCAAAGTCCTCTTTTCTGATGAGAGCAAATTTTGCATCTCATTTGGAAACCAAGGTCCCAGAATCTGGAAGAAGAATGGAGAGGCACACAATCCAAGATGCTTGAAGTCCAGTGTGAAGTTTCCACAGTCTGTGTTGGTTTGGGGAGCCATGTCATCGGCTGGTGTTGGTCCACTGTGCTTTATTAAGTCCAGAGTCAACGCAGCCGTCTACCGGGACATTTTAGAGCACTTCATGCTTCCTTCAGCAGACAAGCTTTATGGAGATGCTGACTTCATTTTCCAGCAGGACTTGGCACCTGCCCACACTGCCAAAAGTACCAAAACCTGGTTCAATGACCATGGTATTACTGTGCTTGATTGGCCAGCAAACTCGCCTGACCTGAACCCCATAGAGAATCTATGGGGCATTGCCAAGAGAAAGATGAGACATGAGACCAAACAATGCAGAAGAGCTGAAGGCCACTATTGAAGCATCTTGGTCTTCCATAACACCTCAGCAGTGCCACAGGCTGATAGCATCCATGCCACGCCGCATTGAGGCAGTAATTAATGCAAAAGGGGCCCAAACCAAGTACTGAGTACATATGCATGATTATACTTTTCAGAGGGCCGACATTTCTGTATTTAAAATCCTTTTTTTTATTGATTTCATGTAATATTCTAATTTTCTGAGATTCTGAATTTGGGGTTTTCATAAGCTGTAAGCCATAATCATAAAAATTATATCAAATAAAGGCTTGAAATATCTTACTTTGCTTGTAATGAGTCTATATAATATATTAGTTTCACCTTTTAAGTTGAATTACTGAAATTAATGAACTTTTGCACGATATTCTAATTTTTCGAGTTTCACCTGTAAATCGAAAAAGGTAGAGAGTAATCCTGAACTACGGAAATTTTTGGTAGTTTAGGACCAGTTGCAGATACGTGACCATATACTGGTGAGACTTCCTCCTAATTCAGATACTGCTGATAAAATACAGGTGGTTCTCCCTAAAGGCACTGTTCCTCAGTTTTTGAAGATGTTGCATAATGCTGTTACAGGGGAACATCTGAGAGTGCATAAACTGCAAGGCAAAAATAAGGATTGTTTTTATTGGCCGGGGTGGTTTGCTGATGTAAGGCAGTGGTGTAGAGAATGTGAGGACTGTGCATCACGCAAGTTGCCAGGTTATAACCACCGGGCCCCCCTCTGCCCTTCTGTGGTTTCACGCCCTTATGAGCGTGTTGATTTGGACATACTTGGTCCACTCCCAGAGACCTCTAATATAAATCGGTATATTTTGGTGGTGGGCAACTATTTCTCTAAATGGACTGAAGCATTTGCTTTGCCAAATGAAGAGGCAAAATCAGTTGCTAAAATCCTGGTTTAAGTCCTGAGTCTTCAATCTGATCAGGGCCATAATTTTGGGTCCATACTTTTTCAGGAGCTTTGTAAGTTGTTGGAAATAAACAAAACTCGGACTGCCCCATATAACCCTAAATCAGATGGTCTTATTGTACAGTTCAATAGGACGTTACTTTCCATGTTGCCACTTTACGTGGATAAATACCAACAAAACTGGGATTCTTTATTGTCTTATGTGATGATGGCTTACCATAGTAGTGTTCATGCTTCAACTGGTTTTACCCCTTATAGAGTGTTGTTCGGGAAGGAAATGGTACTGCCTGTGGATGTTATGTTGAATGTAAACTTGGAAGAGACATTTTACTCTCCAAGTGAATATATGGAGCGTACTACTGAGACCTCATCTACTATGGTAGAGGCAGTAAGGCAACATCAGTCACATGCATTTAATCAACAGAACTAGTGTTTTGATTTTCAAGCTCAGGTACAGTACTATTCAGTGGGTGAACTGGTGTGGCTTAGAAACAAGGCTCGGAAAAAGGGAGTTTGTTTTAAGTTGCAGAGAAATTACAAGGGGCCTCATAAGATTTTGGAACGATTTTCTGATGTGTTGTATCAACTGGGACCAATAAAGGGTGGGACTACAGTGGTGGTTCATTGTAATAGTTTAAAACCATATTTTTCTCGATTTGTTTCAGAGAGCCTTGATGGAAATAAAGAGCATGGTCAACCACAATTACTGAAACAGTCGGATCATCCATCTCAGACAGTGGTCCAGACTGAACTAGATTAATCCAGCCAGTTGGAGGAACAACCCACAGAAGAAACGGCTTGCGTTGTGTCCTATGGGTGTGCAGTGATTAATGTTGTGGTGAATTGGGTAAATCCCAATTGAGTGGGACTAGAGTTCCTATAATGTGTGCTGTGCATCGCAGACACTCTGTCGCTACCCTCCCAGTATTTGTATTGCAGCCTGGACTCTTTAATTTGATGATGTTTAATAAAGTAACTGTCTTTTGAAATAGTCTCGTTGTGTGATTTATCTTCTGGCATTTGCAAGCAATGAAATAAAATAATTACAATATATTGATAGGATATTGGTCTGCTACACTGCTGCTGCAAGGCAAGCACAGACACTGCCAGAACATACACAGATATACTGAGTAAAACATGTGGACATGCTGCTGTACAATTAGACAAATACAATCCCCATGTAGTAGATCTAGACAGGTGAAGCAGGAGGGATTCAGAGAAAATTCTTGCAGTGCACTACAGTTGCAACACTTGACAACTCTCTAAAAGTGTATGTTGATCTAGCTGTGACATTTTAATAGGATATTGGTCTTGGTGGACTAGACATTGTGGGGGTTGTGAGTGAGGGTATATGCTTGAAATTAATTTTGTAGACTAATATAAATTGTGCCTATGTTCATTTCTTAACAAAAATGTATTTAATGAAGAAAAAGGTAAGGGAAAAACAGGAAACAAATGGTCAGCGTACATGTGAAATCCAATACTGTTTAAAAAGCATCCCAGGTACCTCATGAAGTTGGTAAAACTATTTTAGTAAGATTAGTTTGGTAGTATGCCATTTCAAACTCAGCCTATTGATTGATTTCCTTTAACTGCTCAATCTGATGCCATTTTAATCTTTTTACTAATAGCATCTCAGTGCTGACAGTGAACAATAATTGAAAGCTTGCAAAAAGAGTCTAAAAATTGACATGCACTCTGAACTCTCCAGAACACAGGAAAAAACAAGGCAGAACGTGTTAAACTTTCATGAACCCATTGAAATGATTAACAATAAAAAAAAAAATACAAATAAAAATGTGAGTTCATTACAATTACAATCAGTTTGACGTATAAAGACTTTGTCATTGATGTGGATATGTCCCCATTATCCACAGCAGGGCTTTCAAAAAGGCCTTTCCATCACTTAAAATTTTAGACCAATTTAACTTTTTATGTTTGGCTATAAATAAGATAAAACGATTGGATTTAATGCTTACCGTTCACCCTGGTGCATCATAGTTGTAATGCAGTAATAATTTGTGACATGAACAAAAACTCAAATGACAACTCATTTATTTATTTAATCAACCATAAAATATACAGGAATCTCTTGTTCTGAGTAGGGGGAAAGCAGCCAGTAACCATTCACTGCACCAGCCAGTCTCCATTTTTCACAAAATAAATGGGCAGGAAATCAAACGCCGTTACCTGCTGATCCCCACTCAGCCAGGCAGCGGTCTGAAACAGATTTCCAGTTGCAATCATTCAAAAATCAAAGCTTGAAATTCAGACAAACAGGTTTTTAGACAGGCCATCACAGAAGGATCGAGTGGTTTCATTTGCCAATTCAAAATGAGCATAGCTGCCCGAAAATGTACTGTTAATTAGAATCAGAAAAAATATAATATATATTTATATTCATATATCAACATACAAAGAGATCAAATGCTGTTCTACCATTGGTTTACACTGTTCCTCATCCTGGAGCAAAGCATGCAGAGCCTCGGTTCGTTTTCAGTGCTTTTCACAGACGTAGTGTTAAACTTCTTGTACATCGTAGATTTGTTCTTCCAAGCTGCACCTTCCTTCCATACAGTAATTTATGAAGGCACAAAACGATGATGAAATCATGAAAAGTACAAATAAATACCATAGATAAAAAGAATAATTTATCCTAAAACTGGAGATGGAGACAGTTAGCAGTTATCTTCACTCAGGCTTGTGGCCAAACATGTTACAATGCTTGTGTTCGTGTCCTCAATTTGCAGTTTTGAAACAATCGAAACACTGATTCTACACCCCCCCCCCCCCCCCCGCGGCAAAGGGACAGAGCACTTGAATGGTATTAAAAATTCATTTTAAAAATAAATAATTTTTGTCTCCAAGTTGTAAATGATCGATTCAGAAGTGCACACTAACTTTAACCGTTGAAAGAATCACAATCAGTCCAGGGACAGTTTCAAATCCTCCCTCATTATCATAAAGCGAAAAAAAAAAGAGCAGAATCCCAAATCACAAGGTACACAAAGACAGTGTCAAACTGCCGGTGCAAACATTGCTCCCAGGCTGCCAATACTTGTTTTGTTATTGCCATTTTGGGAGGTCCGCCCACTTATCCGTTCCATTGTGTGGGTGAAGCAGAGTACTCTGAGGTATCTGCTCAAAGGGCATGATGTGCTGGCAGAGATTAAGGGGGTCAGCCTGCTGCGCCTCATGTATACGTGTATATGTGCGTGTGTGTGTAGGTGTGTTGTATGTAGAGACCCTTAAGGCTCTGCGGAGTGGCCCGCTGCTGGGTAATTAAGACAAGATGTGCCCTTCTCTCCTCTTCCTTAGTAGGTCTCTGAGTCAGAGTCATTTAGCTCGTCATCCTTGTAGAAGCCATCGTGGCAGCCAATGCTGTTGAAGCTGCAATAAGAGCTGTGTTCGGATCGGAGCATGGGCAGACTGTCAAAGGTGACACTCTTAGTGGGGCTGGAGTAGTGGTTGATGGCACTGAATGTGAGACTGGGTACTCCACCTCCGCTGGGAGACACTGGCATCATGGTGGCTAGGATCAGTGCAAGGCAATCTGCCACGTCTTTATTAGGGGCACAGGCCAGGGCAGGAGTGTAGCCTTGCAGAAGAATGAGACAAGACGTTTGAGAATGGTAAATCTGCCACATGAGAATTAAAGATGCAGCAGGAAGAGAAATTCTGGTACGAGTTTAGTAAACGTAAACATTTAGTTTACACGTAAGGTGACGTTTCACCCAAGTGTAACTTAACAGCTATAACTCACAAAAAAGCAAAGCTAAACAAAAGCAATTTCAACAGAACGCAACAGTCCCATTCCCAATAATACCATACATTTTTTACATACATTTTACATTCTGTGCCCTTGTGAAAGACGGTAAGTCACATAATCAGATCTTCAAAAACGTATTGCTTCAAATCAAACTTTGTAATGTTGTGACTCCCCTTGCTTTGGTTCGTGGCTTAAACCTCTATATGGTCACCAATAAATCACGCTTAGAAGTAATGTAGTTTTTAAAGAAACACTAATAACTGCAATCATGACATTCTTAAGGTTAGTAATAATCCACAATTACCATTTTCATCCACGGCTAGCACACTAGCACCCTTAGCTAGAAGTTCTTGGACGACCACAGTCAAGCCATTCCTGGCTGCCACATGCAGCGGCCTGTAAGAGGGAACTTAACATTAAGCTTTACGTTTTTTAATATAACTGTATATGTAAATCAATTATTGTGTGTTGACTGTACGTTTGTAAAGCTGCATTGGTGGAGTTGATGAGGTTTCTGTCAGTGATCTTCTCCAGGATCAACAAGGCACTGGTTTCATGGCCCTACAGAGATCAAATAAAAACCAACACATAACTAATTATGGGCAGTAGACATGCTCAGAGGAGTACTACAAATCGTGCTTGTACAATAATGAGAAAATAACAAGTGAGAAACAGATGGGATAAAGTCACTCTGCACAATGGAACCAACAGAGAACGTAAATTAAAAAGTGAGAAAATATTAAAAGGTGATGTGTAATTTTTTCAATATTAAAATACTTTCTCCTTGCCAAATTCAAAAGAGTTTGGCAGGCATTGATGTCCCATCACACTCAATGGGTTGAGCACAATGCAGCAGAATGCAAAAACAACTTCAGATGAAGAAATAAGATATGCAAGAGAGTGTGTTTCTTACCTTACTGCAGGCCAGATGCAACGAAGTGTTTTTGTTGGCATCTTGCAGTGTGAGGTCTGCTTTTGCACTGCTCACCAACACCTCTGCCAAATCCACAAAGACATCATGACACATCAAAACCAACCTCAATCTGTATTAACTATAAACATAAACTCTTTCAGGTTTAAGTTTTTAACTCCTACCGACTGCATTGGTCTGGCCATTCTCAGCTGCCATCATAAGTGGAGTTTTGCCTCCAGCATCTACACAGTTCACCTGGGCATTTTGACCCAGCAAGAGTTGCAGACACTCCACATGATCTGTGAATGCTGAAGCGTGAAGAGGTGTCCTATTATAGAGAGAGAAATAATTTCCCTAATTATATTATAAATGCTATTTATTTGTGAAAAAGTTGTCATCGTATGTTATTTCAATCCTATGGCATTACCTGTTTTTGGAATCAGTTGAATTGACGATGGCAGGACCAAGCGTGTCTATCAACATCTCAGCAGCTCCTTCATTGTCATTTATACTGAAGGTTATAAATATAAAGTAGTTTAATAAACTTGTGCTTCTTAAACACAAACAAACAAATCAAATCCACTTACACAGCACAGTGAAGGGGGCTAAAGGTGTTCCCTTCAGTCTTATGGAATAGCTCCTGCTCCAGCAACACTTCAACACAAGTGTCATGACCTTAAGATAAATGGAGGAAATCTGATTTAACTACAGTTTAGCAAACAAGCTTCTGGCTACTGCATAAACATTCACTCAAAGACATTTTGTGATTGTGTTGGTTGGTATTTGACCTTTAAGGCCCAGTCGTAACAAATCAAAATATTAGAAATGAACTCAAGAATACATTTCTTTGAACCCCTTCACACAAAGTCTGAAAATACTTATTGTAATGACAGCTTGTTTTTTTCTTTCCTTATTCTGATTTTTGCATTTTATAGAGTTTTGGATTAATGCAAGTGAAATCATACTCAAACAGAAATTTGGCATCAGACTCTGAACAGTTTTGGTGCAAAAATATTTGACAATTGTGCCATTTAGTGGCATTAGACTTGGTATGAACAGGCTTTTAGATGAAAAGGGTAGAATCTGTGATTGTGGTTGTGAATGCGTTTATTCACCGTTGTAACAGGCCCAGTGAAGTGGCGTGTAGCCCTGGTGGTCAGTGATGAGAGGAATGTTCTCTACTGACTGGGCAGCATGCAGAAGGCCCCCTAGCACCCCAACGTGGCCACAGGCGGCCGCAAGGTGCACTGGAGAGCGCCCCCTACAGTCCCGTACCATGAAACTGGCACTGTGCTGCAACAGAGCCTCCACACATTCCTCATGGCCTGTCACCGCCTGGACAGAACAGCACAACCATACATTCAACTCATGATTCAACAGTAAGATTTCCCTAATGGAAGAGATAAGAGGTATTACCATAGAAGTGTTTATTCTGAAAGATTTTAAATACTTCGGAGTAGAAATATTGGAAGTGCAAAAGAATATCAGATGTCAACGGTTGTGATTTACCCCTCTGTGTAGAGCAGTGCGTCCCCACTTATCTTTGGCATCTGTGTTGGCTCCTTTATTAATCAGGGAGTAAACACAGTCTGTGTGTCCGCCCAGCACAGACAGCATCAGAGGAGTCCTAAGGTTCACAGATATGAATACGTTTCTACAATCTCCACAGGTGTAGCCTTATTTCCTTAGAGCTTTGTTTAGTCATTTACTTACTGGCCAATTCCGTCCTGGATGTCCACTGCACTCTGAAGGTCAGCATTTCCAATGAGCAAACGTAAACACTCAGAGTGGCCATTTGTGGCTACATGGCAAGAGAACAGACACAGATGTCAGTCATGAATGATTACAAGCAACAGACCAATATGTTTAAGCGGATATCTGTCAATTCTGGAGTTTATCGTCACTGGTCTATGAGTAAATATTGTATAAATTGTTCAATTATAGCATATAAATACATCTTAATTTATATCTTTAAAGATTAAAAACCCTGAAATATATATTTTTTTACATCATAATTAGATTTATATATCATAATATGTATCAAATACACAATTATATAAACATTTTTATATCAGAAACAGAATTACCAATTCAGGATTTGTCAATGCCAAGTAAAATGTTGAAAAGTCACAAATAATGCAAAGAATCAAACTGCTTTGCCTGCTTTCCTACAAGTGGACACATACCAGCGGCATGAATGGGGGTGCGTTTGAGGGTGTAATCCTTCACCAGGATGGAAGCCCCCTGGTTAATAAGTACATCCACACACTCTACATGGCCTTTAAAGGCAGCCAGGTCCAATGGCGTGTGCCCTTGTGCCGTTCTCACATCCAGGTCCAGCAGAGACTGAACAAGCACCTCAAGGGCCTGGTGATGTCCATGGTAAGCCTGTGGACAAGTGGAGGTATATTGAGTTTAATCGGAAAGAACCACATCCAGAAAGTCTCAGAAATTAATCGAAAAACCACAGAAGGTTTTGTTTGATTGAATGAACATTAACTACCAGGAAATAAGTACACAATAGACTTAATTCAGACAAGCGCCATATTTGATAGATTAACAGTGATTATACTGGTGTTAAGCATTCAGCTGATGAAACATTGCAAAAAATTACAGAAAGCAAAAAACCTCTATAAAAAACTAGTTGTGAGAATTCTATGGTGATCTAGGACCATTATACAACTTTAAACAGTATACTAAACAGACTGTACTTCCATTCTCACTCCTGTCAAAAATGAAAAATGCCACTAAGAATCAGGTCTTATGTTTTTGTAATTTGGTTGTTTATGGTATAGTGTTTTACTGTGATTAGAATGAGTGTCTGTTTTGGCACATTGCTGCAAAACTAGTTTCCCCTAAGGGGGACAATAAAAGCAAATTTATGGTTTAATCTAATGAAAACATGTACAGGCCACATTCCACCCCAAAATCATAAATGAAGCAAATGGCAAAGCAAGCACCAAATCTAACCATAATTTGTCCAGATATTTTCCTTTAAGCCTTTTGTAACTCCCATTATTCTCAACGACAACTCTTCTTTGTCTTATTTTCAATGTAATGACATTAATATAAACATAAATGCCACATAGCAAAAAATCTTAAATTGTCTCATCATTTACTCAAGATGTGTATGACTTTCTTCTGCTAAACAAAGATTTTTATAAAAAGGTCTCAGCTCTGTAGGTCTATACAATGCAAGTGAAAGGCAAGTGAAAGACCTTTGAACATCCAAAAGGGCCAAAGGCAGCATAAAAGGAATCCATAAGACTCCAGTGATTTAATCCATGTCTTCAGAAGTGTGGGTGAGAAACAGATCAATATTTAAGGCCTTTTTTTAACAATACATTTTCACCCTTGCTGAATGTGAAAGTAGAGCTTGATAGTAAAAAAGGACTTAAATATTGATCCATTTCTCATCCATACATATTATATCACTTTTGATGGATTTACTTCTATGATGCCTTTAACATGCTGATCACCATTAACTTGCATTGTAAAGTCATACATATCTGGGATGCATGAGGTTGAGAAAATTATGAAAGAATTTTTCTTTTTTGGTGAATGATGGTCCTTCAATGGTCCTAAAAATATGCTTTGTATTCTTTATGCAAAACATATTTTTGTGGGTGCGGTGGTATGACCAGGTGATGCTCCTGATGGTTTTCATGAAATTCACCCTAGTCCCCCACCCCCATTTCAAATGTGTGTTTTCCCCACATTATAGAACAAACAGATTGTACTCACAGCCAGATGAAGTGGGCTGACAGGAGCATGTATGTCAGAGTCATTGAGGATGTCTGTCCCTGAGGTTTCCATTAACTTTAAGACACAACAAATCTAATTAGGCCTGATCATTCGGAGGCAGTGATAAATTTGTTGTGTTGTGTATCATAATCCTTACCACATCTAAAGGAGTTTCACTTGCAATCTGAGAAGAAAAAAAAAAAAAAAATAGCGGATTATAAAAACATTAAAAGCAGAGATCATATCCTGTATCATATGATTTATGTGGTCTCTCACCAGCTCTAGACACAGGCGGTGTCCATAGGCGGAGGCATAATGCACTGCATTGTAGCCCTGATTGTCTCGGATCCCTGGGTTAGCATCATTCCTCAGCAAATACTCCAGGCACCTAAAAGATTGGTAATGAGAGGCACTGGTAAATACACATGGCTCATGACTTATTGCCCTTCGACGCACTTCTCGTGATATAACTCACTTTCCATCTGCATCAGAAGCAGCGGCGTAGTGAAGGGGGGTGCAGCCCCTCTTGTCCAGCTCATTGACATTGGCTCCTGAACCCACCAAAGCAAACAGGCATTGGTAGTTGCAGTTTGCAGCTGCATAGTGCAAAGGTGTCCTAAAAAGAGATTGTTACTTTTTTTCCCAACTTAAAAGTAAAGTGTGTAATTTCTGAAACTCAACAGTTACCAAAAGGAACTGCAAAAACTATTATGTTTTCAAACAGATTTCCCTGAACTCCAGTGTAATTGATGATTATTAGAGTGTCATTTCAAACACCTTCCAAAACTGTCCTTTCTGTTGAAATCTGCCCCCGTGTTGAGGAGAAGATTCAGACACTCAAGGTTCCTGCAGTAGAAAGTAAGTCTTGATAAGATACTGCACACTCAAATACAGTGAAAGAAACCATGGATGGTATGCAAAAGTGGTAGATATGAATCCATCGTCACTTTACATCACCCAATTAAAGGGATAGTTCACCCAAAAATGAAAATTCTCTCATCATTTATGCCATCGTATAAGTGTATGACTTTCTTATTCTGCTGAACACAAATTAAGATTTTTTTAATCCAAGTTATTAGTGGACAGAAATCTGAAGAACCAAAAAGCAGATAAAAGCAATCCATAAGAATCCAGCAGTTTAATCCATATTTTTAGAAGCGATATGATGAATATTGCGAATTGGCGTGGGTGAGAAACAGATCAATATTTAAGTCCTTTTTTTACTATAAATCTCCACTTCATTTTCACTTTTACATCTGAAAGTCACATGTGCTGCCTGTTTAGTTTCACTTACACATGTGAAAGTGGAGATCTACAGTAAAAAAGGACTTAAATATTAATCTGTTTCTCACCCACAACTATCATATCACTTCAGAAGATATGGATTAAACCACTGGAGTCTTATGGATTACTTTTATGCTGCTTTTTGGAACTTCAGATTTCTGATCACTATTCACTTGCACTTTAAGGACCACAAAGCTGATATATTCTTCTAAAACATTTGTTTGTGTTCCGCAGAAGAAAGCAATACACATCTGGGATCGCAAAGGACGACTAATTTTTCATTTTTAGGTTAACTATCTCTTTAAACTAAAATCAAGAGAGCAAAGAGAGTCCCACCCGCCAGCAGCAGCAGCATGTAAACAGGTCCTTCCAAAGTCATCGGGGGTATCTATATCAAAGCCTGTGAAACAGACACCTGCTCATTACATCCCAGTAAGGAATAGGGCAGCAACAAATTGTGCAATCCATGCAAAGAAAGTGCACTGGCTGACTATTCAACCAGTGATGAAGCTTACCTGATGACAGCAGCTTACGGCAGCAGTCTGAGAAGCCGCTGAGAGCGGCCAAATGCAGTGGAAACATGCCGTGGACTCCCCTCCTGCAAGAGAAAAGAGCTTAAGTTACATTAAAATAAGACAGCAGTATCTCACATTTACGCATGATGGTTCAATTAAAGCATTCTTTGGTTTGCAAAGACAAAGATTTTCTATAAATCCACTGTATGTACAAAACTTTTATTTTCAAAATTGCCTAAATGACTAATTGGTCTTAAGGAAGCTCTGCATTATTAGGCTGGTATCAGGTTCACCTGACTATGATCATGCATTTCTTAGGGGATGTTTACATAAGACAAGTTGTTGCTTTTAAAAAACAGCTATACAGCGCTAAATGAAATTAACCGAATACAACAGTCTAGGGAAGCATTTGGAAAACAACAACAACAAAAAAAAAAATGTATGAGACGAGACACGACACAATTTCTGTCTGAATGTGTATGGCTGTATTGTGGACTGGTGGTGCTATTTATCATGGTATATGTATAGTGTGTGTATTTTATAAAGATAAGAAAATCAAGTCAATCTCACTAATAGACAATCAACCACTGGTGTGTTAAGGAAACAGCAGTTGTTGAGTTTTTAACAAACACACAAGAATGTGGATACTTACTTGGCTGTATCAGCTCCATTAGTGATCAGAGTGTTAATGAGAAGCTCGTGTCCGTATCGAGCTGCGATGTGCAGAGGAGTGTTCCCATTCTTATCTTCACAGTCTATCACAGCACCTACACACACATATCAGACAAATGCATAACTCCTTCAGATAATTTGAGTTTGCATAACAGCAACAGAATATAAAAAATCTGAAGACTCACCATTTTGAATAATTGCCTGAGATCTTGAGAATCTCCCGTGGATTGCGGTCATGTGTAGAGGGGTCTTACCGTCCTTACTCTGCAAGAAGAGAAAACAACAAAAAAAAACACAGATCAAACATGTTTCAAAACCAGATTGAGATGAGAAATAGTTGAAACAGCCTCTTACACAATCTGTTATGTAACACAATATAAAATAGTAGCATGCGGTGCATTTCATGAATATGGTGTACTTTGATGTCTAGTTTTTATAAAGCATTAAAAGGCAGAAATCCGTTATTTTTTTTAAGATCTATGATTGATCAACTATTATCTAACAAATACATCACTGTTTTCAGATCTCCATTTTCCCTATCCACACTACAAGGCGAAGATATAATATTTAGCTTAATCTCTTGAGCTAGTTTAGCATACCTAATAAGCAAAAGCCCCACCTTGATATTGACGTCAGCGCCATTGCCCACAAGCAGCTCTAGGCAGAGAGCTCCGTGACGTGAGGCGGCTGTGAAATGTAGGGGGGCGAAACCCTTCTCGTTGACCTGGTTTACATTCGCTCCACACTCGATCAGCTCGTTGACCACCACATCCTGCCCGTTGTAGCACGCCACATGCAGTGGAGTGTTCCCATATGCATTTGGCTCATTCATCTGTAAACAGACCCACAATTAAAAAGAGTTAAGGTGTACAGGTAACTCCTGTTATGCAGTGAATTTTCAAGACCCCATCAAATATGACTTAATGGGTTAAATGCTGAACAAACAATCTTTAAATCGAAAAATCATATTTGTTTTCTATTATCACAGTTAAGTGAACATAGGGCTTTTTCAAAGGGGTTTAATCATTTTAAATAATTTTACTACTTTGTTTTAACGGATGTTGTAATTTTTGCCATGACCCCGGGTGCCATGCACTAACTTCTTACATTATTATAAAAACTGGCAAATTAATAAGAAACATTTCACGGTTTGTCTGATATTTTTCTCTCACTCCTGTTAAATAAAATGTCAGAAATTGGTTAGATAGCAAAATTAACTTCAGGTTGACCCCCTCAACTCTCAACCCTTCCTTCCCTGAGTAATGGCTAACTGTTATGTTAATTTTCTTGCTATTGAGAATAATCATATCATATTTTAATTAACAAAGTTTTAGTGCCTGAACTTGACCAGAGCACATTTCTGCAATTCTGTTTCTGGTATACCCTTTTATTGAAATACTTACATGAATTACAACAATTCAAAAGGCAATACATAACAGGAATGACCCATACAGAATGTGCACTGCACAAGCTTTTTGGCACAGTTTAAATACAATTCTGTACCTAATAGAATGCAGGATTGCCAGAGAATTAACTGAATAGTACTGCTGGTGTGCACGAATTTAGGAATGTATTATAACACAATTAGCTACACATGTTCATTCATATGCACAGCAGTCCAGTCGTTTAGTTAAGCAATTTAATTTTAATCGCAATTAAATTGCATTTTTTGTAGTAAATTGCGATTAATCACAGATTTTAAAAGTGCTGAAATTTGACACTATACTTTTCTTGTTAAAATGTATACATTTCTATCTTAGGAAGGAAAACAAAACAATATATAACAATATAATGCTTTAAAATTTTCCAAACAAAGCCTTCCACTATATAAAAGACAATGCATTAAAATATCACCAATTCAAGTACCATTTAACGTTTCCCAAAATGTAAGCGGGAGTTTGAACATTGAAATAATTAGTCCCCACATAGGTTGCTTTGAACTCCCCATGAAAAGCGCTTGCAAACAAAAACGTCTCATTCAGCGTTTTGGTGATTGTTAAGACTTGAAGTGCTTCTGTGGTAATAAAAATGTGCCTTACATAGGATGAAAAATACTTGATACTAACACAAGTTCCATCTGTGCTTGTTTTGTACATCAAATAGTGTTAAGAGCTCCTTTCTCCATAATTTTTATCACTGACAGGGAAGCACTGTCAGAGATTTTTTTATTTAACGAGATAGAGCCGTGGAGTTATCATAGGAGAGTGCGTAGCGGTCAGCAAGCATGTTAAGACAGTTAGGCCCATTGAATGTCTATGGGACCACCGCATTATGCTGTTTTATGCCAAGCTTGTAGGCTCTCTTGGTAGATGTGCTCTGGTGCTGTGGTGTGTGAGTCAGTGTAATGAGACAATAAAAAGTTTCTGCACTTCACACCAGTTTTTATGCTGTATTAACGGTAAATTGTTCCATTTGCCAAAATGAAATAGGAAAAAAAAAATTCTATTAGTATGAAAAAGTAATGTTTTTTTTTTACTCCCCAAATTGGCATGCCCAATTCGCTCTAGGTCCTTGTGGTGGCGGAGTGAATCGCCTAAATCCGGGTGGCAGATAACGAATCTCAGTTGCCGCCGTGTTTGAGACAGTCAGTCAATCCGCGCATCTTATCACGTGGCTTGTTGAGTGCGTTACCGCGGAGACCTAGCGCATGTGTAGGCTTCACGCTATTCTCCACGGCATCCATGTACAACTCACCATGTGCCCTACCGAGAGCGAGAACCACATTATAGTGACCACGAGGAGGTTAACCCAACGCGTCTCTACCCACCCTAGCAAACAGGCCAAGTGGTTGCTTAATAACCCTGACTGGAGTCACTCAGCATGCCCTGGATTCAAACTTGAACTGAAGTATCTTTGCAAAATAAGAATGAAGGCATTTAAAGACCATGTATGTTTTTTGTGCACTGTTAACACTCACATCCACTCCCAGGTCCAGCAGATACTTGACTACACTGATCATCCCACTGGACGCTGAAGCGTGAAGGGGTGTGTAAGCTTTCTTGTCCTTACAGGTCACCTCAGCACCATGAGACACCAGCTGTTTCACCACTTCCATATGACCTGAGACACAGAACAAATTAAAATGTGAGGGTCTGAATGGGTTTGAAGATCCCACATATGGTTGTGTCAGAGGTTGGAAAAAGAAACATCGCTCCATCTCACCCATGTATGCTGCCCAGTGGATAGCCCTTCTATCCTTCTTATCAAATGCATTTATATTGGCTCCCCTGGAGAGCAGTAACTGCACCATCTGACAAAAGGAAAACGTGCACATTTTACACACATAGGACATTTATTAAATGACATTAAAATATTATTTCATGAAAACATTCCTCAACATAAGCATCATGTAACAAAACAAAAAATCCCTGAATAATGATCGAACCTTTATCTCTCAATTGAACCTTAGATACTTTATGAATTCTCAGCATTAATTTAAAACGCACACATATGCAAATGAGAGTTTACTTGCCTCCAGGTGGCCACTGAAGGCAGCATGGTGCAGGGCAGTGCGTCCGGCCCGATCTGATACATTAACGTTGCTCAGCAGTGGCACCAACGCCTCAGCGCATCGGACAGCCTTGTTAGCGGCGGCCACATGAAGAGGAGTCTGCCAGTTCTTATCTCGAGCGTTCACATCTGCAGAGTGCTTTAGCAAAACCTGCACCGCCTCCTACGAGGAAAAGGATCAAATGAAGAGCTAGATCAATACTCTGATGAGTTACATTTCATTTTAAACCCTTAGATTAATTTGTGGGTGTGCGGTTGGTAATCTAATTACTTCAACATATCGAATGGTAATTCGACAAATTCAGCGTGTGTAAGTGCACAAGAACATCTATAGGTTGACATTTTGCTCTGTGAATGTAGTACCTCACTGCAGGATGCCACTGCGCGATGCAGAGGAGTCAGCCATTTGTTGTCTTTGGCATTCACCCTCGCCCCTACAGCACAAGGAAAACATCAACAGATCGCTATGAATAACAGTATAACAATACATCAAAGCCATATCTGAAGGCACCTGGAATCAAAGAGGGAGATATTAGCAGCTTCTAATATGTAAAATAACTGATGACTATGCAGATGCATTTACCTGATAAAATTAAGAGCTCTATAATCTCAGCATCTCCTAGATAGGAAGCTGCATGCAGTGGCGTCCTTTTCTCATTGTCCTGAAAGAAATAGACTAGTTACAACAGTGTTTGACCAGCAATAACAGGTGGTTCTATTCAAATAAACTCTGCCCATAGCAGATTATCCAACAATGGTAATTCAGTTAAAATCTTACTTGGACATTCACGTCTTCTTTCTTGAAAATGAGAGAGCGAACTTCATCTGGATCCACATTGAAAATAGCTTTTAGCAAGGCAGGCTGAAAAACAGAGAGAAAATTTAAGTCACAAAGCTGACTATGAAAAACATGGCCAAGTCTGAACTAAGGCATTTCAGCTGTGTCCTGAGGTGTGAACTTAAAAATGCAGAGTCTGTGTTTGCAATAACTGAGGTTAAGTATGGTTGCATCTCTTCCCCAAAAGACTTCTGAAAGCAAACCAAAGCAACACCACCTTTGCGATAGCGTTGTCATGAGACTGCATGTGTAGTGCTTATGTAAGTGCATCCTCAATGGCCAAGGGATTTTAAATAAAACCAGCCGCTGCCTCTCATGCAGCCTTTCCGCTCATCTTTTTGAGCTGCAGTGTAAATTGACAATAGGGAATAGTTTAGGCCATTTTAAAATGAAGTAATCTGCAACAGAGAACAAGGTTTGGGGGAGAAAAATTTGTTCTGAGGATTTTAACACACAATACTACATTAATATTCTAAAAGCAAATATCAATATTTTTCTTACATTCTTGACATTAAAATACTTGGAATCTATTTATTTTTTATTTTTTATTTGAAGCAAGTGTGTAAGACAAAAAACAATGCAACATTAGTTAAACACACACTACATTTCTATTCGACCAAAATACTCAGAACAAGCTAAAAATATAATTCTACAACTTGTAACATTTGTAAGGATGTCCGTACTTTATTGTAGTAAATATTGTAGACCTCCACATGTCTGGTTCATCCTTGGGAGCAATTTACAAACACCTGAAGGTACCACATTCATTTGAACAAAACAATAGTACGCAAGTATAAACACCATGGAATCACTCAGCCATCATGCCGCTCAGGAAGGCGACACATTCTGTCTCCTAGAGTTTAATGTAATTTGGTGCAAAAAGTGCAAATCAATCCCATAACAACAGCATAGAACCTTGTGAAGATGCTGAAGGAAACAGGTAGACAAGTATCTACATCCACAGTAAAAGTTTATCAACATAACCTGAGAGGCTGCTCAACGAGGAAGAAACCACTACTCCAAAAACGCCATTTAAAATGCCATGACTACAGTTTGCATGTACACATGGGGACAAAGATCTTAATTTTGGAGAAATGTACAAATGGGTGAGGCTTGCAAACCGAAGAACACCATCCCAACTGTGAAGCATGGGGGTGGCAGCATCATGCTGTGAGGGTGCTTTGCTGCAAGAGGGGCTTTTGCACTTCACAAAATACATGACATCATGAGGAAGGAAAATTTTGTGGATATATTGAGAAAAAAAAAAGACATCAGACGGTTAAACACCAGTTAAAGCTTGGTCGCAAATGGGTCTTCCAAATGGACAGTGACTCCAAGCAAAAAGTCTTGAGGCAAAATGTCTTAAGCACAACAAAGTCAAGGTATTGGAGTGGCCATTACAAAGCCCTGATCTCAATCCGATAGAAAATTTGTGGACAGAACTCAAAAAGCATGTGCGAGCAAGGAGGCCTACAAACCGGATTCAGTTACACCAGTTCTTTTTGGAGGAATGGGCCAAAATTCCAGCAACTTATTGCGAGAAGCTACCCAAAACATTTGATCCAATTTAAACAATATAAATGCAAAGCTACCAAATACTAACAAAGACTATGTACATCTCTTACCCATTGGGAATGTGCTAAAATAAATAAATAAATAAATCATTCTCTACTATTACCCTGCCATTTCCTAATTCTTAAAATAAAGTAGTGATCCTCAGTCAGGAAAGGTTTTCTACTATTAAATATCAGGAATTGTAAAAAAAACTGAGTTTAAATATATTTGGCTAAGTTGTATGTAAACTTCTGACTTCGACTGTAGGGGTGTAATGGATTGACATTTTCACGGTATGATAACCATCTCAAAATATACCACGGTACTACGGTATTGAGGTGCATTGATAATATTTTTACAGTTTATATATTTGGTAAAGAAATACGTCTGATTAACACACAGAGAAATAAAATATTATTAGTAGTTTCAAACACATCGATGGCCTACTGTTGCACTGCACTTAGGCAAATGTAAAAACAGTTGGCACTTTGTAATGTTAAACAAGTGCTTAAATACGTTTGCTGCATTTGTGAATGTGACAAAGTATAAACATAACATTAGCCTACCTAGTCCCTAGCACCAATCAGGAAATTTGAGGCAGATACAGATTTTTTTAAAAAGTGCCCTTTGCCACACTTTAGTGTTATATTGTGCAGTTATATGTTTATGCACCACACAGTAAATTTATGGCAACACTTTACAAAAAGGTTCAATTGATTTGTTAACATTATTTAACAACATAACTGTAGTTAACTTGAACTAATGAACTTAAATGTTAGTTACAACCAATACCATTATATTTTTCAAAGCAAAAGTTTTATTATTTCACATAAGTTAATGCACTATGAGCTAACACTAAACTGTAATTTTATAAATTAACATTACAATTAACAAAGGCTATAAAAATATATTGTTTGTTCATTAACTAATGTTAACAAATGGAAGCTTTTTATAAAGTTACCAAAATTACATTGAAATTAAATTATTTGTGAATTGCTAACATTTATTTGTTTTGAAACGGTTATGAATAATACTGTTGTCAATATAAAAAGGTCATTGTTACATACAGGTAAGTAGTAAAACATGAGCATCACACAAAGCAGAGATATTAAAAAATAAGAAAAATATATCCATTACAAGCTCTAAATCCACTCCAGTGAAAAATCATTAATATCTATGATATTTGTCTTTGGCGTTTTGCTGTAACACAAATCGCTAATTATTCAGCAAATGCGTGAAGACGCAGTGCCGTTATTTTTAAAATGTAATAGCTGTGATTAGTGATAATATGACCAACATTAATCTGATATAAATTGTGATCCTCACAGAATAGTGCCGAGTGACTGATGTGATAGATGAGTGCCTGATGATGAGAGATGAGAGCACTGGTGAGCGCGCATGTTGGATTGACACCGCGAGTGAACATATTCAAGGGAGTGAAGCTAAAAGTGATCATGATTGCTCAGTCTCTATCGCTCAACAGAACATCTGATTGTCATGACTCACGTTACATCACGTATACTCAGATTTGTATACGCATGTTTATTTGTTGTTTAATTCATTTATCCTCTCCATGTTCACAACTAAACATAACTACCATACTGACTCTATAAAATGGGCAACTTAATTTACATACAAATGTAATACTCATTTTTACAAACAAACCGGCATATTCATGTGAATTACAGCATGTCTGAAAGTTTAAATTCGTAAATACTTAGAATTGCCAACAATTCACCCTGCAGAGGCCACACTATCATGCTTCAAGCACTGAGAAAGAGCTCATTGATGAGAATAGCGGTGTATGTGTGATTCCCTGCGTGCTGCAAAAAAGATCGCCACTGATTCTAGGCACAATCGCCGATCAAAGATTTAAGACAAAAATCCACAGATTTAGATCGGTGGCCAATTGATCAATGCACTGCAACATATCATGTAAAACTACATTGAATGTGGTATTTTTCTTAAACGGGGCTATAACTTACATTCATCCCTGCAAATTTCATGGAATGGTGATCACGGAGATGGTGCAAGCATTTCCCGTTTAAGCCGATACTTCTTTGCAACAAACTTTACAGACTGGGTAACCATCAACATTGATGATGCCTCGTGGGTCTTTAACATACCAAAGTAATCCCAGACAGTGGACTTCAACCGCTTTGACGTTGGAAATAAATTTTCAGGCTCAAACATTTCTGTGTGATGCGTTGGTCTGCAAAAATGCTGCACTTCTGATGTACTCGTGATGCACAGTGTTCACGACACCTGCATGTCACCTTTAAAATTGAGTGACAGTCAAATGTAACATGAGGAAGGTGCAATTTAAAGATTTATTTTATCTCACCATGTGTATATGTTGTTGTGTAAATGTCTCTTAATTAACCTGATTTGGATTTTAGAAATAGAAAATGTATGCAATGAGAATTCAATGCTATAATAACCATCCACCAAGGTATATAGTGAAACCTTGAAAACAATACATCCCTACTCGTATTTTTTATTTTTAACTGACACTGATGTGCCTATGCACTATGATGAACGCACCAAAGTCCACTGAAAATAAATGAGAAATTGTGAATTGCAATACATTAAAACCATTGTCATGGTTAGCCAATCATAACAACAAGAGTGCCTGCCACTGGGAAGCTTACAGAGTACAGACGCTGACTACCACCCCTGGAGTTCGCTAGTTTGAATCCAGGGTGTGCTAAGTGATTCCAGTCAGGTCTCCCAAGCAACAAAATTGGCCATGTTGCTAGGGAGGGTAGAGTTACATGGGGTAACCTCCTTGTGGTCACTATAATGTGGTTATATCTCAGTGGGGCAAGTAGTGAGTTGTGCATGGTTGCCGCGAAGAATAGCATGAAGCCTCCACACGCGCTATGTCTCTGCGGTAATGCACTCAACAAGCCATATGATAAAATGCGCAGATTGGCGTCTCAGACGCGGAGACAACTCAGATTCGTCCTCTGCCACCCAGATTAAGGAGAGTCACTATGCCACCACGAGGATTTAGAGTGCATTGGGAAGTGGGCTTTACAAATTGTGGAGAAAAAAAAAAAAAAAACCACACACACACACACACACACAATCTAAAACACAAAATACAGACACATGCATTTTATTTGTCAGACTCAAAGGACAGTGTAAAGAGATGAGATTTCAGACATGACTGAAGTGTTGCAAACTAATCCACAGAGTGAAAATTCAGGCAATACACATCATAATAAAAGCATATTTCAAAATATAAGCTAGAGAAATTGAAGTTGTGAAAGAAATATATTACAAATGTATAGTATAATGTAATATTAATAATAAGGAAGCAATACATCACAAGCAAGACTGCTGTTGAATAAAAGTTGTATGCAATGAAGACATGCAGAAAAGTTATATTTTCACTTGTTAAAAGATTTAAGAATTAATTGATTAGACACTATTTGATGATTAAATTAAACTAAAACATGGAGTTCAAGAAAATAATAACAACAAAAGGGAAAACATGACTTGGTAAAGAATAAAACAGATTTCAGTAGGGTGCTACTTAAAATCACTTAAGCAATGTATCCTTGATTGAGAAACACTTGGAAGGAAACATGGATTTCTTTTCATTTATTCTTTATATTGAAAAGTAACTATTTAAATAGGCTAAACAGGTGTGTTCAATAGCATATTTATGTTCTGGTACCGAAATTGGTATCGAGATCCATGACATTTCACTGGTATCGGTACCAACTACTGAAATTTTGGTATCGTAACAAAACTAAAGGTTACTGTAAATACAGAGAAATTGCATAATAACAACGCCATTTCTAATCACTCAGTTCACACAGTTGCACTAACCTGCAGCAAACTCATCAATGTCACTTTGTTCATTCTTGAAGTACAAAAACCTTCATAATTTTGGATTATCATCTCCTGCACCGCTTCAGCTTGTTCTGTCTATGGCCTCCATTTTTCCCCGCATCTGTTTTGAAAGCATCGTCACGTGGGTACGCCTACATCATTACCAAAGCAACCCATGCAGATAGGTTGGTTATGTCTGAATGAGCAAATTTGATTTGATCACTAGCAATTAGTAGTGTGGACCGTCTGCCTGAAAAGATCTGATTTGAGAAAAGAATTCAGATTTGCCTGCATTCTGCACCTAAGTGGTGTGTGTGTGTGTGAGATACATGTTTTATTACCATCTTGTGGTCTCCTAAACCTATTGCGCCAGGCTGTTAAACAGAGGCCAATTGAGATAAATTGGAAAGCATGCAAATTGGGCTTCTAATTTAAATTTATGCAAATATTTAAATATTGATGCCTCAAAATCTATCGGTAAAATAACGTGTCGATCAATAATCGATATTTTATGACATCCCTACTAAGAAGAGTCATTCATTTGGCAATCAGAGTACACTGTGCATGCAGTTTCCACGCTGTAGATTCCATAGAGTGCTGCACTGCCGCTGAATAACATAGCAAAAGACACAAAATATTATTTTAAGTATTTTACTACAGTGTTCAATCCACATTGGAGGAAAAATGCATGTCCAAGAACCATTGACAGAACCGAAAGTCATTCCAGCATTTGTTCAAAAACAACTAATAAGAATCACGCCCAAAAAAAGACTGATTTAAAAAAAATAATAATATTAGAGATGGGCCAAAATCCTAGTCTACACCAATGTGGAGAAAGCAGATGGAGCAAACATTGCAGATTGACTGTTGATGCAGGATACAACAGTTCCTCCAAGCAGTTCAGCTTGCAATACTGGTGTATTAAGGACACAGTTGGCTATTTTGTTTTAAATTGTCATTAAATATTTAGCTAACTTTCATAAACAGATAAATTAAGTGACACCAGCTGACAGATATCAGACTTGTATGCATTGCTACTCCAGCAAGGTCAAACTAAGACCTCTGTACTGCCATCTTTTATCACCTCCTACAAAAAAAGGCGTCGCAAACAATGTGCATACATTCCACATCCTCTCTAATACATGGTTGCTGTGACTCATTGGAAGAATGAGCACTATGACAAAGTAAAAGGAAGTGTTCAGTCACACATTCTTGAGTGTTGTGAAATGGTTTCTTGCTGTTCAATGGGCCACAGACAATTCCTACAACAGCTCTGACTAATTTGCTTATGATTTATGCAGTATCCTACCCTTGCGAACAACAGCATTGGAAAGGCATTCAAAATAACATGTACTTTATATGCGCAATGTACAGGTTCTAAACTAGAAGGGTTTATTATATATCGGAGGTAAAGAACATTTTATGGATGTGATGGTCTCTTTGTTGCAATTACAATCAGTCTCGTATGCATTAATACAAAATATGTAGAGCACATCTATTCAGATAACATCTTTGTCTCATCTAAATCCAGTTAATCTCAGTTCAGGTTGTCAGACTCAGCAGAGGCCTAAAGACAAGCTCACACTGAGAGACGAGAGAACAGAACAAGCAAGCATTTGTGCTTGAAGAAAGCTTAGTTTGAAAAGACTCCATTAGTGCAGTATTATGGTTCTTAGCTGAGACAAGGCACTGTGTGTTACAAGCGGCCTGGGCTCTGTTGCATGCACATGAGATTTTTAACGTGTAGGGCCTAACCTATTCAAGCGCTGTGATTGTGTCCTGTCTCCTTTGACAAGCTCCTCTAGATAATTCCATCACCATGGAGATGGGCTCTTTGGTATCTCTTCATCCTCCCTCACCAGAGACAACACACGTTGAGAGATGTAAACATAATGCACCCACATGTACAAACAAACAACTTAATACTGAACTCTGTAGCTCAACTGGTAGAGCATGGTGCTAGCGATGGCAAGGTCATGGGTTCAATGTTCAGGGAACACACATTTATATCTGTATTGTATAAAAGCATCTTCCAAATGCATAAGGTAATGAAAATGGTTGCCTATTAACGGATATACATGCATATAAAAGCATGAAATGTTACAAGAACAAAGTATTTGAAATAAAGAAATAGCTTCGCAATGAAATCTGGATTTAAAAGGAAGTATCCAGAAGAAAGGAAAGGTCACTGCACCGATCACCTCATAAAGAGAACATGTCCCACCACAGAATCTACATAGACACCTAAAACCTTTCAACATGTAGATATGTTGGGGAGAAAGTAATGTGACAACTCAAATCTATGATATCAGTAATTAAATAAAAAGCCTCTTTAATTTAAGGTGTCATCATCATTAAAAAGGTCAAATATGCAAAATATTTGACAACTCTCTACCACTCCTAAAGTCATTTTATATTTACATGTAGACACCTAAACCCAAATCACCCCACTAATCAATACAGATGTATTTATATATTATTAAGTTTCCAAATACAAGGCATGGCTGTGGATTCATACAGCATTGATAGGCGACCATACACCTGTCGTGCCCTCAGCAAAATTGTTTTTAAGTAACGCCAACTGACATTAAATATACCGTTTCAGATGAACATCCAACTAATTAAATCCTGAAATAACAACATAGAATTGATCATCTATGCATTTTCATATCCCAACAACAGCACAAAGTGTTGACCATCTATCCTCAAGAGACCAACTGTTGCCTGAACCTTAAATTAATGTTTAAGCAGGAGTAAAGCGATTTCTTGCGTTACATATTGCTGAACATTAATAAAATAAATTTATATTTAATATTTCATCAGTCAACACGATCTGTTATATTGATATCGTGGCTTGCGCACATCTAGCTCAGAGGCTACTACTAGCTATAAACCTGCTGCATGAGATAAAAAATAACTAAAAGCGACGTTTCGAGCACTTATTCGCTTATAATATATTGTTATATATGCGAATAACTTTGCACCGCTTTAGTTGAATAACTTTGGACAGTCTAATCATCGGTGAGGTTGCTGGTTCGTTCAGTTGCGTGTAGCATCCGTTAGCATAGCTCAGCTGGCTGTGTCAGACATCACTCACCTGGTCTCTAATTTTGAGAACCACCATGTTTCGATGCTCTCTTTGGCTCTCATGCAGGAATAAAGGATTTTATTCGCCAATACCACTTGAATGCGGATCTTTTATTGTCGTTAAATCTACCGTTTTGTGCAGGCCTGACGTTTCCTATTTGCTACTGATGAGCAGGAGAGAAAACTCCATAACATTACCGCCACTGCAAACCCGCAAAGAACAGAGCCGGCGATTGGCTAGAATGTGGTTTGAGCGATAATAACAAGAACGATGATTGGTTACAAGCACGGGGGAGGGGAGGGCTGTCTGATCAAGATCTATGAAACGTTACAGTTGATAGTTTAGTTCAGAGAAGTAATGACAGAAGTGTGTTTCTCCATTGCAGATTGAACTACTTCCCTTTTAAAAATGTTAGATACAATATACGTTGCCATTAATACAATTTAACAGTGATGATGGACACAACAAAAGTAGACTTGTGTTAGGATTACACAAGTGCTTCCAACTATTTTTTTTTAAAAGTCCTTGAGGCAAATACTTAAGCTTCTATTGAATAACTACGTTTGTGAACAATGGACACATTTGTAATGGAATGTATCTATTTGGATGGTTATTTTAAAAGAAAAGTGCACAAAAAAAATAAAAATAATTATATATAAATATTGTGTGTGTTTGTAATTTTGAAGATACAACTTTATTATTGCAATATTTTGCAAGCTTTCCCATAGCACAATCATCAATGTAAAATCAATATACAGCTTCAATTATAACAGCTCTTGAATTAGTGATTAATAGTCTGTTTCTGGAGCCAAAGCTGGTAAAAAAAAACGACCATGAACATGCTGGAAAATGATGTTATTTTAGGACGATCAGTATTATTACAATACTGTACAATATTGCTGATCTCATTGGCCAGCGAAATTGTATTGTTACTAGACAGGTTTAAACGTAGCATAGTATAGTAAACCTGAAGTGTTCATTCAAAATGTACTCATGAGGTATATAATGAAAATATATTATAAGCCATGTAAACACTACATGTAAAATATTTTTGCTAAAATAAGCCTTTAAAGTAAAATCTGAGCAAACTTGGACATCTTATTTTACAACTTTACATTGTTGGGTCTTCTCATTGTGTAACAGGAAATGCTTAGAAATGTTGCCAAGTTCAGATAGTGTGCAGAAAACAATAAAACCGGTTCCTTGCATTGTGCTCTTAAAGGGAACAGCTCATTTGATGACTGTTAGAGTAAAAGAAAGTTGTCCAGCTCATTATACTACCAGTGGTGATTCTGAGTGCTCTTTACAAACCCTTAATCTCTTTCTCCAATTGTAATGTTTAAAGAGTGTGGTTGCCACAGCCCACAGGCAAAATAACTAGTTTAACACACACACACACACACACACACACACACACTCTCTCACACACACACACACACACACACACACACACACACACACACACACGTGTGGTCTCTCTTATGAGCATTCTCCATATACATAATGATCTTTTACTGTACAAACGATAGTTTCTATCCCCTAACCCTACCCCTAAACCTAACTTTCTGCATTTTTACATTGGTAAATAAAAAAATTAAAATTAAAATAAAAAAAAAAATTAAAAGGTTTAAATTATGGGGACACTAGAAATGTCCTCATAAACCACATTTATGGAATAATACCCTTGTAATTACAAGTTTGTCACCTAAAAAAATGTCCTCATCAAGCATTCAGTCTACTCAGTCCCCAGCATCCTACCTGAACCCGCCCAGGCTGCCAGACCCCACCCCCTTCCTCAGGTTACTGGAACCTGCCCATTCACTCAAACCACTCCCTTGTCCCTGTTGGTTCTTTGGGCCCACTTCCTCATCTGCCTGGTTTGTCCCTAGCCCCTCACTGGATCTGTCCTGTCTCCCTGGTCATCTGCCCAGTTGTGCTTGGTTCTCTGGCTGCCCACCGGATCTGTCCTGGCTTCCTGGCCATCTGCCCTGCCGGTCGGAGTTCTCTGGTTGGTCACCGGATCTGTCTTGGCTCCCCGGCCCTTGCCTTAGGCCTCCTCCCATGCCCCCGGACCCCGCCCTTAACCTAGAGCCACCCTTATGTGCCTCCACCTTACCCTTCTCTGTGTGTCTGTCGGTGTTGTTTGATGTTCCCTTTTGGAGGAGGCATCAGGATCCTGCCACTTGGTCAGTCATGTTTATTGTGGATCCTGGCACTCTTGTTTTGTGTTTCTGTTGAGCGCATGGCTCAGATGTATCCTCCTGGCCATGTGCACAATCTGTCCTTGTTTTTGTCTCAGTGTGGGTGCACAGCTTTGGCTTTGGTTTCCTTGCTGTATGCTCTTCGGTCTGTTTTGTGTTCGGAGAATGTGTCTGGATCCTGACTTTTATGTCTAGTTTGGTTTCAGTTCTGGTGTCAGAATCCGGACACTCATGCTCCATGTCTTGTCTTTCTTCTATCCCTCCCTCCCTGGTCAGTTCATGGACACCAGGAGGGAGGGTTACTGGCCTGACTGCCTCCCCGTCTGTTTTGTCTCATCTGAGTGTTTTTTCCTTGTCTCTCACTCCCTTTTTTGCCAGCTCCAGTTGCCTTGGCAACAATCATTACTCCAATCAGCTGATCATCTGTGGCACCTGTTCTCACATTTACCTCTCCATATATCAGCTCCCTTCGTGTTGAGTCCTGTGCTCAATTGTTTTGTTTGTCTGCGAGTGTTGTCAGGCCTGTTCTGTGAGTCTGTCGGTTTGCTACAATAGTGTTTGATCGGTTCTAGTATTATTGCTAGTTCTGTTTTTGGTTCACCTTTTCTCCATTAAGAGTTTTTGTTTGTATTTTATCTTTAGTTTAATAAAACTAATTGTTGCCATCTTGCAATATTTAGTAATATATGGTGACAGATAATTTTTGACAATTATAAGTGCTATCATGCTTGGTAAAGACACATCAACCTTTGACATGCTTTTAGTGCAAAGTATTTGGAATAAATGAAAATTTGCAATATTATAACAACTTAAGCTGCATTTAGGTATTCAGTGCATTTAATACAGCATAATAACAGTTCATAGAACATGGCCACTGGAACCCTATACCTAAATGCTTTCATTAGCAATATACATTCACATTACTGTCATTTATGCATGATACATAAGTACGTATAGATGAGCAATGATAAACCATCTGATGTTTCCCTCCAGATTGCATAAAAGGGCTCAGTGTGTACAGCCCTTACCACACCTTACACTTACATATATGGTTTTTGTGTGGGGAAATTTGACAGAATGCTAAAACCAACAGCAGTCGTGAAGTTTTGGACATATTAAACAAGATAATCAAGAGATCTTTTCTGCAGCACAGAGACTAAGTAAAAGTTCTTCATTAAAAAAAACAAAAACATGTTTTTTCCTCGCTTGCCCTATAAGATAATAAATACAACAAAACTAACCAAAACATTCAAATTATATTTAGAGATTTGTGAAGATGTGTCTCTAGTCATTAGAAGGTCCTCTTTTAATGTGGATTGACCCATTTGTTTTTAGTCCTTAAATCCTATTGTTCACTTAAGCGGATTTATTAATTGAAGGCCTCTTATTACTTTCGTCACCACAAATGACTACCTTACAACATAACAATATCCAAACAGTGTAACAGCCTCAGATCACAATTCCAAAATCATTCTACGTAAATGTTGAAAATCAATAATCTGTTATGTCATATCATGATCAGATCACACAGTGGATTCCTAAAAAAACAAAACAAAAAAAAAAAAACAATCAACTGTGCTTCAGTTGTATCAAGTAACAATCAAATGAAACGGTTAACGTTTGTGTTCTTCAGAACAGGCATTTTGAATTTGAATTCCTGAGTGATTTCAAGTTTGAAATATAGCCGCAAGCGACTATTGTCGGGGGCCAAGCACATATGGCAAAATGAACAATAAAAACAAATTTGACAGAAAAGATCCTGTGGATGCTGTGGACAGCAATTTTTTGTGACATTTCACCTGCTTAGAGCACAGTTGCAAAAATAGGATTGTCTTAAGTTATAGCACCTCCTAACATAAAAAATGAACGAAACTTGTTATGTTACTTCTGGTCCATGTGTACAAATTTGGTTAAGTTTGAAAATTACACAAGATATAGGCTAATTAGTCATTATAGGCCATGCCCAAAACATATTTGCTGATATCTTTGGAACAATTTGACACATCAAAATTATTTTGATTTGGCCCAGGATGAGTTTGAAAAAGCATTTAGAATAAATCGAAATTGTAAAAATTTTTTTTTTTTGTGGAAATGGAAATTCAAGTGACCATATCACTGTGGGGCACTGGCGAAGTCAGAGAAGCTACACATTTGTGTTGTAGCCTATTTGGTTCCGGAGATAAGAGCAAAAAAAATCGAATTAGCAAATTATACCGCCACCGTGTGGCCGACTGTCACAAAATTTTATATGTGGCTTTGAATTTACCCTCTGTTTGTGTATTTCCATAACCATTGGCATTTCCCAGTATGAGTTATACGGGGTTGAAATTTGATTGGCCAGTGGCCATTTTTGTTAATTTGTCGAATCTATATTTTTAGAATATGTTAGCATTTGATCCAAAGAAGATGCATATTTAAACTTCTAAGCGTCCTGTTCACTATGTGCACCGAGTTTGGTTACATTTGGAGATTGCGATGAGTAGATATTGATCAAATACTCAAATCAAATAACTTTGGAACGATTTGACATATCAAATTTCTTTTGAAAAATTTTGTCAAGAGGGTCGGTAGATGATATATACCATTGGACTAATCGGACTAAAGGTGTAGGTCAGGAGTGGGCAACTATTTTGGTAAAGGTGCCACATCAGGCTTTAAGTAGTGCATGGGGGGGGGGGGGGGGGGGGGGGGCACATTGTATTCCTTTTGAAATACAATGTTCTGCATTGATTTGGTTTTTGTATCTTTTAAGCCCAGAAATGGTTGTATACTCAATTTTCTGAAGTGTATCTGAGACTAATGGGACTATTCTGCAATTGCCTAAAGTATTGTATTTCTCTATTACTCGTTTGATGTTCCCTTTTGGTTTCCTTGCTTAAAGGGTCATGATCAACAACTGAACAACTGAATAACACAGGCTACATGACTATGAGAAATGATTACTACAAGAGTTACATTAACATACAGGTGCAAATGGACTTTTCTAAATTGCACAAATAAAAAATACATATACATATTCATCTCTGGCTTGCTTTTGCTCGCATGTCAATGATGCTGAGATACTTTTATATTTAGTTTAATCACTGAGAATGTTTACCTGTAAAAGTAACACTAAACATCACAAGCAGCCTCAAGAATGGACACAGAGTATCCGTATAACACTTTTCCTTGAGCAGAATATTGCACTACAGATCACTAAGTTTGTTCAAAGGGGAAAGTGAGATAGAAATAGCACAGTCGCATACATGGTTGCCAGATTGCACAAAATAAGTATAACATTAGGCAGAATATTTCCAATTTGCTCAAGTATAAATCTCAAACTGGGGGTGTTGCGTCTTTTATCTGGCAACCCTGAGCATGTTAAATGCTTGTGGAGACGCGTTAGGTCCCAATGCAAGTTAACTGAAATATCCAATAAAAACAATAAATTATAAATTATTATAAAGCTTTTACAATAAATGAGCCGCGGGCCACATTAAACCATGTGGAGGGCCTGATCTGGCCCGCGGGCCGTATGTTGCCCATGTCTGGTCTAGGTGGAGTTTGAAAAGCAAATAAAAAATGCTGTAAAAAAATATATACCATACAAATAGATTATGTTATAATGAAATCGGACTTGGGCTTTGCTCAAGGAATCAGAGGAAAAAATAATTTTGATTCTAGCCCTTACGGTTGCAGAGATATGAGCCAAAATAAAAAGTGTTTATTATAGCGCGACGAGTGTCAGATAGGTGTGCGTTTGTTCGCCTGAGTAGTGAGAGGGATATGGGATCAATCCCATGCGCACCAAATTTGGCGCACAGACACTTTTAGGGCAGAAAAAATAAAAAAGAAGAAAACCAGCACAATTACAAGCTTCACTGCTTGGCCCCGTAAATATCTGAGGTGAACCATAAAAAATTGGATGCAACCACAAAGTGGTCACATTATATATGTGTCTTTAACTACTAATAAAATACATACAATACAATGAACTTGTTGTGTAATTAGGGCCCAACCACTGAATGTGCGGAGACCCTATTGTTCTTCTAAGGATTATTATTATTAGGGCCCAACCACTGAATGTGCGGAGACCCTATTGTTCTTCTAAGGATTATTATTATTATTAGGGGGCCAACCACTGAATGTGCGGAGACCCTATTGTTCTTCTAAGGATTATTATTATTAGGGCCCAGGCACTGAAAGTGCGGAGACCTTATTGTTCTTCTAAGGATTATTATTATTAGGGCCCAGGCACTGAAAGTGTGGAGACCCTATTGTTCTTCTAATGATTATTATTATTAGGGCCCAGGCACTGAAAGTGCGGAGACCCTATTGTTCTTCTAAGGATTATTATTATTAGGGGGCCAAGCAGCGAAGCTGCTGGAACCCTATTGTAATTGTACTGATTTTCTTCTTCTTATTATTTTAAAAACAATAAAACAAAAAAGAGATACCAAACTTGGCAGAATGATCCCAAATTCCAAATCCCTCCCACTACTCAGGCACACAAACGCACACCCATCTGACCCTAGGTTTTGCTATAATAAACTCTTTTAAATTTTGGCTCATCTGCAACCATAAGGGCTAGAATAATTTTTTCTCTGATTTCTTGATTCTAGCTCTACAAAATTTATATCTTTGATTTCATTTCCATCTATAATTTTTTTCCACCATTTTTTTTTTTAAAAAACATACTTTTCAAAAGGATGTTTAGAAGATGTCAGCAAGGTTTTGTATAATTCCACCCCTAGGGGGCACTACATCTAAAAAACTGTTATAACGTTGCAGCCGTTTGAGTGTCAAAGTTCAATTTAAATATGCATCTTCTTTGGTTCAAATGCAAGCATATTCTTAAAAAAAATTTATTAAACAAATTAACAAAAATTGCCGCCAATCAAATTTCAGCACCTTATAACTCATATTGGCAATGGTCAAGGGTTATGGAAATTATTATACACAAGCAGGGTGTCAACTTGAAGCAGCATATCAAATTTTGTGATACTCGGCACACGGGGGCGCTATAATTAGCTAAATCATGTTTTTGCTAATAACTCAGAAACAGTATAGACTACAATACAATCTTTTAGCTTCTCTGAATCCACCAGTGCCCTCCAATGATATGGTCACATTGATTTCCATTCCTGCAAGAAAACTTTTTTATCATGTATATATGTTTGAAAAACATACTTTTCGAACACATCCTAGGCCGTTTGTCCGATTCATACAAAACTTGGTATGCTTCATCTACAGACCCTCCAGACAAAAATAAATCAAAAGGATTTTTATATTTCAAATCGTTCCGAAGATATAAGCCAATTCGTTTTGGACTGTGGCCCATAATTACTAATTGGCCCGTGTCTTGTGTGAACAATTTTAAACTTAGTATAGATGCACAAATGAACATTCTGAGGTAACATGCTAAATTTAATCAATTTGTCAGAGCTATAACCTAAGAAATAGCTATTTACAACTGTAATTAATGCTCTAATTGATGCTGTACATAAATAGGCTGTTATACTTTTTGTCTGCCAGAGGGAGCCACATGGCAAGAAGTGTCTTCCAAGAATACCAACAGTTATATTTAGCCATTCAGCCACTGTTGTAAATCAGATAAATAAATTATTAAATTAACAGTTTTTTTCTTCTTCATTTCACCTTAGGAAGAATAGCTTCTGTTGTTCTTCTTGTCAGTTGCTTTGGATAAAAGCGTCTGCTAAATGAAGAATGGTAATAAGCATACATAAGCCATATCTTCTTGATTTTTGTTGGGGATGAAAACAAAGACTGAGGGATATATTTATATGTGGATGTGGGGAATTAAATAATTACCAGAGCTTCAATCATTTTAATTCCTTTCAGACCTTTTACGGAGTACGCAATACCACACTGGTAAAAAAAATACATAGTGTTTTATCTACTATAAAATACCCTGTAATAATAGGCCTTGGTGAAATGAATAGCCTGTGAAATAACATGTTGCAAAAAAGCCTGTAAACCAGCACTTTCCAGCTATGTTGGTTAACAAGATGCCAGAAAATGTAAAATGTGCTTTATGCTGCTGAGTTCAGTCCAAGAAACCTATGTAAGATTCTGAGTTACAGTAAGCTCTCTGCGTCATAATTAAAAACTGTTTGCATCCATAGGCAGGTTTGGGAGTGTAACTTTTGAAATGTATTCCACTACAGATTAAAGAAAACATGCTGTAAAATGTAATTTGTAATGTATTTCATTAGATTACTCAAGGTATTCTAAATACTTTGGATTACATCTTCAGCACTGGTAGATTTTTTTCACTTGTTTTGACTATAAAAACTCTGTACAGTAAAACAAAATACACATGTTAAAAACACATTCTCTGAAACACCTAAATATCTTATGCAGTGATGTTTGTAAAACAAGATCAATCAAACTGATCGTGTTGTAATGATTTTTAGATATTTTTACAGGAAAACAATAAAATATTATTAATAATAAGATTTTTGCTCTAATATCAAAGCTCTTACTAGAAAAAAGAAATTATGATCCAATGTGAATTTTCTTCATAAAAAATATGATCGTTCCTGGTAACATGAGAATGTAAAATGGCTAGAAATAACATTTTAGCTAAGCGTAAAGATGACAATTTACACAAGGTTTATTTCTATTTCTTCTGCTCCAAATTTACTTCAAACTTACTTCGTGTCTTCTCATATGAATGTAACACATCATAAGAAAGTGTTTCACCGCTGTTCAAATGCACTTTGGATCGCATCATTTATATGTATAAATGTTTTCCATCTGAAAGGACTAAATATTAAATAAAAAAAAGACAATTAAATGCAAACTAATCTCTTCAGTAATCAAAATACTTTTGAATGTAACTGTATTCTAATTACAATGATTTAAATTGTAACTGTAGTGGAATACAGTTACTTATATTTTGTATTTTAAATACGTAATCCTGTTACATGTATTCCGTTACTCCTCAACACTGGTAACAAGTTAGTTCAGCAGTCAGTGCCATGTAAGACGTGTGTAGTGAATCTGTATGGCTTTGTTCACGTTGCAGGAAAAATTAGAATTTTCAAACTGCAGGTTATATGAGGCTAGATCAGATTTTTTCTGTTCAGACTAGAGTAGCATTTGCTATAATGTCCACATTAGTTGTCATGGTAATGCAGCAAACCTGCATATATTTACCATGCACAAGATTTTAGCAATGGATATTTTACCATTGATTGTGATTTTCATGAGGGCAGTATCCAAATAGGAACTTTCTTCACAGACAATGGCTTAAAGAAAGAGGGGGCACATGCAATGTTTGTTGTTGCCCGTTTTACAGGGGACGTTCTGTATTTTGCCCAAAATTACGACGCCTTTTATCTTGGGGTCCTATATTTCAGCAGAGAGCGAAACATCCCATATTGAAGGCTTTGTGTCCCATATTAAAGTATAAAAAGGTAAGATGGTGAGACGAGGACCTGTCTTGAGATGAAACGCTCAAAATGCTCAAGTGTTCCGTATTCATGTGACATTCAATACTTTATCGCGTTGTGGTTTTTTGCTAAATGTATGGGATACTGCACCTTAGCGCACAAATGGGTAAATTAAGCCAATGTCCGTATTATTATTTGCTTTGCATGCCCTGTAACATATAAATGACATATGGGTGTGTTTCATTCAAAATTGATGATCTCTATGCCCTATTTACCTTCCACTGTGAGAGTTTTGTAGGGCTGAAATGTGTAATAAAACAGACTGAACTCACTTTTGAAGTCATTTTTATTGAAAATTCTATTTGTAACGATCCTACTCCATCGCCATCATTGTTTTAAATTCAAAGTGCACTGTGAAGGCATTAATTATGCTGTTCGGATGGCAATATGTTTTATCAAGAGTTTATTGCATTATTTTAATTTTACATGTGTTACCCGGATGTTGTTTAGAGTTTGTGTGAGTGACACTGAGTGGCACTGTCTCAACATGTTTATTGACCGTGACAGAACAGGTGGGTGGCCAGGAGACCAAGGAGGCCAGGTAGATGCCCAGGGGACGACTTGAAGGAGGGCAGGGTCAGGAGGCTTAGGAGATGGCCTCAGGACCGGGACAGGGTCAGGAGGCCAAGGAGAGGGCCACAGGACCGGGACAGGGTCAGGAGGCCAGGGAGGAGGCCACGGGACAGGGTCAGAAGGCCAGGGAGGAGGCCACGAGACAGGGTCAGAAGGCCAGGGAGGAGGCCACGAGACAGGGTCAGAAGGCCAGGGAGGAGGCCACGGGACAGGGTCAGAAGGCCTGGGAGGAGGCCACGGGACAGGGTCAGAAGGCCTGGGAGGAGGCCACAGGACAGGGTCAGAAGGCCTGGGAGGAGGCCACAGGACAGGGTCAGAAGGCCTGGGAGGAGGCCACAGGACAGGGTCAGAAGGCCTGGGAGGAGTCGAGGAGGACTCCAGGGATGGTGCCATGGTAGGCGGTGACCAAGGAGGCTTGGAAGGTTCTGGGGGTTTAGTAGGCTGAGCTGGCACAGGCAGAACCGTGGAGGGTGGAACCATGAACGCCCTCAGAGGCAGAGCCGCAGAAGGCGGAGCCGTGGAAGGGTCAGGGGGCGGAGCAGGTGCAAGCAGAGCCGTGGGAGGCGGAGCAGGCAGAGCCGTGGAAGGCAGAACTGAGGAAGGGTTTGGAGGCTGAGCCGAGGAAGGGTCTGGTGGCGGAGCAGGTGCAGGCAGAGCCGAGGCAGTCTTCAGAGGCGGAGCGCTGGGTGGCTCGAGAGGCGGAGCGCTGGGTGGCTCGGGAGGCGGAGCGCTGGGTGGCTCGGGAGGCGGAGCGCTGGGTGGCTCGGGAGGCGGAGCGCTGGGAGGCTCGGGAGGCGGAGCGCTGGAAAGCTCGGGAGGTGGAGCTCTGGGAGGCTCAAGGGGGGCTGGCTCTTGGACTGTCGAGGCTACAGGCGCTGGCTCTGGCTCTTGGACTGTCGAGGCTACAGGCGCAGGCTCTGGCTCTTGGACGGTCGAGGCTACCGGCGCTGGCTCTGGCTCTTGGACGGTCGAGGCTACCGGCGCTGGCTCTGGCTCTTGGACGGTCGAGGCTACCGGCGCTGGCTCTGGCTCTTGGACGGTCGAGGCTACCGGCGCTGGCTCTGGCTCTTGGACGGTCGAGGCTACAGGCGCTGGCTCTGGCTCTTGGACGGTCGAGGCTACAGGCGCTGGCTCTGGCTCTTGGACGGTCGAGGCTACAGGCGCTGGGACGGACGAGGCTGGCAACGCATTAGCCGTGGCAGGCGTGGGCGTTGGCTCGTTGGCCGTGGCAGGCGTGGGTGTTGGCTCGTTGGCCGTGGCAGGCGTGGGCGTTGGCTCGTTGGCCGTGGCAGGCGTGGGCGTTGGCTCGTTGGCCGTGGCAGGCGTGGGCGTTGGCTCGTTGGCCGTGGCAGGCGTGGGCGTTGGCTCGTTGGCCGTGGCAGGCGTGGGCGTTGGCTCGTTGGCCGTGGCAGGCGTGGACTGGAGAGCAGAAGCCTTTCCTCTTCTCCTCCTTCTCCTGGCGGACGGGGTTGTCAACGCTGGCCCCGGGACAGACGAAACTGGGGGTGCGTTGGTCGTGGCAGGCGTGGAGGAACGAGTTGAGGAAGGCTGGGGGGTGACCATTGTGGGAGGAAAGGTAGCGTCCTCCTCCGCAACACCCACAGTGAAAGGTGATCCACAGATCTTCAGGGTCTCATCAAGGTAATCGATGAGCGTCCAGCCAGGGGTCGCTGGTGGTAGCCGCTCCTTTAACGAAGGGTCAAGATTTGCCCTGAAGAAAACCACCAAGCTGAAGTCTGGGAAATCCGAAGAGTTTGCCAGCTCCAGAAACTCAGAGACATGGACCTCAATCGGGCGGTCCTCCTGTTTGAGGCCGAGAAGAAGGAAATTCGCCTGTTGGGCGGTAAGGGCTGCTGGATCCATTGTGGTTGGTCGTTCTGTGATGAAGAGGGCAGACGAGGGAGTAAGGATCCAAATGCAGCTTTATTAGAATTTCAAAAGTAAAGGCAAGTACAAACGCAGGAACAAATGAAACCTCCACGAGGGTAAAATAAAGAAATGAACACAAGAAAACAACATGGGGGGTCTTGCAAGGAGGGCTTAGGCAGGAACACGGACCAAGGCAGGATTCGGGAACAGAGCTTCAAACATAGAACAACGACCAACAAAGGACAAGGTGAACATGAGGGCTTAAATACAAAACAAGGGGAAACATAGACCAATGGACAGACAGAACACATAACAAGGTAAAAGGTAATTAACTAAAACCAATGACAAGACTAGAACTGATAACAAGATAAATCAAACAATAAACCAATGAAAACCAGACACATGGACAAGGAGGGAAAACAGGACTTGACAAGACTTCAAAATAAGAGTTCATAAAACAAAAGGCAATACGGAACATAAAAGGTGCCAAAACTCAAAGAGTGCATAATCAAAGAACAATGTGGAACATAAAAAGTGTCAAAAACTTAAATAAAAAGGTTACACAAACCAAAGACGGTGTGGATCGTTACACATACTGTCAAAGCAAAGCATTAGTCTGAATCCTTTACTCACTGCATGTCACTGCACAGAGACTGAGTTTGTACTGCGTTTTACTACTAACTACAGCAGTTAGTCAGGACTGTCAGTATTAGTTTGTGATAGCTGATTTGAACGAAAACATTACAAAAGAGCAAAATGTGCAGTTGATTTCGTGCTAGTTCAGTTTTAGAGAGTTAGACGCAACCTGGCTAACATTTGACAGACAGCTGGCCATTTAGCCATGACAGAGATGCGTCTACTCTTCTCTCTCATGACAACCACTGTGTTTTAACTGCCTATAACAGTGACTGTTGACTAGTACAGCTGACTGTTTTCTGGTGGATTTATTTATTTGAGTAGAAAGCTAACTAACCCAAGGCAGATTAAGGTCAGCCTGCTAGCAGTGAGCAAAACCACCGACTAACCACCTGAAGGGTCAGATTGTTGATTTGTGCCACACCTTACAAAGATTTTAATACTTCATGTCAGTTGCAGGTGTCATTTAAAAATATTTTTTTGCATTACCCTATATGACCTTATGTGAATGATAAAAACTAAAACTCAATACTTACATCATCTCAATGATAATTCAGTGTGGTTGTCCTAGCATGCCCTAATTTCAAACTATTTACTGTAAAGCTGCATGTACTCTCTGTTATAGTGTGCAACCTCCAACTGAAAGTCTCAAATCGAATTCTTCTAAGCACCAACGGGACCGGCTGAATGGAGAGTTGAACAGGTTGGCCAGTCTGCTTCCCTTCCCACAGGAGATCAAAGCTCATTACCATAATGTTGGCTGCACTTGAACTTTCCTCTGACGCCCACACTGCCCAAGACTCGCTGCGCCACTTCTCGCCGCTTGTCATAGAAAATTAATGACTTCCGGTCGATTTGATGCAGCGTCTGGTCTGAACGCATGGTAAGTGTGAGCTACCTGCGGACCAAAAGTCACTTCAATGGTAATCCTTGATGCATGGTGTCTATCTCTGTCTTAAATATGGACTGTTAAAGCATGCCAGGCAGCTCCTATTCTTTCACGTGCATACTGATGTCAGATTAAAGCAGTTTTTCTACCTGTATTTAGATCAATAGACCCATCAGTCCCAACCAATCTGTGCAAATTTGAATGATCGAAGTGTATTTATTTATTTATTTAATCCCCCTCTCTCCCCAATTTTGTAATACCCAATTCCAACTATGTTCCTCGTGGTAGTGCAGTTATTCACCTCAATCCGGAGGGCGGAGGACAAGTCTCAGTTGCCTCTGAGACAGTCAATCCGTGTATCTTATCACGTGGCTCATCATGCATGACATAGAGACTCACTGCATGTGGAGGCTCATGCTACACTCCACGATCCACGCACAACTTACCAAGTGCCCCATTGAGAGCGAGAACTACTAATCATGACCACTAATCGTGACTCTACCCTCCCTAGCAACCGGGCCAATTTGGTTGCTTAGGAGACCTGACTGGAGTTACACAGCTTCCCATGGATTTGAACTCACGACTCCAGGGGTGGTAGTCAGCGTCAATACTCACTAAGCTACCCAGGCCCCCAAAGTGTATTTATTGATGAAATTATGTTTTGCATGATTTTAAGCTACAGCTCACTGGTCTCTCCTAAGACAATATTATCACCCTTATGAATAAATGTAGTGAATAAACCAGAGAAAAATATTAAGTGGTTACAAAACTAGCCCCAAACACTAAAGAACCTTTATATTTAGAAGCCTGTTTCCTCCTATGAGAGCCATCCATGTATAAAGGCTGTTTGAGGTACGATACCCTCAGTGAAAATGAGGATGGGGAACCCTTTCAAATAACTTGATGCCACTGGGGAGTGTGAGATCCTGCGGAATGTAAAATATAAATTTGTAATCATATGCTTACATTTTCAGCAGAAGCCTGCTCAGTACTGCAATAATAGCGCTTTTCTTTCAAAGAGCTGAAAATGCAGTTTTGTTTTGAAAAGTAAATTCTCTTAACATTACCCTAGGCTGGTAAGATAAGCATTGTCAAAATATGTTGCTCAGAACATTAACATGGTGTACAGAACATTAACGTCCAAAATTTACTTGGCCTAAGGCAACTGGCTTCTGCCTTCCGTGTGAAGATTTGAATGTAGGATAGAGTGGTGTGGAGTTCCTCCCTTTGTTTGCGGTGAGTGCTCAATAAATTCAGCGCTTAACAGGACATCCCAGTTTCTCAGCAGTCTTTATCTCAGGATGACCCATAATTGCATAAGACAGTAAAGGATTATGCTTTGTTAGGTTGGAAATGTTAATAGCAACATTTTCTGTGACATGGAGATGTGTTGTTTTGTAGTGTTTGGACAGATCATCTTATTTTTTCCTTGCACCTTTCCAAAAGTTTTAAATTCACTGATTAGTGCATGAATCATAAAATTCCAGACACTGAGTGGAGTCAGTACATAATTAACAATTAACTTAATAACCTATAGGCTTCAGTTGCAGGTTTGTTTACATTGTACTGCAGCAGTGATGCTTGTACAAATAACTGGACGTGCCAATGGAGTGCAACAGTTTGATTCCGGAAGTAACAATCCCATTCATCTTCTCCACTGACAAAATTATTTTTAACAATAGCTTATAAACTTTCACGTTTACAAGTCGGGTGAAATCACTCTATCATCCTGATTGGATTATAAGAGCAGACTGATTGCTATAAAAGGAGGGAAGAAGTGCTTCCAATCATTGTGTTCTTGTTAGCAATGGTTACCTCTAAAGAAAGACGTGCAACCATCATACTTTGCATCAAAGTGGTCTCACGTGCAAGGAAATTGCTGCAAAGAATATTGCGCCTGAAAGAACCATTTACCGGATCATCAAGAAGTAAGGAGAGAGGTTCAACTGCAGTGAAGAAGGTTTCAGGATGTCCCAGAGTGTCCAGCAGGTGCCAGGATGGTCTCCTCCTGAGGAGTCAGCTACGGAATCATGTCACCACCAGTGCAGAGCTTGCTCAATATTGTCAGCAGGTTGTTGCAAGTGCATCTGCACGCACAGTGAGGTGAAGACTTTTGGACAATGGCCTGGTGTGAAGAAGGCAAAGAAGCCACAAGGATTGGACAGCAGAAGACTGGTGCAAAGTTATTTTCTCTGATGAAGGCCCCTTCCGACTGTTTGGGACATCTGGAAATCGATAGTCCGGAGAAGAAAAGGCGAACGCTACCATGAGTCCTGTGTCGTGCCATTAGTGAAGCATCCTGAGACCATCCATGTGTGGGGTTTCTTTTCATCCAAGGGAGTGATATGAGCATGATTGAGCACCATGTCACAAGGCAAGAGTGATAATGAAGTGGCTTGGAGATCATTACATTGAAATTTTTAATCCGTGGCCAGGCAACTCCCCGGATCTTAATCCCATAGGGAACCTGTGGTCAATCCTCAAAAGGCGAGTGGACAAGCAGAAGCCCTCAAATTTTGATCAACTCTGAGTACTAATAAGGCAAGAATGGATTGCCATCAGTCAGGATTTGTCCAAGAAGCTGATATCCAGCATGCCAGAGCGAATTGCAGAGATTATGAAGATCAAGGGTCAACACGGTAAGTATTGACTCTTTGCATATATTGAATGTTTTTGCCAATAAAAGCCTTTAAAACTTATGAAACACTTATTGTTTTCCAGTATACTATAGAAACATGTGAAAAAATAATATAATATAATACAAATACTGAAGCAGCAAACTTTGCAAAACACAAAATGTATGTCACTGCCAATACTTTTGGCCACGGCTGTATATATACATTATCTCACAAAAGTGAGTACACCCCTCACATTCTATCTTGTCATTATATTAACACTGAAGAAATGACACTTTGCTACAATGAAAAGTAGTGAGTGTACAGCTTGTATAACAGTGTAAATGTGCTGTCCCCTCAAAATAACTCAACAAAAAGCCATTAACGACTAAACCGCTGGCAACAAAAGTGAGTACACTCCTAGGTGAAAATGTCCAAATTGGGCCCAAAGTGTCAATATTTTGTGTGGCCACCATTACTTTTCAGCACTGATTTAACCCTCTTGGGCATGGAGTTCACCAGAGCTTCACAGGTTGCCACTGGAGTCCTCTTCCACTCCTCCATGACGATATCACAGAGCTGGTGGATGTTAGAGACCTTCCGTTTGAGGATGCCCCACAGATGCTCAATAGGGTTTAGGTCTGGAGACATGCTTGGCCAGTCTATCACCTTCACCCTCAGCTTCTTTAGCAAGGCAGTGTTCGTCTTGGAGGTGTGTTTGGGGTCGTTATCATGTTGGGATACGGCCCTGTGGCTCAGTCTCTGAAGGGAGGGTATCATGCTCTGCTTCAGTATGTCACAGTACATGTTGGCATTCATGGTTATCTCAGTGAACTGTAGCTCCCCAGTGCCGGCATCACTCATGCAGCCCCAGACCATGACACTCCCACAACCGTGCTTGACTGTAGGCAAGACACACTTGTCTTTGTACTCCTCACCTGGTTTCCGCCACACACGCTTGACACCATCTGAACCAAATAAGTTTATCTTGGTCTCATCAGACCACAGGACATGGTTCCAGTAATCCATGTCCTTAGTCTGCTTGTCTTCAGCAAACTGTTTGCGGGCATTTCTTGTGCATCATCTTTAGAAGAGGCTTCCTTCTGGGATGACAGCCATGCAGACCAATTTGATGCAGTGTGCGGCGTATGATCTGAGCACTGACAGGCTGACCCCCCACATCTTCAACCTCTGCAGCAATGCTAGCAGCACTCATACGTCTATTTCCCAAAGACTACCTCTGGATATGATGCTAAATATATATATATATATATATATTTAGCAACTCAATTATATATAGTTTTTATTCTTACATTCAACAACTTTAAATCAATTGTTTTATATTTTTGCATCATTTGTAATTCCATTATGTCATTTGCAGTGCACCAAGGGATGAAAGTTGCCCTCATGAAAGTTGTTAAGTCTTTTATTTCAATTTTCCAATTCTTCTCTGCTTCAAATCAAAGTTTGTAATGTTTTGATTAACTTCTGAGCTAGTTGGTGTAGTCCATGGCATAGATGGCTTTTATACAGAATTTTATGAAATACCTATGGAAAAAATGTATGGGAAACCAAGACAGTTGTCTTATTATTATTATTATTATTATTATTATTATTGTCCAGTTGGATAATGTTGCACTTTCACAGCTCCAGTGAGTTTGTTGGTTTATTCTGTTGTTTTGTTTTCTCTCTCCCGTATGTCTCGCAGACGGAGTGGGCACGCATGATCAGTGTTTTCATGGGAACATTGATCATTCCCAGGGAGGCGCTGATCATGCCACTGATTATCGTGCTAGCTACACCTGTTCCACTCTGATTGCACTCCCTACTTAATCCTTGTGTGTCTGAGAATAAAACTTGCTCTCTGAGTCTAGTTGGTGCTGTCTCGTGCATCTGTTGGTTGCCTATTTCGGGAGTGTGGTTATCTTCCAGCTTGCTGTACGCCTGTCCTTGCCGCCCACAAATTGCCAGTGGAGGATTCCTCATCCCTGCCCACATGTCTGGAATACGACTGCCCTCTTTTGCCTGAGCTTTTGCCTGGGCATGTTCTCTGCACCTCACCACGCTTCAACAGACACTTCCCAAGGATCTGCTTCTGAATTCCACAACACATACACCTGTCTACGAATATACTTTTCCTTTGCCCACTGCACTGCCACAACACGCATGGTGACTCTTAACTTCGCCCCATGCTACTGCAGCCGGTGCTGGGATCGGCAGCTTTTGCCAGTTCAGTAAATTGACATTTTTCTTTGTTAATAAATACTTTGAACTGTTCTTCTGCTTTTGGGTACCTTTGTCTCACTTTCACCCTGACAGTATAATCTAGCCAATAATAGACCCAGTGTAGGAATCCACTCTTCACACTGCCCTCTCGCAGCAAAGAGCTCTGTTGGGGCGTCAAAAACTCAAGAAACAACCCCATGGGCCTCGACGGTTCTCCACGCCCCTTGGCACCCAGAGGCTCGCATCCTCCCTCCAACTCCGTTCTCTTGTGAGGCCAGATCCATTAGTTCTGTCTTAATGTTCACTGTTCTTCACCCTACAGCCCTCTACGTTTGCTTCCGACGATGAAGGTTGGGTGTGTTATCACACTTCTCTCCAGTAGTGCTGATGAATGGGGCACTTCCACTGTGCCACCTTTGAAGCTTTCTACTCTGAACTTCACAGATTGTTAGACCGCGTGGCTCAAGGTCGGGAGGGATTGAGTTTCTCACCCTCACTGCCTCCTGCAAGTAGAAAGATCAAGCCATGTGGGACCTGTTTTTGTGTGGGCTTTCTGACAATGTCCAGGATGATATTTATCTTTTCTATCTTCCCCCTCGGTTCAACGACTTGGTGGACCTGGCAATCTGAGTCAGTCAACGCCTGGCCCTACTATGTAATTGCTGTCGACACTGCTCTTCACCCTCTGGGGTGGCTGACCATTCCCTTTGACTCACTACTTCGACCAGGTCACCAGAATCACACCCGGCACTGAGCCTATGGGAGTCAGGAGAACACCCAATATCAGGTAAGGAGAAGCAGCGATGCCTAGTGAAGGGACTATGCTTTTCTTATGCCCGGTCATGCCACTTCTCTGCTACCTGCCCTAATAAAAGACATCGCTCGTCAGTAGGAAGGGGGTTACTGGCAAGGGCTATGCTTTTGGACAAAGTCCCCATACTCTTCTCCCGGCCTGGCTGCAGTATGTCTCTGCCTTATGCCGTATGCCACACGGTCTCAGGTCTGGTGGATTCCGGAGCCAAAGGTAATTTCATTACATCAAATTGCTTCCAAATGGTGGCTTACCAGGATCCAGTTGGACAAACCCATCACCGCCCACACCTTCAGTGTCACGCCCCTGTCAGTCATCCCCAGTCCGCTAAGCCAGTCACCCTAATCTCTGGTGACCATTCAGAACAACTGTCAAATTTACCTGATCCGATCCCCATCGACCCCGGTAGTGTTGGGGCATCCTTGGTTGGTAACGCACAACCCACACATGGATTGGGCAACCAACACTGTTCTTGCTTCAAGTTCTTATTATTCATCTCACTGTCTTAATTCTGCTGTCTCCCCTATCCAGTCTTGTGTTTCATTGCAGGAAGAACCAGAGAATCTGTTCAGAGTGCCTTTGACATACCATGACTTGAGGGTGGTGTTCAGCCAGTCCTGTGCGACAACCCTCCCTCCTCATTGTCCTTACAACTGTGCAATTGAACTACTTCCTGGCACTTCTCCTCCTCAGGGAAGGCTGTACTCATTCTCGGCTCCCGAGAGGGAGGCCATGAACAGGTATATCAATGATTCTCTAGCATCCAGTCTCATCCGCCCTTTCTTACCATCCGCAGGAGAGGGGTTCTTCTTTATGGAGAAGAAGGATGGCTCGCTTAGACCCTGCATAGATTATTGGGGGCTAAATGACATCACAGTGAAGAATCATTATCCTTTGTCATTGATGTCCTCAGCCTTCAAACTCTTGCAGTGGCCATCCATCTTTACGAAGTTAGACCTACGCAATGCTTATCACCTGGTCCGAATCAGGAAGGGGAATGAGTGGAAGATGGCCTTTAACACCCATAGGGGGCACTTTCGAATATTTGGTTATGCCTTTCGGATTGGTCAACTCCCCAGGCATCTTCCAGGGGCTCGTAAATGACGTGCTTAGAGATATGGTTTATTGTTTTGTGTTTGTTTATCATGACGATATTCTGATCTTCTTCCAGAATATCCAGGACCATGTGCTGCACGTCAGACAGGTGCTTCAGCGACAGCTAGAGAATCGACTTTTCATTTTTATTAGAAACTACAGCCAACTCGCCGCTCCTTTGATGGATCTTAACTTCACCCGCACTGACTTTTGCTGGTCCCTGTGGGCTGAAGCTGCGTTTTCCAAACTAAAGGAATGGTTTTCTACTGCACCTATTTTAATAACTCCCGACCCTGCAAGTCAGTTCGTAGTGGAGGTTGATGCATCCGAGGTTGGTGTTTGAACAGTCCTCTTGCAGCACTCTCCCTCGGAATGAAAGATGCATCAATGTGCATTCTTTTCGCACTGCTTGGAACACCAGCTGAATGGAACAATGACATTGGTAACCAAGAATTGCTGGCTGTCTGGTTGGCCTTGGGCGAGTGGCATCATTGGTTAGAGGGTTCGGGGATACCTTTCGTGGTCTGGACTGATCATAAGAGCCTAGAGTACATCCGTAGTGCAAAATGCCTCATCTCTAGACAGGATCGCTTGGCATTATTTTTCACTCGTTTTAATTTCACCCTTTCATATCACCCGGGCTTCTAAAGAATGTCAAGCCCGATTCCTTGTCTCAGTGTTTCAAAATCGAGACCTCCACTGTCCCAACAGATACCATCCTATCGTTTTGAATGTAGTGAACTGGTTCTCGAAGGCAATTCCCCAAATTGCCCTCTTTGAGGGAGACAGTGGTAGCAGTCATAAACCACATCTTCCGCATTCATGGCCTCTTGGTCGATATGGTTTCTGACTGAGGCCCCCAGTTTGTGTCACGTTTTTGGGCAGAGTTCTGTCGAGAGCTGGGTGCTCATTGAGTTTGTCCTCTGGGTTCCACCCCTAGACAAATGGGCAAGCGGTGCGGACTAATCAGGGACTGGAAAAGACCCTGCCCTGAATGGCCTACTGTAATCTGCCTTCTTGGAGCAATAATTTAGTCTGGATCGAGTATGCCCACAACTCCATTCTGCCGTCGTCTACGGGGTTATCCCCTTCCAGTGTAGCCTCAGCTACCAGCCCCTCTGTTTCCTGCTCAAGAGCCTGATGTTCAGGTCCCGTCTGTACATTTCTTTTTGCAGAGGTGCTGATGCACCTGAAATGCCGCCAGAGAAGCCCTCATAAGGACAGGCACTCATGTCAAGAGGTCAGCAGGACTGAAAATGGTCTAAGCCCCCAGTTTACGTGTGCGGGCAGGTTGTTTGGTTGTCCTCTATGAACAGTCCGCTCCAACTCCCCTCACGTAAGCTGGGTGCCAAATTTATCGGGCCTAATTGTAAGTGCCTCTCTGTAACCCAGATTTTTGCCTTTTTTAAAGAAAAGGTGAGTCAATTCAAAAATATTTTTTGTACTAATCAAGATTATGCCACTAATTCTGTCGATTGAGCTTAACTTGTATTGAACCCTGAATATTCCATTAAATGAGATTAAAGGTGCTCAGTAACTTTGTCATCTTGGATGTACACTGACACCTAGCGGCTTGGATGTAGCATAATTTGCAATCAATAATTTTAAGTTTCAGATGCCATTGTAGAAATGTAGTAAACAGTCAGCCATGATTACGTTAATCAATGAGTGAAAGTGTCAAATAACATGACAGTTGCTGATAGGGCTGAACGATTAATTGTTTTCAAATTGAAATAGCGATTTGATAGAACGCAATTAGCTAATTGTGAAGACTGCTATTAAAAATGTTGGTTATATTACAGCGCATCTGACCCGTTTTAAACAGTCATGCAGTTACAAATGAATTCCGTCGTCATCAAAGACACCGCGAGATAACAAATGCCATAACAAATTATCTTGCAAAAGATATGGTGTCTATTAACATGGTGACAAAAGACGGCTTTCAAAAACGTATCCACACGTTGGACAGAAGATACACAATTCCTTCGCGTACATATTTCAGTCAGGTTGCCATACCAGAAATGTACATGGATTGTAAAAAGAAAGTGGAAGCAGAGCTGGAATATGTGGTGTATTATGCCACAACAATGGATTTGTGGTCAAGACGGATGACCGAGCTGTACCTAGTCTCACCATACATTTCATTAATGATGACTTTCAGTTGAAGAGTTGATGCCTGCAAACTGCATACTTTCCCGTTGACCACACGGGAGAGAATATTGCTCATGGACTTAGAGCATGTTTGTCCAACTGGGGTCTGTCAGAAGAATATATACAATACATATTACTACAGATTGTTTACCGAAATGTCCCATTTTCAGTGGATTTTTTATTTATTTGTATTATTATTTTATTTAATATGATTGCAGAAGGTGCAATATGTAGATGATGCTATTGAACTGAGGCATATCAGAAATTTCATTTTACAGGAAAGTACTGCTATATTTTTTATCGGAATAGTTTTTTTTATTATTTATAAAATAATTGTATTAAGTTTTGTATTATTATTATTATTATTATTATTATTTAACTTTAGCCTTTGTAATAAATGACCTGTGTTTGATTGTTCAATGTTACATGCTTATTAAAAGAAAAAAAAAAAGTTTACATTTTAGATGCCAATACATTAAGATTGCACATTTCACAGCCTATGCAAATATAAAAAAATGTATGTATAAATACTTTTTTTTTTTTTTTTACAAAAAAAAATACCTTATTTGTCATGCAAATGGGGCAATTTGATCCAGAGTGTTTTTTAATTCATGAATATTCTAAGAGTCTAACTGCCACTTCTTTCATAGGTAATAAATGGCTTTTTGTTGGTGGTCACCTCCAGTGGCACAATTTTCTATGCTTTCTCCACGGTCGAGGAGTACTTGGGGTTTCATGAGGTTTGTGCTGGTTTGCATGCATATTGTATATTGTAGGGGTGGAAGGTACTGCAGGTTATGTAGGGACCAAGTCCCGAATGGGCTAGCCTCACTGTATTCCAATGGTTAATGCATTGGAATACAGTGAGTTTGTGAGTTTTTGAGTTCAAGTCCACAAAAGAGTGGTTTTAAAATGAGTTCTTCTATTGTTTTCTGAGTCTTCATATTGTGCTTACTACAATGCACACTGTACTTTACTGCTTAATTACGGCTTCAATAAAAATAAACAAAGCTGTTACTATTTTCTCAGAAATATATACTCTCAACCTAGAATTGATTGTGTGGAGCAGTGGTCAGAGCTCTAGGCTTCAGTTCAAAGGACTGTTATAAACTTTCTGACTCTGATTGTGCTTAGGGAGTGGCTTAAGTGCTTGGCCCCAATCATTGCTGCTTGCAGCTATATTTATGATTACAATTGTGAATCACTGAAAAATCTTAATTTATGTCATCAGTCTTTTTAGACACCATGTAGAAGCTTCTGAATTTATTGGATGTAAAATTCCAACTTCCCACAAACATGATTCCTCACCACAAATGGAAAAACCAAACTGTAAACAGATTTTAACTTGAACTGAATTTCTTTGGTGTCAACGCAGACTTGTTGATGGCAGGATGATAGCAATAACATTAACCATCATGTGTTGATCCAAGGAATGTAATTATGATTATGAGCTTTAGATTACAGAGCAAATTATTTCAGCTTTTAGAAGGATTTTCTTGTTGAAGTACATAAAGGATTTCTTGATTACGATGTTGTGGCAGCGGGGGTGTGGTCAAGCGTCCGTCCGGGGAGAGAAAGCGGTAAGGGCGCTTGCACCTGAGCCAAATTATGTCTAACACCTGTCTCTAATGGTGCGTTCACGTGCTATGGTAAATATGATATTTTCCACTTGTGAACTGGTATTTACCAGTGTGTTGCGTTCAAGTGCTTTTGTTGTCGTAATGTGGTAAAAGGATGGAGATACACACACACACACAATTGCAGTCTTGACATCGCAGCCTGTTCATTATGCTGCGTTCACACCAAACGCGAATAGAGCGTAATTTATCGCTATTTAGAGTTTTACTTATTTTTATAACGTGTATTCTCCGTGTAAATTCGTGCACCGGACCGCGCCGTTTCGATTCAATACGAATGTACCGTTCCACCCCTAGCTAACAGTAGCAAAAAAGGTTTGGTTTTGTACAATGCTTACAATTCAACACTCTCGCGATGCTCTCCGCCATTTTGAAAAGGTCAAAGGTTATCTCATCTCGGCAACTCGGGCATCAAAATATTCTACGAGTTGCCCAGTGGAAAATACCACATGAGGGGGTGTTCATGTGCATTTTCCACGTCGGCTTTTGGTATTTACCATAATTACCATAGCACGTGAACGCACCATAATTTCAGTAAGCATGGGGAGAGCGGCATAAGAGCGGCCACTGAACCAACAGAGAGAGCTCAATTACGGACGTCCGTTATCTTATGTGTTTGTCTTTTGTCAATGTAAAACAGATCACTTTCATGGGCAAGGAAGAGGCGAGAAACCGGCTTAACATATAACTTAAAGGTTTAATGGAGAACACAAAAGACAAACACATAAGATAACGGACGTCCGTAATTGAGCTCTCTCTGTTGGTTCAGTGGCCGCTCTTATGCCGCTCTCCCCATGCTTACTGAAATTAGAGACAGGTGTTAGACATAATTTGGCTCAGGTGCAAGTGCCCTTACCGCTTTCTCTCCCCGGACGGACGCTTGACCACACCCCCGCTGCCACAGATGTGTATATGTAAAGATACTCCCAGTGAAACTGGTATGTTTGCTTTGCAGTCAGATATCATCCATCAGAGTGTATATGAGCTTGTTCACACTGAAGACAGGGCTGAGTTTCAGAAACAGCTCCACTGGGCACTCCCAGTGGCACCTCTGATACCGGACAGCTGGTGGAAGGTAGAAAACAACTAAACATCTCTCCAGTCAGACTGTTGGAAGACTTGGGCATACACTGTAAAATCTAAACATCTAAACAAACTGGTTTTATCCAACATCACTAAATCAACCTTGGAATCAATAAGTTTACACCAATAAAACTAATTTCTAAGGGTTAGATCAGGTAAAAATAGCAAGTGCAATTTATTAAGGAAACAATGACAATTAATAGGGCTGCACAATGAATCAAACAATAATTGGGATGACAATCACAGCTGCCACAATTAACTAATCATGTAATGTGTCAAGAATAGCAGTCCATGTAGGTCTACTCATGTTACATAAAAATGTTCCATTAAATTTTCTATTAAACATATGTTTTGTCAGTAGTTGATCATTTTTACCAACCAGAGACATATCCATTGCTTGCCTCTGTGTATTTATTATTATAAGAATATTATATAGAATTAATTATAATAATTAATATGATAAGAAAATAGATTTTTATGCTTCTGAGAGGGACAATGTAAAGTTGACCATAAAGGTAACTAGTCTTGATTTGTATAAAACAGCAATAAAGTAATTCAGTAACTGTTATGAAGAGGGCAGACGAGGGAGTAAGGACGTGTGGACAAGGAGGGAAAACAGGACATGACAAGACTTCAAAATAAGAGTGCATAAACAAAAGGCAATACGGAACATAAAAAGTGCCAAAACAAGGAACAATGTGGAACATAAAAAGTGCCAAAAACTTAAATAAAAAGGTAAACAAACCAAAGACAGTGAGGATTGTAACAGAGTCCCCCCTTTAAGGAGCGGATCCCAGACGCTCCTAACCAAAGGAGGGGCAAAACGAGGACGAACAGGTAGATCTAGGGAACACGAGGGGCACAGAGGGACAAGACTTGGACAGAGGGGACCGGGTCGGGAAGACTGGGAAGTTGCGGGGTCGAAACTGGGTCAGGGGGCAATCCATAGGGCAGGGACTGGGTCAGGAGGCTGGGGAGGTGGTCGTAGGGCAGGGATTGGGTCAGGTGGCCAGGGAGGCAGCCCTATGGCAGGGACTGGGTCTGGAGGCCGGGGAGGTGGCTGTAGGGCAGGGATCAGGTCAAGGGGTCTAGGAGATGGCCACAGGGCTAGGCCAGGGTCAGGAGGTCTAGGGGGTGGCCACAGGGCTAGGGCAGGGTCAGGAGGCTTAGGAGATGGCCTCAGGGCTAGGGAAGGGTCAGGAGGCTTAGGAGATGGCCTCAGGGCTAGGGCAGGGTCAGGAGGCTTAGGAGATGGCCTCAGGGCTAGGGCAGGGTCAGGAGGCTTAGGAGATGGCCTCAGGGCTAGGGCAGGGTCAGGAGGCTTAGGAGATGGCCTCAGGGCTAGGGCAGGGTCAGGAGGCTTAGGAGATGGCCTCAGGACCGGGACAGGGTCAGGAGGCCAAGGAGAGGGCCACAGGACAGGGTCGGAAGGCCTGAGAGGAGGCCACGAGAGAGGGTCGGAAGGCCAGGGAGGAGGCCGAGAGAGAGGGTCAGAAGGCCAAGGAGGAGGCCACAGGATAGGGTCAGAAGGCCCGAGAGGAGTCGAGGAGGCCCCCAGAGACGGTGCCATGGTAGGGGGTGACCAAGGGGGCTTGGAAGGTCCTGGGGGCCGAGCTGGCACAGGCAGAACCGTGGAAGGTGGGACCCTGAAGCCCCTCTGGGGCAGAGCCGTAGGAGGCGGAGCCGTGAAAGGGTCAGGGGGCGGAACAGGCGCAGGCAGAGTCGTGGGAGGCGGAGCAGGCAAAGCCGTGGAAGGCAGAACTGAGGAAGGGTTTGGAGGCTGAGCAGGTGCAGGCAGAGCCGAGGCATTCTTCAGAGGCGGAGCGCTGGGTGGCTCTGGAGGCGGAGCGCTGGGTGGCTCTGGAGGCGGAGCTGTGGAAAGCTCTGGAGGCGGAGCTGTGGAAAGCTCTGGAGGCGGAGCTGTGGAAAGCTCTGGAGGCGGAGCTGTGGAAAGCTCGGGAGGCGGAGCTGTGGGAAGCTCAAGGGGGGCTGGCTCTTGGACGGTCGAGGCTACAGGCGCTGGCTCTGGCTCTTGGACGGTCGAGGCTACAGGCGCTGGCTCTGGCTCTTGGACGGTCGAGGCTACAGGCGCTGGCTCTGGCTCTTGGACGGTCGAGGCTACAGGCGCTGGCTCTGGCTCTTGGACGGTCGAGGCTACAGGCGCTGGCTCTGGCTCTGGCTCTTGCTCTTGGACGGTCGAGGCTACAGGCGCTGGCTCTGGCTCTTGGACGGTCGAGGCTACAGGCGCTGGCTCTGGCTCTTGGACGGTCGAGGCTACAGGCGCTGGCTCAGAGGACGGGGCCGTGAAGGGCGGAGATTGGTGAGCGGAAGCCCCTCCTCTTCTCCTCCTCTTCCTGGCAGACGAGGCTGGCAACGTCGGCTCTGGGACGGACGAGGCTGGCAATGTCGGCTCTGGGACGGACGAGGCTGGCAACGCCGGCTCTGGGACGGACGAGGCTGGCAACGCCGGCTCTGGGACGGACGAGGCTGGCAACGCCGGCTCTGGGACGGACGAGGCTTCCAGCTCGTTAGCCGTGGCAGGCGTGGGCGTTGGCTCGTTGGCCGTGGCAGGCGTGGGCTCGTTGGCCGTGGCAGGCGTGGGCGTTGGCTCGTTGGCCGTGGCAGGCTGAGACCGGGAAGCAGAAGCCTTTCCTCTTCTCCTCCTTCTTCTGGCGGACGGGGTTGTCAACACTGGCCCTGGGACAGACGAGACTGGGGGTGTGTTGGCCGTGGTAGGCGTGGGACACCCAGGGGCCCTGCCCGGAATTGAGAGAGGCGGCTCACCTGCAGCGTAGGTCTCCACGATCAGGTCCACATATTCCTGCAAGGTGCAATCCTCAATCTCCGGCAATTCTCTCCTTGGGCGAATGGGTACGTTGTACCTGTATATGCTCTTTAGAGCCTGGTCGTCCCAACCGGAGCAGCTGGCCACGTTGGAGAAGAAATAGGAGAACTCGCGTATGGTCAGGTTTGCCCTAGCAAGCTCTACGAAAAAAGCTGCTGGATCCATTATTGGTTGGTCGTTCTGTTATGAAGAGGGCAGACGAGGGAGTAAGGATCCAAACGCAGCTTTTATTGGAATTTCCAAAGGTGAAGGCAAAACAAAAGCAGGAACAAATAAAACGTCCACGAGGGGAAAATAAAGAAATGAATACAAGAAAATAACACGGGGGTCTTGCAAGGAGGGCATAAGCAGGAACACGGGCCAAGGCAGGATTCTGGGACAGCATGAACAAAACAACTTCATCAAACATAGAACAACGACCAACAAAGGACAAGGTGAACATCAGGGCTTAAATACAAAACCAGGGGAAACAAAGACCAATAGAAAACCAAAAACTCAAAACAAGATAACAAGACAATAAACTAAAACCAATGATAAATTAGAACTGATAGCAAGATAATCAAACAATAAACCAATGAAAACCAGACGTGTGGACAAGGAGGGAAAACAGGACATGACAAGACTTCAAAATAAGAGTGCATAAACAAAAGGCAATACGGAACATAAAAGGTGCCAAAACAAGGAACAATGTGGAACATAAAAAGTGCCAAAAACTTAAATAAAAAGGTAAACAAACCAAAGACGGTGAGGATTGTAACAGAGTCCCCCCTTTAAGGAGCGGATCCCAGACGCTCCTAACCAAAGGAGGGGCAAAACGAGGACGAACAGGTAGATCTAGGGAACACGAGGGGCACAGAGGGACAAGACTTGGACAGAGGGGACCGGGTCGGGAAGACTGGGAAGTTGCGGGGTCGAAACTGGGTCAGGGGGCAATCCATAGGGCAGGGACTGGGTCAGGAGGCTGGGGAGGTGGTCGTAGGGCAGGGATTGGGTCAGGTGGCCAGGGAGGCAGCCCTATGGCAGGGACTGGGTCTGGAGGCCGGGGAGGTGGCTGTAGGGCAGGGATCAGGTCAAGGGGTCTAGGAGATGGCCACAGGGCTAGGCCAGGGTCAGGAGGTCTAGGGGGTGGCCACAGGGCTAGGGCAGGGTCAGGAGGCTTAGGAGATGGCCTCAGGGCTAGGGAAGGGTCAGGAGGCTTAGGAGATGGCCTCAGGGCTAGGGCAGGGTCAGGAGGCTTAGGAGATGGCCTCAGGGCTAGGGCAGGGTCAGGAGGCTTAGGAGATGGCCACGTGACAGGGACAGGGTCAGGAGGCCAAGGAGAGGGCCACAGGACAGGGTCGGAAGGCCTGAGAGGAGGCCACGAGAGAGGGTCGGATGGCCAGGGAGGAGGCCGCGAGAGAGGGTCAGAAGGCCAAGGAGGAGGCCACAGGATAGGGTCAGAAGGCCCGAGAGGAGTCGAGGAGGCCCCCAGAGACGGTGCCATGGTAGGGGGTGACCAAGGGGGCTTGGAAGGTCCTGGGGGCCGAGCTGGCACAGGCAGAACCGTGGAAGGTGGGACCCTGAAGCCCCTCTGGGGCAGAGCCGTAGGAGGCGGAGCCGTGAAAGGGTCAGGGGGCGGAACAGGCGCAGGCAGAGTCGTGGGAGGCGGAGCAGGCAAAGCCGTGGAAGGCAGAACTGAGGAAGGGTTTGGAGGCTGAGCAGGTGCAGGCAGAGCCGAGGCATTCTTCAGAGGCGGAGCGCTGGGTGGCTCTGGAGGCGGAGCGCTGGGTGGCTCTGGAGGCGGAGCTGTGGAAAGCTCTGGAGGCGGAGCTGTGGAAAGCTCGGGAGGCGGAGCTGTGGAAAGCTCGGGAGGCGGAGCTGTGGAAAGCTCAAGGGGGGCTGGTTCTTGGACGGTCGAGGCTACAGGCGCTGGCTCTGGCTCTTGGACGGTCGAGGCTACAGGCGCTGGCTCTGGCTCTTGGACGGTCGAGGCTACAGGCGCTGGCTCTGGCTCTTGGACGGTCGAGGCTACAGGCGCTGGCTCTGGCTCTTGGACGGTCGAGGCTACAGGCGCTGGCTCTGGCTCTTGGACGGTCGAGGCTACAGGCGCTGGCTCTGGCTCTTGGACGGTCGAGGCTACAGGCGCTGGCTCTGGCTCTTGGACGGTCGAGGCTACAGGCGCTGGCTCTGGCTCTTGGACGGTCGAGGCTACAGGCGCTGGCTCTGGCTCTTGGACGGTCGAGGCTACAGGCGCTGGCTCTGGCTCTTGGACGGTCGAGGCTACAGGCGCTGGCTCTGGCTCTTGGACGGTCGAGGCTACAGGCGCTGGCTCTTGCTCTTGGACGGTCGGGGCAACAGGCGCTGGCTCTGGCTCTTGGACGGTCGAGGCTACAGGCGCTGGCTCAGAGGACAGGGCCGTGAAGGGCGGAGATTGGTGAGCGGAAGCCCCTCCTCTTCTCCTCCTCTTCCTGGCAGACGAGGCTGGCAACGTCGGCTCTGGGACGGACGAGGCTGGCAACGCCGGCTCTGGGACGGACGAGGCTGGCAACGCCGGCTCTGGGACGGACGAGGCTTCCAGCTCGTTAGCCATGGCAGGCGTGGGCGTTGGCTCGTTGGCCGTGGCAGGCGTGGGCTCGTTGGCCGTGGCAGGCGTGGGCGTTGGCTCGTTGGCCGTGGCAGGCTGAGACCGGGAAGCAGAAGCCTTTCCTCTTCTCCTCCTTCTTCTGGCGGACGGGGTTGTCAACACTGGCCCTGGGACAGACGAGACTGGGGGTGTGTTGGCCGTGGTAGGCGTGGGACACCCAGGGGCCCTGCCCGGAATTGAGAGAGGCGGCTCACCTGCAGCGTAGGTCTCCACGATCAGGTCCACATATTCCTGCAAGGTGCAATCCTCAATCTCCGGCAATTCTCTCCTTGGGCGAATGGGTACGTTGTACCTGTATATGCTCTTTAGAGCCTGGTCGTCCCAACCGGAGCAGCTGGCCACGTTGGAGAAGAAATAGGAGAACTCGCGTATGGTCAGGTTTGCCCTAGCAAGCTCTACGAAAAAAGCTGCTGGATCCATTATTGGTTGGTCGTTCTGTTATGAAGAGGGCAGACGAGGGAGTAAGGATCCAAACGCAGCTTTTATTGGAATTTCCAAAGGTGAAGGCAAAACAAAAGCAGGAACAAATAAAACGTCCACGAGGGGAAAATAAAGAAATGAATACAAGAAAATAACACGGGGGTCTTGCAAGGAGGGCATAAGCAGGAACACGGGCCAAGGCAGGATTCTGGGACAGCATGAACAAAACAACTTCATCAAACATAGAACAACGACCAACAAAGGACAAGGTGAACATCAGGGCTTAAATACAAAACCAGGGGAAACAAAGACCAATAGAAAACCAAAAACTCAAAACAAGATAACAAGACAATAAACTAAAACCAATGATAAATTAGAACTGATAGCAAGATAATCAAACAATAAACCAATGAAAACCAGACGTGTGGACAAGGAGGGAAAACAGGACATGACAAGACTTCAAAATAAGAGTGCATAAACAAAAGGCAATACGGAACATAAAAGGTGCCAAAACAAGGAACAATGTGGAACATAAAAAGTGCCAAAAACTTAAATAAAAAGGTAAACAAACCAAAGACGGTGAGGATTGTAACAGAGTCCCCCCTTTAAGGAGCGGATCCCAGACGCTCCTAACCAAAGGAGGGGCAAAACGAGGACGAACAGGTAGATCTAGGGAACACGAGGGGCACAGAGGGACAAGACTTGGACAGAGGGGACCGGGTCGGGAAGACTGGGAAGTTGCGGGGTCGAAACTGGGTCAGGGGGCAATCCATAGGGCAGGGACTGGGTCAGGAGGCTGGGGAGGTGGTCGTAGGGCAGGGATTGGGTCAGGTGGCCAGGGAGGCAGCCCTATGGCAGGGACTGGGTCTGGAGGCCGGGGAGGTGGCTGTAGGGCAGGGATCAGGTCAAGGGGTCTAGGAGATGGCCACAGGGCTAGGCCAGGGTCAGGAGGTCTAGGGGGTGGCCACAGGGCTAGGGCAGGGTCAGGAGGCTTAGGAGATGGCCTCAGGGCTAGGGAAGGGTCAGGAGGCTTAGGAGATGGCCTCAGGGCTAGGGCAGGGTCAGGAGGCTTAGGAGATGGCCTCAGGGCTAGGGCAGGGTCAGGAGGCTTAGGAGATGGCCTCAGGGCTAGGGCAGGGTCAGGAGGCTTAGGAGATGGCCTCAGGACCGGGACAGGGTCAGGAGGCCAAGGAGAGGGCCACGTGACAGGGACAGGGTCAGGAGGCCAAGGAGAGGGCCACAGGACAGGGTCGGAAGGCCTGAGAGGAGGCCACGAGAGAGGGTCGGAAGGCCAGGGAGGAGGCCGCGAGAGAGGGTCAGAAGGCCAAGGAGGAGGCCACAGGATAGGGTTAGAAGGCCCGAGAGGAGTCGAGGAGGCCCCCAGAGACGGTGCCATGGTAGGGGGTGACCAAGGGGGCTTGGAAGGTCCTGGGGGCCGAGCTGGCACAGGCAGAACCGTGGAAGGTGGGACCCTGAAGCCCCTCTGGGGCAGAGCCGTAGGAGGCGGAGCCGTGAAAGGGTCAGGGGGCGGAACAGGCGCAGGCAGAGTCGTGGGAGGCGGAGCAGGCAAAGCCGTGGAAGGCAGAACTGAGGAAGGGTTTGGAGGCTGAGCAGGTGCAGGCAGAGCCGAGGCATTCTTCAGAGGCGGAGCGCTGGGTGGCTCTGGAGGCGGAGCGCTGGGTGGCTCTGGAGGCGGAGCTGTGGAAAGCTCGGGAGGCGGAGCTGTGGAAAGCTCGGGAGGCGGAGCTGTGGAAAGCTCGGGAGGCGGAGCTGTGGAAAGCTCAAGGGGGGCTGGTTCTTGGACGGTCGAGGCTACAGGCGCTGGCTCTGGCTCTTGGACGGTCGAGGCTACAGGCGCTGGCTCTGGCTCTTGGACGGTCGAGGCTACAGGCGCTGGCTCTGGCTCTTGGACGGTCGAGGCTACAGGCGCTGGCTCTGGCTCTTGGACGGTCGAGGCTACAGGCGCTGGCTCTGGCTCTTGGACGGTCGAGGCTACAGGCGCTGGCTCTGGCTCTTGGACGGTCGAGGCTACAGGCGCTGGCTCTGGCTCTTGGACGGTCGAGGCTACAGGCGCTGGCTCTGGCTCTTGGACGGTCGAGGCTACAGGCGCTGGCTCTGGCTCTGGCTCTTGCTCTTGGACGGTCGAGGCTACAGGCGCTGGCTCTGGCTCTTGGACGGTCGAGGCTACAGGCGCTGGCTCTGGCTCTTGGACGGTCGAGGCTACAGGTGCTGGCTCAGAGGACGGGGCCGTGAAGGGCGGAGATTGGTGAGCGGAAGCCCCTCCTCTTCTCCTCCTCTTCCTGGCAGACGAGGCTGGCAACGTCGGCTCTGGGACGGACGAGGCTGGCAATGTCGGCTCTGGGACGGACGAGGCTGGCAACGCCGGCTCTGGGATGGACGAGGCTGGCAACGCCGGCTCTGGGACGGACGAGGCTGGCAACGCCGGCTCTGGGACGGACGAGGCTGGCAACGCCGGCTCTGGGACGGACGAGGCTGGCAACGCCGGCTCTGGGACGGACGAGGCTTCCAGCTCGTTAGCCGTGGCAGGCGTGGGCATTGGCTCGTTGGCCGTGGCAGGCGTGGGCTCGTTGGCCGTGGCAGGCGTGGGCGTTGGCTCGTTGGCCGTGGCAGGCTGAGACCGGGAAGCAGAAGCCTTTCCTCTTCTCCTCCTTCTTCTGGCGGACGGGGTTGTCAACACTGGCCCTGGGACAGACGAGACTGGGGGTGTGTTGGCCGTGGTAGGCGTGGGACACCCAGGGGCCCTGCCCGGAATTGAGAGAGGCGGCTCACCTGCAGCGTAGGTCTCCACGATCAGGTCCACATATTCCTGCAAGGTGCAATCCTCAATCTCCGGCAATTCTCTCCTTGGGCGAATGGGTACGTTGTACCTGTATATGCTCTTTAGAGCCTGGTCGTCCCAACCGGAGCAGCTGGCCACGTTGGAGAAGAAATAGGAGAACTCGCGTATGGTCAGGTTTGCCCTAGCAAGCTCTACGAAAAAAGCTGCTGGATCCATTATTGGTTGGTCGTTCTGTTATGAAGAGGGCAGACGAGGGAGTAAGGATCCAAACGCAGCTTTTATTGGAATTTCCAAAGGTGAAGGCAAAACAAAAGCAGGAACAAATAAAACGTCCACGAGGGGAAAATAAAGAAATGAATACAAGAAAATAACACGGGGGTCTTGCAAGGAGGGCATAAGCAGGAACACGGGCCAAGGCAGGATTCTGGGACAGCATGAACAAAACAACTTCATCAAACATAGAACAACGACCAACAAAGGACAAGGTGAACATCAGGGCTTAAATACAAAACCAGGGGAAACAAAGACCAATAGAAAACCAAAAACTCAAAACAAGATAACAAGACAATAAACTAAAACCAATGATAAATTAGAACTGATAGCAAGATAATCAAACAATAAACCAATGAAAACCAGACGTGTGGACAAGGAGGGAAAACAGGACATGACAAGACTTCAAAATAAGAGTGCATAAACAAAAGGCAATACGGAACATAAAAGGTGCCAAAACAAGGAACAATGTGGAACATAAAAAGTGCCAAAAACTTAAATAAAAAGGTAAACAAACCAAAGACGGTGAGGATTGTAACAGTAACACAGATCTCAGCTTGTTTTGGATGTGTAGCCAACATAAAAAATACAGTATGCATGCAGTTGATCCATTCCATTTAAATATTTTAATGTAAATTTTATGAATCGAAATGAATCGCAATTACAATATTAAGGAAACAAATCGACAATTATAATTTTTTTAAAATCGTGTAGCCCTAACAAGTTACCTTTTTTTAAATAATTTTTTTTATACAGTGTATGGCTTACACAAACTCAAAGCAATTTATTCCGATGCAATCAATGTAAAGAGTTAAAGATGTATTGCATATATAAGTTGTTTGATTACCTTTCTATGTTCATCTTGAGAGACAAAATGCATGCAAGTGTTCAATGCAGCCTAGCACAGAGAATGTTTGGTTTTAGTAGTAGCGATTTTTAATTTTAGCAGGAAAACCATGCATGACAAGAATTAAAGCAAAAGCAAAAACTTTTCATTAAAACTTATTGTTGTATAGAAGAAACACAGTACGGGATATATTAAAGTGATTTCATTGGTAATTTTTCTTTCTTCTGGGTTGTGTTGTGTAGTCACACCAGACTTGGTGTGAACAGACCAATTCTGCACTTTATTAAGATGTCTGGGTTTTATGCCTTTATGGGATATGTCTAAAAGGGTTTTACATGTTTTTATAATCTACAAACTATGATATACTGTATATAATTAGATACTGTATATATAGAATCCTGGATATTCATTGAACTTTATAAGTAACACCTGATTTTAGCCCTTCTGATTTTTTGACAAGATGCTCTCCAAAGTGGATCTGAGGATTCGGATTGATATTTTTAAATGTACTGTGCCAAAAACGTTACCTCCACCCAAGCCCAAATCACAGTCTTACAGATGGTGTTTGTAAGGGCTGTGCCAGGTTGCTCTGGTTTCTGGCATTTTTTTTTCAACCAAGCCACTGGATAAAATTTCATTAGAGATCTAACACTTGGCAGTTTGAAAGGCCAGTCGCTGTCAGAACGCTATACACAGGACAGCTGTGCACAGACAGCACACACACTTAGCAATACTCCACCCATCAGTAAGGACACTACCTCCAGCGAGTTTTACATAAACGCTTACACAGCAGAGGCCAGAATTGTACCACCAATGCTGGGACGTTATTATCCAGTGTTAAATATTATATAATCTTAGAGAATGTTGTGTTGAATATGCCTTTCTCTATATGCTAAAATGCACTTGATTTGTTTTTGCCAAGCTTCCCAAGATGCACCACTGTCTCAGACGTACTGCAGTCCAGAGCAGTTGCCACCAGAAAACTCCACATTTCTTGAGCGAAACTTTGTTTTCAGGTTAAGATATCTCTTGGACAACTCCTCTGGATTTCTTGTAAGTTGATATAATGACCATAAATACAATTCAATTAAACTCTACAGTGATAGTAGGGTATTGATTTCTTTAGGCAGCAGTTAAACATGAAAAAAAGGCAGAATACAAAAGAATCTCAAAATGGATTATTAAGTAATTAAAAGTTGCACTCAGTTTTTTCCTCAAAAAGAATTTAATAATAATTTTACTTGAAAATTTTTTTATTGTAATTTTGAAACATGTATAAAATCATGACCACTCACATGAGATGAGTACTCTAGTCATATCAGTAGCCTTATAAAAGCTGATTACATGGAGAGGGTCCTCTTATGGGGGCTGCCATTTTGAAATCACATGACCTGCCGAAAACTACTCGCTTAATCTCAGTAACAACCCTGGTATTGGACACTTTCACTGTTGGATTAAATTAATCATGGCTGACTGTGAACACTAAATTTCTACAATGACATCTGTAGTAACTGAAAACTGTTGATTTTGAATAATGCTGCTTCCACACTTCTAGGTGTCACTGTAAGTCCAAATGACAAAAACAAAAAAGTTACTGAGTGCACCTTAAATATCAAAGAGTTTGCTAGATTTATGCTGCTAAATACAACCTCTGCTGGATCATTTCTTCCCGTATACTTTTTTTTTATCACTGTAACCAGCCTTTTCAGCTAGTATTAAGCATAAGGGTGTAAACCTAGTGTTGAGATAAGCAGATAGCTTTTTAATCAGTCATGCAGTATATAATAACCTTTTGAATATATGATTGTATATTTTCTTGTAGCTCAAGCATCAAAGTCTCTCTTGGGGTTCAGTGAGAGGTCAATGTCTGTTTATCCCAAAAAGGATGTGCTCTTTAAGATAGCAGGATCTATCTGTTACCACCATGACTGAGAAACTCCAAACAAACTCTTAAAGGTTTACTTATGGGTGAACTAGTCATTTTCATTGCTGCATGACGCCAGTTGTTTCATACAGACAAACATAGCTGTGCCAGTTAACCTCACTGATTCAACACATTAAAACCCTCAGGCCCTAAATAGAAAGGCTTCATACATTCACACAAAATCAGAATGCTGTTTTCGGCCCTGTTTAAAGTGTTAAATATGTTTGCTTCACATACGCTCTAATCACAGAGGGTGACTACTGCATTCTATAACCAAAGTCTCACATTATCTTTTAGAATATCCTGAGAATTAGAGTGTATAGAATAAAAGCATGATTGTAATTGTTTATATTTGAAGATCATGATTAAAGATTGGATCGCATCACTTAGTAGTTAATTAGTAATGCTACTTATCATTTAGCATTAGTTGTTTTCTGCCAAATCATTTCCGAAGTAGCATTAGTACTAAAATAGTCAGTCTTTCCCAATGCAAAGAAATTTCTGCATTATTAAGCCCTGTTATCGAAAAGCAGTTTCATCTAGAGATGTCCTGATCAGCTTTTTTGGCCCCGATCCCGATTCGATTATTAAAATATATCTGCCGATACCGAGTCCCGATCCGATATGTGTAGTTGTCTTGATAATAGAGCTGCAGACTTTTTTTTGTTTGTTTACAAAATAACTAAGTAAACAAAGTGCTCAGCATCTCGATGTCCTGTTTTACATGCTGGGCTGTATGAGACCCATGAATCTGGTGTGCATGCAATAATGCACTCTTAAACTCGAAAGTGGAAGAATCAATCCAGTGTGCAGTGAGGCTGAGCACTGACATGGGGAAAATGTCAGAGCTCCAAATGTCTGTTGTAAAACTAACAGCAGTCACATTATGTTTTAAATCACCTCGTATGCTGTCACAAACCTTACTGTACAGCTCTGGTAAGGCAGTGTCTGCAATGCAGTGTCGAGACGGCAGATCCAAAAGCTCCAAAAGACAGCAAAAACATGCATTCTCTACCACAGAGATGGGCTGGTTGTCCAAAGCTATTAAATCAACCTATTCTCTTTAATCTGGTTCAAGGATATTTTCCCTTTCTTTTAAAGGTTTTGTCCAGTGTTTGTTGCTTCGGCGCAGCAGCCTTTTCCTGTATTGTTTTAGTGAACTTGCTGTATTCCGTCGAATGCTTAGATTTAAGATGTTGTATCAAATTGGTCGTAGAAACGCAGCTCTATTGCTACCACCTCACAAAACTAACGTTTTGCAGATATTGCAAGTGGATGTTGGACAGGTTTTTCTTTCTAGTTTGAAATATTTCCACACTGCTGACATTTTAGCCATGGGGTTGCTAATGCTAAGTTACTTGTTAGTTTATGTTCCCCGATCAGTTAAAAAAATGCCCATATTGGCTCCGATCCGATACTTGTGATCAGGATCGGGACATCCCTAGTATCAACCATACTCTTAATCCTGTGTATGAGACACTGCCTGGGTCATGTGATTGACATATTCTTAATGCTTCTTATTTTTATAGGCCATGAACTTTCAGGGGTGTTTGAAGTTCCTATATGGGCAAAATGAGAGGACAGAAGATGGGAAACCGATCCCTCCTCAGCTTGCCCTGTTTGCCCTTGCCTGCCCTCTGCAACCGCATACCATACTGGAGATCCGCTCCAAGAGCTTCATGTTCTGAACCAAACACAAGCTTGATTTCGCACCCATTGGGTGTGACACAAATAAGTCACATAAGCAGAGCTCCTATCCCAATTGTGAGGATTTTAACTCTTGGTTTTGTTTGTTCTCTGTTGTTTTTGTTGTTTTACTTAGTATGTACTATTAAAGTTTAAAACAAAGTAAAGTTATGATGTAAAATGAAAAACGAATATGTAAGATTCTGCACTATTTCTTGATCACATTATCAAATGTTACCATATTTGTGGCATTAACCATGTTAACTCCTTTGTAAAAATGGTCAGATTGTCCACAAGTTACTCCTTGAAACATTCTCAAATAATGATGGGATAACATGCCAAGGTTAATAATAATTGCCAGGTTGAGTGCATGCTGTCATTAATGAACAAGGGGACATACCATATATTAAGACATTTGTTTTCATACAGTATTTGTTTTTTCTTAGTTTCTAAACAATTTAGTGCACTATTCCTCTGCTCTCATACCATCAGTATCTCATTTTGCTTTCAAATCCTCGTGTTTTTGTGCTCAACCAAAGAGAACCACAGATTGTTCTCGGCTACACAGACGCAGAGCTGTGTTACCGTGGCTCAGGGTATCCGTTCATCCATGTAGCTGACATACTGTACTGTGCCGAGAACCACATGCGAATTAAGACTCATTATTACACATGAGTATAGACACTACACTTGATGACACTCTTTTAAACATTACGGGCTCATGTGTTACAAAGGTTTGAGGGGGTTAAACTGTGTGTCTTTTACTGAGGAGTGGCTTCCGTCTGGCCACTCTACCATACATGCCTGATTGGTGGAGTGCTGCAGAGAAGGCGGTTCTTCTGGAAGGTTATCCTCTCTCCAAAGAGAAACGCTGAAACTCTGTCAGAGTGAACATCAGGATCTTGGTCACCTCCCTCACTAAGGCCCTTCTCCCCGATTGCTCAGTTTGGCCGGGTGGCCAGCTCTAGGAAGAGTCCTGGTGGTTCCAAACTTCTTCCATTTACGGATGATGGAGGCCACTGTGCTCATTGGGACCTTCAATGCTGCAGAAATGTTCTGTACCCTTCCCCAGATCTGTACCTCGATATAATCCTGTCTCGAAGGTCTACAGACAATTCCTTGGACTTCATGGCTTGGTTTGTGCTCTGACATGCACTGTTAACTGTGGGACCTTATATAGACAGGTGTGTGTGCCTTTCCAAATCATGTCCAATCATCTGAATTTATCACAGGTGGACTCCAATCAAGCTGTAGAAACATCTCAAGGATGATCAGTGGAAACAGGATGCACCTGAGCTCAATTTTGAGTGTCATGGCAAAGGCTGTGAATACTTATGCACATATGATTTTTTTGTTTTATATTTTTAAGAAATTTGCAAAGATTTCAAACAAACTTCTTTCACGTTGTCATTATGGGGTATTGTTTGTAGAATTTTGAGGAAAATAATGCATTTAATCAATTTTGGAATAAGGCTTTAACATCAAAAAATGTGGAAAAATTGAAGCACTGTGAATACTTTCTGGATGCACTGTATGTATAAATGTATAAATAAAAAATAATGCCATCATAATATTTGCATATAAATCTGGATTTGTCTTCTTTTTCATCTATTTACATACTGAATTGTGATCTTGTATCTATCTATTTCTTTCTAACTTTTTATAGCCAACAACAGCAAAACTGATCTGTAAAACCGAGCTTACTTAATACTTTAACACTATTCTTCTGCTTCCTTGCAAGCACTGAAATTTTCTATGAGAAACTCAAATCTATCATTAATAGTGTTATTTGATAGTATCGTTCAATACTGTTTCTTCATGTCTTGCGTGTGTTTGAGTTTGACTCATTTTGTTTAGTATAGGGATGAGGAGGGTGAAGAAAACCTGAGAAAGTGCACTTTGATGCTGCCCTTCAACTTTACTTCAGTTGAAGCTGTGCTCTATGACATGAACCTGCCCAGATCCCTTGGCAACTTCCCAAACTCTGATCCCATTGCTCCAAGTGACAGTAACCTGCCCAAAACCATTGGAACTGTAGACGCTGACTCTCTGCTAGGCTCCATGCTGAAGCAGGATGTGTCTAAATATGTGTGTGCTGCAGGTTCAAATGAAGCTTCAGTGTCGATACAGGGCTTAGGGATGGAGGATTTGAGTGGGATCTTTTCCAGTGACTGGCAGGAAAGTGTACTTTCACTGTCTGAGAGCCCTTTGTTCAAACAGGAGCCAATAATTGGCTCTGGAGGAGATGACAGCTGTGAGATACTGAGCTTCATAGAAGATCAGAAGATCTTAAGCTACTTCAGCAAGATGAACTGTTTCTTAGAGTTGACCTTGATGCTCGCAGCGACATGGCAGAATTCACAGATGGGGTCTTGTCCTACATCCAGCAGTCTCTCAGAAAAAAGACAGACTGCATACTGTCTGGTGATGCCCAGGCCAATCTCGGGAAACATATGCAAACTCCTTCCTCGCATCAGTATCAGCAGCCATATTCGTGTGATTTTCTGACATTAGGATCTCAGGAACAACGAATGTCTTTCATAATGCAGTATCCAGAACCAAAGACACAGCACTTCACTCATATACAACCTCAAACTCAACTGCATAACACACAGGACATACCAGAGCACCAAAATAATCCTCAAAGACGCCAACACACACCATGTCCATACAACGGGATGGGAATCACACAATATGAACTTTCACACGTAACTGTACAAAGACAGCAGATTCAGATGGTGAGCCAACAGCTGCAGACAGCTGACTTGGAAAATCAACAGCCTCATTGTCCTTACCTCACACCTGTCCCCCAGCAGGTGTGCAAAACACTCAGCAGTGCTCAGGTTTATGGGAACCTCACAGAAGTTCTATCCAGTGACACCCAGCAGGTTCCTCCTCTCTTCCAGCCAGCACTCCAGCAGTCTGAATGCTTTTACCTGGAGTCATCCCCTCTGGAACTAGAACATCCTTACAGTAACCATCTGAAAACTGTGTTCATAAGCTGCTCCCATGGACCTTACAGTACAGCAGGTGATGTGGATGTGGGTGAGTTCACTGCTCAGGACCTCGAGCAGATGCTCAACAGTCTGGACAGAGGAGGTATTGAGAGGAACAGGCAACCAGGATGTAACAGAGGAATAGGCTTTAGGCCAAGCCTGTATCAGCAAGCTTACATAAGCCAGGTAAGGCTGTTTGACCATAGCACATGCAGATTTCTGGTAATTTAAGCAAGTCTCATTTACTATTTGTCTAGGTCATGGGTGACCAACCCTGCTCCTGGAGAGCTACCTTCCTGCATAGTTTAGCTCCAACACACCTGCCTGTCATTTTCAAGTAATCCTAAAGATCTTGATTAGCTGGTTCAGGTGTGTTTGATTAGGGTTGGATCTAAACTCTGCAGGAAGGTAGCTCTCCAGGAGCAGGGTTGGTCACCCCTGGTCTAGGTGAATGTTCTTGCCACATCAGTGTCTGTAATATGATTCTGTGGATGTCATTCTTCATGCACAAACAGTTTGGCCAGTACGATTGATAGTCAAGGAAGGAATAATTGATGACAGACCATTTAAATATTACAAAATTAATGCATAACCGAGGTGGTAATTTGTCAGCAACACAAAGTTTTTTTATTGAAAATAAACTTTAAGTTCTGTTATTTTGAAACTTTGTAACTATTGTAACTATTAAGTAATATTGAGCTGTAATATGGTAAACAAAACTTCATAGCCATGTATTATTGTTAATCATCATAAATTCATATCAAGAACGTATAAACGTTTATTACACGACACGGCTCTCTGGAATACTCAAATCTGATTGATAAATCGCACATCTAGTGGTCTGATATTTCTGAATAACGACCGCACATTTCTTTTATATGTAAGCTAAAGGGACATTATAACTGAAATATACCGATATTAATAGATAACAAATCAAAACGAAATTGGAATTGAATAGAGAGCTTGTGAATTGTAATCAAATTGGGAAATCTCAATACCCAGCAATACTCTGCAATCTCCACAATTTAATGAAATCAACATTTCATGTCCAATTATTTATTTAGCAAGTAGTTGTGTAATAAGCTTGATAATGAACAGTAATTTGTGCCATATAGACACCAACATAATGCACACTGGAGGTTCATTTGAGATCTTTCTGGAGACTCTGTAGTCTATTTCTTTTTATATAATATCAAAGACATTAGACATTGTGTTGAGTAATAGAGTCTGTTTGAGCGATCATGAGAGCGTTTATCTTTACTCTCTTTAACATGAGCGCTCTCTGTGTCAATCAAAGACATGCACAATTCAGGTGCTCTCAATATCGCATCATCAGTCACTCATCCCAATTTAAATCAGATTAATGTTGGTCACAATACCACTAATAATAAATATAACTGTTTAACCTTCAATAACGACACCGCGTCTTCATGCATTTTCTTAATAATTAGTGATTTGTGTTATAGCAAAACTCAAAGACAGTAAACAGGCCATATATATTAATGATTTCTCACTGGAGCAAGTAGAAGTTGATTTTATATGTGAAGGTTTTCATTTGGTTGTATGTCTAGAACTAAATTGGAATTGGGACTTTGGTCGGAAATAATTGTTTATCATGAGATGACACTGAAAGTCCAGTGCTCTACTTTTAAAACAGCCATGCATGTGCTCCTGAAATCTGTATGTAATGACAATAATTAAATAATAAACAAAGCAGGATTTACATATTAGGTCACTTCAGTTTTTCTGACCTGACTGAATTAGCATGAATCCTGGTAAGATTTTGAGATAGGCTATAGAAATAGTTTATTTTAAAATTTTTAACATTTATATAATTTAATGAATTAATTAATCATACCACATCCTTGTGTGAGTTCCTTGGTGTATAGTTTACAGTTTGTAGACCTTTACTGTTTTTTGAGACCTGTTTTCTGATCTCCTAAAATTTTTGATGATGACACAACACCCCCATCTTATTCAACCAGCTGGTATCAGCCATAACACACCTATTCCATCTTGCCCTTGGACACACAGATGGTGTTCATATCCAATACTGTTTGGATGGAAACCTCTTTAATATAATGCTTTCAGGCCCACAATAAATCTCTAACATATCAGATATATGAGTTGCAATATGCAAATTACTGTGTAGTCACAGCCCATACCCCTCAATCCATGCAGCATACCCTCAATACAATCTCCAGTATCTACCAGTCCTTTGGTTTCCAAGTCAATATTCAGAAAACAGAAGTTATTGCACAGTTCTCAGTACAGCCAGCCATATTTCTGAGTTTCCACATCAATGGTGTTCCATTGAAAGTGGTAGACAGATTCACCTATCTTGACTCCACTCTCCTCAGATTGCTCCCTTTCCAATGAAATAAACTGCCACATTAGCAAAGCCTCCAGAGCCTTTGGTCACCTACGTATGAAAACAAACTCTCAAATTCCACTCTCCTCTATGGAGCAGAGACATGAACACTATACAGATGGCATATTGTGCTCTTGAAGGCCTTCCATGTACGTCTTCAAAAAATCCTTGGTCTGTCTTGGGAGGATCAGATACCCCATACAGAGATACTGGCCAACACTAACACCCTCTGTATGGAAGCAATGCTGGTCAGACGTCATCTTTGCTGTCTTGGGCATGTCATTCACATGCCGGAACACCAGTTACCATGGCAAGTCCTGTATGGCCAAATCCCTACAGAAAAATGTGCTGTTGTTGGGCAGAAGAGACATTTAAGAACTGCAGTAAAAACATCCTGAAATGCTGTGGAATTGAGCGCACTCATGTTAAGACCCTGGCTCTCGACAGGTCTGTCTGGTATGCTTCTTGTGCCAGTGGGACTGAGAAATTGCATCAAGCTGAACAACAGAGGAGGAATGAAACCAAGCATGTGGTTCTCGGATAGGCCTCCACATGAAGTGGCATCAGTGTCAACCTAGCTGATGTCCTCCCATGAAACATTCCCTGAATCAAGCGCCATCATCGGACACGATGGACAGCGAAGAGAGAGAGAACATTTACAGTAAGTAGAAGTTTACTGATTTTTGAGACCTGTTTTTGGGTGTCCTCAGATTTTTGATGAGGATACAAAACCCCCTTGTTGGTTGACAGTTTTTGCAGCAGTTTATATCTCCAAAAATAGTCCAAAAATTCCCTGTAAAGTGCCTGTGGTCTGTTGATGTATTTCCTACTGAAACATTAAGTTGGGGGCGGGACATGTCGAATGGCTCAATTTATTTATTTTTTAATAGCCAATAGGATTTAGTTTACATTGCAGTCAAAGCCACACAAACACACACAGCCTTTCCACAGTGCTGCTTCTCGTGCCAAAGAATGTGTTCAGCAGAAACTCCAAAGCCTCTCAAATTTTACCTTTAATACATTAATGAATAGTAACTTACATAAACACATAAAAAATTATACAAAAATAACAACTTCAGATATCATAGAAAAAAACTTTCACACTATTACACTTAATACTTTTCCAGAGGCTCAGATGGACCTCCCTGAATATCAAATGTTTATGACAAACTCCTTTGGCTGAGGTTTTGTGTTAGTCACATAATATTGTTGGTTAGTATGTGAATAGAGATGCAGGGCTTGTTTCTCCCCTTTTTTTGCACCTGACATGTAAGTGCCAGCTTAACAGGTTACATACAGAGGTTACACTTATATATATCTGATGCATTGAGATATTTCATCATGGTCTATTAATATCCATCATATATTTGTTTTAATTTCCCTGATATTTAGTACATTTGATATTGTCTTTGTAAAACAGATCAAATTCATGGGCAAGGAAGAGGCGAGAAACCGGCTTGACATATAAACTTAAAGGTTTAATGAAGAACTCAAAAGACAAACACATAAGATAACGGACGTCCGTAATTGAGCTCTCTCTCTCGATCGCCGTCTGTGAGTGGCCTTTATCCCTCTTGACGGCGTAATTAGCCTAATACGGGACCGGGCGTGCGTAATCACGCGCCGGTCCCGCCCTCCACCGTGCCACATTCCTCCCCCGTTCTTTCAGGCTGGGGACCCCCGGCCTGACGTACATCTGCTGGGGGGGGGGGGGCGCCTCCCGCGCGGTCTGCCGGCAGGTCATCCCCAAGGTGAGGGAAAAAAAAAACAACAATTAAAAATGGGGTGGAGGGTTCCTGCACTGGGCGGTACCTCCCCTCCCACAAACACCATAATTTAAAAAAGAGGGGCAACGGGAGGGAAACAACAATTAAAAATGGGGGGGGGGGGGGGGGGGGGTTCCTGCACTGGGCGGTACCTCCCCACCCGCGAACACCATAATTTAAAAAAAAAAGAGGGAAAAAGGCCAACGCAGAGCGGTAGCGAGAGAGAGAGGAGAGAGAGATTAATAAAAATAATAAAAAAAACACCTAACTTACCGGTTCTCTGATACGCCGTAGCTCGTTCCTCAGCCACTCCTCCACCCTCTACCGAACGGCAGCCGCGCCTCTCCAGGCGGATTCGAGGCAGTCCTCAGCCCCTGGCGGACGGAACGCCCCGCCGCGTTCTCGGGGAGCCGAAGGGGACTCCCCCGCCCCTGGCAGCGGTTCTCCCGCTCCAGGCGGTCGGTCGCGATCCCCTCCCCGCTCGCGGACGGCGGTCTTCCCTTGACCCCTCCGCGTTTCAGCGGCTGGTAGGGGCATCCTCCGCCCCTGCAAGCGGCCCTGACCGCTCCAGGCGGTAGGCTATAGGAGCCCCTTCTACCCTCGCGGTCGGCGGCCATTCCTCCGCGTCCAGGCGGCTGGGCTGCTCGTTCCCCGACAGATGGCCGCGGCTGCTTCTTTGGGGTAGTGGCGAGAACTCCGCTATGGCGCATCCCTCTTCCTTCCCGGGTTTCGGCACCAATGTAAAACAGATCAAATTCATGGGGAAGGAAGAGGCGAGAAACCGGCTTGACATATAAACTTAAAGATTTAATGAAGAACTCAAAAGACAAATACATAAGATAACGGACGTCCGTAATTGAGCTCTCTCTCTCGATCGCCGTCTGCGAGTGGCCTTTATCCCTCTTGACGGCGTAATTAGCCTAATACGGGACCGGGCGTGCGTAATCACGCGCCGGTCCCGCCCTCCACCGTGCCACAGTCTTATAGTCAACATTTTCAGTTTTTAAACTTCTAAACATTTGCAGAGTTGCTTTTAAAAGTGTACTTACATTATTGTGTTATTTCTTTTTCACGAGAGAGGGAGAGAGAGAGACAGAGAGAGAGAGAGGACACATCAAGATGGTTAAAATGAAAACTGATGTGATATGAAGGTCTTTTTAAACATTAACGTCTATTGGCGGGTGACATGTTAAAGGTCTGCCACAGCAGCTGAGACTCTGTTAGTGCCAGTCTGAGAGGAAGATAAAGAATAAATTCAGTCTAAAGAAACAGTATATACACACTGGCATTTTCAAGATCAAAACACATCCCATGCATACAAACATGTACTCGTTTATGTTAAATGTAAATGTTTAAACATACATGATCTAATAAGAAAGATAAATATGTTGTATTTATATGTTTCTATATTTTTTCACATTAAAACATAATGTTTTGGCCTTTGGAATCCAAAGGTCACAGGGCAGATCATGCTCACTCTCTGACATGGCCCCAGCATTGCCTTAATATTCTAGTCCTGTTTGAGACATGTCATTATGGATGTCTTTCTACTAGATATGGGAGAACATAAACCAATGAACAAACAGAACTATAAACAAGATAATCAAACAATGAACCAATGAAGATAAGACACATGAAAATGGAGGGAACACATGACCAGGAACACATGACATGAAAGAGGAACTATACTTTTCAAAGTAAAAAACAAGAATCAACAAAATACACATGTCATACCCCCCCCCCCCCCCCCCCCCCCCCCCCCACTAAGCGCCCCAACACATGAACAAACACATAAAACAAGAATCAACCCAAAGTTCTGTAGGGAGCTGGGGGAGGGGGGTCTTGAAGCGTGGCTAAGAACGGCATGGTGTGGGGCATGGCCTGGCGAGACAGGGCGTGGGGCATGGGACCAGGGCAGAGTCAATGGAAGGTGGGGCTCGAGGGGCGGAGCTGTGGAAAGTGGGTCCGGGAGAGACTTGAGGGGTGGAGCCATGGAAGGTGGAGCCATGAGAGACTTTAAGAGTGACACCGGGGAACTTGGTACCCAGAGATTAGCCGAAGACTCGAAGGGCCAGGGTGGCAGGGAGGACCAAGGTGCCATGGGAGTCTCAGAGGAGCAAGGTGAAGTTGGGGGATCGGAAGACTGAGGCGGAGTCGGTGGGACTGAAGAACAAGATGGGAAGGAGGTCCCTGGGAAGGAGGTCCCTGGTGGAGCTGATGGATCGGAGGGACGAGGTGCAGCCAGAGGATCAGAGAGCCAAGGTAGAGCCAGGTGACCGAGAGACCAAGGAGGGACCCGGCAAATCTGACAGGCTGAATATAATGCAAAGCATTCATGGATTTTTACAAGTGGCTTACTTTTTGAGGCCACTGTATTCATTCAATATACTGTATATGCACTAAAGAAAACATCACAACTCTTTGTGAGTTTATTTTTTTATGAGTAAATGGATATCCTCTCAGAAGTGAGACTCAAGGCAGAGCTGTGAATGGATGGACACTGGGTCAAGGGCTCACACACACACACACACACACACACACACACACACACACACACACACACACACACACACACACACACACACACACACACACATACATACACTTGTTGGGTTTTCATGTTTTATGAGGACTATCCATAGACATAATGGTTTTTATACTCTACAAACATTAGATTCTATCCCCTAACCCTACCCCTAAACCTATCCATCACAGAAAACTTTATGCATTTCTGCATTTTTACATTTTCAAAATGTTTTCCTCATTCCACCGACAGATTGTCCCCACAACGTCCAAAATGTGACGTTGTGGGGACATTTACCCACGAGACATACTTCTGCCACACATCAAATTTGCAAGCATTACCAAAGGCAGCTTATACCTAAATATTTCATACATCTTACAACACCTTATACTCCATTCACTTATGGATATAAACAACAGTGTCTCCTCCAAACTGATTGGCTTCCAATTACACAAGATACAGAACAATACTTTGCAAGAGATTTTGCTTTCTTCTTAGTTAGCCCAACAATCTGTAACCTCTGAATACAAATCTGTGCACATGAACCAGACTCCCAAATATAAATGCTAGCAACTAACATTTGAACCCAAGCTGACATACAGCAGATAATAATGATTGATACTTCAATAATTTAGTAAGGTAGGCCTCATTTAATGAAGAGTCAAATATACATCCCACCTCCATTATAAACACCTCTAATACAATGTCTGGTGTATTTGCACTAATGTTTCTGAAGACCATTAAAATCATGGATAAACATGCCTGGTATGACTCTTGGATGTGTATATATCTTAACTGAATTATTAAAATGGGTCAATACCTCTGTTGACAACAAATCCACAATTCGATCATGCCTAGCTATATCTGCTTTACAGCCATTCAAAACACGAGACATAGGCTGCGTCCGAAACCAGTGATAGTTGTCTTGTTGCCTTGCTGTCCTATAAGTCAGTGACTCAACAGAAAGTGTTTGCATATGAAGTTACCTCCAGAAACTGGTTTCGGACAGGCTACTAAGGCAGCATAATGTCACATCGTTGCTAAGATACCAGCAACTGATTAACGCCATCTGGTGTCCACTAAAGGTAACGCGATTTAAAGGTCTAATAATCTAGAACACAATCCAAAGAGTTTTGTCAATAACTAAGTGCATATTTAAAAACTAAAATATTACTTTCTTGCTAGAAATAGAATCAAAAGTTGGAAAAAGTGAATAAAAACATACATTTATGCACAAATTGGCTATCAACTGCCTCTTCGGCGGCCATTTTTACTTCAGCTCAACTGCCATTGATTGCACAGGATTGTGGGATTTGATAGGCAGTGAAGGATGCATTTACTGTGCATCCGGAAAGTATTCACAGCGCTTCACTTTTTCCACATTTTGTTATGTTACAGCCTTATTCCAAAATGGATTAAATTTATTATTTAAAATTCTACAAACAATACCCCATAATGACAACGTGAAATCTTTGCAAATGTATAAAAAAAAAAAAATCAAAAAAAAAAAAAATCACATGTACATAAGTATTCACAGCCTTTGCCATGACACTCAAAATTGAGCTCAGGTGCATCCTGTTTCCACTGATCATCCTTGAGGTTTTTCTACAACTTGATTGGAGTCCACCTGTGATAAATTCAGTTGATTGAACATGATTTGGAAAGGCACACACCTGTATATAATATCCCACAGTTAACTATGCATGTCAGAGCACAAACCAAGCCATGAAGTCCAAGGAATTGTCTTTAGACCTCCGAGACAGGATTATATCGAGGCACAGATCTGGGGAAGGGTACAGAAAAATTTCTGCAGCATTGAAGGTCCCAATGAGCACAGTGGCCTTCATCATCCGTAAATGGAAGGAGTTTGGAACCACCAGGACTCTTCCTAGAACTGTCCGCCAGGCCAAACTGAGCGATCGGGGGAGAAGGGCCTTAGGGTGGTGACCAAGAACCTGATGGTCACTCTGACAGAGCTCCAGCATTTCTCTCAGGAGAGAGGAGAGCCTTCCAGAAGAACAACCATCTCTGCAGCACTCCACCAATCAGGTCTGTATGGTAGTGTGGCCAGACGGAAGCCACTCCTCAGTCAAAGGCACATGACAACCCACATGGTGTTTGCCAAAATGCACCTGAAGGACTCTCAGATCATGAGAAACAAAATTCTCTGGTCTGATGAAACAAAGATTGAACTCATTGGCCTGAATGGCAAGCGTCATGTATGGAGGAAACAAGGCACCGCTCATCACCTGGTCAATACCATCCCTACAGTGAAGCATGGTGGTGGCAGCATAATGCTGTGGGGATGTTTTTCAATGGCAGGAACTGGGAGACTAGTCAGGATCGAGGGAAAAATGAATGCAGCAATGTACAGAGACGTCCTTGATGAAAACCTGCTCCAGAGTGCTCTGGACCTCAGACTGGGGCGAAGGTTCATCTTCCAACAGGACAATGACCCTAAGCACACAGCCAAGATAACAAAGGAGTGGCTACGGGACAACTCTGTGAATGTCCTTGAGTGGCGCAGACAGAGCCCAGACGTGAACCCGATTGAACATCTCTGGAGAGATCTGAAAATGGCTGTGCACCGATGCTCCCCATCCAACCTGATGGAGCTTGAGAGGTCCTGCAAAGAAGAAAGGGAGAAACTGCCCAGAAATAGGTGTGCCAAGATTTTAGCATCATACTCCAAAAGACTTGAGGCTGTAATTGGTGCCAAAGGTCCTTCAACAAAGTATTGAGCAAAGGCTGTGAATACTTATGTACGTGTGTTTTTTTTTCGTTATTTATTTTTAATACATTTGCAAAGATTTCAAACAAACTACTTTCACGTCGTCATTATGGGGTATTGTTTGTAGAATTTTGAGGAAAATAATGAATTTAATCAATTTTGGAATAAGGCTGTAACATAACAAAATGTGGAAAAATTGAAGCGCTTTGAATACTTTCTGGATGCACTGTATGCTGCCTTCAAAAAACAATGAGATGAAGGTATTTCAGTAGACAGGATGTAACATGACCATTGGATTCGGACATACTTTGGGCTCTTCCTACCTCCGTATATAGCCTCTGGAGGCAGCATTTTACTGGTTTCAGACCCAGCCATAGATTCAGTAACATATTCATCAGTATGCAAGATACATTTTGAACTGTGCTTACTAGGATACTATAATGAGAAATTGAGCAGACTGGGCATCACCTGTAGTCTAGATTTAACTGTAAATGATAAAATGTCCTCACTGATGGCTGATTTGTGAAGAATGGTATGAGACACTGTATGTTCTGAAGATAAAAGACCTGACCCCAACTTCCCCTGGAGTTTTAAGCCACATCAGTGTTGTTGTTGATGTTGTTGTTGTTTTGCCACATATCTAGGATAGCGCTCCTCAAGTTTTTCACATCCATTTCACATGCTGTTCCATCAATATTGATTGTGGCAAGCACAGAAACGGCTGCATCACCGATCACTTCCTTGGAGACAATCACAGATGCCTTATCACTACATGACCACCTCAGAGTGACTCCTGCCATATTGCATAAATCATTGCGGTCAGGCCAGTCTGACCAAACCCCGATCCCCATAGATTGGGTATCAAGCTTCCTATTTGATTTATTACGAAAACCAAGAAAATTGTTTTCAGCCCCTTCCTTTGTTGCCAACTCACTCACCCCTTGGTCATCACAGTTCAGTATTTTAAGCAGATAAGGTAGATAAATTAAGGGGCAACCTGTTTTAATCCCAATCTGGAGAGGAACTGGCATTGTCAGCTGTTTGAGGTGGGAGAAGGGAAAGAAAGGAGGAGAAAGGATATAAACAATGTGAAGAGCAGAGAAAAGTGAGGATGAAAGAACAGAAGGTCAAATCAGTGAGGATGTTGACCTCCTACCTTGATGGTCCAGATGACTACTAGGCTACCAATTGCTCCTAACAAGCATTCAGTGAACTTGACACTAAACTTCTTGGTGGAAATGCTTAGAAGAATAGGGCACTCTTCTGCAACAGTACAAAGCAGTTCGTCAGTAGTTGGACAGGAGCAGTAAAACAGGCAGAGACAGAGAGGAATGCGTTTGAAGTGACATGTAAAAATGCGAAGCCCCTGACAGCTGTGGATTTATGACGATGACAAATATGCACAAAATTGGCGCTAATCGCATCTTTTCTCCACCTTCAGGAGAGATAAAAGGGTCCCTGTCACACCGCATTCCCAACAGTCATCAGTGACAGATGATGGAGTGGGAAAGACCTTTCTCTTATGGAGCATAACTGATCATTCGTGTCTTTAAAGCCTTCTACTGGCCACAGACTTTCAAATCAGAAAGGAGTGAATAAACTGGTCATAGTGGATAAAGTTCAGTTCACTTACTATCATGTGAACAGTAGATGGCATTCTTCATCTTTCTAAAATGGTTGTGAAAGCCTGAGCAGCAGATGCATAATATGAACCTCTGTGCAGACTGAATTTCCCACATGGATGTTTAACATCATAAACATCCAAAGTTCAGCCAGTATTTTTTCAGAGTTGTTCATCATTCTTTTGTTCCTTTATTAACAGAATGGAATCTTTCAGCATTTGTAAAAGGGGGAATGGAAGTCAAGCACATAGAAAAAAATAAAACATATTTTGCAAAAGAAAAATCTTTATCACTTGAGAATTTGTCTGAAATGAATCTCTCTGAACACACTATCATTTACCTCAATTTGGATAGCTCTCTAGCCATGTAATGTTCTCATCCGTGTTGTTTTGTTGGCCCATAAAGTTGTACATTAGCTTGTACATGGATCATAAAAGTACCTGTACATGCTCAAATAATATTTTTGATGAGTATTTGTCTTGTTTTCTTGTAAAAATATCTACATGGAGTTCCAAACTAAAGTTCAGATGGAGCATGTTCATCTATTCATGCAATCACCACTAAGACAATGCAAAGCCATCCCTCCTCTACCCCATCTCTAGCTTTTTTTGACATTTCCTTAGTATACTTTAACTTCCATTAATCTATTAACATGCATTATTTCTCTTCAAGTAGTCAAGGAGGAAGCGTGAGACTTGACTCCCTTGCTGAAATCAAGCAAAACCAGTTATAGGGATATATATATATATATATATATATATATATATATATATATATATATATATATATATATATATATATATATATATATATATATAGGGATATCTCATCTTTTACTCACCCTCATGCCATCCCAGGTATGTATGACTTTCTTTCTTCTACTGAACACAAACAAATATTTTTAGAAGAATATCTCAGCTCTGTAGGTCCACACAATGCAAGTGAATGTTGACCAGAACTTTGAAGCTCCAAAAATCACATAAAGGCAGCATAAACGTAATCCACAAGAACCCAGTGATTTAATATATGTTGTCTTCTTTATAATATGTCTTCTGAAGCAATCAAATCACTTTGGGTGAGAAACAGATACATTTTTAACACCTTTTTTTTTTTACTATAAATTATCCTCCTTGCCCAGTAGGTGACGATATGCACAAATAATGTGAATCACCAAAAACAAAATAAATAAATGTGAAAGAGAAAGTGGAGATTTATTATAAAAAAAATGACTTAAATATTGATCTGTTTCTCACCCACACCTATCATATCACTTCTGAAGATATGGATTTGACCACTGGATTCATATGGATTATTTTTATGCTGCTTTTATTTAATTTTTAGAGCTTGAAATGTATAGCATACTTAAGATATTTTGATATAAGCAGCACTAATTAATATGTATCTTAGAGATATTTCAGAGATTATATCTTGAATATGTTTATTTTGTCTTTGTTTTATGCTATACCTGCCAAATAGTGAACCATTTTACATCACATGTTATAAATGCTTAGTAAAACTTGTTCAGCATTAGTAAACGGTGAAAATGTACCTTAATGTAAAGTGGACCGATTTGAGGCATTTATTAAGGAGTTGCCAACATTAGAAACCTGTACATGAAGTGTATGGTTTTATTGTCATCAGGTTTTATTATATGACATATATTGTGAATTAGCATGAAAACCTGAAAAGAGTTTTTGGCAGAGGACCCAAGTATTTACATTCCCATATAAATATAAAGCATACAGTTAATCCCTCTTTTTAATCTCACTATAATGAAAAAAAATTCTACATTGTGACAAATCATGAATTAGGGCATTTTATGCTTTTTATTAAAATAAGTGTATTTAATAAGCATTTATAACATGTAAGATATAAATGTAACAATTAGGCAAGTATTGGATGAAAGTCACTCTTTTTATGCAGTCTGCTGTAACTGTAACTTTAATGCATTTTAAATGACTTATTACTCAATAACAAACTCCTTTATAAACCCTTAACAAAGTGAACATTAATGTAAAGTGTTTTTTTCTACACTGAGCCTCTCTCCCCATAACCTAGGTTCATGTTCTAGACGGCTTTTTGATGCTGCAGGGAAAATTTAGCCTCCGTCAGAGCACCCCTTTCCAGACACAGTACAGAGCCAGGATAAACACTGCTGTGGCAGTCCTACACCTGCACAAACCAGCCCCTCTCTCCCCTTTATACACAAACACTTGACTGCACCACAATAAACTATGTCATCCATCACAGAGAAACTCCCTATAGCCCACTGCATCTCTTCATCAACCAGACCAAAGTAAAAACATAAAAAAGATGGTTTGGAATGTGTAGATGGATCCTGGGGGATTTTGGATTTTCGTGGATGCGCAAACCCTAAAAACAAATGAGATGATGGATTTACTGTGGTAGCAGGGGAAAAGATTGCAGAAACTCTCAGCTGGATAAATGTAACGTCGTGGTGACATGCAAATCAGTGCTATGCTCCTGGCTAAAGACCAATGCTTGAGGTTACTCACAAGAATAAATCTAATGCAGTCATTAATTTGACACCTGCAAAAGATACACAAGGCCAGAAATTCAGTCAAACGAGGCCACAAGAGTTTAAAACATGTTTTTGAAAGAAGAACAGAGAAAAGAGAGAAGCAAGCTTTAAAAAACACTGCTCTATCATTTTACAAGATGCTCCTGTACCAAAATAACTCAACCACGAGCTGTTATTTTGAGGGAATTGTGTGCAATATAGACAATACTGTGATATAACCATGAATCTTTTATGCATTTAAATAGATTAACTTGCTTATCATACAGCAGGTTCACATTTATAAATAAAGTGGGATTAGAAAATAGCTATTTATGGTGGGAACATTACAAAGTCACAGTAAAAACTCTACAAATATGCAGTATTAGAGATTTATTCCATCAGGTCAGTTTTGAGGTTTCGTTTCACTGGACAATAGAGAGTTGTAAATTTATTTCACATACACTGTTGGCCAAAAGTTTGGAATAATGTACAGAATTTGCTGTTTTGGAAGGAAATTGGTAATTTAATTAACCAAAGTGTCATTCAACTGATTTTGACAACTTTATTACTGATGTAATAAACAACACCATCACTATATGAAAAAGTCATTTTTTATCAAATTTAGACAGACCCCATTTCCAGCAGCCAGCAGCCATCACTCAAACACCTTATCTTTGAGTAATCATCTAAAGTACAAATTTGGTACTAGAAAATCACTTGCCATTATATCAAACACAGATGAAAGCTATTTGGTTCTTTAAATGAAGCTTAACGTTGTCTTTGTGTTTGTTTTTTAGTTGCCCCAGTATGTAATAGACTGGCATGTCTTAAGGTCAATATTAGGTCAATATGCCAAAAAAAAAAAAAATAGAAACGGCTTTATCTTGAAACTTGTCAGTCAATCGTTGTTTTGAGGAATGAAGGCTATACTATGCTTGAAATTGCCAAAAAACTGAAGATTTCATACAAAGGTGCTCTACAGTCTTTAAAGACAAAGGATAACTGGCTCTAAGGGCAGAAAGAGATGTGGGAGGCCAGATGTACAACTAAACAAGAGGATAAGTACATCAGAGTCTCTAGTTTAAGAAATAGATGCCTCACATGTCATCAGCTGACAGCTTCATTGAATTCTACCCGCTCAACATCAGTTTCATGTACAACAGTAAAGAGAAGACTCAGGGGTGCAGGCCTTATGGGAAGAATTGCAAAGAAAACACCACTTTTGAAACAGAATAACAAAAAGAAAAGGTTAGAGTGGGCAAAGAAACACAGACGTTGGACAAAAGATAATCGGAAAAGTGTTATGGATCTTAACCCCATTGAGCTTTTGTGGGATCAGCTAGACTGTAAGGTGTGTGAGAAGTACCTGACAAGACAGCCACATCTATGGCAAGTGCTACAGGAAGTGTGGGGTGAAATGTCACCTGAGTATCTGGACAAACTGACAGCTAGAATGCCAAGAATCTTCAAAGCTGTCATTGCAGCATGTGGAGGATTTTTGACAAAACACTTTGAAGTAGTTTAAGAAGTTCTAAACATTTTTTTCAAATTGTAATAGTAATTTTTCATGTTATTAATGTCCTGACTATATATTGTGATCGGAACAATTCCACATTGGAGAATAAAAGTACCAATTTCTTTCCATAAGAGCAAAATTTGTCCGCCAGTGTATATCAAACAATTGGATTGTGAAATGACTTCATTGTTTTCAAATATTATACTTTCAGATCATTTTTTAACAAACATTGTTTTCGGCATTTTTTGACTAATTCTGTGAGTTGTCAGTCATTATAATTTATTGAATTTGAATGCTTTAAAGAGATGAAAATTTGTAAATAGAACATTTGATTTAGTATTTTACAGCAATGGCACTTAAAAAACAAAACAAATCAGTATATTGCATACATTCTGTAAAAATCAGATGACAGCTGGGACAAGTTTACCCGAAGGGGCCATCTTATCCCATAGTGGGGCAAGGGTTTGATGATCCCCTAGCACTGTTTTTAAATGAACTAGCAAATGTGTAAATGTATCACTAATAATATATTGTATGATGCATTTTCATCATATACTGTACATGCTAAATATCTAAATATGTTACAATTAGTCAATAAATGCAAATTTGTTCGGATTCTTCCTCCATCATTCTATATATGGATCTGTGCATTAAAAGCTCATGGAACATTTGTGATGAGATCATATTTTTTTCTCTCTCTCACTCTTTCTGTCCCCAAGTCAACAAATTCACACTTTTCTTCAAGTGTTTGGATGATAATTAATCATGGTTCAGCAGTTCTGACAGAATGTGTGATCAAAGTCAAGAAATTACTGGTGACTAAAATAAATCACAGGGACAGCTCAGCGGGAAGGGTGACTAAACCAGGTGAGACGTGACTAAAAAAATTCCCCCAGGCAGTGTATTTTAATGCCACTCATACATGCATAATCAGAAAGTCTGTGATTCTGTCATTAAACAGAAAATGTTCTATTCAATGTGTAACATGTCCAATACAGAGCAGCTTTTGCCTAATGAAGGCCAGCAGGTGTACGATTCTCCATTCAGATGGCTTGAGGGGGCAGTGTCATTACCATACTGCCAACTAAAGTCCTTGTGAACCCAGGATCATTTTCACCACAGATTTGTGTTGAGTTGGAAATGTAAAAACAACTTATTCTAGCAAGTTTAGAAATTTTTCTTGAATCCTTTTAGTTATGCCTGTAACAGAACTGACAGTACACTCATAACTGCTATAGAAATATATAAAAAATCAATATCTGGAGTGGTGGCAAATGTGGTCATTGATGAGATAATCTGTTCTTCTTAAGGTAAAATCACTTCTCATTGAGAAAGAGAGAACTGAAAGTAGCGGCAACAATTCATACAGAGTTTTAAAATATTGGTTCAAACTGTGCATGAGCAGCTTATAAATGTGTTATAAAGCATTAGAGCCTTTAAAGTTCACCCCAAAATAAACATTTAGTTATAATTTACTCACAACCTGTATGCTGTTATTTTTTACTGTGGAAAACAATGAGATATTTGTGTAGATATTTTTATAGCGTCGTATGTACTATTTTAATCTTTTATTGTGATTTTAGGTGTTTTTTTGTTGTTGTTGTCCTGTTAGGAGTTTTGTGGTAACAATACTTCAAAAATGTATTTTGTGTAACACTGAATAAAATAAATAATAAAAAAAAGAGCAGCATACAGGTTTGGAAGAACGTAAATATATAATAACAGAATTTAAATTTTGGGGTAAACTATTCATTTAAGAGTGTGAACAAGAATTATAATTACATTTTATACACAAGCTTAATAGAAAACATTCATAGAAATAAGTTGGGCAGTGAATATACTGTAAATGTGTGACAGTAAGTTGGAGGCATCCGATGACTCAGTCCCAACATCACTGCTGTGTCTCAATACTTTTAAACAGCTGAGCTGGGGAAAAGGGAATTGTGAGAGCTGTGACATTCTCATATCCTCTGATAATTTGTCAGATACCTTATAACTTCAAATGCCCTTTGGACACCACTTCCTCTGCTGTAATTGTGTGACAGGAATCCTCTGTGTCTGAGCGTGTATGGATGTGCGTGTGTCCTAGTATGATCTCAGATAATACTGTGGCAGAGAGAAGTGACTTGAGTCTGGCTTACAGCTCTATCATGAACATTAATGGAATGTAATATACTGTATGTGTGTACCACTAACTGTTGATAACTCTCAGTGAGACCAATATGAATGTATAAAAGTGTCAAACAGGATTGGTCAGTGTTTATCACTTTTGATGATACAGTCTAGATTAACGATCACATAGTCAAAGTGTAATTACAGTATATTGCTGTTTTGAATCACAGTGTTTCAAAACAAAGATTTGAAAACAAGGATATGTGATATAATATTGAAACAAAACCCCTGATTTCTACCGAAGTGTCTTTCATTAAGTAGACTACATTATATAACAAATGATCAAACCATGCCACATTTATTTTAAAGGTGCACTCAGTTACTTATTAATTAATTTATTTATTTTTTACACATAAATGCATGAATAACACTATGCAGAAATATGTTTTCAGTGATGCACACTTACATTAGATGAAGACTCCAGTCATGTCAGTAGCTCAATAAAAGCGGTTTAATGTTACATTGAATAGGTCACTTTCTCATGGGAGCTGCCATGCTGGCAATACATGATAACCTGTGTCATGCAATTGAACAAGTTACAACCACTAATAATGGCAATAATAACATGTATTATTGCCAGAATAATGTTTGGGCACTTTTGGATCTCACTTGCCCTTTCAATCAGTTTTGCATTACCTCACAATATTTTGTGTTCTCTTGCAATAGATTTGCATTCAAATTAACCACAAAATTATGATTTTTATTACCATAGTTTTCGTTTCTTGTACTATCACTATGGTTTCACTACGAATGTCATTGTTAAAATATGGTTACTCTAGTAAAACTATGGTAAATTTATTGAGAGGAAATGCAAAAGAATTGCGAGGACATGTAAATTCCTGCCCTGTCCTCTAAGGGGCTGCATATAATAATAATACAGCTGATGATAGAATGTAGGTCCCCTTCGTGCTGCCAAACAGCACCAACCCGCATCTGAGAACAGCATTCTGAGATGATATTCTTCTCACTACAATTGTACAGAGCATTTATCTGAGTTACTGTAGACTTTGTCAGTTCTAAACAGTCTGGCCATTCTCTGTTGATCTCTCTCATCAACAAGGCATTTCCGTCCACAGAACTGACGCGCACTGTATGTTTTTGGCACCATTCTGAATAAATTCTAGAGACTGTTGTGTGTGAAAATACAGGAGATCAGCAGTTACAGAAATACTTAAACCAGCCCATCTGGCACCAACAATTATCCATGTGACTGTCTAATCAGCCAATCGTGTGGCAGCAGTTCAGTGTATAAAATCATGCAGGTACGGGTAAGGAGCTTCAGTTAATGTTCAACCATCAGAATGGGGAAACAAATTTGATCTCAGCGATTTGGACCATGGCATGATTGTTGGTGCCAGATGGGCTGGTTTGAGTATTTCTGTAACTGCTGATCTCCTGGGATTGTCACACAAACCAGTCTCAAGAATTTACTCAGAACGGTGCCAAAAACAAAAAACTTCCAGTGAGGGGCAGTTCTATGGACAGAAATGCCTTGTTGAGGCAAACAGAGAATGGCCAGACTGTTTCGAACTGACAAAGTCTACGGTAACTCAGATAACTACTCTGTACAATCAACCCGATATCACGCCGAGGCGTGAAATAGACACGCCGGTCCACTCGCGGATGCGTGTCGGTGTCACGCTTTGCCTCCTCCAGGCGTGTACATGACACGCGCGCGTCTATGTAGAATACCGGCAGGGGGCGATCGTTTCCTCAACGCCAACAACTCTCCGCGCACCAAAGAGGAAGCGATACCGTTGTCGTCGCGTTGCACGTTCGTGCGGGCGGGATGCCGGCCAATTTCGCCGGTTACTTTCACTTGTGACCATATGTGACAAATAAAGGTTCATTATAGTGCTGCTTTCATGAAGAAATCCTAACGTTGCTGTAGCCTAACGTTGTTATATGTGTGTGTGTGTGTGTGTGTGGGCTGTCGAGTATCTTGTGCTGATGTAAATAAATATATATATATATATATATATATATATATATTTTTATTTAAAAAGTGTATTTATGTACAAAAATATATATCCCGCTAACCGGAACTGGAGAACGCGATATATCGCTTCCTCTTTGGTGCGCGGACAGTTGTTGGCGTTGAGGAAACGATCGCCCCCTGCCGGTATTCTACGTAGACGCGCGCGTGTCATGTACACGCCTGGAGGAGGCAAAGCGTGAAATAGACACGCATCCGCGAGTGGACCGGCGTGTCTATTTCACGCCTCGGCGTGATACCGGGTTGGTACAATTGTGGTGAGAAGAATAGTATCTCAGAATAGCATGTTGGTGCTGTTTTGGCGGCACGAGGGGGACCGACACAATATTATGCAAGTTGGTTTTAATGTTGTGGTTGATTGAAAAAGCATTTCTGTATACTTCCAAGCTCTTCTGTAACATTTAAAACAATAGTTACAATTACTGTATTTTACACTTATTTCCTAATTCTATATTTTTAAATACTAGAGTGTGGGCAGGGATTTGGTAACAGTTAATGTGAGAGAGAAACTTGAATGGGGAAGTGTTATGTATCTGAAAGAGGAAACGTCGAAAGCTTTACACATCCTCGCACAAATAAGGTTTTCATGAGATGTCCTTTCACAAGCTTCCTGTTTGACTCTGAAATCTGAAAAGTTTCTTTTGCAATATTGTTGGTTTCTCAGCAATGAGAGAGACACAATTGTGAATGCCCTTTTGCTTAATGATGAATTGTGATTAAGCCATATGAGACATTTTAGACTAAAAAAGACAAGTAATGCAAAAAACGTCTAAGTTACTGTTGTAACCTGCGTTCCCTGATGGAGGGAACGAGACGTTGTGTCAAAGAAGTGACACTAGGGGTCTCTCTTGAGAGCCTTATGCATCTCTGAACTTTGAGAAAAAGCCAATGAGAAATTGGCAGACAGAATTTGCATGTCCCGCCCCCGGACATACGGGTACACAGGGAGGGAAATGTGTCTGCATTCAGAATTTGTCTGAGGAGCCGACAATGAGGTTTTGCCGCAACAGTGGTTCGGTTCAGTGATGTGGCCGGGAGGACACAACGTCTCGTTCCCTCCATCAGGGAACGGAGGTTACAACAGTAACCTAGACATTCCCCCATCTGTCGCTCACTTCAACGTTGTGTCGAACCGTGTATGTGTGCTGCTGACACAGGTGCAGGCAGGTAGTTTGCATGCCAAAATGACAGGCTGTGCTAGACCCCACGTACACTTCCCCAACACCCCAAAAAATCATCAAAACCTTCTGGTTCCATACACCCTGACATGGGGGGAACAAGGCGACGTGCCAAGCATGGCAGCAAGCCACGCCAGCCGCGCCTTTTAATTCTCTATGTTTCTCGCATAGAGTTAAAGCGACTGGGGCAATCTTAACGCTATCACATACATCGGGGAAGGCATTCTTTCCCAGTTCCTATACTTTGTGAGGACTGCTCAAGGGAGATGCGGGTCCACTCGCAAGGAGACCATACCAAGGAAAATACACACAGGGGGATAAGTCCTCATCGGGGCCTGACCTGTGGAGCACCTATTACAGTACAGGGTAAATTGAGTACCCGCATTTGGTTTGGTTGGCGAATTCCTCCGCTGAATTTGCGGACCAGAGGGCTAGGGAGGAGTCATCCAGGGAGCCGAGTTAGTGGGATCTCCTGGGATAAGAGTGCATGGTATTGCCTCAGCGGAGGGAAAGGGCACTAGGTGCAAGCGGTACACCTGGTCAGTTGTTACCGCATCACCGAGTTGTACCGGCTTGGACCAGGGAAAACACGGGATGAAACCGACTCAACCCTGAGATTGTAAAATCTCGTAAAGGTATTGGGTGTTGCCCAAACCGCAACTCTGCATTTGTCTGCTAGGGAGGTGCCTTTGGCCAGTGCCCACGAGGATGCCACACTTTTTGTCGAGTGACCTTGAACCCGCAAGGGGGCGGGCACGTCCTGGGTATGATAGGCCAATGCTATGGCGTCAAAAACCCAGTGGGAAAGCCTCGGTTTGGAGACAGCGTTCCCTTTCCGCTGCCCACCAAAGCAGAAAAAGAGCTGCTCAGAATGTCTAAAGCTCTGCGTGCGGTCCAAATAGATACGCAAAGCATGTACCAGACACAGCAATGAAGGGGCTTGGTCTGCCTCCTCCCGGGGCAACGCTTGTAAGTTCACTACCTGGTCTCTGAAGGGAGTCGAAGGAATCTTGGGCATGTAGCCCGGTCCTGGTCTTAGGATCACACGAGTGTCTGCCGGACCGAACTCCAGGCAGGTGTCGCTGACAGAGAACGCTTGCAGGTCCCCAACCTTCTTGATGGAGGCAAGCGTGATCAGGAGGGCCGTCTTCAGGGAGAGGGCCTTGAGTTCGACTGATTCTAGCGGCTTGAAGGGGGTTCTCTGAAGGCCCGAGAGGACCACTGAGAGATCCCAGGACGGGAACAGGCTTGGCTGGAAGGGATTCAATCTCCGGGCGTCTCTTACGAACCTTATAACTAAGTCGTGCTTACCCAAAGACTTGCCGTCTACTGCGTCGTGGTGGGCTGCGATAGCAGCTACAAACACCTTCAAGGTGGAGGGGGACAGCCTCCCCTCCAACCTCTCATGCAGGAATGAGAGCACTGACCCGACTGTGCACCTCTGTGGGTCTTCAGCCCAGGAACAACACCAATTCGCGAACAAGCGCCACTTCAAGGTATAAAGTTGCCTGGTAGAGGGACCTCTAGCTTGGTTGATCATGTCTGCAACAGCAGGTGGTAGGCCAGCTAAATCTTCTGCATCCCATCCAGGGGCCAGACGTGGAGGTTCCAGATGTCTGGGTGCAGATGCCAGAGAGTGCCCTGTCCCTGACAAAGAAGGTCCTTTTTCAGGGGAATTCGCCAAGGAGGGGCTGTCACGAGGATCATGAGATCCGAGAACCAAGTCCAAGAGGGCCAATAAGGGGCCACCAGATTGACTTGTTCCTCATCCTCCTTGACCTTTCATAGCACCTGTGCAAGAAGGCACACAGGGGGAAATGCGTAATTGCGCAGCCCCGTGGGCCAGCTGTGGGCCAGCTGTGTGCCAGCGCATTTGTCCCGAGGGGAGCCTCCGTTCGGGTGTACCAGAGTGGGCAGTGGGAGGTCTCTCAGTAGGTGAATAGGTATACCTGTGCCTTGCCGAACCGTTTTCAAATCAGTTTGACAGACTGGGGGTGAAGCCTCCACTCTCCGCTTGGCAAACGCTGTTGCGATAGTGCGTCCACTACCACGTTAAGGTTGCCTGGGATGTGAGTGGCATGCAGCGATTTATGTACGCTACCGTGGTGGTGCTGTCTGATCGGATAAAGACGTGCTTGCCCCGAACTAGCGGGAGAAACCTCCGCAGAGCAAGAAGAACAGCCATCAACTCTAGGCAATTGAAGTGCCAGCGCAGCGGGGGCCCTTTCCAACGGCCCGCGGTTGCGTGCCCATTGCACATGACACCCCAACCCTGTTTGGAAACGTCTGTGGTGATCAGGACGCATCGGGACACCTGCTGCAAAGGGACTCCTGCCCGTAAAAAACAGAGGTCTGTCCAGGGTTTGAAAGTTTGGTGGCAGGCGGGGGTGATAAACACACGGTGCGTGCCGCGGCACCATGCTCGTCTCGGGACTCGAGTCTGGAGCCAGTGCTGGAGCGGTCTCATATGCATCAACCCCAGCGGCGCGACCGCCGCGGAGGATGCCATATGCCCCAGGAGCTTTTGGAAATGTTTTAGGGGGACCTACGTGCCTGGCCTGAACGATGTGAGGTACTTATGCACTGACTGCGTGCGCTCGTTGTTGAGGCGTGCTGACATTGAGACTGAGTCTAACTCCATGCCGAGAAAAGAGATGCTCTGAACTGGGGCGAGCTTGCTCTTTTCCCAGTTGACCTGAAGCCCTAAATGGGTGAGGTGCCTGAGCACCTGGTCCCTGTGAGCGCATAGTTACTCTCGGGAGTGGGCCAGGATGAACCAGTCCTCGAGGTTGTTGAGTATGCGAATGCCTGCTTCCCAAAGCGGGGCAAGGGCAGCCTCTGCGACCCTCATAAAGACGCGAGGGGACAGGGACATGCCGAAGGGGAGGACTTTGTACTGATATGCCTGGCCGTCGAACGTGAACGCGAACCGTAGAAATGAGTGGTGGTGGCGTAGTGGCTAGAGCACAGGGCTGCTAATCAGAAGGTTCAAACCCCACGGCCACCACCATTGTGTCCTTGAGCAAGGCACTTAACTCCAGGTTGCTCCAGGGGGATTGTCCCTGTAATAAGGGCTCTGTAAGTCGCTTTGGATAAAAGCGTCTGCCAAATGCATAAATGTAAATGTAGAAAGGGTCGATGTCGAGGCAAGATTGAGACGTGGAAGTACGCGTCCTTCAGGTCTACCGCTGCGAACCAATCTAGATGTCAGACACAAGTTAGGATGTGTCTTTGCGTGAGCATTTTGAACGGGAGTTTGTGCAAGGCTCGGTTGAAAACTCGCAAGTCCAAGATCAGTTGTAAGCCAGCACCTTTTTTGGTTACGATGAAGTAATGGCTGTAGAAACCCTTCTTCATCTCGGCTGGAGGGACAGGCTCTATTGCGTCTTTGAGTAAGAGACTCGCGATTTCCGTGCGCAGGGATTTGGCGTCTTCACCGTGCACTGCGGTAAAGCAGATGCCCCAGAAGGGGGGAGGAGGCCTGGCAAACTGAATTGTGTAACAGTGTTGGATGTCCTGGCCAGCCAGCGTGACAGATTGGGAAGTGAAAGCCACGCGTCCAAGCTCTGTGCTAGAGGCAATAAGGGGATGATTATTTTTGACGTACCTGACGGGGCTTCGCAGTGAGGCGGAGCAGGTAGTATGGCGCTGGGAGGCAAAAGTGCGTCCAGAGAGAAGACTCGAAGCACTTACCTTGCTCCGCACACCCGGCAGGGGGCAGGTTAGTGACTGAGGAGGAGGTCCCACGGAGACGTCCTCTAGACTCCAATGTGCCGGGACTGTTGAGGTGTGGCACCTACGTGCCCTGAGAATGCCATTTGCGGGCCAGGTGCTGGAAGTGCGACGGGGCATGATATGAGAGATGGCCTCTGTCTGCTTCTTTACCGCTGAGAACTGCTGGGCGAAGTCCTCAACGGTGTCGCCGAAAAGGCTGAACTGTGAGACGGGCGCATTGAGAAAACGTGCTTTGTGTACTTTGCGCATCTCGACCAGGTTCAGCTACAGATGTCGTTCCTGAACCACGAGGGTGGCCATCGCCTGCCCGAGTGACCGCGCTGTGACCTTCGTGGCCCTGAGGACGAGGTCAGTCGCTGAGCGCAGTTCCTGCATCACGTCGGGGTCAGGACTACTCAAGTGCAGATCTTTAAGTGCCTTGGCCTGGTGGACTTGCAGGAGGGCCATGGCATGGCGTGGCTTTGAGCGGTGTGCAGACCAATCGTCCAACCAATCGAGGGAGAATTCCAGTCCAACCCAACGCTGGCAGCGGCCCAGGCAAGCATGTCGGCCATCTGGGCATCAGCCTCTTACTGGGCATGCTGACCCGAAGGTGGCAGCTCAATCAAGTCTTCCGCGTCAGACGCTGGAACACTCTCTGATGCAGCGGCGAGGTCATCATCCAGCTCATGAGGCTCAACAGGATAGGCAGACTGGCCATGAGGCGAGCCGCTGTCAACCAGAGCTCAGGCGGAAGTCAATGAGCATGTAGTGGGTGGGTGGTTCATGTGGACGTACCGGCGAAACCGAGCCCGCTGCCATTCCCAAATTGCCTCCATCGCCAGCCGGGTCATCCTCAATCCCGTGGGAAGAAAGAGCGATGTGGGGGGTGGCTGGAGTGGCGTTCTTTTTTAGGAAGGAAAGCCGCAACCGCAACGTTGCCATGGTAAGTTCTCACAGTGAGAACACGAACCATCCAAAAATGCTGCCTCGGTGTGATCGAGGCCCAGACATCTGTGACCATCAGGAGCGGAGAGAACTCCACCGCATCCAGGAACTACACAGGGGCGGAAAAGCATCTTCATAAAGACGCGTCCTGAAAAGGACGTTCAATGCCACTGTGTATTGCTCTTTTATAGAGAATACTATTTTAGGAAAAATTTCTCTTTTAATAGTGCTGTCGAAGCGCCCAGGGGCAAAGCTGCACTGCCATGCAGAGAAGGAGAAAGCTGCTGATATGCGCCGTAGATCCAACAACATACGCCAGAGATGGAAGGAAACAGACTGTGACTCGCAGCTTACTGCTCACACAACCGGTCGGCTCCGAAGAAAATTTCTGAATGAACAGATGCATTTCCCCCGTGTACCCGTATGTCCTGGGGCGGGACATGCAATTTCTGTCTGCCAATTTCTCATTAGCCTTTTATCAAAGTTCAGAGATGCATAAGGCTCTCAAGAGAGACCCCTAGTGTCACTTCTTCGACACAATGTCGAAGTGAGAGACAGACGAGGAACTGCAGTGTGCACCTCAGAGAAAATACAGTTTTCCTTGTCAAACAAAGTGTTAGGATATTATGAACCATGACAATGGTAGCAGTGTGGGTCAATTTCACACTTCTGGTCCAGTATGGATCAAAGTAAGCCATGATTCATAAAGTGCCCTCATAATGGTGGGCTTACATACGTACTAATGATCTAATCTTAGATTTAATCCATTTGGAGATCAATCAATTAGAGAGCAGACAGGGGTGGAACTGAACAGAAAGAGAGCTATTGTGCTCTATATCGGGAGCCATTTCAGGCTTTACGCAGGATATGGTCTCCAAGCAACAGCATCAGATACTAAAGTAACAGCGCTGTTGACATTTCCATAGCAGTGGGTAAATAACTAACCTGCATTCATCAGCACCACGTCTCTGAGAATAAAATACATTGAATAAATCTTTGAGGAGACTTTTGCATTAGATCTGTTTATCATGCATTACTTTGGTTGTTTTCTTAAATATGCACTTGCATACTGTAGGTGGGATTCAGAGAACCCATATGTCCTTAGTTGCTCTGAACTTGTTGATGGTCTATGCAACACCACAAAAATAATGGATTCTTTCTAAGAAGAACATTCCACAAAGAATGTTCTAGTGTTACTTAAAAGAACCCAGAAACCAATACACTTATCTAAAGAACATACTGTATAAAGAACTTTTAATCTTTTTTTTTTGTTCTGTTCTGCAAAAATATATGAAAATGGACAGATTTGTGTGTGTGTGTGAGAGAGAGTGTGAGAAAAAATTTGTGATAATTCTGTGCTGACCATCACAGGATCGTTTGTTCCATCTCTCAGCAGCAGTGGCCCTTCACACATGTCATACTCATCACTCTACTGCTGCTGTGTAAATGGCAGAATGGAGCTGAGACGATGCTAATTTCACACAGACAGTCGTTCTGCTATTCCTCTGATTATTTAAAAATCCACATATCTGCAGCCTGTTGTTAGTGCACTATTCTCGTTTATCAGTCATTCTAACACACACACACACACACACACACACACACACACACACACACACACACACACACACACACAGATATATATAGGGTTGGGGAGTAACAATATACAATGTAATGGAGCCACGTGTTTAAAATACAAAATATAAGTAACTGTATTCCACTACAGTTACAATTTAAATAATTGGAATTTAGAATACAGTTACAATCAAAGCATTTTGATTACTGAAGAGATTACTTTTTTTATGTGCTTTTTTTGCATTTTAATGTAATTTGTTTCATTTAATATTTAGTCTTTTCAAATGGAAAACATTTATACATATAATTAATGCAATCCAAAGTGCATATGAACAGCGATGAAACACTTTCTTATGATGTTACATTTATACGAGCAGACAGAGAAATTTGAAGTAAGTTTGGAGCAGAAGAAATAGAAATAAACCTTGTGTAAATTGTCATCTTTACGCTAAGCTAAAATGCTATTTCTAGCCATTTTACATTCACATGTTTCCAGGCACAATCATATTTTTTATCAAGAAAATTCACGTTGGATCATATTTTCTTTTTTTCTAGTAAGACCTGTCCATTTCTGCATATCACTGCGCCGTTTTGTGGTCCATTCTGAATAATGCGGCGACTCATTGTTGCTTATCGTGGTCCATTTGGCACGTTTCGCGGCCAAACCACCGGCCCTTTCGGTTCTCCCGATGGACATTCCGCCCCTGATCAGCCCAAAAGTGTGTCGGCCCCCCGGGAAAATGCCAGGCATGCCACATTACCAGTCCAGCCCTGCTCCTAACCCTGTATATATATATATATCAGTGGCGACCACTGCATTTTAAGTCTAGGCCTTCAGTGTGATTCATGCCATTAAGAAAACACTGTTTCACAATTAATAAGACATTCATATGGACATCATACATTACATTGCAGCCAAATAATAATACCAATTGACATTTTTAAAACATGTCCACGGATGAAAGTTGAATCCAAGAAGGTCTAATACCAGGAAAAAGGTATCTAATAATATTTGCGATCAAAACGTTGCTTGCAATTGTTTTTGTTTCGTAAGAGTACACGCTTACTTTTCAAAACTTAAACTGACACTGAATGCTCAAGCAGCCTAATTTACACTTAGAAAACTCCTGATGTTGCTATAACAATGCAAAAAGCACTTACAAATTTACTTGAAGTGAAAATCAGCCCTTTCCTGTTTACATCTCGGGTTTTTAAATCCATAACGATCTCTTTATCAATGGCGATAGAGGCAGTGATAGCCGACTCGTCAGCTAAATCCTGCGCTCTTCACTTTATAAATTATGTACATCACTTAAAGCGTGATTGCGTCACTAAAGGCCAGCTAGAAGACCTCGACCAGGACATATCCTAAAGACCACATCCACCAAGAACAAATAAATCAATCTGATTGGCTGATGAATCTGACAATCTGACTTAAGATGCCTATTCACCTGAACTGTTGAGCTATTCTGTAGAAATTCTGAAGGCTTAACAGGGTGGAGCTCAGCTTCAGGCATGCGATTTGTAAACCAGTCGTCAAGCTTCGATTTTAAGCATCAAGGAATAAATTCTGATTGGAAAAACTGTTTGTTGTTTGCTATTTGTTTTAGATGAATTAGGAGTGGAAAGCAATTGTAAATAAAAAGGCGTAAAGACGAATGAGAATGAAAGGATGAAAAAATATTTATTTATTAGACATGTTAGGCCAGCAGAGAAGGCTTTATTGGCCCTGAGAATTCACCATTTATATATATATATAATTTTTGCACCAAACCCAATAATGCCTATAAAAGTAAGATCAAACCATTTATCATTTTGTCAGGAACATGTTTATCTAGTTCTCTTCTCTGACTAATGTTAGAAAAGATAATGGGTTTGTTGACAATTTAATATGATTGTTAGCTAGAGATTGAAGCTAAATCCAAAATAGAACAAAATATTATTATTGTAGGAACTTTAATCATAATGAATTTGCAGACTTTGTGCATTTGTTCCTGCTATTGATTTATTTTATGTCTAAAACACCAAACATGCATGAATTTAGAGTTAAACTGGATGGATAATGGCTTATTACATTTTTAAAACTTTGACTTAAGGGCAATATCTGTGCTTACAGTGCAGTCTGACTCTGAGTAATAATGAGTGTAATTAATTAATACAAGGCTGTCTGTTAAGCTAAGGGCAAGAAAAGAATAAAAAAAGGGAACATTTTTTTTGCTCTCTAGAGTCATAAAATGGCTTTGACACTGAAGGTTGAGTTATTTTAGGTTTGGCCTAATTTACTATGCCTTCTCTCATCTCCCGCTAATATTCTGAACCTCTCTCCAAAATCAACTCTTCAAATTCATCGCCTTGATGAACTGAAACAAACTAGAATAATTGTATCAAAATACACACACAAATAAGACTGAGCGAATCTTTTTTACTTAATGTAACAATAAAATGTTTACTTAGCAAAAGTTTAAGTCTTTATAAGCAGCTCATAACTGCTTTTGGACTTTTAGAATGTTGCAGGTTTATCAAAAAGACAGGTGTGACCAAACAGAAAACGTATTCACTTTCACTCACAGTGTGAGATCTTTGATTCCCGTTACACCACATACCTGCATTACCCTGATAGTAGTAAAAGACGGGGGTGACATTGACCAGGTACCATCATCCTCGGGGCCCAGGACACCATGTTCTGTGATTGGACAGCCCTTTGTTCTGGCCTTTCAAGTGCAGTGCACCTGCTCCGCCACTCCCTTGAGCCATCCTGGTGAGTTATGGGATATTGGAGGACAGAGAGGCGTGAAATGAGAAATGTGAAGTTGCTTAAAGTTTCCACAGACTTAAGTCATGCTAAGTGGAGCCCCTGTGTTGGTGTCTAAAGCAGAGCAGCTATATACCCCAGATGTGTGTGTTACTGACAGGAGATTGTCTGTTTAAACTTTAAACACTCTTTGGGTGGAATTCACCAAGAATGAATCGTGCGCTGACAGCATTGTTTTACACGTGCTGTCTGCGTTGTTTTTGCCAACCTGGTCTATATAGGATTCTATACATGCCTACATTGCTAAAAAAAAAAATGTGTGGCTCATTGTATGTATCATGCAGTTTCCTGGTGAAATCAACACTTGTGGTACTAACACAACAATGACTTTATACTCTTTCACACAGTTCTCTAGAAAAACAATTAAAAGTTCATAAAATGACGTGGCTGCTTTAACGATTGTGTTTTTTGTCACGTTTGCCTTTTAGGACACTATCAGTTAGGTTTAAGATTTATGGCAGAGAGGTCGGTTTTGTTGATTTAAAACTCAATAGCGTATTAACAATTAAATCCTTTTCTGTTTTTCTTCTCACATTTGCATTTTTATGAAAACCTATCAGTTAGGTTTAGGTTTAAGGTTTAGACTAGGGAAGTACTTCGGAGAGAAAATTTAACTTCTCATGAGACCAGGCTGGTTTTTGCATCCAGTTCACTAATCGAATTATGCAAATCAGTAAACGATGCAAACACATCCAAACATTTTGTGCTGAATGCAATTTGCATACTCCAAATGTCATATTTATAGGCATTTGAGTGCTCGGTTGTCTCTTTGTAATAAAATGTATCGCTTGCTTTCTGCTGGCAGTTATAGCGCAATGATAATTGCACTAGACATAAAGCGACACATTTTGTGTACAAGGCGCAATATATAATAAGCCTAATTTACATAGAAATCGGAATCACATCGACTTAATTTAAATATGCAGCAGGACTATTTCAGATTTTTTATTACCTTCTTAAAGTGAATTGCTGGTGGTTAGTGAACAAGATGCAGGTTTTTGCACTGACATACTATGTAAAAGTGGCACAACAGTTTTGTGAATTTGCTCCTCTGAAAGATGAAAAATCTCTGCGCATGTTGTCTGCATAAATCATTTTACACTTAGACTGTATGTTGCATATCTAATGGAAGGTTTAGAATCTTATTATGCATCTGCATATGGTCCTTGGAGGACTTTTAATGAACTTAAATTACACTAAGTTAAGTGGCTCTGTGCATATATTTTGTGATTAATCTTTGCAACAGGTATTCCAGAGTCTCTCTCATTCTCTCTTCTTTTCCACTTCCCTTTTTTGAAGCTTGATTATAAGGCTGATAAAAGGCAGTGTTTTTCTCTCTGATCATTGAATGCTATTTTAAGCCCTACCACAGTCCTGCTGCCCAGGCCAGGGATGCAGTTAGTGATTCTGATGTCCTGTTAGCTTGTGCAATTGCATCTGTTTGATTCTGTTTGTAGTAGAAAGTCAACGGATCACATAGTTAAAGCTAAACTCAAAGGAAAGACTGTTGTTTATCTTACCACTGCTGAGGGACAAAGAACGAGAGAGAGAGAGAACAGACAAGGAGGTTTGTAGCTTGTTAGTGGTGCTGACATCGCAGTGGTTGAGTTGGAAAGGCTAGGGCGGAACTACTGTACATCTGGGATGAAAGAAGTGGTTAGGCTCTCTGCAACCACTCCTTAACACAGCACATGGGGTGTATGTGTGTCTATACATAAATATTCAATTCCATCTATAAATGGTAACTTGAGATGTAAGAAAACATTGAAAAGTAATATATAACAATGCTGAACAAGTCATCAAAAATAATTGCATATATTGTACCAAAATTAGCTTACAAAAGCCCTCAAATAAAGATAATTCAATGAGACTATCAAAAGCACCTACAATGGGCAGCCAAGGGTCGGAACTTGACCTTGGAGCAGTGGAAGATGTCTGGTCTGATGAGTCCCATTTTCTTTTACATCAGGTGGACAGCCCTGTACGTGTGCACCGTTTACACAGAAGTGATGGGACCAGGATGCACTGTGGGAAGACTACAAATCGGTGGAGGGAGTGTGATGCTCTGGGCAATGTTCTGCTGAGTCCATTCATGTGGACGTCAATTTGATATGTGCCACCTACCTAAACATTGTTGCTGACCAGGTACACCCCTTCATGGCAATGGTATTCCCTGATGGCAGTGACCTCTTTCAGCAGGATAATGCGCCCTGCCACACTACACACATTGTTCGGGAATGGTTTGAAGAACATGATGAAGAGTTCAAGATATTGCCCTGGCCACCAAATTACCAAGACCACAATCCAATTGAGCACCTGTGGGATGTGCTGGACCAACAAGTCCGATCCATGGCAGCTTCACTCATCAACTTACAGGACTTGAAGGAACTGTTGCTAATGTCTTGGTGCCAGATACCACAGGACACCTTCAGGGGTCTCGTAGAGTCCATGCCCCAGTGGGTCGGTGCTGTTTTTGCAGCTCGTGGAGGACCAACAGCATATTTGGCAGGTGGTCAAATTGTTGGGTCTGAATGATTATTATTTATTCACAATTTTTACTACTTACAAGTATTTACACTGATATGTAGAACACATGCTAAAATGAAATGGTCTCTTTATGGTCAGTTCGAAATGGTCAGTTGCACGTTTTGTTTTGGTTGACCGAATATTAACGAGAGTGGAGTGACAGTGTCTTTATTATTTAAATGTTTAGTTTTTATAGTTTTTGATCAATTCTAACAGTAAAGTACAAAAGGATATTAAAAGATACATTGTCAATGAAAAATGGACCTCATGGATCTCGTCCTTGGACACACCTGACACAGAACAAGTTAAACCAAACTCTCGACATGCAGTTTAAGGATCTTGGTGCCTTACTTTGAATATTAAAAGATAGATCTTGGGATTTTAATCATGGATATCGAATTCAAATGAAGAACGCATTTAATTAGAAAATACATTTTTTTTACCCAGCCTTAATCCTATTATTTTTTATTACTCTGTTTTATAAGATCAACACAGCAAAATCCAATTCTTTTCTGGACTAGGAAACCTGATTCACAATGGTCAAGGAAAGCCACAATGCTGTAGGTGGTGATTTCCAACCAATATTCAAGGAAATATGCCTTTTCCTTTATTGTAATGTATAATTTCCTGTTTGACACTGACCTTTCCACATTTACACAAAATGAGATGGGATCAGTTTTGATAGATTCTGAAGTCAGTTTGGCAAATAACTTTTTTGCTAAATGCTGAGGTTGGATCTGATTTCCTTTCCTAATGGCCAAATTAAACTAAGCCATTATACAAGAAATAGATCTTCAGATCAGCTGCCTATATTGGCCTTTTGTTTGAATCTTATGCTCCTGTATATGGTGAGTTTTTTAAACTTGGAATGTGGAAAGTTACTGTAAGCTATACGTTCTCTTGATCTTTATTGCTTGTGCTTTTGTCTAGTAATTTAATTTATGAGATTTTAATCAAAATATTGTATTACACTGGCAGATTTTGCGGCATGCAAAATAGTGATTATTCAATATTTTTCTAGACTGAGTGATTAGGTTGTAAAAGCATATAATATCCCAAAAATAGTAACGCTCCTTAATAGTTAATAAATTAAGTGTTACTGGATTGCCAACTGGAAGTTAGGAATGAAGGGCTATATACATTTTTTAAGGTTTCAAAGTGTTTTTAATGTATTTTTTATTTAAGAAAATTCACCAAAAAATTCTTCATTATTTACTCTCCCTCATATCTTTCCAAGCACTTATTTTTTTATCTTTTCTTCTACAATGCCAATTCATAGAGTTCCAAAAATTGCAAAACACAGAGTGCAGGACATGTTCTGACTGGAAAGTTTATAAGACTGGTGGTAGTTAAATTTTCCAACATGAGTGTACAGGTCCCTGCTGAAAGGATTCAGGGTTTAGGCTGTGTCAGGTTAAAGGTGAGAGAGAGGCTGTCCAGACAGACCGTTATTTTGAGGTGAATCAATAAGCTCCAGCAGTCATGGTCTGATTTATCAGAGGGATTTCAGTGAACTGTCCCTTTCCTCCCAGCCACACGCACAGCAACATGTCTATTTATAGAGCTTTATCAATACAGAGCTGAAAGGGCAGACAGCAAAGCCTCTACAGAAACAGGCTACGCACAGAGAATACCAATAGATATAGGACGAGGAGAGAACTCTGATGACATCACTGCCGCAAATAACAATATACATCTAGAAAAGAAAATACCTAAAGGTGACAAAATAATACATTGACTAGATCATTTTTTTTAAAGTAAGTGATACAGTGAATTTATTCCAAAATATCATCACATTTTCATTGGATGCCTTTGGCATCAACAACAAAATATATGAGAAGTGTTTTCTTTTCTGTTTTACAAGATGAGCCTATTTATTTTGCTATTCATACTATGCACATATATATAGTTATTTATATAATTATTTGCATAATGCATCGTTTTTTCCTTCTGTGACCCAATCTGAACAGACCTGCGACCCATTTTTGACACCAGTTTATTGTTTTGCAGTGTCAAAATATTGAAAAATTGTCATGAATCGGATGCCTTTGGAGCGTGTAATTTTGGTTTTGTAGCATCTCACTAATCTTCAGTTATGGACACGAATCACTCCCTAAACATTGCTTTTTAAGATGGTTAGTTTCAAATTTGAGAAACAGGTCTCAAGACCCCTGCATTCTGTTGTGTTCCGTCCAGTTGTCTCTGAACCAGGGTTGGGCAAAAAGAAATATAATGAATTAAATTCAATCAAAATTTCTGTAGGTAGCATTTCCAACATTATTTATTGCATTTTATTATATTCATTATTAATTCTGTAAAAAAAATTAACATCACTAATGCTTTTCCCCACTTTCTGTGGCTAAAACTGGCATATATACAGTAAATTTCCAGGAGGTACAGGCTCGATTGCACATCCTAGCATAGGACCTGCATGTCCTGGGCATAATACACATGTTAAGAGAGAATATAATTTATGACAGTCCAGTGTTAGATTAATAAAGTGCAGTATTGTACAATGTAATGTATTTTGATTGTGAGAGATCAAGAGTTCAATAGTCTGATTGCTTGGGGGAAGAAGCTGTCATAGGGGTCGGCTGGTGCGTGTCCTGATGCTGCGATATCGCCTGCCTGACGGAAGCAGTGAGAGCAGCCCATGGCTCGGGTGGCTGGAGTCTCTGATGATCCTTTTTTCATACACTGCCTGGTATATATGTCCTGGAGGGAGGGAAGCTCACCTCCGATGATGTGTCTGGCAGCTTGCACCACCCTTTGCACGGCTTTGCGGTTGTGGGCGGTGCTTTTGCCGTACCAGGCGGTGATGCAGCCAGTCAGGATGCTCTCTACAGTGCTGGTGTAGAACCGTGTGAGGATGTGGTGATTCATTCCAAACTTCTTTAGCCGTCTCAGGAAGAAGAGACGCTGGTGAGCCTTCTTCACAACAGCCTCAGTGTGGACGGACCATGTGAGTTCCTCAGTGATGTGGACACTGAGGAACTTGAAGCTGCTGACTCTCTCCACCGGTGCTCCATTGATGGTGATGGGGCTGTGTTCTCTGTCTTTCTTCCTGAAGTCCACCACAAGCTCCTTGGTCTTGCTGACAATGAGGGTGAGGTTGTGCTCCTGACCCCAGCATGACAGAGTGTGCACCTCCACTCTTCATCATTGTCAGTGATCAGACCAACCACCGTCGTATCGTCTGCAAACTTAATGATGGCATTGGAGCTATGTGTCGCCACACAGTCATGTGTGTAAAGGGAATACAGGAGTGAGCTGAGAACACAGCTCTGCGGGGTTCCAGTGTTGAGGGTCAGTGTTGAGGAGATGTTGCTGCCCATTCTAACCACCTGGCATCTGCTTGACAAGAAGTCCAGGATCCAGCTGCACAGCAAGCTGTTTAAGCCCAGTGCCGGAGTTTCTCATCAAGCTTGGAGGGCACTATGGTGTTAAATGCTGAGCTGTAGTCTACAAAAATCTTTCTCACAAATGTGTTCACATAAACTTATCAATAGTTATATAAATTTTGTTCAATCTCATCCATTTTAATTCAAATTTTAAAGTGTGTCAGGATGGGGGTGGACAGACAGAGGGAGATTGGAGATCTTAGTGAAGGACAGAAAGGCAGTGGCAGAAGCAGAACAGGATAAATCTCAGTATAATGTGGGAGGAGAGAAGGAGAGCTGATGCAAGTGTGTGAGCATGAGGCTGAGATGTTGCCAGTCTGTCTGTGAGGGTTGTTGCCCCAGATGAGTCGAGGCCCAAGGGATGCCAGAGATCTCTCATTTGTTTCCAGAACACCTACAGCACAGGGCTCCCCTGCCACTGGCAACCTGAAACGACTAGGCTAAATACAGATATTTAAAGTTGAAGTGTGTAATTTCTGCACCACCAGTGTAGCCAAACAGAATCACAAAACTATTGACTGTTCTGAAACAGGTTTCAGGTTTCCTGAACACTTCCACGTCTTCCATTGCAAAAAAAAAAAAAAAAAAGAAGAGGAAGATTTTCCCACCCCAAACTCACACCATTGGTTGAACCTATGTTGCTGTGTCAGGCTGGAAGGGATGTTCAAACTAGTAGAGCAATGTTTTGATATTTAGTGGTCTGTTCGGACATAAAGCTGGATCTCTAACCTGGCCTGAACCTGACAGGTATCATTCAGTTTTAAGCCTGAACCCTACTTGATATCGCTCACCCTCTTTCTTCACCAAGCAAGTAAATTTGTTGCAACAGGCTGTAATTTTTGGAGTATTGTGAGCAACATTCGTAACATAACGTATCATAACAGTAAACATACACAGTTAAGACAAGGCATGGCATCCCCTCAATCAGATCAAATGGGGAAAAAACATTGGCTTACCATTTATCAAGTGCTGAAATTTTAAGGGGTGAAGAGATATCTGTGCTGCAACTAATGATTATTTTGATAAACGACTAATCTAATGATTATAAGAACGATTATTAGACTATTTGGCGATTATTGTAACGATTAATCATTAGCTCTTAACCGACTATTCAGCTCGTGCCTCAACTTAAAAGGTTGTATTAAACGTGCTTAATAACAATAAAGAGGACAGAATCATCTTTTAAAAATACCGGGGGGGGGGGGGGGGGGGGGGTTAAAAATCTTTAAAACAAGATGCATTTAATTTAAAAGCAATGTTTAAGATATTAACAATTGCTTTAAGAAAATGTATCTTGAATATAAGTGTATTTTGTATATAAGTGTATTGTACACATGTTTACAGTATACTGCTACCAGTGCATCAAAGATAAATTATACTTATATTCAATATATATACTCTGAAAACTATGCAATCTTATATGCTGCTTCTCATGTGAATGCATTTTTTTTTTAAGGATTTTTAAGATAATTAAAAAAAACATTTTTTTTATATTATATTCAACATTCTCAGCTAAAAAAATATAAAACTTCTGTAGTATAGCTCCTAATGTAAAGGTACATTGTTTTAAAGGTGTTTTAGATATGTATATAGGAAAACAAGCAAAAACAAAAACAGTAACATGGGGAGAAGACTACCTCTCACAACTTTTTTATTTACGATAAGAAACAGACAGTGACATACTGTGGAATCTACAGTGTAGATTATGATTCAATAACTCATGAGCATCATGCAATAATCTAGCTGTAGCGAGTGTACACGCGAGGGATGAGTGTGCCGCCCCCGAGTGTGCATCAGCCTGATGCAGTTTCAACCTCTCCCCCTTAGATCGGGTCTCTTCATGCGACTCATAGAAGCAGCGGTGACCGCACAGAGAAATCCTAGTTTCGGAGTTTATACTTATTTACATGACCTGCTTCCTTATTATTTTAACTTTAATAAAAGATGCATTAAAAATATAAAGCTGGAGTGTTTCCCTTAAAGACGTCAATGCAGTGTGTCTTTACATAGAAAAACTATATAAAAACAGCGCAGACACATGCAAATTAAGCTAAGTTCTAAGACTAGCTAAGGACCAAAACATACTTTACGCAAGTACTTGAACACAGATGCGAACACTTGGCCAACACGTTGCCAATGCGCAGTCCAGTTGAACATGCTTAACATTTGGTCTTGAGTAACAGTGGCAGGAACAAACCTCAGTACACAAAGGGGCGATTGAGTTACCTTCAAACGTGCCATTAAACTGGATGTGTTATTATGCAGGTAAGGTTCTATAAATACTGTATATTGAGTTTAACTTACATGCTCAGCAATATTCTCTTCAATCATGACAGTAGTTGAGTTGAAAGAAAACTTATCAAAGAAGTGGACAGATCAACTAATCTCGCAATAGCATCCCTTGTGGCAATGTTGAGAATGCAACGTGTTCTTGCATTTGGTTATGAATTGCACCAAAGATTTTCTACACTGAGATAACAATCTCTGCGTTTTTACCAAAGGAGAAGGCGTGACATTCAAATAGCGTGTTACGATAGTAAGTGACTGTACGTGGATACCATTCAAATGAATGGGGAGAGCCGAAAACTGACACTTACCTGTCACCTGTTTAGCACACTGAAGCCTCTCCTCTGTTGACATCCATTCAAAAAGAACGGCCTCCTTTCTCCATGCCAGTGTACAAACAATTGAATGTCTATGGGACTGCTGCGTTATGCTATTCTATGCTAACCTTGTAGGCTCCCCCTCCAGACGGGCTCTAATTACGCTCTGATACATTTCATGAAATGCGTCTGTGTTAATGTTCTTGGGTAGAGTGTGTATCGGCCCTCAAACTTTAAATACCACTTGTGAATAAAATTAATAAAGATATTATTCAGTCATTTTTCATTCACTTAGGAGTTCGCTAATTTCCTTAGCTTATTAGCTTTTTTTTTGCCTAAAGCTACTGCTAGGTCACACATACCCAAACCATTAATAAAAAAACATATTATTTCAGATGTCAAAATATGTTTGGTCAGACAATATTCTTTATCCACATCTTGGATCCAAAAAGAGTCACAGCGAGTAAGAGAGAGAGATAGACATACATGAGAGACAGGGAAAAAGACTGCAATCTATGAAGCAAAGAAAAACAAGTGAGCAGACACTCTAGAACTGACACGTCCTCTCCCACATAGAATGGTCATCATCCAGTATGGAACAAAAACACGCTGCAGTCTGATCTAATTAACTAAAGATTTGCTCACCCGGAGGACAGCTAATGCAGTGCTGCCTTTATATGGAGCGAGACGAGCGCAAGGAAAGCCTTTCATAGGAACCAAAGAGAGAGTGCAGAGCTTTTAGAATAAACACAACTAGTCCCCTTGGAAAAATTTCTATAATGTGCAAGGAGAGAAATGCATGTACTCAATAATGCGATTGAATCTTCCATGGTATTCAAAGTAAAATATACAGTATGTCTAATGCAAAAGGTTGTAATATATAAAGAACTCATCACCTTTTGGCTGTTAGCTATGTAAATGCAAAGCACGACGTCTGTGATGTGATACAAAGTTCATTGTGGTGACCTTCCCTTTTGATGTGCTCTCTCATTCTCTTTTTACACTCTTTTGTTGAGAGCTCTCCATTTAGCTCACATTTAAATTCAGAAAACATTTAGGAGCTTTTGTTTGATCCAGCTCATGTCAGGGAGGTGACAACACTGTCTGTGTGTGTGTTTGGGTTGGGTTGGTGTATTTGTATGTTTTTGTCAGTGTGTGCACATGTGTAACTGCAGTTGACACTCTGACGCTTACACTTAAATGCTTTAATAAGACTAGAAGGAATAAAGGCCACAGCTGACGTAGGTGAGCTATAATGGGCTCCATGCCACTTTGCTTTTTCTGTCCATCTATCAGGGCTAGTTGCTCTTCAGATCCACACATACAATAAATCATACTCTATTCCTTCGTTTTGCAATTATCAAAGTGCAGGTTATCTGTGTGCAAATAACAAAATATTTTAGATGCAGAGCAAACAAAAGAAAAAAAGAAAAAAGTGGTAACCTCCAGTTGTTAGGTCAAGAATACATTTCTGCTTTCTGAAAGTGTAAAAAATATAGGGGGGCTCAAAAATTGTGGTGGCAAAAAATGTCCTAGTAATTCATTCTTGCATATGATATAGTTTTTAGTATTATATCAAAGTCCTAGTTATACATTTTATGGCATTTAATATGATTTAATGTTGATTTGATTCTTAGGGTAATTTTGAGAATTTGTAATAATGAATCGATTAAACAGAATTTATGTTTTAAATGGTTGGAAAAAAAATGCCAATGAAAATCTAATCTAGGCAGCAAGTTTTGCCCCTTAAAGGGATATTCTGGGTTCAATACAAGTAATGTTCAATCAACGGCATTTGTGGCACAATACTGATAACCACAAAAAAATATTTGCTTTAAAAATGCAGAGAGGCACTTAAAAGTTTCATTTTGACAGTTATTTTAGTTGTTTTACTTTTTTTGGTAAAATTGGCTATAATTTAAAGGTTAGTAAGCGATTTTATCACACTAAAAGCATGTTAACACACATATTGTTTACATCTTGTGGCTATACTTTTGAAACAGTAAGTATCATGATTCGTAACGTTTACGGATTGGCCCCATTCACTTCCATTGTAACTAAGTGCCTCACTGGAACACAGATTTATTTTTAAAAAGAAAAGGAGGAGCAAGTCAAAATACATTTTTGATGGCGATATTATGCCACAAATGCTGTTGACTGAGCTTACCTTGTATTGAACCCTGAATATTCCTTAAATGTACAAGTTAATTTCAGATACTGCTTCTAACCCATTAAAAATACATTTGTTGGCGTAAACTAATCTGTTGGGTTGATTAAAACCAGTTATTTTAGATGTTATCACATGAAGCACATTTTTTAGGTTACTTTACAAAAATGTTCTACAGTGAGGGTCTTTGAGGTGATTATCAGCAGGAGAGCTGTTTTCACAGGATCACTTACAAAAGAAACTTACAAAAAAGTACCATAGCACCACCATGATTTTTTGAACATGGTATTCTGGGAAGTACCTTGGAGTAACATGCGAATACCATGTTGCATCTTTTTGCTTGAGCATCCCTTCCAACATAACATTGGTTCAAGCAATGGCGTGCATTTGGGGTGTGACTATCTGTTAGTCAGACCAATTAAAAAAACCTGTTGAAAAAAATTATAATTTTTGCTAATCCAATTATTGGCACTTGTGGAGCAAAAATAACACACTATCTTTTAAAATGCTTTATTGAAAAAAGCTAGATGACTCACACTATATTTGAGCAGGCAAAGCAAGTCTAATTCTGTTGTGCTCTTGGAAATAAACCTTCCTTGAAAGTATACAGTAGTTGGTTTATTGTGTATACTATATTTGTAGAAGAAAGTGCGATTAACTGACAAGCTACACGATTACATATGTTCTGTCAGGCTGCTATACTGTGCATGTTATATATAAACACATGTTTGAGTTACAAGTGCTTAACAAGTGCTTAAGCTCTTGCCATAATAGTATTAGTATCCATTTCCAGGCAAGCTTGTTTTAAACTCCCAACCTTAAAATCATTAGCCATTACATTTGAGATGTGCACTGAACCCATTTTAAACCCAGCTCTTTGTAGGTCGGTGTTATGAGACTAGAGGACAGATGGTGGGCGTTGGTGTTTGCGTGCTGTGTGTGTGAGCAGGATTCCAGATACCCCAACATACACTTGAATTCTACTCAACATAGAAACAGGTGCTAATGCCAGGACTGAGACATTAGCATTACCTTACCAATTAAGGACCAATAATGAGCCAGGATCATACTAACCTCAGTAAACCCTGCACATATAGTATGTGGCATTTGCTGTTTTCCAGTTCTTTCTGAGTTGAGTGTATATACATATGCACATGAAAAAGGTGCATTTATTGGAAAATAATTTTAAGGCACTTTCTCCAATCTAGATTCTGTTTGAGCACACAAACATTCAGACACAACAGCTGTTGTTGACTGTTCATTGTTGTCAAAGGTTTGCAGCAAGTTCACCACTAGTGGCGAAAAGAAACCCAAAATTTGTGGTAAACTTTTTTTTTTTTTTTGCTGCTAATTTGCTACAATACCTACAACTTAGTTGCAAATAAATTGTTTTTTCAACTGATAATGCTGGAGCATGGTTGAGAAGTAACTAAATTAAACTTAACATAGCTCAGTTGTTTCCAATTTTGTAACTTTTTTATGAGCTACTTTTTGAAGCAAGATGAGGTGCTGTGTGACAAATGCTACATTTCAGCTACAGTTTTTATGTCAATTTCAATATACCTTTAGCTAAAGTGGAAATTGTTCACTAAATATTTTGTGTGTATATTTAGCGTTATTTTTTCTATTGTTATAATTTTTTAGCAATGAATTTCTTGAAATAAAGTAAAATTTTACTGTAACTGCATCAGACACAAATATTTTTGTGATGTGTTTTTTTTCTGGTTTGGCCGAGCTTATAAAATGCATTACATTTCAGCAGCTTAATAACAATAACAAGATTGGAAAGGTTTACTGTGCTTTAAATGTTATTTCTATAACAAAAAAGCCTCTCTCAGTAAGATGTCCATGTCTAAAAAAGCTCTGGCTGAAAGCCTATACGGCTGCTGGGGATATACAGTATACCAAAATTTCAGCCATAATGAAAAACATAAAAGTGGAGAGATTTGGGATTCCAACTCAGCATCAAATCTGAAGTTGTGTGTGCTTTCCTACCTGGGTTTTAATATTTGAACAATGAGTATTGATTGCTGATGGACAAATACATTTATTAAAGGGGAATTGTGTCATTTCTGGTTATTAACAATAATAACAAATATGTAAATATTACAAAAGTATGTTGTGGAGTTGAGGGGGGCGGGGCCGGGCTGGAATGTTGCACGCCCGGTCCCCAATCGGCCTGATGGGGCGCGCGAGGGATAAAGGCGGCCGGTGACGACGGTTCGAGAGAGAGAGCTTAATCACGGACATGTCCGTTGTCCTATGTGTTTGTCTTTTGAGTTCTCCATTAAACCTTTAGTTTATATGTCAAGCCGGTTTCTCGCCTCTTCCTTGCCCGTGAATTTGATCTGTTTTACATATGTATAATAAATAAATACCATTGGCCAGATAAGCAGATGGCCCCATCCCAAACACATACCATTGGTTGAGACCATCCCAAATGAAACACTGAACGGAAGCATTCGCTGTTTTTCACCTGATGGAAGTGACATTTCAAACACTTGCAATGTATTTCCGCTAGCTTTAGCATGTTAGTTGATACAGTTCAACACTACTCTTTGGAATTACTTATGCATACATTTGTCTTAAAATCTGGCTTGATCTTCATCTAAGTTACAATAATGAACAAGCACAATCTGTTGTAACTATTAACACATAAATGATTGTATTATTCTTGTACATATTGAATACATTTATTTAAACAGTGTAGGTTGTAAAAAGTATGTGAACCCCATATGCTAATGATGTAAACAAAAGCTAATTACAGTTAGGAGTTGGCAAACCTGGTATAAAATAAATGAAAAGAGATTGGAGGTGTGGGTTAGAGCTATGTTTTCACAAAAAAAGAGATATCAGAAGACCTATGATCAAGAATTGTTGCTTTGCATGAAGCTGAAAGGGTTACAAAGTTATCTCTGAGAGATTAGATATGAATCTGTCTACAGTTAGACAAATTGTCTATAAATGGAAATGATTTAGTACTGTGGCTACTCTCCCTAGAAGTGTCCATCCAGCCAAGATGGCAGGACCCCACGAAGGATGCAGCTACTTTACAACAAAAACATTGATGTGTGCCTGAAGTTTGTCAAAGACCACCTTTACACTCCACAATGCTACTGGGAAATTCTACTGTTTTGTGGACTGATGAAACTAAGGTTGAATTGTTTGGGAAGAACATGTAGCACTACATATGGTGTAAAATGTGCACTGTATAGCAACATGAAAACATCATCCTAAATGTGAACTACAGTTGAGGGCGCATCATGACTTGGGGCTGCTTTGCTACTTCAGGGCCTGGACCGATTGCCATCAAAGAGAGAAAAACAAATTCCCAAAGTTTATTAAAATATCCTACAGGATAATGTCAGGGTGGCTGTGTGCCAGCTAAAGCCAAGTTGAATTTGGGTGATGCAGCAGGACAATGATCCTAAACATTGAAGTAAATCCACTACAGAATGGTTTCAAAAAAGAAAATCCACCTTTTGGAATGTCACAGAGCCCAGACCTTAACCCAATAGAAATGCTGTGGAATGACCTCAAGAGAGCCGTTCACACCAAACGTCCAAAGAATATGGCTGAACTGAAGCAGTTCTATATGTGTGTCTGGCCCAAAATTACTTCTGAACGTTGTGTATCTGCAGCTACCAGAAACGCTTGAGATTGGTTGAGATTATTGTTGCCAAAGGTGGATCGGACAGTTATTAAATCCAAGGATTCACTTTTTCCACAGCACTGTGAATGTTTAATGGGATGTGTTCATTAAAGACATGAAAGATTATAATTGTGTTTGTGTTGTTTAAGCACATTGTGTTTGTCTATACTTGTGACTTTGATGAAGATAAAATTGTATGGCCAAATTAATGCAGAAAGCCAGCTAATTCCAAAGGGTTCACATAATTTTTCTTTCCACTGTAAATATAAAACAACACATTTCACATATTCACACTGCATGGTGTGATGGAACTCTCATTTGTAAGGTGCTGTAAGGTGCACAGAATTTTCACTAGTTTCCACATTTACCATTAATTACAATTGTTTTGTCAGGCCAGCATCGCGGCCAGGTAACCATGTCCCTTCCACTACATAGACCTCTAAATGCAGGAAGTGTCAAATATTCCACACTCGTTGTTTTGTGGTTCATGAAGTACATCATCCAGGTATTCGTAATACTCTTCTTTTTCTTGGATTTTCAATGTGAACACACTACTCGCACTACTTACACTAAAAATAGCATGGAATAATGCAGAAGTATGTGATTTGTGACGCACCCAATGTTTTGAAAATGAGTTTACACTATTTGAGGGAATCATCCAATGAATGGCTTGCGTTTAGTCATTAAATATTAAGCTGGGATAGGAGAAAGTATTTCAACATCGTAAAAATTACCAGTGGTGGAAAGAGTACTGATTATTTTTACATAAGTACAAGTAGAAGTACTGAGAAATATTATGACTCAAGTAAGAGTAACTCAGTCGTTTTCTGAAAAAATACTGTTAGAAGTTACTTATATTATAGTATAGATGCTTCCATTTTTAGAACACAAAAAGTTTTTTTTTTTCTTGAAAGATATTGATGCTTCCTTTTACCAAGTATGCATTAAATTGATCAAAAATACTGTCAAAATCATTAATGGCAAATTATTATTATGGTTTGACATAATTGATTTAAGTGGTATTTATTCCATATTTTCTTTACTCGTGATGGCAAACATATACTTTGCCACCTATTCCTTACAAAAGCATTCTAAAGGGCAAATTTGGTACCTAAGAAAATGTTCTTATTATTAGAAACATTGAAAATGGTTGCGCTACCATGGGTAAATCACAATACAGTGGGTTTTTTCCCAATTTGATGAGGTATTGAGTTCTTACAAGTTCCTTTACATTTGCAAGTCAAATTCTGCTTTTAGAAATAGGCAAAAAGTAACATGTTTTTCCTGAAATTCTATTTTCTCCTAAAGTCAATTATTTTAGAGAAATTAAGGATATTCCGCATTACTGTTTTGAAAAAATATATATATCTCTAACCAGGATAGAGAGGGAAGTGGACGGCCAGATGCACAACAAAAAAACAAGTAAATTACAGTGTCTAATTTGAGATAAAGACTTCTCACAGGTCCTAAACTAGCAGCTTATAAATGCCAAAAACCTGCATTGCTGCTAGAGGATTCTTGGACAAACAGAACATTTAAAGAATACAACATTTATTAAAATAGAATTAGCCATTTGTAACATACTAAATGTCTCTAAATAATCTCTAAACTACATAATGTGCATATTGTGACTGAAACAAATTCCTATTTCATGTTTATTCTCATTCATGTATGTACAAGTATTTTTATAAGTCCGCGTTGTGACCTTCGTCGCTCGGAGGAGCGGTTCTTTTAGTCCCTTGGCATGGTGGACTTGTAGGAGGGCCATGGCATGCAGGGCGGAGGTGGCCTGTCCAGCGGCGCTGTAGAATTTGAAGAAGACAGAGAAGACCCACAGGCCTTGGAAGGGAGTGCCGGGTGACTCTGCCAGGTGGTGGCACTTTGTGTGCACAAGTGCACCGCATGTGCCTTATCCACCTGAGGAATCGTGGCATAACACTTGGCCGCTCCGCTGTCGAGGGTAGTGAGAGCGGACGAGCTGAGGGATCGGGTTCGGACTGTAAAAGGTGTCCCCCACGACCTTGTCAGCTCGTCGTGAAGCGAGCTGCCTGTCTCATCCCAGAACTGGATGGGAACAAACAAGTGTGCTGGGGAATGAGCAGTCCGTGGGGTATTACCCGGCAGAACTGAACCCATTGGAGCCCCTAAATCGGCTCCAGTGTCAAACGGGCCAGCCTCGTACACGTAGGTTGAAGGTCCGGCGTGGGGGGTGGCTGAAGTGGCTTTCCCCCGAAAGAGAGAGAGCCGCGACCGCAACGTTGCCATGGTCGTGTTCTAGCAATGAGAACATGAACCATCCATGAACGCTTCCTCAACGTGTTTATGGCCCAGACATGTAAGACAGAGATCATGGCCATCAGAGGGGGAGAGGTAACGACCGCACCAGAAACAACACAAAGACTGAATGGCATCTTCAGAAAGCTGTGTGTGGCACGGTGGAGGGCGGGGCCGGGTCGTGACTCGACACGCCCGGTCCCGTATTAGGCTAATCAAGCCACCGAGAGGGATAAAGGCCGATCACAGAGGGCACTGCGGCAGAGAGAGATCCTTACGGACATGTTCGTCGTCTTATGTGTTTGTCTTTTGAGTTTGACATTAAACCTTTATTTGCACGTTAAGCCGGTTTCTCGCCTCTTCCTTGCCCTTGAGGGCGAACTTCTTTACAACGTGTCTTTAAAAAGACATTCACGTCAATATGTTTGCTCTAATAGAGGAAAATATACTTTTTTGCTCAGAATATATACTCTTTTAGCACTCGAAGAGCCCAGGGGCATACTCTGCACTAATGCGCTGTATATCCAACAGCATACACTTCTTGAGAGGTGAATGGACCGGCAGTAGTATTCAACTCGCTGACACACAACCGCTCGGCTCCGAAGAAGAAATCTGAATGAATGGATGCATTCCAGCTCCTTCTATACCCGTATGTCCGGGGGAGTGGTATGCAAATTTCACTCGCCAATTCTCATTGGCCTTTTCTCAAAGATCTGATGTGTTTTGGAACTCGTAAGAGCGACTCCTATTGTCACTACATCGACACAATGTCAAGTGACAGAAGGGGAACATTTGGTGCTTCTTGTATAGTCCGATCCCGAATGAACCTTTCTAATGGGCCGGTTATTTTGATTCTACAGTGCGAAACATACAGTGCTTCCAGTATATAAGTAATCTTGTACTGATGAAGTCTCACAAGCTGAAGTACATTAGGCTACAAAACACAGTCTAAACTCTCTCTGGAACTGTTACTGTTTATTTAATGATGACCTGTGTCTCTATTAAATCAAGCAGTGCAGTTACTGACTTAAAAAATAATAAATGAATTAATGACATATTCCTTCACATTTCATGTTGGTTTAGATGTATTTATTTAAAATAGAGTAAGGATGTATTATTGGATTGTATTTATGTCTCCAAAATGTCTTCAAACACACCTTTTACAAGAACTGCATTACATTTCTTTCTTTTTTTTTTTTTTTTATATCTACTCTGTACAAATCTAATCTCATTATTTGATAACAGACAGTAGACGATAGTAAATGCATTAAGAATTGCATTTCTCATTTCTAAATAATTCTTACTATTACTAAAAGAATGACTGGAATCATTACTGGAACTGTTAAGGAACCAGAATCCTTAAGAGGAATAAGAATCGTAAAATCCCTTACGATTCCCAACCCTACTCATGTTGTAAAGTCATGCCCTTACATTGCCCCACGATTTTTTTTTCATGCATTTATAAATTATAGATTTGAAACGTATGTAGATTCCGTCAACCATAGACATGCTGCATTTTATTTTGTACAAGCTCTGAATGCTGAGCATATAAACCCTGCGAGAGACTCTGCAGCACAGCATGGAGGAGCAACATGTCAAGCAATATGCAGTAAGATAATATTTATATCTCTAGAAAAACTGGTACTGTTTGTGTGTGTTTATTTTAATGAATGCCAGAGGGAAAAGAATGAAAAAGGTGAGAAGATGGAGTGAAAGAGTTAAAGTCTTCGTGAGACTACGTTCGCAACCCATTTTATTTTGACCAACAGACCATCTGATGGCACAATAGATGACAGCCTACTTCGCCTATGCCTAGAAATGGCCCTGGAAACATACATTAAAAGGAAAGTTCACCTAAAAATTTTAATTATGTCATAATTTACTTACCCTAATGTTGCTCTAACCTGTATGACACAAAATGGGATGTCAGGCAGAATGTTAGGGACCCACAACCTCTTGAATGAAATACAATTTTTATAAGGGCCATTTTTTTCTAACCAAATATGGTATCATCCTTTTAATAAAAATAATTAACACAAATTCTCAAATAAAATAAAACCTTATATACATTTTGAATCACTATACCTTTTGTTGTATTTTAAATAGCCATTGAAGCTACAGTAGCTTGGCATAAACAAATAAATAAAATAAACATACATTCAATCAAAATTAACAACAACATAAAGGTCAATAATACATTCTTGTATTTTTATTTTTTGTCTTTATTTCTGACCCGGCTAACAATTCACTTTCATTGCATAATTTTTTTCTACATACAGTATAATTGTATAGTGAATGAGGCTGTCAACTGCTTTTGTGTTCTAAGGAATAAAGTCATACTGGTTTGCCACTACATGAGGGTAAGTAAATGGCCTCAGATTTTTCATTTAGTTCCCTTTAAGAAAGTAAAGAGTGTCAATGTTGATTCCATGTTGACTTAAAGGTATACAGAATGAGAGAGAGAGAAAGAGAGAGAGAGAGAGAGAGAGAGAGAGAGAGAGAGAGAGAAACAGAGAAAGACAGAAAGTAAATGAAAAACAGAAAAAGAATGACAGCATACTAAAGAGAGGGAAAGATAGAAATGCCTTCTGGCTGAAGATAAGGGCCACAGCTGTGTTTGGAGTGGTATTTTTAAACGCATCAATGCTGCTCCAATCCCTGCACCGCGTCTGACCTATTTATAGCCCAAGCTGGCCATTGTTCTATTTCTGTCACCTGTGGGCCACGCTCTTGCTGATTCACATGCAAATCAGTCTCCTCCTCTCAGTGAGCAACCTGACGGAAAAAGAGAAGTAGAGAAAAAGAAAATAATGCAGAAGGTACAACCCTTCAGCCGAAAAGAAGATCCCAGCCACATTGGAGTAAAAAAAAAAAACCTGTGTGTGAGAGGGAGGACGTAAAATGGTGAATCTGACACATCGGAGAAAAAATAACAAGCAGTTTTGTCAAGACAAGAGGAAGGCAGAGAGACTCTCCTGCTGATTCTCAGAGCCACTTAGGTGTTGACTGGAGAAGAAGTGAACAGAAGAGAAGAGGAGTGAAGCTTTTAGTGTTAGTGAGGGAGAGCTCTGTTACTCTACGAGTGTTGCTTGTGAAGAGGAGGAGGAGGAGGAGGCAGGGGCGAATGTTCCTGGGCTCTTGAGGGAGAGAGAGAGAGAGAGAGAGAGAGAGAGAGAGAGAGAGAGAGAGAGAGAGAGAAACAGAGACAGAAAGAGAAGAGAAGGGAACAAGCTGACAGCAATACAGGAAGAGCAGGGCTGCCAGGCGATGTGCTGTTAACTGAAGTACTAATGCTCCAGACCATTTACGAGGCCGACACTTGTTTCTCTGCAGACGGCATCGGCAAACACTGGCTGCCTCTGACCCTTCACAACTCCGATATGCACAACGTGAACAACTCAGGTGACTCTTCTTTATCTCTTTTCCATTTCCATTCTGTATCATTATAAGAAGGCTCTCTTCCTAAACTTAGATGCAAGGCTGCCAGATCAATTGCATAAGTGTATTTGCTTTCTAAGACTGTAAGTGAACCAATCTGGTGTTGAACTAGTAAGTGTTTGTTGTGGATGTCTGCTCTTTATGTCTCTGTTGAGAAGAGAGAGCAGTGTTCTGTTGATGTCTATTAGTTTGTTTAACCTTACATCACTAAACTAAAAATGGGTGGCTTGAGGTACGTGCAATTACCCTGTCAAAGACGTCATTTCGGCAAGGCTGCCAACAGTAAAGTATAGCGCAGGTTATTATGGACATCAAAACAGAATGAAGAACGTAGACTCCGGAGAGTACAGGATGTTATGCGTCTTTAGCCTTTAATTCAGGGAGAGGAAACATCTTGACAGAAACATTTTGTCAACATGAAACTATACTTTTAATATTTGCCAAAGACAATGAAGCATTCTATTTTTGACCTGACACTTTTTGCAGAGTGCTTGCGGCTGACATCACCAAGAGAGGACGTGTTTGCTTTAATGTCTCAATTCTGAGCATGACTAATTTTTGCTCTTTACTGTTGTTTTTGACTTGCGGTTAGTGCCAGAAAGCTGCTGTCACAAAATCTGACCAGTTTAGCATCACTAGAATGTTGTGTTCTGGGAAATCCATGAAATTAAAGTTTCTTTTTTTGTCCTGTTGGGGGTAAGGAGGAATTGGGGAGGGGGGGGGGGGGGGGTGGATGTATAATAAGACAACAGTTGAGCGTCATTTCTGTTCCTGAAAGAAGGGTGGAGAAGATTGCTTCACTTTTGACTTTTTCTTTTTTGCACTAAATTGCCTTATCATTACTAAAGTGCAACAGATTGTCTGCATGATTTCAGCTTCATTGCGACATAAACTCAAGTTTACTCTTCTATTTTTCACTCTATCAGCTCTTACAAATCAGTACACACACATCATCTGTGTACATGGGATAACCCAGACTGATCTCATGAAAATTACGTGACTGTTGCAACATTTTTGCATAATGATATTACATGGTTCCTTACATGTATTGCAGCAGTTCCGAGGTGTGTGGCGCAAAAAGCGAGTGACATTTCCTCACAAATAAATGAGGTTTTTAAGGATAAGGCTCTATCGAATTTTAGATAAACAAAATCTACATCCCTACCCTAAACCTAACCGAATGTGTCATAAAAAGCAAATGTGAGAAAATACTCTAATGAGTTTTGTGACAAAAAAACTAATGCAATTACTAAGCAACCATGTCGTTTTGTGCTGATTATATGACACTTTCGGTTCAACTGTACACTCATGTGCTCAAGGACTCTGGTCCTTTGCTTTGCAAGTGCAACACTATCAGTTGAGTTATCGCGCAATGTGATTGCACTCAAACAAGCTTGTAAATGTTCTTGGTAATGTAATGCAATGTGTGAGGAACAGGGCAAAAAGTATGTATTTATTAACTGATAATCAGCCATTTTTCTCATGATTTGTGTGAAAAGGAATATGTTGTTGTAGCATCTCAAGTGTTTGTTTCACCAGGAAACTGCTGCGATATGTACCATGAGCCGCGTAAAAATCATTAAGTAAAAGATTCTATGAGAATTGGCATAACACAATCCTGCTCTTCTAAATATAGTTTTTGCCCTCATTTGTACAGTTACTAAGCAGAAAGACTGAGCTGTCTCTTTCAATAAGTCTTAGCAGACTGGAGCAACTTGTTAGGGAGCTAAGTCCAAACATCCAGGGCAGTAGGACACCCCATTCTGCACAGCATCCCGTGAAATGACCTTAGAATATGAGTTAGACTCCTCCACCCTGACACAGAGCGATTCAATTAATGTTCATCTGTCTAGTGAAAGCCCCGTTCAGGCATGCATGGCATTATACAGAAGTATGTGGTTAAACAACAGACATCTGAGTGAGGCAGGCTTGCAGGCCTGTTGCTTGCTCTGTGGGTCAGCTATTCTTAGTATGTTATTTTCATCTTATAGCATTAGAGTGCTAAGATTAGCCACCGTAGCACTCTGCTATCACACCATCCCCACACGCTCTTAATTTAACCATACACTGGAAAATATATTAACAGGGTTTTGTCATTTGACATCATATGATATGTGGTTAGGTTTCACATCTGTTATAGTTAATGAAAGTGTGCTTATTAAAAATATCCCTGTTTCTTCTTTCACATTGAATTTCAGCCATTTTGATGGCAACACCACAGAAGCAAAATTTCAAGCATGGATGTTTCTGCTCATTTGAAATAGTTCTCACAACATCGACTGTGATCTTTTGACTGTGTGATCACAAAGATGAGCTACAGTTAATTTGTTGTCTTAGCTAAGGTAAATAGGTTAGGTTAAGCATTTCTTAAGAGTGCAGACGTGAGGATGTAATCTGCAACTGATGTCAAAGCACTAACAGAGCTCAAGGAATCAGCTCTTTGTATCAAAGCTTTGTGTTTGAAAAAATATAATCAGAGTCAAGGCAGGCATTTGTGCGCAATGCTGCCATTTGAAGATGTTTATCGTTGTGCTATTGTGCAGTGACTGTCAGTGTAAAAAGCCATTGAAGACAGTCTTCAAATGCACATGAGGAGGCTAAATGCTGTATTGAATGAGCAAAAAGTAGTTAATGAACCAGTGGTGGGCCGTGCATTAAAAGTCTAGGCCTTCAGTATGATTCATGCCTTTAAGAAAACACAGTTTCACAATGAATAAGACACTCTATACCTTTGGGCATCATACATTATGTCACAGCTAACTAATAATTTACAACCAAAAAAACAATTTACATATTAAAAACACATCCAAGCATGATAGTCAGAACTTGAAATGACACTTATTGCTTAAGCAAGTATAATTTTATCTGCCACATGACTGTTATGAAATGAACAGTGACTGTTATGAAATTAATGTCTCCCGAACAGACATTCATATATCTATACCTAATCTAATAATATTTGCTATTTAAATGTTGCTTGCAATAAATTTTGTTTAATCAGGGTACACGGTTCTGCTGCGTTCTATTCAAGTTGGATGTGGGATATTCCTACTTCATATATCTCTTACCATAAATGCATTCCATTCCTCGATATTCAGAACTGTAGCACTCCCGTTAGCTTAGCACATGTTTGACTCTCATTAGAGATGTCTCCTAGCAAACCAACAGATAAACAATGCTGCAGCGCTAGCATTTGTGCTTCAGGTGTACGATTATCAAAGGAGATTATAATGTTTTATACACCTGTTTTTGCAGGCGTTTGTTAAAAAAGCTTTAATAATATGTAATGTGGAAACAAACTAATTTATCGATATTACTTCATAAAGTGAATGTTTATCACTTACTTTGTATATCTCCCTAAGTTTCGACATATTTGTGTGACATCATGCCACTGCATCTCGGCGAAATCAAGATAATCGAAGTTGAGAATTTCTGCCCAAGACTTCAAGATGCATTCCATTGCAATTTTCCTAGTAGGAAGTTGTAAAATCTGACTTTCCGAGTTGAATGGAACGCAGCACTACTTTTCAAAACCTGATCCAACACTGAATTCTCAAGCAGCCTAATTTACACTTAGAAAACTCCTGATGTTGCTATAATAATGCAAAAAGCACTTACCAATTTACTTGAAGTGAAAATCAGCCCTCCTTTCCTGTTTAATAATTTAAGCAATCACACAGTCATGAAGAACATCTAGTTTTTTTTAATCCATCAGGATCTCTTTCTCAACGGCAATACCAACAGTGATGACAGCCGACTTGTCAGACAGCTTGATCTTACACTTTTTTCTCTTGAATCCCTTAAAGTGTGATTGCATCACTCAAGGCCAGCTAGAAGGCCTCGACCTGGACATATCCTAAAGACCACACCCACCAAAAACAAATAAATCAATCTGATTGGCTGATGAATCTGACAATCTGACTTTAGTTGCTCATTCATTTGCACTGTTGAGGGATTCTGTGGAAATTCTGAAGGCCTGATGGGGTTTTTTGGGATACAATTCTGTTTGGATAAACTTTTTTCTTTTCTCTATTTGTTTGTAGATTAAGAGTGGAAAGGGATTAACAATACATAGGCAAAAAGGTGATTGAGAATGAAAAGATGAAAAATATGTATTTAATTATTTGGCACGTTAGGCCAGCAGAGAAGGCTTCGCTGGCCCTGAGAATTTGCCACTGGAATGAACATATGATTAAATTATCTCCTTAGCCTCACCAGTTTGAGTATAACATTTCTAACATTAGCATCACAATTTTTTACATGCTTATAAATAAAATAAATGGTTTGTGTACTATCTTGGTGCTTTACTTTGTAGACTTTAAAGGAAATGACCCAGACTCCCAGACCTTTAATTAAAAATAACTTTATATTTTGTATATGGAAAAGGATGTGATAAGAGATCATGTGTATAAAGTAAAGGAAACACTTCATATCAATCAGTACTTTTTAAATCTTTACCAATTTTTTATTTTTTTTTATTTTGCTAACACTTTACAATAAGGTTCAAACATTAACATTAATAAATGTATTAGATTTCATACACTAACAATGAACTTTACTATTTATTATTTATAGCATTTATTAATATTGATTCATGTTAATTTGTGTATATTCTTTATTGTTAGTTAATTTTATTCATGATTACTTTACTAATGCTAACATATACAAATTTGTAAAAAATGTATAGCCTAAGTTAACAGTTTAAACAGTATAATGGTTAGTTCATTTGTTAACTGTTGTGCTAACTAATGTTGACAGAACCTTATTGTAAAGTGTTACTCTAAAAAAGAACTACTGTATTTTAAAACTATTTTATTTTTAATCATTACTATTCCACATCATGTTCTGCAACAACACCCCTGAAATCTACTTACAGTACACCTTTTATAATATTACAAAAATGACAGGCCCCTTCTGGATTCCCCCTGCTGTGAGCAATAAACTGCCACTTAAAAATACAGCAGCATTTCCTGCTTTAGACACACCTGCACACCTGAACATTCAGTCACCGCAGCATGTGCAGCCCAAAAAAATAAAAGCATAATTCTGTTTTCAACCCCCCCCCCCCCCCCCAGATTAATTAATTAATCTGATTATTTTGCGGATTATCTGTACAGCATATGAACTATATGCTGGCGAAACACACTGTGAGAAAGGTTAATGTATGCAGGCTTTGAATTATACAAAAATATGAGAATATTTATGAAGTTTTCCACAGAACATAAAAAAATGTCAATGTCCATGTAATTTGATGTAGTTATTTAAACTAGGTTGTTTTAATGTGAGGCAGTGAGGGATAACAGTACCACTCACTTTATCAAGCCAATTCAATTAAAAGTAAATATTTTGTTGAAAAGCTCTATGTGCATTTTAAGTGAAAATTCATACATGTTTTATAGAAAAGATAGAAAATCATTGTGTAAGTCTAAAATGGTTCCAAGAAAGATGTCTATACATAGACAGTTATTTAAGAGTTTAAAATAGTTCATTTTCACTTAGCTGTGTGTGGCTAGATGTAGCTCTACAAATTGACTAATTTTATCATCTCTGTATTCAGAGGTGATGAGAGGCATCAGTCTATGGGAGCTGCATTGCTCGAGGGATTATGGGGAATGTAGTATAGCAGATGAGTCACCATACACCCTGTGGCTGGCATTGGAGAAGGGGAACCGTTTGGGCACAGGGCATGAGGCTTGTCATCCCTCGCTGCTAAAAATAAAGCAGGTTGCTTTCGGTTATCTTGTGCTTACTGATTTGCAGTGCAACATCTGCGCCACAGTTCCCTCCAGTCAAAGGTCTCATAATTGAAACCATATACACTAAGAAGGTGCATAAAACCAAGGGCTGGTTAATATCTAAAAAATTCACAACGGATTTGAAATTATTTTGCCTGAAATTAAATTAAGAAACTTTTTGAATGTTCCAGTGATTTCAAAGCATTTTTTTCAAGTTTCATAAAGACTGTGTATTAGACTAGTTTTGCGAACCTTGCAAGTATGTGAGGGTTTAGTCAGAGATGTAATAATAGCTACTCTTTTATTTTAATAGTGACTCTTAATTAAATATGGCATGGCAAACATTGCATTTTCATTAATGAAACCAGCCTGATCTCATGAAAATTATACTGTATGACTGTGGTCACATTTTTGCACAAAGATATTCATTGGTTCATCCCAATCTTTTAGATGAGCACATATTTGGATGTTTATTTGCACACAAACTCCTGTTAAGCGCTCTTTTGTGCATCGTCTTTTCATGTACACTCTTCAAGATCTACTTATTATGTTGTGGTTGATCTCATTTGAATAGGGATAGTCTGCTGTAATTTTCCATATGTCATTGACTATGTTATATGTATGTTTCAGGATGTAATAAGGAAAAACGTGACAAAAAGACACTGCTGTGTATTATACAGTATTTATGTGTGTCAGTGGGAATTTCATGCAGTAATACTCACTGCAGATTGGCCTCTGAGTAAAACAAATTTGCTCATTGCATGTTACTAATTGAGACCTTTCCAACAATATGTAACACATGGTTATTTCATCTTTTTTATGTTTTTATCAACTCTGAATATAATAGTTGAGATAACAAATTTGCAAATTATGAGAACAAAACAATTTGTCAGCAAATTAAAAAGAATGATTTAAAAACTGGTATGATTAGCTATATGCATCATAAAGTCCAGATTCCAAGCTTAAAAATGACACCTATTTTGTTTAGATCAAGCAAGTAGTTATTAATTTATTACACAATTATTATAATTTTTTATTTTTTTCTGCAGGGAGTGGCGCTAGTCAGTATTGGCTCAGTTCAATGAATCCTTCTATCAAGAACATTTTTTAATATGTTCAAAAAATTACAAAACCTGTGAAGAAGCTTCTAAATGTAGTTAGTCATGTGATTTAAACGTTAAAATGTATCCCCTCATAAGTCATGCTCTATAGTAAAAGTGTTTAGATGTCATAACATAGCATTGTGTTAGGAACAGGTCCAAAAGTAAGTGCTTGTGAACTGAAAAACAGCCCTTTTACTTGTAATTTGTATAAAAAGTCAATAAAAGACTTGTTTTAGCACATCTAGTGTTAATTTCACCAGGATACTGCTATTATACATATTTTTTTTCATAACAAGCCATGTAAACATTATTTGCAAAAGTGTAGGTATTATAACATGTTTCTATGAGACCAGGATGGAATAATGGCTGATTGGTTGAAATGTTGAGTGAATAGGCTATATACAGTAAATCTTGAAGTATATAAAATATTGCTAAATTAGTTTTTTTTGCCCAGCCCTAATAAATCTTGCATAAAAGGTGCATAAAACACATGAAGTGTTTGTGGTGGTGTTAAGGGGTGGGGGCAGGCAGCCCAAGAGCTTACATAAATTTGCCAGGGTGGTCTAAATTTTTGCCAAAGTTAAAATTACCAGATGGCTCTACACGACTGACAGTCTTTCACTCATTCCCTATATTAAGAGTGTGCTCAGAAACACAGTTATATTTAGCCCAGTTACTGTTGGTTTGAGATTCTCTTTTCGGCTCAACTGGCATTTGTAATACATCAACAGCTCTTCTTGGCTTTATTACATGCATGTTCTCAAGCTGGCATAAGGCCAAAACATCAGGTCAAGTGTATTTTTTCTCATAACAATGATTTGATGATGACGTTAGGTGAAGCAAAAATGGACTGCATCCCACAATGGTCTCAACAATTGCCTTGCAGTTAAAAGTAGTGACAGGACTGACAAAACATAAGTAATTGAGGTTCCATAACATCACACGTTGAGATCTAGCCTGTTGCTCCATTAACTAATTATCTAATTGTGAAAGCACAATGGACCGAATCTATTTAAAAACCATGACGTCATTGGATCTAATACAAGTCTAATGATTGACATTCGAGGACATCAAAGCCTACATTTCCAGCAATGTGTTTTGTGTCTTAATGACGCCACAGTCTGGAATAGGGTTAAGGTGTGGATGTGAGCCGTAGAGTCACTGGCTCTAACCCAGTCAATATCACTATTCCAACCACATAGATGCTAACAGATAAGTAGTGAGGTTTGGGTGGCTTGACCTGAGGTTTCTTTTCAGAGAGCTTGGATATATGGTTAGATCAAAGTGTAAACCTTTAATGATGGCAGCGGGGAGGGCAAGCAGGGAAACATAAGATAAATGAGATATCATTGTAGCAAGCATTCCAAGCCAGCAGGTGTTTCTGAGGCTATTTTTAGCTCCATTAGGGCAGTGAGCCCAATGCCTGTGACTCATTGTTGAAGCTCATTGGCTGAATCCATGAGTGCTGTACGAACACAGGCTGCTCTTTGTAAAGTGCTCTCTCAAGTCAGAATTAATACTCCCCCCATCATTTTGGGATGCTTAGGGTCATCTATTTGCTTAAATACAGAGAGCTGCTGCTGTCACTTCAAACCTGGCTACTGACCAAGAAGAGCTGCCATGACAAAAACACAAGATGATTTTTACATCCAGAATTTGGCTTCAAATGATTGCTTCAACCTCAACTAGAGCTGACAGGCATAGTCAGCGTCTGTGAGTGCAGAATGAAAAAGAGTTTGTTTGGATCACTGTGTATGTGTGTATGTTTCAGACTTATATAAGTGGTGATATAATATCTATGGGTGCTCTCAGGGAGGAGACACCAAACAGAACAGCTCAATATCTGCAGGAAGAGGAGTCATTATGATGTCGCCAGCGTTGCCATGGCAGCCAGTTTGGGCGGTGGATTGGGTGTGGGTTTTGTCATAACCCAAGATTGCACCACTTGCTTTTATGTTGCTATTTTTAATCATCGGTTGTGCAAGCAGACATTTTCAATGAAGGTGAAGAACATTATGTTCAACCAAACAAGCACAGAAATGCTTCACCATTAATGTGTGAATTTCTCCGTGTATCACACTAAGTGCCTCGCTATGGCAACACATTATGGGAATTTTGTGGGCTCAAGAGACACTGGTTTTGTAGATAGGGTTTATGGTTTAAAGGCCTTGCCTCTGTTTAAGCACTGAACAGATGGTGTCTGTCTGTCTGTCTGTCTGTCTGTCTGTCTGTCTGTCTGTCTATCTATCTATCTATCTATCTATCTATCTATCTATCTATCTATCTATCTATCTGACATCTAAAAAATAGGACAGCATTTTGTTCAGACTCTTCCACAAAGACTATAATACCTAAAACCAAAAGCAAATATGTATTCACAGTTAGTCATACTGTGCAGCCATTAATGCTGAACTAAAGTGACCATACAAAATGAGCTTACTCATCCGTCATCCTACCTAAGAGGAAAACACATTTGACTTAATCATGTTTCCAGGCATTTGCTTAACCAGTCATTGTAGGGAGTTATTTTCTACTTGGGAAATCCTATTGTTACAACATCCTCAATTGTGTAACAACCACTATGTGATTTTCTCTTAATCTGAAATATAAGATTTATTAGACCACAAGTATATCTTGAGCAGTTGCTGTGTGTGCAGTTATTAGTGGGAATTATGACTATTAAGCCTGTATATTTCAATTTCTTATCCACAACCCTGCAACCCTGCATTTATCTCATGCAAACAAAGACACTTTCCAAAACCAATCTCTCTGTAATTACCAATCACCATGCAGAAGCGTAGAGTTGTCACAGTATATTATGAGCAACATCTCCATGTGTCCCCTTTGTAAGGCACTATCCTTCAGGCTTGCTATTGATTTTCACAGTCTGCTTGGTGATATATACTGTAGTTCTTGGGGCCTTGGGGATATCATCTGCTTTTCGTACCCAGTGTATTACTTGTAATGAGGCACTGCTTGAAGAACACAGCAGCAATTTTCCGTAATGGTGAATATGTGACGAGGGAGGATGATGGGGGAATAAGAGGCATGAACACAAACATCATATCTACCAGGAAAAAAGGCTGCGGCACTGCAGTCTCCAAACAGACTAGACGGGTCAGAGGAACCCAATGGCTAGCAAAAACCTTGCTGGGATTCTGATATAGAAAAAGCTACTGCAACAGTAGAGTTGCTTTGTTGTTTCTAGCTCTACATATCAGGCTCCTATGGGGCCATATTCAGACAGAACCTTTTGATGACTTTAAGATTTAGTTGGGGAGAGGAGGGATTACTTCAGCTTGATATGAAGAGGGAAATGAGGCCACATATTTTCTTTGCTTTGCTATTGGCATCAAGTCCCTCAATCTATGTGCTGTTTTGCAATTCTCATGGAACTGTGTCTGTACAAGGACTGTAAATGATGAGGACAGCAAGGAAAATACTGTAACAACAGTACTGTAAATGCATGAAATGCAGCAAACCATATAATCACATATAGTCTTATCATTATTAATATGGGTGAAAATGCTTCCCAACTTTTTGTTGCTGTGTGTCCAATAAAACTCCACAGTATTTTGGTGCAAGCTCATCACTTGGTAATTGTGTTAAATATACTTACAAAATATTTTTTTATGTGTTAGCCTGTCAATCACACTTTTGCTGCTGTTTATGCTTTTACCACATTGTTAATTTTCCTATTCATTCTATCCCATGTTAATAATTTTGCATATTGTTAGGCCTATACTGTTCATGACAATATTAATCACAGTTCATGGAAATATTAATCAGTTCCAGTGATTTTAATGAAAATGTTCTTACCTTTGTAAGCTAAACAATTCTGGTACTGTGTTTGTGTGAGAAAATCTGGCTCCTGAAGCAAAACCAGTATATGCATATCTGATCATTTAAATATCTGAGAACGACTAACAATAATGAACCTCAAAAAATATAGTGATGACTTTCATATAAAATCTTTACATCCTCACTCTTGTTTTTTAGTGGACATTAAGCCAGAGGTTCCCTTGGCTCTTGATCCAAGTTCCCCATTGGACCTACGTATGGACATTAGGATGCAGGGTTCTGCTGCAGACCCCAGTGTGTGGGAAAGACAGCTTCAACAAGAGCTGCTCCTCATTCAAAAACAGCAGCAAATTCAGAAACAACTGCTCATTAATGAGTTCCAGAAACAGCACGAGAACCTGGCCCGTCAGCACCAGGCACAAATACAGGAGCATCTAAAGGTAATCATTCAGTACTACTTATACACTAAAATAGGACACTTCACCACACAGGACATAACCCTGTGAGAATTATTATTATTTTTAATTAAATGAAAACTTAAATGGAATTAAATTATTAATAAAAAACAAACAAAAATACAGTCCAACTAGATAATTTTTTTTTTAAGCATTAAACATTTAATTAATTAATTTATTATTTTTGTAAATTTTTCAATCTGTGAACATGCTTATTATGGTGAGATTTTAGGTAGGCAGCTTAAACAATTTTGAGACAGCCAATATCAATAATTGCAACGATCATAAATTGGCTGTGTTGTGTAATAAGACATGCAATAAACATGTAATAAACATATGTCTCACAGCTCCAGCAGGAACTGCAGGTGATGAAGCAACAACAGGAGCAGCTGGAGAAGGAGAGGAAACTAGAGCTACAGAGTCAGGAAAGAGAACTGGAGAGTCATCGGCGTGAACAACAAGTGCTGGTTCTCCGCAACAGAGAGCGGAGCAGAGAGAGTAAGAGCATGTCATCAGTCTCACCCACACAACACTCAACAACATGTTTCTAATGTCATAAAAATGTCATCAGTCAAATGACACATTAATATGAAGTCTATTTTTTTTTTTTCATGATTTCATACAAGAAGGTGCAGAACAAAACAGAATAAAAATGACTTAAACTGGGGTGGTGTGACCTGGTGGTAAAAGATCTGTGCTGGCAAAGGGTTCAGAGTCCATTAACTATTTTTAAGACCATTAAGAATTAATATATATATATATTAGTGACAAAGGTGACAATTAAGCATAATTTCCACCCAAATTTTATTTTTGAGTTGTGTAACATCCATTATTCTCAATGGTGAGTCTCATCAGATTATCATTCCTGTAATTCAGCATTAAATTATTGTGAAAATATTGTCACAATGCAAAAAAGACCTAAAACTAGGCTCCATTTTCTAGAAAATAAGAACAATTTTATTTCTTATAAATTCTTATCTCGCTCTTTTGGGGTAACATACGACTGGGACATGTTCTTGGCAGGTTTCATGAGATTCACACATAAATAGATCAATTCTAACTTTTAACATTTTGAAGAATTTTTAAACGTTATCTGAAATAAACCCTCTAAGGATGCCTCACTCCTGTTTTCCAGAAGAGGGAGATATTCTTTCATTAGTTTTAAATGTGCACGAAAATGTTCAGCTAGAAATCTTTTCTGAGCCACAAGTTTCTGAGAGGATAGTTTGAGTGGATGTTTAGGAAAGATGCTGTTGTTTGAATTGAGGCCAGTCCTGCTGTGTCTGGGAGCAGCAGTAATACAAATATTTCCCTGGACTTGAAATTGAGATGTTCTTTCCGTTTATAGTGATTCTATCAAAGCAATCAAATAATGTTGGTTTAGCTTTACCAGGACCATCTCAACTGTATTTCATGCATAATAACATAATTGGATTAAACCACAGGGTACTCATGATTTTTGTGTTTGTGTCTCCTGGTCCGACAGGTGCGGGGGCCAGCACTGAGGTCAAGCAGAAACTCCAAGAGTTTCTGTTGAGTAAATCCACCAAAGACGGCACATTAAATGGACCCCTGCAGAAAATCACACAGAGCTCCAAATTGTGGTACATGTAAGTAACCATCACATAGATAGATAGATAGATAGATAGATAGATAGATAGATGTATTTAAGTTAAATGTACTTAAGTTAAATGTATTAAGAATGTATAGTATTAAGAATGTATAGAAAATGTAAAGTCAGACACCATCAGGTAGTAAAATCAGCAGATTTGAGCTAATAATCAGTAATGTGATACTATATGGAAGGTACCAAAGCACAGGAGAGGCTGTCATCTGTATTTATGACTGTTTGGGTAAGTTCAGGAGTTCAGTTTGCATCTCCTTTCTGTTCAGGGCCTCCCATCACACTTCTCTGGAGCAAAGTTCACCTCCTTTGGGAGGAGCAGCGTCCTCATGCAAGCTCTCCCTGCCCTCCTCACAGGACTGCAGGGACGATTTTCCTCTGAGGAAGACAGGTAGGCCTCCAACAGATTTTCATAGAGTTTTTCAAAGCTGACCTACCAAAATATTTTTTGGAAACCTTAAATTAGCTGTATTAGCAACTGTCACAAAAACCCCACCCAAAGACTTTCAATCTGTTCTCACCCTCATTATGTCAACACTGGCAATTTCACCACCAATCTGTCATTATGTGTGATGCATTCACATGGAAACATGGAAAGAGGGGTTAGACTTAAGGTTTTTATTTTTCCTTATTGAAATCATTTCCCCCAGAGGTGACAAATAAACTCCTTTTTTGCATTATTTTTAAGGGCTATTTAACTATTTAATTCTTTTCAGTACATCACTGTAGGATTTATCTTCTTCTGTTTGGAGCCTACAATGCTAAGAACCACAGATCTCTTACTGTAAAATTGTGCTAAAAGTTGAATGATTTTTAAGCAATATAAGAGGCTTTAATTATTTTGAAAATCCTTGACACCACTCTTGACTCAGTGTTGGCGGGAGTCTCGTGGGAAGTCAGTATTAATGTGAGTTATGACTCCCACTTGGCTAGCCAGTCATGAGTTCTTGCTAAGGCAAAACTGTTCATAACTGTGCTGTTAAGTCACGGAAATTACATTACATTCCTTTCCCTTTGTGTCCATTTGAATTATGGCAGTAAACAATTATACCTGCTTAATTGCTTTAGAATATCCAACATGGCATCCAACATTGGCATCTCATGTATATACACAATTCAGGGATCAAGCAAGGGAGGTTTAATCTGGAGTTGCGCTGGCTTTGTCTGCAACATTTTAACTAATCTAAGGTAATTATGTTGGTTGTTCAGTTCAAATAAGCACTTTATAGACACATGAAAGAGACATGCTTATTGTCTTGCTCCAATGAAACCAGCAAATATCCTAAGAACTAAAAGAAGCGGAAGGTTCTGGAATCCAAAAAGCTTGTTGAGAAAGCAATGGCATTCCCAAGAAAAGATTAAAAAAAAAACCCTTAGCTGTTGCTATTAGGAAAACTACAAATATGAACTGTTCTGGTCCCTCTCACACAAGATTTAAGAGATAGTTCACCCATTCTCATGTTGTTCAAAATCCGTATAACTTACTGTACTTTCTTTGAAGGACCACATAAGGAGATGCTCATCACAATTCAGTTTTTATTGTATGGGAAAAATATGCAATAAAAGTGAATGGTGACGTGCTATGAGTCTTTAATATTATGCTTTTTGTGTTCCACAGACGATAAGTCATGTGGGTTTGAAACAAAATGAGAAATTTCATTTTTGGTTGAACTATTAAATCCAGACAATATTTGAAAAATACATTTTTTTAAAATACACACGCACACAAACCCAAAACATCACACTATCTTACTTACGTACAGGAGCAACAGAACTTAGAATAAACTATGTTGTAGAGAATTAAAGCCTGTTTACTATAAGTATGCCACAGAGAACCAAACAAGTCTTCGGAAATAGTCATTCTATATGCATGTTAATCTTATCCATTGCCTAAACCTTTTAAAACCCATTTCCTGCTTGCTGGATTCAAAGCTCTATTTGTGGTCACACCCATGCATGATCCCCTCCTCCTGTCTGTCTCAATTAGAGTCCTTTCAAAGTAGGCACGCAACAGGAGCGACACAAAGGTGGTGTTTGTTCTACATACCAGACATCATCAGAGATTCTTGTTTGGCACAGATTATGTCAAGGGGTTAGGTTAGCATTGTGGAGAGCAAGCTCAGAAAATGAAGAGGCAGTGACCACTGCTCTTTAGTGAGTTTTTATTCTAGAGGTACTGACACTTTCCCATAAAGTAATCCTTTATTTCTTTTGAGTCCTCAAAACTGTATCACCTGTAAAACTCTTTTCTGTTTTGGCTTATGTTTAATCTTACAGCCGTGGAAATCCTTGATTGAACTCCTCAAATGAAAAACAATTTGCCTACAAAGCATATCACATGATTAGCTTGTTTACTTGCCACCTATCTTCGTTGTGCCACACCAGAATAGATATGTCTAGGGGCACATGACTCTGCCCCTTCTTAGTCTTGACCCTCATACCAAATATGTGGAGCAGGTGCAGTTGAGATGAGAGGGATCTGAGTTTGTGTTTTAAACAGTGGATATTTTGGGCAGCAGGACCAGGTGTGCTCAATTGTGTCACACCAGTACTCCCCACTGGAGTTGGAGGGATATAGGAGGGGGAAAAACAAGAAAAATGAACTGAGATGCAATGATGAAGTAATATGGTTTGCAAGTGCAGTGTTGTTGCATCACATTGTCCTTGTCTCCTGGGTAAACCAGTGTTTATTTAATTTTTTTTTTACTAATGAGAGAAAATGTATTGGAGAGATCATAGGCAGGATCAGTTGCATGCAAAGATGGGTTTCCTTAATGAGACCTGAGTAAAGCTTTTCAACAAATGAAAGGTTGAAAGTGTTGAAAATGGTAAAACAATAAAATCTATATTTAAAGGCATTTGAAAAGAAGCAAAAATAAATTATATGGTCATGGTTGAAAGATTTAATGAATATACAAAAAATAAAGTTAAAATCTGTTAGTTTTAATAAATATCAACCCTACAGGGGTTTGTTTTAGACACAATATGGCCAGTAAGGCTATTTTGTTTAAAAGAAATTGCTGCAAAATAAACCATTGCATATAGTCTAGAAATGCATAGACTGACAGCCTGTGGAAAATACCACAAACAGTCGGTACATATACATGCTAAAACTTAAATATCATGTAAATGCTTTAATCCGATTGAAATCGCAACAGTCTGATGTTTGGAAAATCAGACTAACAGTCCTAGATAATGTGATTGCAGCTTGGCTTTGTCCAGTACGTATACAGGTTAATCAGACCACAAGTAGCCTCAGCTTATGCACATGCTCCAAAATACAGAGGTGATGTGAGGTGTATATCTTAACATTTCCTAAACCGACGTTCTTCCTATAAATATTCAATTACGCATTGTGTCATTTAAACTTGGACTGTCAGATGAAGACTATAGCTTGACTACACTAAAGCCAGAGGTGGCTCGATTATTACTGTACATGTAAACATACTGACTGAAGCAGAGTGACACAAACAGTGAAGCGTACCAGCGCTGTTATAAAAAATATCTGCATTCTTGAAACACAGCTGGTCCAATCAAAGAACTGGAACTGTTGTATAAAAATAAATGATTATCAGTAGAGATTATCTCTTTTTGTCATCTAACACACTCACACTTGTCAGACCACATTCTATTTTAATGCCACACACTCTGAAAATGGAATGTCATCTCTGGGTTGAGATAACACAATAAATAGAACTTAGCAGTGTGTACCCTCCAGCACTGCTTTCAAAAGTAATAATGTGATTGATTTATGGGCCTGTTAAGTCTTTGCCTCATACATATTCCTATTTGGCTTTACCTCTTTGCCTCTATATATCAAAGTGAGTGAAAAATCAAGCAGGTGTCTGGCCGGTCGCTCTGTCAAAGCAATGACCCTGTTTTTTTTACTGAAACTACAAGTAGAGTGGTGTGTTCTCCCATGGCTATATTGGCTACACAATCACAGCCTTCCAACGAGCCCACCAACAACTGCGCTTCCACCTCCATAGCAATAGGGTGGCATTCGTGTGGTGACAGGCTGTGGCGTGGAATAAAAATAGAAGGCAGTCAGGACAGTGTGGGGTGCAAGGCAGATTGGAGAGGACTCCCTGCAGTTTGCTCTCAGCCCACTCCGCTAGCGGGATTTACATCCCATTACGGCACTGCTGGATGGGAGCAGACAGTTCTGCTTCTAAAGAGCCCTGAAATAGCAGCCCTGTCTGCGGTCCACATCTCTCTCTCTCTCACTCTCGGTTTTTATCTAAAATCTAAATTGCGATTATTTTGAAAAATATCGAGATTGCGATTTGAACTGCAATATGATCATTACCATTAAAAACAAACAAACAAACAAACAAACAAACTAGTAAGTGCTTCCTTTTAACCCAAATTAAGTCATGGGCAAACATGTTCTACTGCCAACAGAAATACTATTGAATAAAGAGTGTTCACACTTGAGTCCTCTTAAAAAGAACCAACAGCAAGAAACAACAATTATTGTTATTCTAAAACAGTACCATATTTATGTAATATTTTCCGGCATGTGACACATCTATGCAGGCCTTTATTTAGGCAGTACATTTTGTAGTAGAGCTGACAATGGCCGTTTAATGCAGAGAAATGGGTCTTGTCTAGAACATAACCTTCTGGTTATGTCTCGTGAGAGCCCCATGTGAAGTTCATACACTGTGTTTAATGTGTTTATTTGAAGTCTTACAGAAAACATACACCTATCCCTAACCTTAGTAACAGCATATGTGACCAGGGGCAAACTGGGAACAACAACGGCCCTGGAGAAAATATGTCCCGTTTCACAGCCCACTGGGTTACGTGCTATAATGCGGTCATTCACTTTTCTGTCCACAAAACCCTGGTGTTATTAGGTTACTTTAAATTTGGAAAGTAACTTTTAGTGGTCAAGCATAGTTGGAATTGCACAAATGTGCATATTATTGAATCTAGACCGCTGTAAATGTAACATGCTCAGCTCAGTAGCCTTGCAGCACACATGCAGTAGAGTAAGTGCAGCAAGCAGCACATGCAAACTATTTACTTAATTAAATCTCTGCATTAGTAGTTTGATAATCACACTGTCATATTGTGATTTCGATTTACTTTCGATTAATCATTCAGCCCTACTAAACAGAGCAATGAGCAGTCTGTCTTTATGCAGAGGACATTGTTTTCTACTTAAAACCTTTGTGTTGCACAACCTAATTAACTTTGATCTTTGAAAACAATCTGTAAATGCCCACAGATCTATTCTCAGATCACAGATCTCAAAGCATCATAGTGTAAAAATGCTATACAACAGCATGGGTTCTCCTACTTCATGCCGGCTTACTAACATTATTAACTACAAATCCCTCAAAACAATGCTTTAACAACATTAACAACACCCAAAATAGGCTTCAGACCTGTGATTCCCCAGACTGATCTCATCTGTGAATTCAGCAACAGTAGGTCAAATGTTCTCCAGTTGAAATTGGTCTGTGCTTTGTGAAATTTGAAATTTGAATTTTATAACCTCAACCCGCAGACACTAAACCTAACAATCAAAGGAATACATATTTATTTATTTATTTTTAGCAAAAAATACAACCACCGAAATGTGCTCACTGCTATTTACAGTATGTTAATGTAATTACTTCCTGGTCACCATGGGACCAGATCTCATATCTTCAAGGTTGCTCATGTAACACTATCAGTAGCGCCAGAGGGAAAAGTAAATACATTTGAATTGGTGCTGAAATGTCTGATTGGCATGGCGTCAGTAAATCAGCAGAATAGGGTCGATTTCAAGGTACATGAACATTCTGAAGCATCATGTCAATTTTATGTGCGAGCATGTTGTTCTTTCCTAATTTCATCCCATCAAATGTCTCCAAGCCAATTAAACCAATATCAAACTAAATGCAGTTATAAAATAAGATTGTCAACCTGCTTCAGTTTAAGAGGAAGCTACTTGGTGGGTTTGTTATTCACCCACTGTAGCGATTTCTTTAGGTAATGTTCATTTTAATAATATTAATGATAAATGATAAGTGGGATCCATTATAATGTCAGTTGTAACGAATGGTTGCTGAGATGAGATAGGAGACGTAGGATCTATGTGCAGGCTTTAATAAAACTGATGACAGTCAAACAACAAACAGGAACTCAAAACAACAACAAACAACAACTGACAAAGAAGGAACTAAACTAGAGGGTATTTATACATGCATAAACTAATGAGGGAATAGAAAAAAGGTGAGAACAATCAGGAACAGATGGCAGTGATGAGGGCAGTGCATACTGGGAAATGTTGTCAGGGAAAACACTTCAAAATAAGAGTCTTAAGAAATATGAGGGAGATAGACTGTGACATCAGTTAAGATGGAAATAGAGGAGGAATGCCTTTTTCTTAGCCAGGCTTGTGGAGTAACTTCAAATTGATTTACATGCGTTATTATGTTTTCTTTCCAGTCTCAGAGCCCAATCTGAAAGTGCGGTCCAGGTTAAAGCAGAAGGTGGCAGAAAGGAGGAGCAGCCCGCTCCTCAGGAGGAAGGAAGGGAGCATCATGACACCCTTCAAAAAGAGAGCCCTGGAGCTTTTGGGTAGGAGTGTAATCCCATAATGCATCTTACAATAAGACATTACACTATGGGAATAAACAATACAACATCCTATTGGCTAGCTTTCCACTGGCAGTTTCTGTCCAGTAATCACAGCATTCATTTGTGAAGCTCAGTGTGCCGATATAATTATGTAACATCTGCTCTGGCAGGTGACATCTAGAATAGCATCCAATGTGGTTTTGAGAGTTTTCCATAGTATTTCAGTCAGATAGATAGATCAATTGGTAGATCAATCTATAGAGAGACAGATCGATAGATAGATTTGTAAAGTTAGAAATAATATTATCTATTTATTTATTTCCCTTTAATCTCTTTTTTTTTTTTTTTCACAGAATCCACAGCCAGCAACAGTGCACCAGGATCGGGGCCCAGCTCGCCCAGTGGAGCCTACAGTGCCTTGGGGGCTGAAAACGGACCCTCCTCTCTTCCAGTCACAACATGTACAGAGGTACTGCTCCAATGTCATATTTGCACCCACATTAACAGTTTTACTATGGGTACAAAAGACTATTAACAGTCAAGCTTTCTCACAACACTTTCATCAAAGCTTTCCTGGAAGATTAGAACCTGTACAACTTCTGAAATGTTGATGGCCAACTGGCCGCACCCATACATTTTATAGACAGCAGCCTAGCCTGTCCTTGTGCAGCTATGAAAACAGAAAAGTGTCTCTACTGCCTATAACCTGCTTGTCTGTCTCAGTCCAATGAAAATGGCTCCCAGCACAGGCAATAAAGAGTCAGTTCACTTTCTCCCACAAACCCCTGTTCTTTACCACTAACCTTTACTGCTATAGCTATGTGTTTTTTTTTTGTGTGTGTGTGTGTTTTTTTTAATTTTTTTATCCCTACTGCTCTCGTAAAGCTCAGGGTACAAAGAGTAGATCAAATATTCTGTGCTTGAAAGGCAGCAAGATTAAGTTCAGTTCTCAACACACTGAGCTGGACTTTCAAGCTTTTAAACAGATGCAAACGATTTATCATTAATATTATTAAAATGGACATTATTACCATGATTAAATAAAAACAATTCATACAGTGGTTGAAAAACAAACTCACCAAGTAGTTTCCTCTTAATTTGAAGCAGTTTGAGAATCTTATTTTATAACTGCACTTAGTTTGATGTTGGTTTGATTGGCTTGGAGACATTCACAATTCACACTGATATGAGCTGAAAACACATTTAATACATGCTGAAATGAGCTGAACACACATACAGTCCAAGCTGAAATGTGCTGAACACAAATAATACAATCCACTGTGAACTGTGAGGCACAAACATAATCCAATGCATGGTGAAACAAGACACAAACACACATATCATCTTGCACTTATGCATTCAGGAACTTTGTTAATCTTCAGCCACTTTTTCCTGATGCTGTGATGCCTCAACTGAGGCCAAAGCCGAGACACTGGTCTTCAGAGGCACAACATCTCACATCTTCCATGGTTTGTTTACTTTAGAAGAGTTTTTTTCCAGCCAGTGGCAGCGGTGGAATGGGTCAGAACAGATGTGTTTTTAAAAGCTGAGCTTGTATCACTCATAAAACATGGCAAAAATAGTCGGAAACATATCAAAACTGTCAAAGACGTCAATCTAGAACATGTTTAGTACATGCATTTATACTCAAAACATCAAAACACTGAATGGGAATATCCTTTTAAGAGTTACTGTATAACTTGACATTGCATCTTTTAAAAGAGGCCAGAGATGCATGATAACGGTCATAGCAGTCTATTAAATGTTTATGTAGAAATTTAAAAAAAAAATCATCCAAATGGGCCCAAGAAGGGGTCCTGTGTAAGTTCCCTTTAATGTATGGAATAGTAGGCCCATCTGTTTTGTCTTCACTATTCAGACAGAGGGTCAGTGGGCAGGCCAAAAGTGCAATGATGTAAAAGTAGGCATTGATGTCTTGCTGTAGAGGCATTCATATGCTGATGTATTCATCTGTGTGACATCACAAAGTAGGGAAATTCCAAATTAGCTAATTTGCAGCTTGATTTAAATAAATGCTCTTTTTGTATTGAGGAAGAAGTTTTGAGTTCTGAAACATACAGTAGGGTTTTATAGTACAATGAACTCTTACATGACAAAAGATGAGGGAAATTGTATTCATCATGTCATGACCTTTAAATTTCTGTCTGTTTCTTACAAAAACCTATTGTATGACTTCAGGAGACTTGGAATATAGCACACAAGTCATATGGACCACTTATTAAACTTTGATGTTGCATTCGCGTCCTATGACAAGCTTTAAAGCCTCAGTCCTCGTTCATTGTAATTGAATGTTAAAAAGCGACCAGTTCAATGTTAATAGAAAGAGTCATACAGTTCTGGAAGAACAAAAGGATTTACATTTACATGTATGCATTTGACAGAGATGTTTATCCAAAGTGACGTACAGTACAGTGCATTCAAGGTGAACATTGCATCGGTTTATGTGTTCCCTGGGAGTCAAACACATGGTCTTGGTGTTGCTAGCACCATGTTCTACCAGTTGAGCTACAGGAAACCAACAATGAGTAACTGATGACAGAATTTTCATTTTTGGGTGACATTTTACCTTGGAGGGCTTTTTATTTTCACTGATGTTCATTAGCTCCCTCTGACTCACTTCCTGATGGCTTCATAGCTCAGTTCCTCTGGGACTTTACTCACAAAAAGGTGTATTCTGGGCAAATGTGACATGCTTCTGTGAAGCTTCAGTTTAGCAGCAGTTCTTTAACACCACTGTTTACTCTCCCATGGACCTCCAATGCAATAGCTGACAAGAAATGCTTATTGCACCACAATCCAGGGCTGAGGTGGTTGGAGGTTGAGCTTAATTGATCTGCCAGCCGCTGGTAGCCAAATACACGCTAACAACACAAACATGCCCGATCGCTATTGTATTGACATAACCTTGAGGTCTCATGGATGGGACTGATGGGTGGAGGTGCTACCCACAGACACTGCACTAGTTTAGAAAGCAAGCCATGTTTGTGATCCGTTACATTGGGTATCCTCTTTCAGAGGGAACTGGTCCCCTGGGTCAAATAAAGGCCGAATATCCATATGCGGGTCAGTGAATATGCAGAAGGGATTGAAGGGTAAACATTACAGCTCCTCAGCTTCATGCTGATGGGAAACACCACTCGGTGGAGGAAGTACAGTCTAAAACTGATCATACATTGTTTCTCTGATTCTCTTAATGGGATAATTCTCCCAAATTTACAGGGAGTAAATTTCACTCCCAAAATTATGTCATCCTTTTCTTCCCCGATGCTGTACAAAACCTGAATGACTTTCTTTCTTCTGAAGAACACAATTGGAGATTTTTGGCAGAATGTCACTATTCACTTTCATTGCATCTTTTTTCCATACATTGAAAGTGATGACTAAGGTTAACATTCATTTTTAGCTGAATTATCCCTTTAAACTACACCTCCATGTTGTCATCAGTGTGAGATATGATAGTGACTGGGATTGCATTCTACATTCGTGGGCCTCTCTATACGTCTTGGTTTTATTTCCTCCAGCTGAATTCATACAGCTCCACTGTGGCAGGAAAAAAAAACGTCATTCGTCTTAGTACATTAAAGTTTATTGTTCTGTTGCTGTTGCTATTTCCAATGGTCCATAGTGGTATTTTAAAATATATCTTTCTCTCTCTCTCTCTCTCTCTCTCTCTCTCTCTCTCTCTCTCTCTCTCTCTCTCTCTCTCTCTCTCTCTCTCCCTCCCTCTCTCTTTTTCCCTCACAGCGTTGGCCACAGCCAAAGTTATCAGGGCCTGAAAGCTCTATGTCTATGTTAAATCTCTATACTTCTCCATCTCTGCCCAACATCTCTTTGGGAATGTCAGCTGCCTCCTCTCCCATCAGTGTAAGTCAAATGGCAACATATACTGCACACTCTTCCACAAACACATCATTTCCCATGTTAAGGCCTACTCACACCAAGTCTGCATTTTCTGAATGAAAAACTATAAACTTCTTCTTAATGAAGCTGCATTCAAACTACTGAAGGCTTCAAGGTTGTGAAATAATTAGCATCCGACATGTTATGAGGTTATGCAAGAGGGCTTCTGGTTTTAATAAACAAATAATAATGTATTAGAAATGTTAAAATATAAGATTGAAATATGTATGCTTTGTATTGAGCCAAGAGGTCAGTGTGTGGCGTCACATGTCTTCTCAAGCGAATTCGCAAGTCAGAGGTCACCAAACTTTAACTTTCGTGTGTAGTGGAATGCACAATTTCATAATTTTCATATTTTCCTCTTAGTTGTATCAGACTTGATGTGAACAGGCCTTTATTATATAAAAAGTTTGTATGTGTGATTTAAGAGCCACCTAAAAAGGATTCAACTGAACTGAATTTAACATGGATATTTATGCTGATAAATGGCTCAGCTGCATATTGTACTGACTGTTGAAAGACTAGCTATCATTGACTGAATAGATGATATGTGTAGCCTCAGGGTGCTGGCCTTTGACCTTGGGGGATTTTATAGTTCTTAGATAAATATTGTGCTTAAGTGTCTGGTGTCTGCTGCACTCCAACACTACCCAGTCACCTCATCCATTGATGCTGTTTTAAGTCCAGCCAAGCCAGAATAATCAAGTACAATGCCAAACAATGTTTAATCTTAAATTAATTTGCAGTAAATTGCTCCTTACTTAGGTGAACCTTGCAATGTGTTTAGATGGTTGTATTTTATAAATCCAAGAAAAAGAGGAAAAACTATGGATTAGAGATAACCAAGACCTTTAGTTTACAGAAGATAAAATTATGTTTGAATCAGTATCTGTATATTCAATCCCTCTGCAATCTGTTTTTGGGCCAAGTGAAATAAATAGATAATATATCTCCATCACCTGGCAGGCTGCTTTAGGACTTCAGGAGAAGCACGTTGAGGGTGGTGGGGTGTCAGCAGTCATACAGTGTTTGCCCACCCAACTTCTGGGTCCAATGCCCTTGTCTGTAGCTATGGAGACCAAAGTGAGCAGCAGCCACCATGCTCTCCTGCAGCATCTACTCCAGAAAGAGCAACTTCGTCACCAACAGATCCTCTCTACAGGTGAGAACATCAGAGCAGTCAAAACCCAACATTCCTATTCCAGAACATTGAATCTAACAATCAGAAAGTATAGTGTTAACACTGCAGGCATCTTCAGAAGTCTTAGTTTAATCAAAAGATTGTCTCGGTTACTGATGTAACCTCCGTTCCCTGATGGAGGGAACAAGACGTTGTGTCGATGAGTGGGGGTCGCTCCTACGGAGCCCAGATATCTCTAATCTTGAGAAAAGGCCAATGGAAATTGCCGTGTGGAGTTTGCATGCCACTCCCCCGGACGTATGGTATAAAAGGAGTGACGCTGCAAACACACGTCAGGTATCGCATTGAGGAGTCAAGCCAACGACCTGGCCATTACAGCGGTTGGTTCAGTGTTGTGGCATGAGGGACATCAGTAACCGAGACGTTCTCTATCTGTCACTCACTCGATGTTGTGTTGATGAGTTCACACTAGGGGGTCCCAATGGAAAAAGCCACAAGAGCTGAACCGAGTTACGCAGACTGGCGGTGCGAGACAGGCAGACCTCTGTGTGCCTCGTAGCCAGCGCAGCAAGCCATCGCATACCTACCCCCAACACACTGGCAGGCATGACCTAGGGAACAGCTAACTGCTCAGAAGTATAAGGACTGGCTGGCCCAGCCGTGGGCTTCTCTCTATTGTTCTCCCCAAAAAGGAACGAAATCGTTGTACTGGGGCAACAGCGAGCCTCTCTGAAGACTCGACGGCAGCTAGGCTAGGGAGGAAGAACGTCCAGGGTTCACACTTCTTGCGAACGCAACTGGGGAAAGAGCGCACATCTTCACCTCAATGGAGGGGAAAGGCACTATGCACAAGCAATACACCCAGCCAGCTGACCTGAACGTACCTGTTTGTGTCACCTGATAACACACGGGACGAAACTGGCTCAACCTTGAGGTTATTGAACCTTGCAAAGGTGTTAGGTGTTGCCCAGGCCGCGGCTCTACATATGTCTGCTAGAGAGGTGTCGTGGGACAACGCCCAAGAAGCCACAACACCCCTGGTAGAATGGACTCGTAGGCCAGCAGGGGGCGGCACATGCAGGGCATGCTATGCCATAGTGATGGCTTTGTGTGCGATCCAAGTAGATGCAAAGAACGTGCACCAGACACAGGAGCACCAAGGCTGGGTCTGCCTCCTCCTGGGGCAGCGGTTGCAGGTTCACCACCTGATTCCTGAAAGGGGTCGTGGGAACCTTGGGCATGTAGCCCGGTCGGGGTCTCAGGATGACGTGAGTGTAAGCCGGACCGAACTCTAGGCACAGTTCTCTTCAGAGAGAGCGCCTTTAGCTCTGCTGACTCAAGGGGCTCGAAGGGAGCTCCCTGAAGAACCACGGAGAGGTCCCACGAGGGAACGAGGCGCGACCTGGGGGGGTTTAACCTCCTCACACCTCTCAGGAACCTGATGATCAAATCGTGCTTCCCTAAATACTTACCGTCCACTATATCGTGATGTGCCAATATGGCGGCTACATACACTTTCAAGGTGGAGGGGGACAGTCGTCACCTCCAACTTTTCCTGCAGAAAGGAAAGCACTGATCCAACTGCGCATCTCTGGGGGGTCTTCACCTTGGGAAGAACACCACTGAGGAAACAGACGCCACTTCATAAAGGCACCTCGTTGAGGGGGCCCTCGCCTGAGTGATCATGTCTACCACCTTAGCGGTTGATATATGCTACCGTAGCTGTGTTGTCCGTCCGGAGCAACACGTGCTTGCCCTGGATCAATGGCCATAGCCTCCTCAGGGCAAGTAGTACTGCCAGTAACTCGAGGCAGTTGATGTGCCAACGCAGTCGGGGGCCGGTCCAAGGGCCGGAGACTGAGTGTCCGTTGCATACGGCGCCCCAGCTACGTTGGTAGGCATCTATCGTAACGACGTGCCTAGGGACCTGGCCTAGGGGAACTCCTGTCCGTAGGAACGTTAGGACTGACCAGGGGCTGAGAAAGCTGCAACACGGCTGCATGACAAGGATGCCATATGCCCCAGGAGCCTCTGAAAGGATTTCAGTGGGATCAACATGTTCTGTCTGAACACAGGCAGACAGCTCAGTACTGACTGTGCGCGCTCGTTGGTGAGGCGCGCCATCATTGAGACTCTTTTAACAGTTGACCTGAAGCCGCAAGCGGCTGAGATGCCTAAGCACCAGGTCCCTGTGAGCACACAATATGTCCCGCGAGTGAGCTAAGACTATCCAGTCATCGAGATAGTTGAGATAGATAGATGGCCTTCCACAAACTTCTCACAATAAGTTGCTGGAATTTAGAACATTCCTCCAGACAGAACTGGTGTAAGTGAGTCAGATTTGTAGGCCTCCTTGCTCGCACATGCTTTTTCAGATCTGCCCAAAACATTTCTATCAGATTAATGTCAGGACCTTGTGATGGCCACTCTAATACCTTGACTTTGTTGATCATTGACCATTTGGAAGACCCATTTGCGACCAAGCTTTAACTTCCTGGCTGATGTTGCTTTAATATATCCACATAATTTTCCTTCCTCATAATACCATCTATTTTGTGAAATGCACCAGTCCCTCCAGCAGCAAAGCACTCCCACAACACGATGCTGCCACCTGTATGCTTCACAGTTGGGATGGTGTTATTTGGCTTGCGAGCCTCACCCTTTTCCCTCCAAACATAAAGATGGTAATTATGGCTTTGTCCCCATGTGCACTTGCAAACTGTTGTATGGTTTTTTTATGGTGGTTTTGGAGCAGTGGCTTCTTCCTTGCTGAGCATCCTTTTATGTTATATCGATATGGGACTTGTTTTACTGTGGATATAGATACTTGTCTACCTGTTTCCTCCAGAATCTCCACAAGGTCCTTTGCAGTTGTTCTGAGATTGTTTGCACTTTTGCACCAAACTACATTCATCTCTAGGAGACAGAATGCATCTCCTTCCTGAGCGGTATAATGGCTGTGTGGTCCCATGGTGTTTGTACTTGTGTACTATTGTTTGTGCAGATGAACTTGGTATCTTCAGGTATTTGGAAATTGCTCCCAAGGATGAACCAGACTTGTGGAGGTCCACAATTGTTTTTCTGAAGTCAAGGATGATTTCTTTAGATTTTTCCATTATGTCAAGCTAAGAGGCACAGAGTTTGAAGGTAGGCCTTAAAATATATCCACAGATACACCTCCAATTGACTCCAATTAGGCTATCAGAAGCTAATTGTCTAATTACCTAGAGGCTTGACATCATTTTCTGGAATTTTCCAAGCTGCTTAAAGGCACAGTCATCTAAGTGTATGTAAACTTCTAACCCACTGGAATTGTGATATATTAAAAGTGAAACAATCTGTTAACAATTGTTGGCAATGTAGATGTCCTAAATAACTTGCCAAAACTATAGTTTTCTAATATGAAATCTGTGGAGTGGTGAAAAAATGAGGTTTAATGACTTCAACCTAAGAGTATGTAAACTTTTGACTTCAACTGTATGTACATAATAGCCAGAGATCAGGTAAAGTTTTTTTTTTTCTACACTAACTATTGAAAGGAGTTATTTTTTCTTTTTTAGCCTGCTCACTGGGGGCTTCAAGACATTAAGGCATGATTTTCTACAAAGTTTCTTTAAAACTATGTGCATTGTGAAATGTGCTATTCAAATTAAAATGACTTGAATGTAGACAAACTAATTTTTCTTAGGAAAAACATTTAATGAGTTTTTCCACATAGCAATCTGCTGATAAATGCATTGTTGTTTACGTTTCTTTATTATAGGTATAGGCTATAACTTTTTTTTGCCAATGTCAGAATCTGCTGTGTCACTTAAGATTTAAAATACATTTTAATTTTAACAGTATGTCAAATCCTTGAATAGATTTAATCTAAAATATTTTGTGGGCACTCTTTTTTTATATATATATATATATATAATAATATTGTATCATATTGTGAGGCTTCTGCATCATATCGTATTGTATCGTAAAATTTGTTTAACATTACATGCCTACTGAAGACTAGCTTTGCTAGGTTGGAAGACCAGCTAGACCATCTTAAACCAGCCTAAGCTGACATTTTTTTCAAGCCAGTTTAACTTGTTTCAATTACATTGTCATGTTAAATTACAGGTATAGTCTCCCTGGAGCAACCTGGGGTTAAGTGCCTTGTTCATGGGTACAAGATGAGGGATTGTCGGGGCCTGTGTTGCTCAGCGAGTATTGAAGCTGACTACCATCCCTGGAATAACAAGTTTGAATCCAGGGTGTGCTGAGTGACTCCAGCCAAGTCTCTTAAGCAACAAAATTGGCCCAGTTGCTAGGGAGGGTAGAGTCACATGGGGTAACTTCCTCGTGGTCACGATTAGTGGTTCTGGCTCTCAATGGGGCATGTGGTAAGTTGTGCGTGGATTGCAGAGAATAGCATTTGTCTCCACATTCTGTGAGTCCCTGCGGTGTCATGCACAGCGAGCCACATGATAAGATATGCTGATTAACTGTCTCAGAGGTGGAGCCATCTGAGACTTGTCCTCTACTACCTAGAGGTGAGTAACCGTGCCACCATGAGGACCTAGTAAGTAGTGGGAATTGGGCATGCCAAATTGGGGAGAAAAGGGGAGAAAAAAAAGATGAGGGATTGTCCCTTGTGGGATTTGAACCAGTTACATTTTGGTATTGTGGTCCAGAGCTTTAATCCCTAGGTTAGGTTTATTAAATGGAATCAGGATAGAGAGGTGGCAAAAAAGTGAATCTTTTAATATATTACATTCGTATTTACCATATCTATTCATCTCATTATATAGGTCAAAGCGCTGTGCATCCTCCCTCTCCGTTGGCCATGAGGGACAGCTCTCCGAGCAGCACCCGGCCCAAACTGCCACGTCACCGACCCCTGAATCGCACCCAGTCTGCTCCACTGCCCCAGAGCATGCTAGCCCAACTTGTGATTCAGCAGCAACATCAAAACTTCCTGGAGAAGCAGAAACAGTATCAGCAACAAGTCCACATCAACCAGGTACAATAATTTTATCAAATAACAGAGAAATCCCTTCTGAAAAGACCAGCGTGGACCAGCATGAACCATCAGAATATACTGGTGAAAAACAATACTGGCCTTTTCAAATGGGATGTCATTACAACAATATACTGTAGTTCTTTGAATTTAAAGCAGTCATGGGAAGGTGGGTATGAAGTTGAAGCAATAGGAACTAAAGTCAGACAACTAATCTCCATAATCTGAGCAAAAAACCTGTACATGGTTCAAAGGCGACACTTGAATTAGCATAACTTAAGGCATAAGTTGAATGCTATCACCACAAAATTGCATGAGGGACTAGTTCAAATGGGCACCAATATGGATAGAATACATACTTTTGTTACTCTTTGAAAATATTTGTGTTTTTGTGCACCAGCGTCCTTGACCTGGCCATCCGTTTAAATGCAATTATTCTGCCGCATAAGGTTAGTGACATGGGAGGCTCGCACAGTGAAAGACTTCTTTGTTAGCAGGAGTTTGCAGATTGATCTGCCTTATTATTGCTGAGAGTGCTATGGGAAATTCAAGGTTAGAAGTGCAATTTGCAGACACAAAGATAAAAAGTGCATAGAGAGTACATGCATTGCCTATTCTTTGTTATGGTCTTTGTTGCCAGGAGCACCACATCAAGCCTGGGGGTTTAATGTATAGGCCTGTTTTTAAAACAGTAGTCTGGTCTGGATGACTGGTATAGTTGTGTGATTGTAGTTTTAAAGTTACTTATTGTCTTATTTTGTATGTATAAATGATGTAAAGTATGCTCCGATGTATTGGCTGCTGATATTTATCAGCTATTTATTGACCAAATTAAAACAACAAAAAAACTTTTGTACCTCTTTGTACGTTTTAAAAGCACAGTTCCAAAGTAAAAATTTGTTTGATGACAACATGATATAAGTTGCAAAATATCGGTATCGGCTTATTGTTAAAATCGGTATCTGCCAAAAATGTTCATATCAGTGTATCCCTAAAGCTACAAGAAACTGTAACAAACCTGTTTAAAAGTAAAACAAGCATAAATAAATATTATCAAATAATAGCTTGTTAAAGGTGAATTGTGTAAATTCTGAGCCAGTAGCGTGGAGCTGCAGTGATAATGACTGTTTCTAAACATGTTTTTCTCCAAACAGCCAACAAATGGCTTACTTCTAGTTGTCTCTACAAATTAAGTTTGTAAAGAACAAAGTATTTTAAAATCACAAAACAATTTACACTTCAGCTTTAAAATATATTGCCAAGTGCAAAAATGCTGCAATTGTTTTCCAGAGCAAGATTTAATCTGCAGTTCAATTTGCAACATACAATTGCACTGTGCAGCTTCGAAGTGACTAATTATTCTCACTAATTGTTAACAAGTAAACAAACCTCTTTGACTCTCTATAACACAGCACTGCTGTAGCTGAATGCAATAAATTATTTTTAGGAAATGAGGTCATGAATCCTCTGAAATCAGGGATTAGCTTTCTCTGGTTTATTAACGGAACATTTTACCAGTGCTAAATAGGTCACCTGTGGAATTTTACATGGTTTTACAGGCTTAAATTGGAAATAATAAAAAGCATTTTAATAAAGCCAGGACATTTTTACTATATTTACTTGAGGTCTGCTATATTTATATGCCCCTTCTATTCATCATGCACAGTTTGGCTGTTTTCCCCATCGTATACATGAGTTAGAATTCTGGTAAAGAAAACTGGTTTGTTTTACAAAAGAACATTTAAAAAAAATTTAAATAAAATAGGGATGCACAATCTAATTTGGGTAATTTGGGTAATTTACCCAAAATGTAATACACTACTAATTACGTCTCTAAAATTCTAATCAGATTGCTTTACTGATTACTTTATGGAAAGTAATTACATTAATTATTACTTTACTTCCAAATTTTTTTTTTTATTCAAGTAAAAAGTTATCCAACACCCATATCACCCATGTGAAAAACGAACTACCCCCTTAAACTTAATAGCTGGTTGTGCCACCTTTAGCAGCAACAACTGCAACCAAACGCTTCAGATAACTGGAGATCAGTCGTTCACAATACTGTGGTGGAATTTTGGCCCACTCTTCTTTGCAGAACTGCTTTAGTTCAGCCACACTGGAAGGTTTTTGAGCATAAACTGCCCATTTAAATTCAGCCACAGCATCTCAATCGGGTTAAAATCAAGACTTTGACTAGGCCACTCCAAAACTTTAATTTTGCTTCTTTTGAGCCATTCAGAGGTGGACTTACTCCATTGCTTTGGATCATTGTCTTGCTGCATAATCCAGTTGTGCTTGATCTTCAACTCATGGACTGATTACTGGATGTTCTCCTTTAGGATTTTCTGGTAGAGAGCAGAATTCATGTTTCCCTCAATTTGTTTTTGTTGCCCTGACCCTGAAGCAGCAAAGCATCCCCCACACCATCACACTACCACCACCATGCTTGACCTTGGGTATGATCTTTTTGTGGAATTCGGTGTTTGACCAGATGTTATGGGACCCTTGTCTTCCAAACAGTTCCACTTTCTACTCATCAGTCAACAGAACATTCTCCCATAAGCTTTGAGGATCATCAAGGTGTGTTTTGGCAAAATTTAGATGAGCTTAATGTTCTTCTGGGTTAGCTGTGGTTTTTGCCTAGCCATTCTTCCATGGATGCCATTTTTGGCCAGTGTCTTTCTGATAGTGAAGTCATGAACAGTGACCTTTATTGATGCAAAAGAGTCCTGCAGTTCCTTTGATGTTGTCCTTGTTTTTTTTTTTTTTTTTGTGACTTCCTGAATGAGTCGTCACTGTGCTCTTGGAGGAATTTTGGAAGGTCGGTCACTTCTGGGATGGTTCACTACTGTGCAAAATTTCTCCATTTGGAGATAATGGCTCTCACTGTTGTTCTTTAGAGTCCCAGAGCCTTTGAAATAGCTTTGTAACCCCTCCCAGACTGATGTATTTCGACCTTGGCATTGTGTGCTGGGTGAGACCTTTTAGCCAACTTCATGCTGCTAAAAAAGTTCTATTTAGGTGTTGATTTGATTGAACAGGGCTGGTATTAATCAGGCCTGGGTGTGTCTAGTCCAGATGAACCCCATTATTAATGCAGACCTGGAACTTGAGACAGGGGCAGATATGGGCCATGAGGCAGGGAAACCAGGGGGCTAAATACCACGTGGGGTCAGAGGGTGCTGGGAACCATGGCGGAGCAGAGGGCAGAGCCTGTCGAGTATTCTGTAACATTGTAGGCAGGCAAATAGGAGCAAGATGAGCAAGACAAGATAATGTAAAGAACCCAAGGGCAGATTATTTACAAGACATGGAAATCCAAAACGTGAATTCAAAACAATGGCATACATGAGGGCTTAAATACATGGACATTGGTAACCACATGACATAGATAACTAATGACGAGACTAAACTAATGGACATGATAACAAGACTAATAAACAGGAACTAATAATAAAAAATAACTAAGAAAAACATAAGACACATGAAACCAGATACTCACATGACAGGAACAAATGAGGGGAACAGGAAATCATATGACAAGGACACCAAAAACAAGGACAGGAAGAATTTCTAAATAAAATACATGAAAACCAAACATGAACAAAAACACAATTAAACGTGTCAGTATATGAATCATATTGTTCATCATCTGATTTTTTTTATTTTTGGTATTGAATATTTAATTTTGGATGCTCTTTTCCACTTAAATTTCAAGTTTTACATTTGGTTAATGATGATTCAGTGTTTGCCAGATTTAGCAATGTTGTGATGCCCAAATTCACTTGTAGCATGTCAAAAAAATTATTATTATTCTTTAGGTAAAATAGTGTTTAAAATATGCCTGAATGTGGCATAGGGACAATAAATCATTCATCAGCAGAACTTAAATGGATATTATGTACCGCTGAGAGAATGAAATCATGATGTTTTTTTCTGTTTCATAGATGCTTTCGAAATCAATCGAGCAGCTTCGTCAGCCGAACGTCCACCTGCAGGAGTCAGAGGAAGAGGGAGAGGATTTGCACGAGCAGGCCATGCAGGAGGACAGCTCGCCCTCTGGCGGTGTGATTCGGAAGTACTGCCCCTACAGCAATGGCAGCAGCAGTTCCAGCTCACCCACTGAGCCACTGGACACTCACCCTGGGGTCATCCGGGTGAAAGAGGAGCCCATTGCCAGTGATGATGAAATACTGGCCACTCAGAGCCTGGCAGACAAGCAGAGCTGTTATATTCACCATGTTAAAGGGAGGGTGGTGATACAGGCCATGATATGAAACAAGAAACATCAACAGATACATTCAAACATGCACACAGGCAAACATACACAAAACATGTTGAATATGGTCACAATGCATGACAGAGCCATTGTTTTGGGAGCTTCAGAACTGGTCTCATTTGTGAATTTGTGAAGTGATCTCTGTATTGTATGTTAGTAAGTTTTGTATATAATTGAAGAAGATGAGATTTAGCCGACTTGGTCTTTTAAATGCTAAGAAAAACAGTTTTTGATTGTTAAAGTTTGTTGAAATAATTTAAGAAATGATCTTTCTACTTTCTATCCGTCCTTTGAGGAATTGCATCACAAAGCTCTTGATGTATATTCTGTGATTTTCCATGGCACTATGAATTTGTAGATTTTATTTTGCTTTATAAGAATGTTATAACAAAGCTATTGTTTATGTATGGAAACAGTGTCAAGTCAGTTGGTAACCATCTAAATCCACACAGCAATATAATTAAAAGGATAGTTTGCCTCAATATGAAATTTCTATCATCATTTAATCACTTTCTTTCCTCCCTGGAACACAGAAGATGATAGTTAAGCAGAACGTGAACCTCAGTCACCATTAACATTCATTGTGTGGAAAAAATATGCAATGAATGTGAATGGTAACTGAGGCTAAGATTTCCTTTTATGTTCCAAGAAAGATTGATAGTCATACAGATTTGGAACATCACGAGGGTGATTTTTTTTATTTTATCACACTGATAACAGTTGGGATGAGTTCTGGAAAGCTCTAGAATCACATTCTGTATTCCTTGTTCTCCTGTGGCCCAAGTTGAAGCTGCCTGTGTTCGTGAGCAGTACTCTGCTCCTTGCTAAATTTTGAGAGGGAGAGAGTTGTAGAGGAAATGCCTGGTGGAAGCCAGGAATCAGAATGATTCATGAGCAGAGGAATGCTGGGAGAGGACAGCTCCACTCTGAAGTCAGAGGGCCAAGTAGTGAGCTCTGATTTACCGTTGTGGCAAATTACAAAGTGAGTGTGGAGACAGAGTGTGTGTGTGTGTGTGTGTGTGTGTGTGTGGGGGGGGGGGGGGGGGGGGGTTGGGCATTTAAAACCAATAATTTTCTCTGTATTCCCACATGATGTGTTTACCACGACATGCAGGCTTGATGTTACTTCAGTAGAAAATAAGGTCAACCCTCTCCTGAGGTGATTTTGCTTTTTGTTGGCTGTCTTCATAAAGTGCTCAGATCAGCTCAAGTGATCATTCAAGAAATGTTCAATTGTCAACTTTTTTTTCATTTTGCTCTTCTGGTGTAGAATTGTTAGCTTTCACATATGAGAGCCTCATAAAAACAACAACAACAAAAAAATTATTTAACTTACAGAGGAAAACATGTTTAATTGGTGTGAGCCATCACTCTGTCTACAAATAAGCCTGTGAGTCAAACTGAGCTGGCCTGTTTCAGCCTTGTTGTCTGTTCCACTGTTCTGGACGTTAATGAGGACTGTCCACTAGTGATAAGATGTCATGTTTTGTTTTGTAACCGTATGTGTTCCCTTCTTGCCTTCTGTCACAGATTACCTTTTATAAATAAAGATCTTTTTCCATCCTGTACTTCTTTGGAAAACATTTTCCCTTGACTACTCAGAAATGTTTAGTGAGAGAGTTTACAAAATAAACATAGGAGGATCCGGGGCTAGTTGTCACACAAGGAAGTGGGCCTATATGTCAGCAAGTATTAGGTTTTGCATAATAAGTTTAACTACACAAATGTGTGTTTTCTCTTTCAGTGTATGTTTTGTAAGTTGATCTTATAGTTTAAAACCCTTATAAATTAGAATTATTTACCTCCAATCCACAATTTCAATATCATCATATTTTTGCTAAATTTTTCAGGTAAGTAAACACAATAAAACCACACTATAATAAGGCAGGGAATTATATAATTAAAGTACTGTATTTTTAACAAAAAGGTTGAACTGTGTTCTTATGACACTGTTAGTTTTCATAAATGTCATGTCGAGGCAAGTTGTCACATTCTTATTCAGTTAAATTGTTACAGTACTTTTTCATTTTGTTTATACTTTTATTAATTATAACATTTATTGGCCAAAACAATAGATATTTTATATGTAACCCTTTATATTGTTGCTGTTTCATTAAACTGATTTCTGCAAATTGTTCAAAACAGTATAAATAAATAAGAAATGCTGAAATGCTTTTTTTTTTTTTTGTAGCCAAGACTTTAATGTGTACAGAAACTGACTTTTAAAAATAAAAGGTCAGTGGATTTAAAAGTGTGAGAACTAGCCCCGGACACCTCTAAATCTACATTGAAATATGCATAGTTGAGCTGTCTCATAACTCAGGACCCATTATTTCAAGTCTCCGAATACATAAGTCAGGCATATGGGGTATCCTTTGAAAACTTAGAATCTGAACTTTTCATAGATAACTAGATCACTTCTGCATTTATGTCACTAAATTACAAAATAAGGCCTGAAAACATTTGCATTGCAAATCAGCAACCTAGAGGTCATGTGGGACTGAGGGATAGTTCACCCAAAAATGAAACTTCTCTCATAATTTACTCACCCTCATGCCATCCCTTATGTGTATAACTTTCTTTCTAATACTGAACACAAATTAAGATTTTTAGAAGAAGATCTCAGCTCTGATGGTCCTTTCAATGCAAGTGAATAGTGGCCAGGAATCCGAAGGTCCAAAAAGCAGATAAAAGCAGCATAAAAGTAATCCATATGACTCCAGGTGGTTCTTCAGAAGCGATATGGGAGGTAAGGTTGAGAAACAGATAAATATTTAAGTCTTTCTACTAAAAACCTCCACATTCACTTTCAGATGTGAGAGTGAATCTAAATAGTTAACACTTGTGACTTTCAGATGTTAAAGTGAAATTGAAAGTGGAGATTTATAGTAAATATTAATTAAATATTGATCTGTTTCTCACCCACAACAATCATATCACTTTTTGGAGATATATATTTAACTACTGGTGTCTTATGGATTTATTTTATGCTGCTTTTATCTGATTTTTAGACCTTCAGATTTCTGGCCACCATTCACTTGCATTGAAAGTACCAGCAGAGCTGAGATTTTCTTCTAAAGATTCTTCTAAAAATTCAGCTGAATAAAGACAGTCTGGGATGGCATGAGGATGAATAAATGATAAGAAAAATTGTGTGAACTATCCCTTTAATGTATGTGGCTGTACAGTAAGTGACTTTCAAAAATAAATGTTCAGTGGAGTAAAAAGTGTAAATCAACATGGAAACATGCATAACTCATAGGACCCAAAATGTATACAAATCAAACTGCCTTTAACATAAACATATTTTGAGCATATGAAACACGTTCATATAGTAGATTTTACTGACCACACTGTTACTTTGGAACCAATTTGAGTATAAAATGCAGTGGCCCCCATAATAAACTTTCCCACACTCAGCCAGAGTCCACCTTCAGAGGGCGATACAGAGGTTTTAGACTCTGCCTTTTAAACAGGGATTGAAGTGAACATGAGTGGTTCCCTAAGTCTGCAATAATGCTGATAAGATTAAGTGAGCCACAATATACCCAGGTATATAACCTGGGTTAAAGGCTAAGTGACCAGGCCAAGTTAACCAATTATACAGGGTAGCTTAGCCTGAGCCCAGACAATTCCTAGTCTAAGCAAGTGAACAGGGCATGTGACACAATTGTCTATCCAGTGCTACCTTTCTGCACCTTTCTGTGCATTTTTACCAGCTCAATTCAGTGTCTCAAATGTTTAAACAAAAACAAAAAACAACTGTCATGGTTGTGATTGACTGAAACAGACCAACTATATTTGCAAGCAAATAACTGGAGAAGCATTTGCAGAAATCCCACCTTTAATGATCTGATTGAAAAATGGCTTCATTTTGGATGTCTCTTTTGTTTTCCTCTCACTTGCATTTAGGACACTATTGGTTAGGTTTAGGCATTGGTAAGGGAGGATGTCTGTTTTTTCACCTCTCATTTGCTTTTAGAACACTATCGGTTAGGTTTAGGATAAAGTTTTAGGTTAGGGAGGTGCGTTTTACTCATTTAAACCTCCACCCAATATTAACCTTAAAAAACCTCATTTGATTACGAAACCATTTCACTCACTGTTGGCGCCCCCCCACTAGACATTTCACTAGGAAACGTGCAATGAAGCACGTAATTTCATTTTGCAAAAATGTTGCCATGTTCACGTAATGTTCATGAGGCAGAGCTGGCAGCAAATAAAGGAAATTGTGTTTCTTTTCTAGAAAGAGTTATAAAACGCCCACCCGGGATCCAAATTTATATCAAATAAAAAAGAAAAAGGAGTGTGAAGGCTCCTCTCTGGTGTGGAATAATTTATTTTGGAGACACGTCTATGCCCAGTTCTCTAGGGCTGTTGGTGTTATTTTTGCAGACTGTCAAACCAAATGTACATACTGTGCTGTCCAATTGTACAGACTTTTCCAAGTTGGCCGACTGTGATTGACTCACAATAAACCACGCTTTGCTTAACTGACAGATCATGGGCAATACATCAATGGAGAATTTCTGTTACTGGATTAATCAAAAAACATATAATATATCAGCAAAGCAAAATATTAGAGTGGCACTGGCTTGATGGGGAAGCTGGGACTCATGCTAGGTTATCATTACCCATTATGTAAAGCTATTTGGTGGTTTTGCAACAGTTCACTTTGCATGGTCAAGTCCTCATCCAGTAGACCTCAGCATATTACATGCAGCCAGAATGAGGGAGTGAGACTTTGGGAGAGCCACCCATGCATCTCACCCTTTGCCATTAGGGAAAACTCTAGTCTCCATCCATAACAATTATAAAGGAAAATGTGGCAATAACATTGACCCACAGAGATATGTTCATATGTAAAATGTGTAAGAAATATATTTTTTCCATAAATAAAAAACTCTTATAGTCCCATATGAACTTACAAAATGTAAATCAGGGTAAGTTTTTGCTGGCATAGTGTACAGTACATCACTAAGAACCAAGTTGTCATGTGTTAAATATATATTTAAATTAATAGGTGTCATTAATGTTCCTTTCATTAGGCTACTATTAGGCTTCATTAGGAAAGATTTGTCGGCTGTCTGTTCTGCCTGTGACATCAGATGTGCTCCCACTTCGTGCAGCTCTATGCGCGTTTAGAGAGAATCTCTGTAGACTTGAATTTTTTTTTTTAAATTAATAACCGGTGCTGTGGCATCCCATTAGTAGATTGTAAAATTCCAGGTCAAAAGCCTACTCGTTGTTCTGGCAGCTATACATATCATCGCCTCATTAATTTAGGTGAGCATACGCAAAATCCTAAAAGAGATAGGTGGGCATACGGCGTATCCATTGTATACCCTAGACAACACTGCTGCTACCAGAGTACTACAGTGTCTAAAAGTGATAAAGCTAGTTGACCAGCCAATGCCCAAAGCCTCTTTTGTGATCCGCATAACAAAGGATTTCATATGGGTTTGGAACAACATGAGGATGAGTAAATGATGGCAGAATTTTCCATTTTTAATGAACTCCCTCTTCAAGCTGTACTTTCCAGCAGGGTCACTAGACAGCTTCATCCAACTATCGTGACTCTAACGACATTGATCTCCCATGTCATGTTTAATGAGATGGCGAATGGAGGAGGGAATGTTCAAATAGCAGGCAGAGTGCAGGACCTGCTATATCTCATAGTCAGATTGGTTGTGCTAATAGGTGAGACTGAGGAAGAGCAGTGACCCAGGGATAAAGACTCCCATGGGAAGAGCTGACTGCACAAAGAAGAATTTCGGAAAAAGATCAACATAAGGAGTGGAGGTGAAAGACAGTAGCAAGAGAGAGTCTGAGTAAAAGAGAGGGAGAGAAGGTGAGTAAGGAAAAAGGGGAATATATCCTCGGGATTAACTGACTTTGATATCCATGGCCTGGCAGTTTTAATGTGCCTGTCTTCCAAGTCCGACTGTGTGTGCTCAAGGGCTTATAAAGCAGACTGTTGGCCGTGGACCCCCGAAGTGAGTTGGGGCAGGACATTTTTGTAAGTGTTGCTTGAATGCACCGCCAGGAGGAACAGCACCCGGTGGACTCTTTAGACTGTGATTTCTGCTTGTTGCTGGGGATGTAAACTTCATCCAGCTTCCAGCCCAATTCTGTACATGCCATTTACAGCTTGTGTGATCATGGAGCAGTGGGAGTGCAGACAGCACAGACTATTAAAATGGGAAATTTTTCCATTCTGAGTTCAGAACTAATCAACATACTGCTATAATTGTTTTTGAGGGAGCAGTCTTGTTGGTGCTCTTGAGCTTATGTTACAAAAGAATATGATACTTATGAGCAAGCCCGGCAGGTGTGCTGTCATTCCAGTGTGACACTGTTACTCTTGATGATATTGAAAAATTGGGGAATGATGTCACAATAATTTTAATCACTGCGATACACTCTTCTGGTAGAGTGCTGGCAATGTTAAAATATGGCGTGTGTTGAATATGTTGTGTAGCTCAACTATTAGAGTGTGCTGCTAGCAATGCTAACTTGCTATGCTATGTTATCTGTTGAATAAGTTGTGTGTGTGTTGTGATCACATGGGAAATCGACATTCCTGATAGCACACTTACATAACCCAGACGTCTATTTGATGTGTGTTTACATCTGGAAGACGTATTTTTTACATTGTTTCCTCAGCTACAAGACATATGTCTTGGATGTCAAAAAGACATTCAGCAGACGTCTTTGAGACGTTTATGATTTAGAGTGTTTGCACATCTGATTTTTTTAAGCTGTTTAGCAGATGTTAATTAGATTGGGATTCTTTCCAGATGAAAAGATCTAAAACAGACATCTTGGAGATGTACACGTGTTACCTGAAAAAACGATTTGGTATTTCCTGAAACCATAGGTCCAACAAACAGTCACAAACAGCATCGCAAAGTTGTGTGGTTGTAACTACAGCTTTCCATCTGTAATTAGAATCATAGTTCCTTGTTAGTTTGTTGAATTTGACCACATTTACCATCACTTAAGAAAACGGCTTATTCCGGAGTTTTGCAGAAAGTGGCATTCAAATGTCATGTAATCACAAATGCTGTCATTTAAAGGATTAAAGGCTGTTAAGAGAAAGCACTTTAACACAAACACACTGCTTATGTGATCATGTTAATGCATAAGTGGTGTTCTTATAGGCAGAGGAGTGTGGCGAGGAGGACGGTGTGGCTGGACCATAACGATGGATGCCCGACACTGAATCAGCCCAATCAGCAGGAGAGGGATAAAGAGGAGCCGGGGATGCCAGTTCGGGAGAGAGAGACACACAGCGGCCGCTGTGTTAGTGTGTCTGTGTGTTTATGTTTGTTAAAGTTGATTGGTCATTAAAGTTTTGTTGAATGTTCTGCCAGTTCCTGCCTCCTCTTTGCCCATCCTGAACCCCTTTACAGGTGGTTACACAGTAAATGATGTAGTTCTGTGGGAAACACACCCCAGGTCATTCAGCTTCAAAAACGAAGTATTGCGAAGGCTACCAGATAGACCAGTACCAAACCAGCTTACTATAATCCAGCTTGAACTGCATGCTGCTAGACCTTTTAGCATGGAAAAAGACCAAATTGAAAAGAATCTAGCTGTTTTGCCAGATTCACACACTTAAAGCATAAAAAAACTTTTTTGCCCAAAGGTTTTGGAACTGTATTGGTTGGAATGTGATGAACAGAGTTGTCAAGTTCTGTTGCGTTTGAGCAATGATGTCTGGTAATAGCACAGACCTTTTACCTAAAATTTTGCATAGCAGGAACAGAATGATAAATTCCCATATGACTCCCTTTGTTTGCTGCAGAAAGGAGAGTGTTTAGAGGAGAAGTTGGGGAGATAAGTTGGAAACCCTAGGATCAACCTAGCAAAGAAGACTTTAAAGGTGAAATGTGTGATTGCTGTGCCATTGGCATCACCGAATATTCCCTCTGTCTACCATTGGTCAAACAAACAGACCTCCCCAAACTAAAACGATTTGTTAAGCCAACGTCGCTATGTCTGCCTGTTCTGGCCACTAAAATATACAGAGCAAAGTTGTGATAGCACCACAGAGCCATAGTATTTAAGTCACTGCATGAGTCTGGGGGACCATAAAAACCACCGTAAAGTTTGTGTTCTCATGCCTCAGGCTAAAGCTTATATTAAATGTAACAGGTTTACCTCAATCTGTGAGGGAAAATTTGGCACAGAGGAAATGTTTAGTACACAGCTGTAATGGCTGGACATCAAATCAAAGGTGCAATATAAAGCTATTAGAGGCAAACCCAACATAAGTATTTCCAGGACAAAGCAATAAATATTTTCTTCACACCTATGGAGCAGACTGCAGACACATGAAACGTTGTATTGTGAACAGCTAAGCATATAATGCTATTTACGATGTAGATTTGAAGTTATGCTTATGACCTGGATGTTAATAATGGTGAAAGAGGCAGTTTCTTTTTTATTTATAGATGAATCTAGTTGTCCAGTAGTTCATCTAATCAAGAATATTTTTTATTGTATTTTTTAACCTTTTCTAGAAAATAAATTTGTATAATTTAGAACATATTATTAAGAATGTATATACTGTTAGGCATATGTTTAACTCAGTATCAAACTTCATACTTTTTCCACACAAAATAAAAAGGGTTATGCTATGTACCTGCCTCACAGTTTATAGTGAGATTGTGTCTATTCATATATTATCAGGTATTTGGTCTTCATGAACTAAGTATAGCAGCATTTGGGCATTTAAAAATTGACAAAATGTCTGATATAAGGATCTAACTTTATATGACTGAAATACTAAATACACATACTGTTGATTAATTGCAAATCTCTAATCCCCCCAACCCCCCAAATTAAAAAATAAAATAATATGTTCTATCTTTACAATCTTATAATGAATAGAAATGTTACAAAAAATAAATAATTTGTTGTCCTAAATTTGTAACCTTGTAATTCTGGTTCTGTTCACTCCATCTCCCTCCAAAAGTCTTATTTCATTGCACTAGATGGCAGCAAGTACTAGGAAAAATGTTTTTTCCTCTATCACATTCCATCACAAAATGCAGATCTGAAATGCAGGTCGTGCTCTAACACAATTTAGCCATCACAGATGTGCTTGTCCATAGACATTCAGTCTAATTTTCAGTTCATGCACCACCAATATTGTTTTATTGAATATCTCGGCCTCTGAGTGGACTAGAAGCTTGGTCTAGGTGTCATCAGAAAGCTCCTCCCATTTACGATGATCTATAACATTTATCATCAAGAGTAGATAACATATATTTATGATGATTTGTTAAGAAAGATATTATCTTGTATTATTCACACAAGCAAGCTAAAAGACAAGTAGAAAAATGTTTACGTAAAAGCAGATATAACGTTTTCTGCTATTTGATCAGCACATAAAGAGATCTTTTGTATTTTATATCTTAGAAAAATCATATTTCACTTTGCAATTATTTTGAAAATCTTTTGAACTGTGGTATTATGGCAACAAAATACTATACAATTGCATTCCTGAGAATAAGAGCTTTCATTTGATATTTAAAGTGCTATTTAAAAGATTTTAATATTCACATTCTTATTTCTACCACATGACCTCTAGGTGGTGTTAATTTGCAACATGGATGTTTTCAGGCCTTGTTTTGTTATTTAATGTAGCATAAATGTAGAAATTATGGTTATCCCTGAAATGTTCAGATTCGAAGCTTTCATACGATACCACACTTGCCTGACTTTTGTATCTGGAAAATTGGCAGGTCTACAGAGTTGAAGAGGCTAGTGTCGTGAATTTCTCAGTATATATATATATATATATATATATATATATATATATATATATATATATTTAAAGTCAATTTCTATACACATATACCGTAAAGTAACCTTAATTATACAGTTATATAGACCAAAATACAAACCACTTCTAGAGAAAAAAAATAAGAAAAAGAAAACTGCAGCTTTTGACTTAAAACCTTATACAGTAGTTACTGAGCCCTTGTGACTACTTCCCCATGTGACAACTAGCCCTGGTCTCTCCTATTTTGTTTTTGCAGTTCCATACAAGTTAATATGATTATACAGCCAAAGGAAGCAGATCTTAGATAAGGGCTTTTTGGAGACTAACCTGGTTAGATGGATATGGAGTGACATTAGAATATGCAGTTCTCCATTACAACATTATGAGGCCTGCCAAAGATGCAGAAGCTTTTACCCACAGCGCCAAAGATTGGGTTTCCAACGATGAAGAGCAATTCAAAGAGCAACCAAGTAAATCATTATCAATCTACTGTTGTGGAAGTGAAAGTCAAGCCCATTTAGAAATAAAAAGTGTGAGCAAAGAGTGTTCACATCTGTTTCATGAATTGACAGAGCTGACTAAGCGCTGCTGTTCTCACCATATGTCCAGCACCTCTTGTAAAATGGTCTCATGGTCTTTTCTGCCACAAACGCAAATTATAAGTATATCACACCAAACAACAGTTTTAAAGTCGTGGAAGCCTTCTGTCAGCAACTTATAAAAGAATGAAAAAAAAATTAAACATTCTGTTGAGAACCGCTGTGGTCGGATCATTGAGTCATTGAGCTGAATGTAAGAACTGGAGTGAACCTGGATTAAGTGGTTTATTGAAAAGAACAGTCTCGAGAACATCAACAATCAGACTGATTTGGTTCTAATGTCCTCTGATGTCCTTCAATCCTCTGACTCAGTGGTTTTTAATAGTTTTAATCACAGAGAGAATAATGAGTTAAAATAAAGTCTGTGTGAAATATAAAATGAGCTTATATCTTCAGAATGATGCACAGACTAATGTTATGATACTTTTGGTTGCTTTATTAACCGTTAAAGTAAGCCACTGTCTAACACAAACATTCATTAAATTATCTCCTTTTGTGTTGCACAGAAGAAAGTAAGTCATAAAGGTTTGGAAAGACATGAGGGTGAAAAAATATGACAGAATTATCATTTTAGGTGGACTAACCTTTAACTCCAATAAAAAAACATTCTTGGAAAGGGTGAAATAGAAGTTATTTCCTAGGTTTAATGTGTAATCTCTGTAACCAGACTGCCGAACAAACAGATATTTATCTTTCTTGTGTGTGTGCGTGTGTGTGTGTGTGTGTGTGTGTGAGAGAGAGAGAGAGAGAGAGAGAGATACACATTATCTGTGGTGAGATAGCGTATCTTCCCTTTCTCTGCACAGGACAGGATCCCAAGCAATCTGTTATCAATTTGAGGCTGTGTATCCAGGGAAAGGTACATGATTCGGTCCAAGAAATAAACGATAACAAACGTTCCTGAGGTCTTTTGAAGTTACGATGAGAACATTCTCTAAAAAAAGCAATGTGATGTCTTTTTTTTTTTTTTTTTTTTTTTTTTTTTGCTTAGGTGAAAGTTTAAGTATGTGTGGAGGTAGAGATTGGGGAACTATTCTTAGTTTGCGGCCTCCATTTCTGTGCATTTTTCACAGAGATTATATACAGTAAATGGAGAAAACATCTGTCACTCAGTTGACATGAAATCAGTAAATCCTACTTTATTTTCCTTGGAGAAATCTTTACTTTTATTTATTAATGTATTTATTGTATGGTGTGGACTTCCAAAAATGCTACAATTTAAATCATTAATATTTTGAGGCAAGTGTGTAAAACTATAATGCAAATGTACCAGAGCATGACCAGAGATACAGCAATGTAATGTGTGAAATGTCAGGCATTCATTCAACATGCCTATGAGACCTAAACAAAATTCCAATCAGAAGAATGTCAGTCCTCCATTCATATGTATAGGACCCACACTTGAACTCAGACCATATAGAGGGCAGCTGTAGAGGAAAGCACCTGTTCTCTTGCCAATTCCCAGAGTTCTTGGCTTTAGGTACAATTTGTCATGGCAGAGTACCCTCAGGCCTTATGAGTTGGCAGTGCCAGCTGAGTTTCAAAATGTAAATAAGGCTAGTGTTAACTGCAGTACATTGAGAGCTGTGGCATTCAACAACTCAAATCCGTTGATCCCCGTCAATAAAGAGTGATCTCTCTCCATGTTATGACTGGTATACCATCACCAGCCTCACCAGAGATAGTGTCTTCGTGTCAGAAAGGCTGCTTTAACTTCAGGTTGAAACTGGGTATACATACTTTGAATATTTTTTTAAGGAGGGGAGTAAATGCTTGAGATTTAAAGGCCTGAGAATAAAATGGGATTGATGACATGAATAGTAACCTAATGACATGAATAGTAACTACGTTTCAGACATATGTTTCATGAATTAAATCATTACATTCACATGAAGAATCAAGTGATATCAGTGGCCAAATGAAATTTTATTTCTTTTAAATGCTGCTTTGTTGCCTCACATGACCAGTCAAATGGCTAATCCTACTATTATCAAAAACTTTTGCTTGCGAAATAAATTAATCATGGCTAACTTTTGTAGCACACTTCTACAATAACATTGGTAATTAAAAACGTTTACTTTTGCATGATTGCATCTGTGCCACTGGGTGTCAGTAGGGGCTATAAGTCAATTGCAACATTAACAAAAAATTTCTGAATGCATCTTTAAAATCAAACACTCTTAGAAGAAAAGGTTCCATTTAGAACCCTAAATGGTGCTATTTCTTGCTTCATATTTGGAATCCCTAAAACATTCTATACGGTATACAACACTTTTTACGGGTTCTATCTAAAGATCTTTGAGCCAGGTGGAAAGTTTCTATATAGAACCTTTTAGGGGTTCGCAACATGCAACCATAACATTTGGGGTGTATCTCAATCAGTTCCGTAGCTTCATATGTCGTGAATTAGTATATCGTGAACCAGGGCCGTAGCAAGTGGGGTGAAAGGTTGCAGTGATTCTAGGGGTCCACAGGTCCAAAGGGGCCCACAACAAATTCTAAACAACATTTTTTAATAGGAAAGGCCCTGAGCAATGTCAGGGGGCCCAGAATACCTTGCCACAGCCCTGTTGTGAACACAAATTCAGGCACTGGAAAGGGTGTTCATCCACTAAACATTGGGACACTCATGGCTCAAGTTGAGGGGGGATGCGAGGGGATGCCATCCTCCTTGTTGCAAGAAAAATCAAATACAATCCCCTTTGTAAAACCACCATCCCCTTTACAATCCCCTTTAGATCAATTGTGTCATGTATTAGGCCCTACATCGGAATAATCTAGCAAGTAAGATATTTAAATCTCTACGTTTGATAAATAGACTTTTAATAATGGTGAACTGCCAGTCAGAATTAGAGTTCGACATGTTAGGTTGCCAGATTTCAAAAGGTGAAATCACCCAATTAGATCTTTACACTTACACAATTTGGAAATATTCAGCCAATGTGACGCTTAAGTCATGCAATCAGGCAACCATGAGCGCAAAATCTCTACCCACCGCAAAAGGCGCCAGTTTTCTGAAAACACATCCAAACAGGTATGTTGGAGTTTAGCGACGATGGGTTGACTTGTCCTTCTCAGTTTTTACAAGAAACTTACACCACTGAAGTGGTTTTGCCCATAAAACACTTTTGAGTGTAGAACAATTTTGTGCACCACTGTTTATCCTTCATAGAAACAGCCCAAACTTCCCTTATAGTTCGGTTATTGGAGTAGAAACAAATCATCAAAAACAAAAAGTCATGTGGGGTAACCAACATGTATTTGTTGTTTATGTTGACCATAAAACAATGGGTCCTCAAGACAGCGTGACGTTTTTAAAAACATTTTTTTAATGAAAATTCACATTTTGTTCTGTGTAACCCTGAGAAAATGTAGTGATTTAAAAAAAATCATATGTATAAAAAATATATTTATCTAGATATTTGTCAAACTGAGTGAGGTCTTTTGGATACAACAAATGAAACAAAAGTTCACGTCAGTCATCTCCATGTCATCAGTTTAATGCAACTTTCTGCAATCTCTGAGGGGTTTGGACACCATATGATAAATCAGGTTGGGGATCTCTGTAAGTAAGAGAAACATGAAATAGACCTGCTGTCAGTATGCAGAGTAATTAAAAACAAAGAAATTGGCATCTCTAAATTAATTACATAATAAATACATTAATAAATTACATCTTAAAACTAACATGAATATGAGTGTTGTGTTTTATCTGTATGAAGATGGTCAAACTAATGCTGCAATCTGGAGCCACTGCAGAAATGATCCATTATTTAGTATCATAAATCCTTTATGCAATGCAAACTATTGAGAATTAATAGAAAAATATGTACCTTTTATGACATTGTTTATGTCATTGTTTTGAAGTCAAATGTCCCTTTTGACTTCCACTTGTCATGGCTCTGATGATGTTGATGTCCAGAACTTCAGTGAGTTAGATGAAGGTCTTTGATAAATCCATGTTCTTCAATAAAAAAATACACAATTATCATATTTTTTTACATGACAATATAACTAATACACCTAATACTGAAACATCTCCATCACTTCCTCTCTTTGACATATTCACAATTTTGAATGAAACTGGATTAATCTCTTTATATCAGTTCAATGCTGTGATTTGCTCCTTGAAAATGTTTTGTGTTTTCCCAAGTTTTATAGATGCAAAGATATTAAATTAGAACATAAACTGGAATCAGGATTACTAGTCAATCCACAACAGAGATTTTAGTGATTCAAGTGTGAATTTACTAACCTCCTGGCAAAGAGAATTGCAGGCCTGGACGAAACAGTTTTGTCTGCATTTATTCTTTGTTCTTTCTGAAATAAATATGTAAATCATACACTACATACTTCACCTATCTAGTTGATAATTAGGTGTCTTTTATAATGTTGCTGTTGCCTTACCCATGGTAAAACCACTGGAAAACAGCCTCTTGTGACTTTTCAAAAAACACCTTGATTGTCTCCTTAGTGTGAGAAATATGATGCTTCTGTGTCTTTCATCTCTCTTTCCTTATCCAAACCAGGATTCCCTGGACCCAATTGAACATACCATTGCCACTACCAATTGATTGGTGTACATTGGCCAGCCTTGAGCCTTGCAAACGTAATGCTGTATGTAATGAGAAATACAAACAAGAGGCTGCACCGAGGCATGACAAGTATGTGTTATTACTGGAGAGAGCTCCTTGAAAAAATACAAAGGAAAGAAGGAAAAGAAGAAAAAGAAATGTGAAGTCTAGGCAGAATCAAGTCCAAAAAGAGATCTCAGCTGGGCCAGGCACAAGACTAATGTTTTGATATATTGGCTGCACCATTGCCAGCCCTCCACCAAGAGTCCCCCAAGCCGTCGCTCTCTCTTTCTTTCATTCCTCTTGCTCTCTCCCTTGTAACGGCAGAGTGTGTTTGCTCAGGTGGGTAGTGACAGTTACAAGAGAAGCATGCTCCACCATCTCCCAGTGCACGGCCAAAAGTTGTGTCACGCAGAGAAGGTAAGCTCCCAGCCGCTCTACAGTGAGTGGGAGAGAAGCAGGAAGCTGCAATACAAATACAAGCCATATAGAGGATGAACGCTGATGGAGAGAATGGGTGTGAAGGCAGAAAGAGAGTGAAGAAAGAGAAGGAAATAAGCAAAGAAAGTGGAAAGATGGAGAGTATATATACATGCTAAAAAGAAGAAAATGAGTGAGACGGAAAGGAAGAGGTGGACGACCACCCATTTAGACAATGAGTGCATGGCAGGACTATGGATTCAAAAGTTTATGGTCTGTGGAACTTGTCTTGTAACAGTGCAGTTGTGCGTTTATTTTATCATGCCATGCAGTCTTAGAACCTCTGTCAGGAATTCTCATTTTGTGAGGACTAATCACAGTCGAAGCATGACATCTGAGTCAATAGGCAGCCCCACTGTTTACTTTTGCTTCCAAACATTCTTGACATCAGTCTAAGATGGAATTTTGCCTCTGGGCAGTTTATTTTTGAGAATAAAACTGGCATTTCTTGAAATTGGACAGTATATACATATACCGATAAATACAGTTTTATAGGTGCCTAGGTTAAAGGTATGGTTCACATTAAAATGAAAAATCTATCATCATTTACTACAAAAAAAAAGAAAGAAAAGAAATTACATTCTTACTTTCTTGCAGCACAAAAAAAGATATACAGAATATAAGCTTCAGTCTCCATTCACTTTTATGGCATCTTTTTTCAACATAATGAAAGTGAATGATGTGACTAAGACTGAACATTCTCCTTTTCTTTTCTAAGGAAGAGATAAACAGTAATACGAGTTTGAAACAACCGGACTGATCTCACAGAGAAATCGAAAGTAGTAGGTTGACTTTTCTTCAGCTAAAATTGGTCTGTGCTTACTGAAATTCAAAACACTAGCGTTTGAGTACGTAGGAGTTCCATTTTCTGGGTGAAATGTCCACGGAAGGGGCGCAAAAAGCAAGTTGTGAAGCGAGTTTGAATTTTATAAAATTGTAATTTTATAAATTGTAACCCCCAACCCAAACCCCAAATGTAAACATATAGAGAAAAATGCTACTTCTGTATATTCTATATATATATATATATATATTATTTTATTTATTTTTACAGCATGTAACCGAAAAAGGGAACAAAGTCCCTTTCAATTGTTCTGAAATGAAAACCTTCATTTTAAATGTTGGTAATAATAACCGGTTAATTTCGTTCTAATATTATTATTTTTTCATTTAAAAAGTCTAAATGGTTTATTACAGTAAATTTTCAGAATTTCTTTACTTCCTATTGCCCAAAAAATTAGGCGCCTCACCTTTTTATTGAATATTACAGAATTTTCATGTGGATGTAGCCTACTGTAACATGCTGAAGACCTTTTAGACAACTACATATAATTACTATGTATAGTACTAGTACGGTTGTAACAATGTTCACCGTTAGGGAAAAGGAGGAAGTTAGAGATGGCAAGGTCCAACTCAAAAGAGTCTTTGTTTTCCCACACTATTCAGTGCTTCACAAAACTTAAACAATGCTTTTCAGCATAACAAGAAATGATGATCACACATCAACCCACTGCTGGTTGCAACTCTCTCTCTCCCTCTGACTGCCATCTGGCTCGCTTTTAAAGCCCGTCTCCACTCTCACTGCAATGACAAACAGCTGTCAGACAATCATTGCCAGGTGATGATCCTTACCATTCTCATCTTCTGGTCTCACTCTCCATTCACAAACCGGCGCCTCCACCACCACAACGTTTTAGCCAGATACAAGGAAAAATGTTGGGGTAAAAAGTACATTTCTCAGTTCCTAGTCTTCACTGAATTATTGTTAGATATTATTTATTGATACAAATTTGATTTAGTCAGATTCTAGATGGAAAGCAGATCTGTAATTCAATCAAATGATTAAAATAAAAGCAATTAAATAATTAGTACATGTTTAAAATGAAATAATTCAGCCCGCATAAGATAACGTTTAGTCCAAACAAGCCCAAGCAGTATGTGCATACATGCAGGAGAGATTTTGGTAATTAATTTACTTTAGATGGCCAGATGTATTTTTTTTATATTTTTGAGGAGAGTTTTGAGGATATTTTTAATATAAAGAATACATTTATTGAAATGTTGTTATTTTATAAATGCTACTGTACACGTTGCTTGTTATGATTTCTATACTACACATGGGGAAAAAAGAAATGCTTATCTCTTATTTTGGTTGAGGCAAATTCCTTATTTTGAGCGTATTTTCACAGACCAGGTCCTTTTTTTCGTTGAGATCTGATAACACTGCAACTGTGTTATCAGTTGCCTACACAACTCTGAGACATCAATCCGCACATATTATCATGTGGCTTGTTGAGCGCATTTCCACCGAGAAGGAGGCTACCAAATGTGACTCTACCCTCCCTAGCAACCGGGCCAATTTGGCTGCTCAGGAGACCAGTCTGGAGTCACTCAGCACACCCTGGATTCGAACTCAAGACTCCAGGGGTGGTTGTCAGAGTCAATACTTGCTGAGCTACTTAGGCCCCCTAAACAGAGAACGTTATTAACCATTCTTTAATTTAATTCTAACTGGTTAAAAATGGGAGAACGAATCGAAACAAATCGAAACGAAAACCATTGAGTTTTTAGTCCCTGCTTAATTCCTTTTGATATGAACAAATGCAGACTGTGCAACTCCTTAAAATCTTTTCTTCTGATTAAAGCATTTGGAACATATCTAATCAATTTTTCAACAGATGGCAAGTTAGAACGTGAGTACACAGGCATCAACATGCTCAAACTGAGAATGAAATTATATATTTATTTAGATTGATTCGAGAGACAAACTCAGTATGCAATAGTTTGGCATGCATTTGCATATTTCCAAATAATCATGTTCCAAAAAAGATATAAGAACATCCAGAAGGAAGGAATAAATACTGCTAGATCGATTTCATAAATACAGCTGCTAAGGATGGAAATAAGGCATGATAAGCTTCCAGGTCTTTGTACAGCAAACCCAATTATTAATCAGCTGTAATTAATGAGGTCTGATTAGCACATCCTGATGGTATGGCTGACTTATCACATATTTGACTGATCGTAAACAGCGCTCTCAGTAACTCTAATAAAACTTGCTGTGAAATATAACAGACGAAGAGATGTGCGTGGCATGTGTTTAAATGTTCCTAAATGACACTTGCACAAAGTTAGTGTTGATTTACAAGACGATGGTATATTTTAACAGCAGTTCCCTCTGAGGTGTAATAGGTTGTCGGAAAAAGCAGAGGCAGGAAATGAAGGCTGCTATCAATGAGAGCGCCTCACATCTGGACGCAATTATTTGCCCTCGTTCTTTTTGGCAAGTGATAAAAGATTTAGCCATGCGGCTAAAACAATGCTCCGAAAAACTATACAGTTATTAAAAATACTTTGGCCTCATGACAAAATGAAGGTAAAACAAATGGGATAATTATAATGTTGGGTGTTAAAGCATTTCAGAGAAGGCTATTTTTGGACTGTTTTAGATGTATGGCCAACCAGCCAAGACTTGTACTTAAATTAAAAGAGGACTATACTTTTGAATGTACATAAATCATATTAAATAAATATACAATTCAGATAGCATATTAATCCTTCGACTGTAAAAATTATTTTACCTGATTCATTTTAACATTAAAAATAACTTAAAAGTAATAACAGTAAAAGTTTACAAAAGCAAAGAACTATAGGAATGATTGATTATTTAATTTTGACATGTTGGTATATGTAACTGCACTTAAGGAAATTTTTTATTTAATATAACATATCGTTTGATAAAGTAAAGACCCTATCTTCCTTTTTCAACATGATACATTGCTCAGGGTGCCATGAAAGGAAAGCAGATAACATTTTGAGAGTTCTAAGTCATTATTAACTATATAAGTAATAACTACAGCAATAAGTCATTATTATAATTACAACTGCTTGCTGAATAACAAGTGCAGTACATGTAAAAAAGTTAGGGTTAAAAGTCTTAATATGTAAGGCACATCCAGAACACTCTTCTAAATTTCTCGTGACATGCTGGAAAAATGACAAAATTAGCTGGGTCTGTTCAGACTGAAGGGTGAGGTGGACTGGAGTGGAGGCATGTAGAAGGCAACTGATGGTGATTACACCTCATATTATTGTTCTTCCTGCCATCTGTTTTCATTGGCCCCAGGGATGTTTGCAATGGCAACGGAACATAGCAGGCCAATCGGCATTGACCCCACTGTCCTATGCATTTCCTGGTGTGCCTGTGATGAAGGGACACTGTTCTAGGAGCAAGGATCTCCGTGATGAGGCCGGGTCTCTATATCAGCTTCGGGTCCTAAACCCCTTTCATTCTCAACCTTTCCTCCCCCCCAGTGCTATTCAATCACAACCAAGCTCCTGCCTGATTAGACATACATTGTTTAAGTTGTGTGACGGATCTGCTTAATTGTATGATTACCCAAATTGGCCTACAGGACCCCACCACACCCGGGTGTCACTCAGAGCTAGAGAGGGGCCCTGTCAGGGTTCATGACTTAGGCCCCTGCTTGATGTGCTGTTTGATGATGCTGTCCAGAGAGTATGACCAGCCTGTGTTATATCTGAGATGGTGTTTCTCTCAACCATCATGTGGCAGCATGAACCCAGATTTAAATAATTCATATTTAGCTTGGGCAGGTGGTCTGTTGCCACTTTAAGTCCCAGATAAACCCCGGAGAAGTTCTTCTTTTTTACGTTCAGGGGTACCCAGAGGAAAATTTTACTGCTCAAATCTTGCTTTTCTATAGCTCAGGAGACAAATTTGAGATTCTCATCTAAGCCTCATATAAGCCTCTATTTTGTCTAAAATGTTTCTCATGTGTTTCTCCTAAAATTCACTAGGAGCAATAGGTGAGACAGAGGAAAATTTACTGCTCAGAGCTTGCTTTTAGGAGACAAATTTGAGATTCTCATCTAAACCTCATTTTAATCTCTATTTTGTCTAAAATGTTTCTCATATGTTTCTCCTAAAATTCACTAGGTGAGACAGAATAATCAGAGGGAGTCATACCTGAGACTAAAAGGAGATGCCTTGCTAATCTCAATTCTGTGTTTTTAATGACTCCTTTATTTCTCCTTTGAAAAAGAAAATGAGCAATACTGGAGCTAAATTATTAATTCAATCATATGACATTTTCCTCCAACTAGACTAGATTCACCATTCTAAACAACACCGATCATTCACTTCAGAACATCTTGATGGACCAAAGAAACAATCGGACGGGAATGCTACTCTCTCTTCCCTGCAAGACAGACAGATGATCTATCCACAACCATCAGGCTTTAAAAATCTATAGCAAATGGCAGATTAGCTGATGTAATAAAGAAATAAAGAAATTTGAATCTGAATCTTTATTTAAATCAAAATAACATTAACAAATTTAAAGACATTTTAAAGAAAAACAAAAACTGTTTAAACATGGTCATTACAAAACTAAAGTGCTTTTTTTTTGTGTGTAAAATTCTGTTTTTAAAACGGTAACAATTTTAACAATGTTATGAGCAGTGGCAGGCCAGGTTTACAACAATTCACAACAATAAACTTGAGTCTCTGACGCCAACATACATCATTTGAAAACAAGAACTTTTTGTGAACATTGTCATTTCAACAAATGTCTCTGTGTGCCCCATCCGATATTTACAGTGTTGTGGCCCTGATGCGGCATTTGTTTATGAAGGCTTTTTTGACCTTACTTTTCTCAACCGGTGTCCAACCATCCAGTGTACTACAGCGCATGACGTAAGCTGCAAGAATAAAAGAAAAGAAAGCACAAATTACAGATTGCATTGAGTAACCGCAGTTACCACAACAGTATTAACAACTTTTTTCATCCTGATACGACAAAATTCACATTGTAATATCTCTATGGATCACACATAAGGAAATGCAGCAAAACTGTGAGGACAGTGAAACAATCATAACATTTAAAGGGACACTTCACCCATTTGCATTAAGCTTTCCATTGTTAGAAACCCAGTTATACTATTGAGTGGTCATGCAACACTCTCATATTTTCTCCTGAGACGAGAGAAATCTGCTATTTACCTTTTTCACGTCCTCCTACAATGACGCAAAAATCGTCATTTTACGTCATTGTAGGAGGAAGTGTAAGAGAGGGGGATTTCTGTAAAGACTACAAGCACCATTTCAAACCCACCCATAAGGAGTTGGACCTAATGCGCTAACAGCCCTATCACAGATCAGAGCCAGTGCGTCTGATTTCACCGGCAGAAACTTTTTGAAAATATGGAGAAGGTACTGAATACGCAGACGGATGCATTATGGAGGATTGGGATTACACATAGTGTCAGACATCTTTTTTGGAAGCTAATCTAGCAGGCTCTTGTTCTGTGGAGAAAGCTGAGTAGTAACTTTAGGGGTTACCATCCTCTTTTTCCCGGACATGTCCGGCCGTCGATGTCCGGGATTCAGCTTTTGCTTTCTGCAGTCGCCATGCATTGTTTACATGTAAGTTACAGCTTTTGATTCAATCTAACTGAATTCATCCCGATTGGGGAGTCTGAATGTAGTGTTAACATGAAACAAGTGATCGGTTGATGTGCATTTTAACATTGCTAAGAAAATTCCCACTCCTCCGTGAGATATACGAGACCGGTAACTTACGTCTCACAGCTGTCGCTCATCGGTAATCACGCCACCGGCCTCGCATCGTTCTCCCGCGGCCCTCACTCGTCCTGCTCGCCACAGTAAACATGACTCGCTCCGTTCTCCCGCGGCCCTAGCCTCCTCCTGCTCGCCACAGTAAACATGACTCGCGCCGTTCTCCCGCGGCCCTCACTCGTCCTGCTCGCCACAGTAAACATGACTCGTGCCGTTCTCCCGCGGCCCTAGCCTCCTCCTGCTCGCCACAGTAAACATGACTCGTGCCGTTCTCCCGCAGCCCTCACTCGTCCTGCTCGCCACAGTAAACATGACTCGCTCCGTTCTCCTGCGGCCCTAGCCTCGTCCTGCTCGCCACAGTAAACATGACTCGCTCCGTTCTCCCGCGGCCCTAGCCTCGTCCTGCTCGCCACAGTAAACATGACTCGCTCCGTTCTCCCGCCGCCCTCAGCCTCGTCCTGCTCGCCACAGTAAACATGACTCGCGCCGTTCTCCCGCCGCCCTCAGCCTCGTCCTGCTCGCCACAGTAAACATGACTCGCACCGTTCTCCCGCCGCCCTCAGCCTCGTCCTGCTCGCCACAGTAAACATGACTCGCGCCGTTCTCCCGCAGCCCTCAGTCTCGTCCTGCTCGCCACAGTAAACATGACTCGCGTCGTTCTCCCGCGGCCCTCACTCGTCCCGCTCGCCACAGTAAACATGATGAATGGCGACTGTAGAACGCAAAAGCCGAATCCCGGACATTTTGGGCAATCTCTAAACACATTTTCGGGCAGACTCATCACGGATAATCACTAGCTTAGACTGTTGTTTACCTACTGCGCGGTTACCGGTAGGCGTGGCCTCCTAGGGCAACGAACCAAGTGCATTCTTGGAGTTGTTGTCTTTCATCCACATAAGCCAGAAATAAATTTTCTGTCTTTTCTCAGTCTAGAAAGCTCCAAATTCAAAAATAATTTCACATTTCTTCTACATAAATTACCCATTTTAAATACATTCATCTTTCCAGAGGTGAAATGACCCTTTAACATAGCTATGTGATATATGGGTATCCAACACCTCTTATTGGGTTCCCACACATTTTTTACCTATGAATTTTCACAACTTTTTCCACAAATTGTTAACAAGCACATGAGCAACATACTTACTTAGAATTGCACTGACTTTGAACTTATCCAGGACTCTCTTCCCATCTGGCACCTTTCCGTGTTTCCCAAATGCCACAGCATTCTGGCACTCCTCTGCAGTAAAGAATTCATCAAAAAGAAGATGGAACAAGCGAAGGCAGTCCTTCTTTGCGGTTGCATGGATTGCAGCCAGGTTAGTCGAGGACAAGAAGAGGCCACTTCCTGGATATAGCTCCTGCTGCCGAGATCTGCCTTTTGGAGCCCAAACACCAGCCTGAGGTTGGATCTGTTCCACTTTGTCCAGAAAACTTCTGAATGCCTCGAGGTGCTCACCACCTGTGACACAAAAGATGTATATTAACTTACAGGGACACAGCAGCATTCATAAAGTAAAAATAAATTTTAAGAGACAAGTTTTTAAAAAGTCCAAAAGATTTCATGATTGGATAAGAGTTTTACCAAATTGTTTAAAGATTTTAATATTTAGCTTAAGCATCAAATAACCCCCAATGTCCAAAGTAGTAAGACAATGTAGTAGAACTTTAAACATATACCAATATTAAAACATAATTACAATTTGATGTTGCACAATTTAATACACTAGATTATTACCCACGTTTTTTTTTACACAACTCTTCTGAATAGATATTAGGTGTGTTAGAAAAACTGTGAGAGAAAAAGAGAAGTGTTAAAAGAACAAGTAATTGCAACAGAGAGAAAAAAAAATACTTACTTATACCACACAGCACATCATGCAGTTTGGCCTTTTCCTCCACTAATTTTTCCACCTCTGTCTTGCATGCTTCGCATGGCTTCCATGATCTGTCTTCTGCTGACTCAGGCGAAATGAAGCATGGTTCTCCATATTCTGGAATTGGATCACGCTCGATGATTACAGTATCTGCAGATGAGCTCGGAGAAGTCTCATGTACAGAGGTGCTTGTCTGGCTCTGGTCCCCAAGGACAGCAGGTTTTTGTGTATTAGGACTGTGCAACATTTTGAGGAAGCTTTATTTGGCTGTAGGAACTGGTGGCTGTCTTTGCTGATCCAAATCTGCCAAAACAGGCTGCTGTTGTGTTTGGTCTGAAGGTGTGGGTAGTGCTGTGTGAGGCTGGTGATGCTTTGAATAGTGCGAAAGGCTGGAATTGTGTGGAATTGGAGACAGAGTAGTTCCATACTGGTTGAGCGACTGGACTGGTGAATGCTGGTAATGTTGTGGCGTATTTGGTGATGACTGGGAAACTGGAAGTTGGTACTGTGGCCAGGCAGTTGCATGCTGGTGCTGTGGCTGGACAGGTAGAAATGACTCTGTAGGTGGAGGCTGGTACATTGGCCAGGTTGTTGGAGGCTGAATGACATTTTGGTCCACAGTATTTGGGTGATCCTGTGCAGAGGTGGACTGGCCTGCTTGAGGTAGGAATGGAAGGTTGTAGAATCTTTGTGCAGCTGCATCTCTTTTTTTCATGTCCTTCTTTGTCGCCTTCTTGGTATCCACCATTTTGTCAGCTGTTCCAATGAAGTCTACTGTAGCATTGTAGAACTTATTGTCAGACCATCTTGCAAGTACTTTTTCTCCTGGTGTCAGATCTCTAAAGCAAGCGATGGGTTTATCATCTTTGTTTAGAATATCACAGAGATTAAAAATCTTTGCTGTGTATCCATCTTCAAAGGTCAAAAATACAAAAAGTCCTGAAAATGAACACAAAATAAACAAAAAGGAGACTGTGAGTAAATCAGTGCAGGCTAAAAATCAATCTTACTTAAACATGCTACTATATCTTTATTGTCTCATTTCTAACCCTCTTAGCAAAGCAACAAAATTACCTCTTCACTTTAGCCTTCAACTAGGATTAACTTTATTCTTTTAACACTCTCAAATTTATTCGCTCCTGCAACTCTTTGATTTATGCACTCTCTATTCTATTTTTCTATGTTTTTGATCCCTTTCATTATTTAATTATCACACATTTTATTTGTTTATTTATTTTACACATTGTCTATGAAGAGTATATGCCGCAGGAATATTTTTTTGTAAAGAACTTTGAGCTGCAATTCCTATACAAATGAAATGATTTTATCCCTTAAATTTTGAGATGATTCGCAAAATTCAGTCACTAAAATGTACAAATAAGTTGCACTCCTTTTTCATGACATTCCATTAAAAATTCCTGTAATCAATATTGTGCCAGCTACCAATATAAGGTATTTATAAAAATTCCAGGAGAACAAATACTGACGAATATTTTGGTTAGTAAAGTGTCCAAGTACCTTAAAAATAACCACTTAAACCAGTTTTAATACTTAACAAAATTAGCTAAGCCGTAGTAGTAGTAAAATAACTCAATTACCATCTTGGCTATCTCTGGGGGAGCTGTCTGGTTCATACAAACTCATCTTTTTCGGAGGGTTTCTCGCTCTTTTGGGCAGTTTTGTATTAGCTGCACTCATGCTGTAAAATAAACAAAAGTACAACACATTTAATTATTGGGGTCTCACTGCACGAGATCAAATTTTTCCAATCATACACAATTTATGTAACTTCAAGAATGTATAGGCCTCGCTGAATGTAGAAAACAATTTATTTTATTTTTTTTACATAAAGACGTTTATTGCAGAAAGCTATGGCCTTCCTAGCAAGCCAACTACAAAATATGACCAGTTTCTTCAGAGAGTATCAGAACCCGGATACACTCGCCATTTAAAATGTACCCAAATTATGTTTAAAAAAAACATGTTGCTTACCTTCTTTTGAGTCCTGCAACTGTTTTTTCCTCCATTCCGTCATACGATAATATGTCCGTCATCCGTCAACTCATACGTTAACTAACGCGCGCCTTAACCTCGTTGATTGAGCAACGCCCCTCCACTGTGAATTAACCAATGACGATGCAGCATTTGTGACTGATGGCGCTCTCTTCCAATGCTGACGTTGGGGCTGCATCATCTACAAGGTTCAAGGTTCACAGTGTTTTTGCGCCAAGTCGCCAACGGAAACTCAAAAAAGAAAACAAAGGTGGCGGTGCAGCATCTATAAGCGGTGAGTGGATACAGCGACTTTTTAAATAATAGAATAAACTTTGTGTTTTCTTTGTAATTTAAGGTTTTTGTGAGCTTTGTAAATGTACAACACATTATCTTTAGTACTTGATTTTTTATTTTTACATTAAAAAAATCAAGTTTTATTTTTATTTCAGTTAAAGGAGAACTCCGGTCAATTTTAACATTGAGCTCATGTTTTTTTTTACATTTGGAGTGCTGTCAGTACAGACAAAAACAACAAAAATCGGTGTTTCCGACACCCTGTTATCCTCTTTTTAAAATTCGCACCCTGTTGACTTCAATGGGTCAAGTTCTAAACCTGCTTTTAGCCTCTTAACATCCTTGATGTGTCATTACAAGTGCACAGCCATGTGAGTGGTGTTATTAAGAGTGAGCAAGGTGAATCTGACTGCAGTAGATGTGAAAGATATTAATAAAAATTATGATAATTCAGCCAGCTCACATACCTGTATTTACTTCCTGTTTTCGGCCTAAGTCCACAGTAACGTTAGTCCATTGTCGAGTTCGCGCGCGCGATCATTGGTAACAAAGCAACAGTGGAGACTGTCAGCAGTCAGCCGATGACGGTGCTGTGTGGTGTTCTGAGAATATCAGCTCAAATGGATAGTTCATCCGAATCAGATGTTGAACATCATTTATTTACCAATGATCGCGCGTGCGAACTCGACAATGGACTACTGTGGACTTAGGCCGAAAATAGGAAGTAAATACAGGTATGTGAGCTGGCTGAATTAACATCATTTGTATTAATATCTTTCACATCTACTGCAGTCAGATTCACCGTGCTCACTCTTAATAACACCACTGAGAGAGGCTAAAAGCAGGTTTAGAACTTGACCCATTGAAGTCAACAGGGTGCGAATTTTTAAAAGAGGATAACACGGTGTCGGAAACACCGATTTTTGTCGTTTTTGTCTGTACTGACAGCACTCCAAATGTAGAAAAACATGAGCTCAATGTTAAAATTGACCGGAGTTCTCCTTTTACGGAAATACTTCTTACACGTCCATTATTTCAGTGTCATATAGTTTTGTTTTCATTTACTACAATAACCTTACGAAACCCTAATAATGAAATGGTTAGTAAAATAAGTGATTGTCACATGCCAAGATTTTTCACTTGTGCATTCTGTACCAGCTAATAAATGTTACAACTGCGATCATTTTAATTATGATCATAATTTAGTCAACTTTATGTTAATCAATTTCTATTTAATAGGAAAGTTTGCACGTGTGTATAATTATTAATTTAATGTAACCCTTTTCAGTCTGAATAAATTTGATATATTTTGTGTCCTTTTATGAACTATCTGTACCTTTTTTTTTTTTCTGTCAACCACAGGTTATTTTCCCTGCAGCCCCAGACACCAGTCAATATTGCTCTTCCATAGAGGTTACTGATACATTTGATAGTAGGGGGGGTAAGTGTAACACTATTTAACACTGTGTATTAGACTGCACTGTCTATACCACCATCATCAAAGAAGAGCATCTTCTATATTTATGTGTGTGTGTGTGTGTGTATTACAGTTGGAGCTATATAAAAAAATCAAAAAATGGCGCAGAAGTACAACTCACGCTGGAGGAGAAAGGTGAAGAGCCAGCAAAATACTTGCAAAAGATACAGAAGAAAGGTTGGGAAATTTACATTTTTATTGTTTTTATATTGTCATCTGCAGTGATTGAATATAAGCACATTCACCCAAGTTCTGTATATACGTACCATTTGAGGTGTTACTTAACATATTTACACTCCTCTACATTTTAGGGAAAAGTAATATTTTTAAGTTTACTACACTACATTTATCTGATAACTGTAGTTTCCATTTGCTATACAGATTACATGAAGCTTCAGAGTCAAAACAGCACATTTTTTTATTAATTTACATGAATGACTTAACTGATTCAGGTCAATAACAATTAACAAATCTGATAATTGGCCAGGACATAATCAACCAACCCATACATGTAAATATTATGTAATTTACTTACACTTTTGAAACTGAAGTACATTTACTGTGATATCATATACATTAATACTTCTACTAAAGTCTTTTTCATGTGGGTAACTACCAAAGTCATATTTTAATTTTAACAACTTCCTTTTTCTGAAGTGTGACTTTCAGGTAATTTATTTAAAAAAAACATTTAGCTGCTATGGTATGTTCTTTACTCAGCTACATTTCATCAGCTCCATGGTTCTGACAATGTTCCTCAATTTTATATAACAATAAAATATTTGTTTGAAGTGACAGTCTGTTAAGATCACCTTTATATGTGGGATTAGCAAAATATTAAGAACATGTCTGATCTAGTAGTGTTCAACAGCAAAGTACAGTTTTCAAAATGGCCATCCAAGTAAATAATCACCTCTTTTAAACAGATCCAATAAAATGTTAATATTTTAATCCCCGTGAGGGGAGAATTTATTGCAGGATTTCCTACAGTATATACTGTATTGTTGTAACCTAGGTATGCCTTATAAATTTGCATGCGAGTGTTAAATATGCTTAATGTATTATCATTCTCGTTTTTCTGCAGGACACACAAGGACAGGAAAATAGAGGTAAAACATGTGCAAAAATGTAAAACAACTAACTCCATTTCATTCAGTCTCCAAGATGGCATGTAGTTTATTTATTCTGTGGAAATCGCATGTTGCAAAGCTTTACATTTTGATCGACTGGAGCGTTAAAAAAAATAAAAGTTAATGTGTCCAATAAAACACTGTTACTGAAGTGACACCTTCAAACCTCACTTGGGTTGTCAAGGGTTTACTGACAGCTCAGGTGATTATTATAACACTTTAATAGTCTAGTAATTAATTAGTAATGTGTTTAGCATAAGTATAATGAAAAATAAACATGTTGAGACTAGTAAGCCATAAATTCACCAATCAAGTAAAATCTAATTAATCAATTGATTTTTATTTTTTTTCTAGAAGCAACAAACTGGAGGTCAGACGATTGCAGCACTGAGCAAGTGACCAGATCTGCTAATTTGGAAGACTCTTCAAACACCATCCATTACGCCAACCATTCACCCCAGTGCTATGGACACACAAGTGAGATGCACTCTGGTCTTAATGTTGAATCAGAGCCTGAACAGCCTATTTACATGGATACATTTCCTGAGCACATACCTGAATTTGTTGAAGAAGGGACTTTAGATGACAATGCATTATTTGATGAAGACTTTTCAATTGATGATGACCTATCATTTGAAGACAGTTTTGAGCTTAACCAAGAGGAGGGAACAGAACTCGAAAGCTCTACAAACACTGTAGATCATCCACTTTACAGAAATGCACCAATTTCTGTTGCAGAGAGTCTTCTCCTCATAATGACTTTTGCAAACAGACACAAAATAACAGGAAAAGCTCTCAGTGATTTGCTTACATTAATATCTGTGCACTGCCCCTCTGATACACAGACTGAGTGTCTTAAAAATTTACACAAATTTAAACAGTTTTTTGATGATCCCTCCTCTCTGCTTTTGCACAAATATTGTAGCTCATGCTTCATGATTGTTGAGAGTACAGACACCCAGTGTAAAACCTGTGAAGCCAATGTGTTGATGGAGGGGTCAACCTCCTATTTCATTGAGGTTCCCATTGAAGCACAACTGAAGAGATTGTTTGCTCAGGAAGGTTTTGAAGAAAAACTTAAGTTCAGGTTTAATAGACATAAAAAGTGTCATGACAGTATTGAAGAAATATATGATGGAAAAACCTATCAGAAACTTACTACTTGCAATGGGCCTCTCAGTGATTCCAGAAACATTTCGTTAATGTGGAACACAGACGGCATACCTATTTTTAAGTCTTCAAAGTTTTCTGTTTGGCCTTTTTATTGTGTCATAAACGAGTTAAATTTTGTTGAACGCACAAAACGAGAAAACATGATATTTGCAGGTGTTTGGTTTGGGGATTCAAAGCCGTCAATGTTGACATTCCTTGAACCACTGTGTGGCACTCTGAACAAAATTGAAAGAGAAGGAATTTCTCTTCAGTTTGCAGGAGCTCAAGAACCTTTCATATGCAAAGCCTTTACCATTGCAGGAACCTGCGATTTGCCTGCAAAAGCTTTGGTACTTAATACTGTTCAATTCAATGGACATTTTGGGTGTCTAAAGTGTGAACAGCCAGGTCAAACAGTGAAGACTGGAGAGAGAGGTCATGTCCATGCCTATCCTTTCCAGAAGACAGATCCAAAAGGCCCGCCTCGTACTCACAAGGGGTTTGTAGATTATGCTAAGATGGCCTATGATTCCAACAGCGTTGTTCGTGGGGTGAAGGGACCTACGTTTCTCAGCAGACTAACAAGCTATGATTTGGTCTTGGGCACAGGTATAGACTACATGCATTCTGTACTACTGGGAGTAATGCGTCTATTGATGTTTTTGTGGTTTTCCACAGAGTTCTCTCGATGTGCATTCAGTATGGTCAGATCAATCAAAGAAGTTGACAAACGTCTCACAGAAATAAGGCCACCATATATGATTCGATTCCCTCGTTCTGTGTCTTCTCACAGGATGTTCTTTAAAGCATCTGAGTATCGGTACATTTTGCTGTTTTTCGGGCCAGTTGTATTCAGGGGCATTCTTGCAGGACTGTACTACAACCATTTCCTGCTCCTTAGTGAAGCAATCTTTATTCTTCTGATGGAGTCAATAACCCCTGCTCAAATAGATCATGCTGAGAAACTACTCTGGAATTTCTGTTCTCAAATGAGTGGACTCTATGGTGAGCGATACATGACAGCCAATTTGCACTTACTTGTCCATTTAGCTGATAGTGTGAGAGCTCTTGGACCTCTGTGGACACACTCTTGCTTTCACTTTGAAGACAAAAATGGGTACTTGCTCCGTCTTATACATGGAACCCAGAATATACCTGCCCAAATGGTAAATGCTGTAAAGACTATACAATCTCTCCATAGCATTACACAAAACATAAAGCTGAACATAGTAACTACTGAGTTTTTGGCTAGAATGACAAATAGCAGTTATCAACCAAGTAATGTTGTCAATATTGTGGCCATGTTAGGGGCATCATTCAATAGATGTCTTGAAACTGATGATATTTTTCTTCTGGAACAGTATCTTGGTCAGGCTTTACATAGTAATGTCGTCAAGGCATATAACAGAGCTCAAATAGGGAAAATAATTTACACTTCCCAGCAGTATGTCAAAACCAAAAGACGAAACAATTACACAGTGTTATTTTGTGATGGTGCGCAGATCAAATATGGACAGATTAAATTATTGTGTTCCTACAAAGAACCCAATGAAGGTCCGAATGAGATAAAACTTGCATTTTTGAATGAATTTGCAGTTGCAAGCATAAATCTTCTACAAGATACTTTGACAGGTGGAACGTGTTTCCATATTGTTAGCCTCCTGGAAGTTCCTGTGAGAAAGACAGTGGTAGGACTTGAAAGTATTTTGGGCAAGTTGATGTTCATTGATTTGTCCTCAATGCCTGGTATTGTGTTTGCTGCACATTTCCCTAACAAACTTGAAAGGGACTAAAGAAATTATAAAGTCAAAGATATGATCTTATTTTGAATGATCTTATTTTGAACAGAAGAGCTCATGATTTTTCCAACTAGTTGAAAATCCTTACTGAAAATGTAAAATATGTTGATGCACAAATAGTTTATACTGTGTTGCCATCTCAACTGTTTTATGTGGGCAAATCTATTGTCATACAAAAAGGTCACTTTGGGGCTATGAGAAGATGCATACATCTGAATATACGACATTACATTTATTAATGATATGAGTTTTTTGCAGTTAAAACATCTGAAATGTTGAAATTGCAATTTCTTTGCTCTTAAGTTACCAATAAATTACTGTTGTTATTTTACAATGTGTTGTGTGTGGTTAATACAATTATTTTACTGAATTACATGCAGTGAAATATTTCAAATCATTTATAGAAAATAATAGAAAAGAAGTTGCAGCCTAAAATAAAAGATTTACAGTTAATTTATTCATACAGTAATACATTTAAAAAAAAAAAAATCATGTGGATAATCATATGATATGAAACAACCAAGACAGTGATCCAAGTCTGAGAATTCAATGAGCACTTGTGGAAATCTCTTCCTTTGCTCTATCTGAGTTTAGCATGAGATGCATGAATTGAAGCTGGGATGAGAGTATATTGAGTTCGTGGAGAGAACTCCCTGATTTCTCTGTCTGAGATCACAGAGACACAGAAGTTGAGAAACTCTGAGCATTATATTAGAGCTTGTTGAGATCTCTTCTGAAACTTAAAAGGAGACTAAATTGAGATTTAGTGCATCTTATTGCTCCAGAGAAAAGCCTGAGACACAGGAGAAATAAACCTTTGTCTCAGTTTGGTGTCATATGGATCTCAAAGTTGTCTAGGAGAAATAAATGAAACATTTTGGAGATCTCTTTTCAGATTTTGGTTTCCTCTGGGTACAATAAGTTTTAAACAGTTGATCAATGGTATACTGTTTGTGAACATTCAGACACCCACCACACCGCTGTGGGAGGCATTTAGAAGTACATTAAAATATGAGGACGCTACATGTAAAACCTTAAAAATGTGTTGTCAATGTCTTATGATTCATTCTGGTAGAATTCACATGAAATCACTAAAAGATGCTGTTTTAACCACTCTATTATGAAAAGTAATATATATGCAGTAAAAAATGTTTAATTTTTCTTGTTTACATTTCTAATTCATGACGCTAATGCGCTAACATGCTATAAACAGCTATAATATACAGTGGTTACACTCTGTTATTGTAATATGTGATGACACTGGTACAACTGCACAGATAAGTGTTAATGTGCAGAATAAAGAAAAAAGAATGACGATAGGCTGACTTTCAACATATGTGTGAACAAGGGCGTAGATTCCAGGGAGGATAGGGGAAAGTAACCTCCCTAATAATCAAAACAATCAAGCACAACCCTCCCCCCCCCCCCCCCCCAATATTTATACATTTTGTAGAGAAATTAAACAACAAAACAAAACAAAAAATCACATGACATGGTCTTAGAAAATGTTTCTGAATGATTGTACAGATGTTGGTAAATTTGCACTAGCTCGCTAATAATTGTTGATTGATTTTGACTTACTGAACAACATAAACAGAATGAGCTGATGGCCTCAAAGTAGGTGGAGCTCCAGGTCATACTTACCGATGATGTAGTCCAATGACAGTAAGATGGTGTAAAGCAGATGGTAAGCATTTTTCCCAAAAATTTGCCCAGACGAGCTTTTACAAACCACCAAATCTAAATGATGTCACAGCTGTTCATTCTTCGAACAAAATAGTGCCCTCAGTTGACAACTGTTATAAGTAACATGTCATAAAAATGGCTTTAAGCTTCAATAATTTACTGCAACTACAATACTATGAGAATACACAACATGATTGACAGGCAGAAAGCATCATTGACCACAGACACATTTTTGTTTGCTGTTTACACGGTCTAGAGCTGTCACAGAGACAGGTGAGATATCTCAAGACACTTATTTCATTAATATCTTTCAGGGAGTGTGACATTGTTTTACACACCTTTAATAATAATAAATAGCTTACAGGACTGTAAAACAGTTCATTTTCACAGGCAAGGAAGAGGCGAGAAACCGGCTTGTTAATTAAAGGTTTAATGGGAAACTCAAAATACAAACACATAAGACAACGGACATGTCCGTGAACGATCTCTCTCTCTTGCATCGCAGTCCGCGAGTGGCCTTTGTCCCTCTTGATGGCTTAATTAGCCTAATACGGGACCGGGCATGTGTAATCACGCCCCGGTCCCGCCCTCCACCGTTCCACAAGGACCTTTAAGGTAAATATCTTGGCACACGGCTTAAGCTGTTTTTGTATCCAATACTATATTGACAGCCTAGATTCAGAACAGAATACATTTAGTAACCAAACCCAAACCATCACTGAGTGTACTATATGTTACTTTCAAATAAATGCTGCAATTTCACTGTAGACAACAGAACTTGAAGCTTAAAGGGATAGTTCACCCAAACATGAAAATTCTGTAATTATTTACTCATCAACCATCATGTTGTTCCAACACCTTATGACGTTCCTTTTTCCATGCAACAAAAAAGGAGAAGTGTACGAATGAGGTGTGGCGACCTTGGTGTGGACTCCTGTGTGTTACGGTTGTACAGAGACAGTTCCGTCTCTAAAAACTAAATTATGCCCCCCCAAAAAATTACCAAAGCGACAGTTGCGAGTGGGGTGGCCAGTGGGGTGGCCATGCTTCTGTCCATGTTGGCCACGGCCACCCCTGGCCACCCCTAGTTCCCATGCAATTTTTCCCATACAATAAAATTGAATAGTGACTGAGGCCATCATTGATAACATTCTGCCTAACATCTAACGTCAGTTTAACATGTTCAGAACAACATTAATTTTAATTTGTGTGTGAACTAACCCTATACATGTCATGCCATATTTCTAATTAAGAATTGTGTGAAAGGACCTTTCTCACTTCTTTGGTTTTCCTTTTATATATTTTTTTCTGTCCCTGTTGAGTTTGCATTGGTGAGGCGTGCGGAAGTTGCTTTTCCCACTACATTTAAGCAGGCTAGAGTAACCCCACTGCTGAAAAAACCTGCACTTAACCCCACACAGATAGAACACTACAGACCAGTCTCTCTCATCCCATTCATGGCAAAAACACTTGAAAGGGCAGTTTTCAATCAGATCTCTGCCTATCTCTCACAGAACAAGCTGCTGGATGACAATCAGTCAGGCTTCAAAAGTGGACACTCCACTGAGACTGCCCTGCTGTCTGTCACGGAGTCACTGAGACAGGCGAAAGCTGAATCCAGATCATCATTTCTGATTCTGCTGGACCTTTCTGCAGCCTTTGACACAGTCAACCATCAGATCCTTCTCTCCACCCTCTCTAAACTGGGCATCACCGGAACTGTGCTTGACTGGTTCAACTCCTATCTCTCAGGTAGGTCTTTCAAGGTAGCCTGGAGAGGTGAGGTATCCAAGCCACATCATTTACTTACTGGGGTACCTCAGGGATCAGTGCTTGGGCCACTTCTCTTCTCCATTTACACAATGTCATTAGGACCCATCATCCAGTCACATGGTTTCTCTTACCACTGCTACGCTGATGACACGCAACTTTACTTGTCTTTCCAGCCCAACGACACCACAGTGACCGCTCGATTCGCTGCCTGTCTGGCCGACATCTCAGCCTGGATGAAGGAACACCACCTGCAACTCAACCCAGCCAAGACTGAACTCCTTGTCTTTCCAGCCAGCCCTGATTTTGAACACAACATCACTGTGCAGCTGGTTCCAACTACAGTGTCGCCTTCCAAAACGGTCAGAAATCTAGGGGTAACCATTGATGACAAGCTAAATTTCACAGACCACATCTCAAAGACTGCAAGATCATGTAGATTTACACTCTGCAACATCAGGAAGATAAGACCTTTGCTCTCTGAACATGCCACACAACTGCTTGTTCAGTCACTTGTCATAACAAGACTGGACTACTGTAATGCTCTCTTTGCAGGCCTTCCTGCATGTGCTATTAGACCTCTGCAAATGATCCAGAATGCAGCAGCACGTCTGGTCTTTAATGAACCAAAGAGAGCACATGTTACACCACTCTTTGTCTCTCTCCACTGGCTGCCGGTTCATGCACGTATTAAATTCAAGGCCCTGATGCTGGCATACAGAACAATCACTGGGTCTGCTCCAGCATACCTAAAAACATTTATGCAGAGCTATGTTCCCACCAGAAGCCTGCGGTCGGCTAAGGAACGTCGCCTTGTTGTACCAAAACAAAGAGGCACCAAAACACTTTTCCGGACTTTCAGTTTTATCATTCCACGTTGGTGGAATGACCTCCCCAACTCAATCCGTGAAGCTGACTCACTCTCTATCTTCAAAAAACGGCTAAAAACACATCTTTTCCAAGAGTATTTAACCAGTCACTAAAAAAATAAAATAAAAAATTATTAACAATTCTTGTTGCACTTAAATCGGTTTTGTATACTATTCTGATGATAGTGAAACTTTGTAGTATGGCACTTTTTGTACCACTGTCTCCTTAAGATGATTCGCTTATGTTTTTCCTCTTTTGTAAGTCGCTTTGGATAAAAATGAATAAATGTAATGTAAAATGTAAATGTAAATGTAAGAAATGTGTTTCATTTGTGGGACTTACATTTTAGAATATATTTTATATCATATCGTATATCATGGTCATAGGGGGTTTATCCATCAGATAAACTAATAGAACTAAAAACTCATGTACATACATACTCACATAGATGCATGTTTTAAGAACAGAGCAGTGAGAATAGCATGGGTGGAAAATCACACTGTAAGTCATAGGCGTGTTATGTAACTGCAGGGTGGAAACTTTAAACTGTCATCTAGTATACTATTGGACTGATCGATTTGCATTGGGACTACATTCCTCACACTGATACTGTTGATGCATGAACTAGGAGCCATTACAGTGACTTTGGGAATGAAACCAAGAGGGGTCTGCAAGTATTCACCTTATCAGAATGGAATGAAAATGTTTTGTATTATGAAACAATGCATATGTGATATTTGAATGAATGTAGATTGTGCAGCGAGGGGAAAGCTAACACAAGAGCGGTAAACTTATGTTTCTCTACAAAACATATATACAGAATATGAACTATGGAAATAAATGTACTGTATATGTACAATCAGAACCAGATGTATGAAGTTAAAAAGGTAAATTGTATACAATGCAGAGCAAAATAAATTAAATGTAAACCGAACCTTTGTTTCCTGTGGGGAGGCAAAAAAGTAAGCATTATTTACAAAAGCACACAAATATTTGATCACCCAAGGCAGGGGGCCCGAGTGTTGTAATGACCCAGTCGGCAGGCTGTAGTCTGTTTATGAACACAGTATTGAAATGCCATTGAGCCCCTTGGGTCAGCCTTTGAAATGAAACAGATAAGATAATTGGCCCTAATAGAATCCAGAAAGCCGGTTCAGCAAGGCATTCCCCAGGACCTTTCTCACTTCTTTGGTTTTCCTTTATATATTTTTTTCTGTCCCTGTTGAGTTTGCATTGGTGAGGCGTGTGGAAGTTGCTTCTTAATTTAAACCAGGTCCAGTTCTTCCAGCCCCTGGAGTCTGTAGCTCACAGACCTTTTGAAGTTGCAAAAGTCTTCACCACACTGTTGGCCTTCTAATTCGTTTGCCATGGTTTCTCTAATTTGCACACTACACTGCTGACTTTATTATGAAGGATAGCAGCCGTTATATTTGCCGTGGGCATTTGTACGGTTTCGAATCCAGTGTCAAAGGTCGAGTTTATAAAAGCTGTGACTTACCAAGTTGCATAAGTTCCATCACAGAAGCAAAAGTAGTCAAAAACACTTGATCGTGATCTGGGCAACTACTTATAAAGTGTGTGAAGGCTCATAGGAAGAAAGTAGAAAGAGTCCAAAATTTCCAGGCCTTTGTCTTTTTTCAGGTGAAACTTTAAGCATGCATGTGTAGCTGGCGAAAGAAACTACAACAATGTGTGCATCAAAACTAGCATTTGTTTACATATGAAGTTATTACATCTTTACTTACTGATCACTTTGTGGGAAATAAAACCTGTTTGACATGATTGCTTTGGCTCAGCACTGTAGTAAGTGTTCATCTTAATATAATATCGAAGCTGCTATATAACCACATAAAATTGCACCAGATGTTGCAGCACCAACATGCGATATTTGCATTATTCTCCAGAAACTATTCTTTTCTGAAAAGACCAGCTAAATCTGATCACTTGCAATACCCTTGCTGGTTAGTACTGGTTTGGTTCTGGTCTAGCCGATGGACCAGCATAGCCATGTTGTTCACCAGCAGAATTTAGTTGGTGAAGTTTGACCAGGGGGGCATGTCCTGAAAGCATGAACCTTTTCCACAGTCTATTTATTTATATTCAATTTTTGATGGGAATGACAATGAGGCTGTGAAAGATAGATTTACTGTCTCTTCAATGGCTTGTTCTGTTGTCAAATATTAGATGTAATCTAGGATCTTTATCCAGCTTTAAACAGTGCATGTTACTGACGTCCCTTACAGCCTCATTTTCATTCACATCCAAAAAATCAAATATGGCGCTACTATAAATAAGGTCTATTGTTAGCCAACTATAGTTTAGTTTAACAATTTGGTATTTCACAAAACCATAGTTCCAACGAATATTTGCTAACAGCATTTTACAGTTGTGCAGTTGGAACTACAGATCTCTGCTTGTGGTTTGAAGCATAGTTTCAAGTTAGTTCCCAGTGTTTTCTTGTCAGCATTCTTAACAGTGTTTTTAAAATTTGAGAATAGCTGTTGTTTGCTACACAACTTTAGTCTTTAAAAATAGTAGTTTCTGCATCATTGTTAGTCATGTGTCTTTAGATCATGACTCGTATGACAAGTGGACTATATAATGCTCCTGAGAAAAAATAAATAAAGTAAAAATAACAGGTACACAACAATAAATCAATTACACTCATCACCTTTTTATTCAAATTAGTTTTAATTAGGGGCGTGGGTAGCTCAGCAAGCAAAGACGCTGACTGAAACTCCGAGAACTGCAAATTTGAATCCAGGGTGTGCTGAGTGAGTCAGGCTTCTAAAGCAACCAATAGGCCCAATTGCTAGGGTGGGTAGAGTCACATGAGTTACCTTCTTAGTGGTTGCTATAAGGTGGTTCTCACTCTCGGTGGGTGCGTGGTGAGTTTTGCATGGATGCCGCGGTGAATAGTGTGAGACTCCACAAGTGCTAGGTCTCAGCGGTAACACGTTCAGCAAACCATAATAAGATGATAAGATGCATGGTATGATTGTCCCAGAAGCGGAGGCCACTGAGATTCGTCCTCTGCCACCCGGATAGACGGAGTCACTGCACCACCACAAGGAATCAGAACGCATTAGGAATTGGGCATGCCAACCATTTTGTAGAATTCAGTTAGATAAGAGCTGCATTTTCATGACTGGAAATAGCTTCTCGAAAGCATTTCAAAGATGACCGCCAGTGGACTGACTTGCTAGAAAGACTTTGCTTTAGCCCTTTTGCACCCTACTATGCAGTGCAATCTATGTCATTCATCCCATTAAACATGCCATTGGATCTCTGCAGAAGTTATTACTTCGCCCCCTGCGTAATGTCATTAATGACATTATTGAACCAACATGGTTCAAATAACAGATGTGCTGATTTGCAACACAGTTACTATGGTTTCGGAAAACAGTCGTGATTAGCTAGGAAGTTTCTCCAACAATGCATCATACTGTGGAGGTTAAACGCTGAGCTATCATGGAAACACACCCCTTTATAGTTTTTCTGGTAATGCTGGTTAACCAAGGAAGTCTTGCTGGTTAAGTTAGTCAAAAAGCCTGTGGACCAGCATTCAAAACAACATATGATGGTGACCAGCAATGAGATTTTTTTTACAGCGTAAAAACATCTCTGTCCAATCTAAGCACATGATTCAAATATAGCTCTTCAATCAATCTATGTACAAATCATGCAGCTCCACACTGTTAGTGAAACTGCAAGGAAGGAGGATGGAATGGCGGTGTTTCCCTTCAAGGCTGGTAGTTTGCACTCATCCACAGCCCATGAAGAGTTAATGTGGTGTGTCGCAGGGAAAAGGCAGTAATTACTGTCCCACGCCACTGAGCAGCTCAGAATGATCCACGCTGTGGTGCAGACCACACTTTAAATGAATATCCACATTCTTTGGGCTGACTAATCAACACAATCAATGGTGCCAAGCAGTTGAGGTTTAAAACAGCGTTACGTTCCGCTGTGCCTCTTCTAGATAGTTTCCACCACTGCATAGTTTAATCTTATCAAACATGTGGCACATGCAGTCTGAAAACAACGAGGCCAGACGGCTGAATTAACATGTTTATTTCAGGCCGAATGTCCTAATGGGCACCTGTTTACCTAATGGACTTGATTTGTTCTCAAGGGATATACATTTTTTTAAAAGGTTTTATCACATGTTGGTGACATGGTGATCATCAAAGCTTTAAGATGTATTTTGAGATTTTGCTGTGTATGCTGATTATCCTGCTAAATGCGGATTATACATTGATCTCTGATTTTCTGAAATTTTGCATAGTTGTGTCAAACCTGTGAGTCACAGGACAGACCATAGTCTAAGACAACTGATTTCAGTCATAACTCGGTTTTGTATAGTATGTATAGCTACAGCATTTTGCAGGGCAGATATGCATTTCAACATACAAGCCCCATTTTACTGGTGAGGATATTTAGTTAGTACTCCAGAAATGTTTAAGATCTAAATGAGTATTTCCTGCCTGTAGAAATGTCACTCCACCAGACTTCAAGCTGTGAGAAAGAGTCAAAGGGGCAACCCAGGGGTTGACCAAACATAAGGAAGGCTGGCCAGATCCCAAAAGTGCATGCGTAACAAAATACCTACGAGCATGCAGTGGGATGCTTTGAACTTGATTTAGTACCCAGTCCCAAGTGGCTTGGTTTGCCTCACTGCAGGTTGGAGCCAGCACCCCAGGGACGCCAACATCGTGCACACATAAGTCAGAGCTTGATGTCATCTTCCATGTTACAACAAAGAGACATGAGATAAACTAACAAGGTGCACTGCAGAGATCACTCAGACTGTAGATACGGCACATAGCAAAATGATTAGTCCAGTTAAGGCCTTCTTTGCTAGCAGTCCATATATAATAAATGTCAGACTCTGAACATTACTGCATTGCATTATACATAGTCCAAATTCCGATGTCACTGTTTGATTTTTTTAAGGAAACAACTTCAAAGGTAGATTCCAAATAAGAAACAGAACCACCATGTACACAGGTCAGATCGAAACATCTTGATCTGTGAATAAAATATTATTTTCCATGTAAAATGTGTGGTAGTTTGGAAATGTCATCCAGACAAATAGTTCTTATGCAACTTCATTCCGAGTTCTTTCTGAGCTTTATTGATCTTTTAGGTGTTGTCTAAAGAATATACTGTACAGTCTATTTACTGATATTCAAACCTGCATACAGTACTGCTGCATGCAGTTTTGTACATATACTGTAAATTACTAGAAGCCCATGACATGGAATCTACACAGATACACAAAGGCCTCAGAATTATCTATTCTACAGTAAATATGCTTATCTTTTAAATTCTTGAATGTTTAATCTTATTATATTGAAACATTTTTTATTAGTTCTATACTCCAGACATAAATTCCATTTATATCGGGACAGGTTGTTATATGTTTTAATATATATATATATATATATATATTTATTTTTTTTAATTATTAATTAATTAATTAATTTCTTTTTTTTTACAGTTTCTGTTGGCCAAAACAATTGTTTGATGTTTTTGTACATTACATTATACAGATTGTTATATGAACTACGTTTCTAGAATTGTTGAACTGAGGATTCCAATTTGCAATTGGATTGTCAAATATATATATCTATATATATATATATATATATATATATATGCTTATTTTAAATGTTCACCCAAAAATTCTGTCACCATTTTCTCACCCTCGTGTTAATCTAAACCCACATGACATCTCTTTTTTTTTTGTTCACTGAAGATCATTTCATTTTAGTCAATGGGTTGACATGAGCTGTGCATTAACAGTCATTCTGCTGGAAAATAGACTGAAATGATTTAGATAATTGCCATTGATCAGAACTAATGCTGAAAGTTTTCTAGATTCCCTAGAACAATATGTAGAGCCAGGAAACAACTAAGAGACAAAGAATGGCTGAACGACTTTTTTAATTAAATTTGTATCCCTAAATGCTGAGACAATTCTAAATAAACGTTTAAAGCGTATGGTTTTAACAAAATATATTGAGAGAAGCAAAAAAATACAACAAACTTCACCCAACAACAAGTGCAAACCTGTTCTCATTCCATAAGCGGCCAATTTTGATGCTTGCGCAGAAGCCGTCTGCATGACGCCAAAGGTACCCCCTGGCGTCCTCTGGTTGTTTTTAATGAGAAAACTGTCATCAGTTATTACTATTTGAATATTATTTTATGTGCTAAACCACAATGTTTTATAATACTTATGAACATATTAGTGTGATATTACATTATACAATTATTTATAATATTATAGATCCCCTAACACAACCCCATTTCTAAACCAATTATCAACTATATAAAACATGGAAGAGACTCTTGAGTTTAGTAACAATAATTTGATTTACATTACACTATTTCTATATTTTTTTAAGCACGCAATCGCACATTTATGTCTAAATCTCACCAGTTCTCAACAACAGAAAATGTGTAACAAGCAAATAAAGTACAGTCATGATCATCTATTTCCATTGATATATAACTGGATCGCTCATGACGTCATATAAGTGAAGCCACTGCGCCGCCATATTGCTAAGCCCAAACATTCCAGTGTCCCTATTGACTTAATAGGAAATCGTCTCATTTCAGCAAGTAAACATTAGTCATTCAATCACCGATTTTTTTGTCTGAAATATGTGTGTGCATCCCTACAATGCAAACGTCCTACACATGTAATATATATTTATTTAAATTTGGGAATTGTTCCTGTTTCTTGAAAGCCAGAGTGAGTTATGTGTATCTGTATCAAACAGTATCTATCTCTAACAAACTTCATAAGCGAACAGATCAGATGAATGTTAACAAGTTCTCTGAAACTGAGGTAAGATACAAACAGACATTTTAGGAACATCGAAGTGTTTGTTCTGAGTTACTTGTTTTATGTTTTCATCAAAAAGTTCCTTGTTCTTGCGGTCACTTAAATAAGAGCGTGCACTCTCTCTCCCTCTATAATCACACACACAGTGGGCGCTCAGAGATTGAGGGAGAGACTTGCTTACTTTTTTAGGGTGAGCACTGATACACCAGATTTAAATTGCAAACAAACACGTATTTATGGCATGTATGCATCTATGACTATAGAGAGCACTTCGATATGAAAACAGGAAAATCGCAGGCATTTATGGTAATTTAGAAATCCCAGTCTGACTTTTTTAAAGTCCTTTTCAGGGGTAAGTATGTATTGTCATGTTTATGTGGTTTACGAGGACAATTTTTTAGGTTACAAACTGGTAGTTACAAGGGTATTATGCTATAAATGTGGTTTATGAGGACATATCTAGTGTCCCCATAATTTAAATAGCTTTAAAAAAAAGTATGAAACGATGTTTTATTGAAAATGTATAAATGCAGAAAGTTTTTTGTGAGGGTTAGGTTTAGGGGATATAATCTATAGTTTGTACAGTATAAAAATCATTATGTCTATGGAAAGTCCTCATAATGATAGGTAGACCAACATAGAGAATGAGGATTACTAAAGACGTGTAGGCAAAACACAAAAAATAGGGCCTGGATCACTAAAGACCCAAGGTATACTTTGAAGGGTTAAAAGAATATTCCAGAAAGTTGATTTGTAGTATAATGTTGATTTTTTCACAACAAATTATTTCAACTCGTACCCCTCCTTTTCTTAAAAAAAAAATACATTAAAAAAATTGGCACCTACAATGGAAGTGAATGGGGTAAATTTGTAGAGGGTTAAGTGGCAGAAATGTGAAGCTTATAATTTCTACAAAAGCTATTAAATTAACTCTTCTGTTAAATTCTGTGTTGTTTAAATCGTTGTTTTAGTGTTTACGGAATTACATGCATATGTTTGTCTTGTGGCTATACTAAAACAGTTGAAATATTGAGCATTTTAACATTTACGGATTGGCTCCATTCATTTCCATTGTAAGTGCCTCAGTGCCTCAGTAATTTATTTTTATTTTTTTTTAAAGAAAGGAGAAACGAGTCAAAATTAATTTTTTTTGTGGTAATTAACATTGTGCCACAAATTCTGTCAATCAAGCTTAACTTGTATTGAACCCGAAAATTAATTTAACAAGTGGAGGTCAAATGATTAAGATCCTCCTGTTTTTTTCCCTCATGCCTTGTTAGACTCAGCTACGCTTCCTGACACGCAGAGGAAGGAAAAGGGGAATCATTGTAATGCCCAAGAAACAACACATCACTTATCTTCCTCAAATAGAGGTGAAAATAGTCCTGTGTTTGAGTGCTCCGGTGGGCTCCAGGTTGAGATTAGTAGCTGTTCAGGAGTCGACCCCATAGGAGGGACAGTTAGAGCAATTAGGCTGATTGCCCTGGGCCAGAGAAAGTGGCATAGGCTGGTAAGTCTCACACATTGTTACATTGTCTATTCCTGGATGTATACAACATTTGTTAGTACCAATTTTAATTTAAGGCAAGATTAAATACTATATAAACTTCTGAGCTGGGCTGGAGAAGTTCATTAATGAGCCAATGATAATAGGTTCACTTTTTGCTCTACTTACAATAAATGTCTGGAAAGGTGCATTCATTTGACATCTATGGATATCATCAAAGTGCCCATAAAAGCTTTAAGATGTCTGAAAGAACATATGTTTATTTAACAGGGCTGTCATGAAACTGGCCATTGCAATGAGTCAGATCTTCTATGAGAGTTGACATTCAGCTCTCTTTTCTTTTGCCTGACATTTGCAATATTTCTTGCCAGAGTTGCAAAAGGCATTATGCATATAGCAGCTATGAAAATAAGTATTTTCACTATGTAGTCACTAGACATTCTTCTCCCTAACAGGTTGAATCCAGATGGGGTGTCTCACTGCCAAACAGAAGAACAAATGTGTTTCCCGGAGCAATATGGTGTAAAGTGATACAATATGACTCTTTATGAATACTTTGAATTTGATTACTTTGTCTGAGGATGCATTTACTGTAGTTTACCATGAACAAAACTCATGTGTTTATATGAACAAAAATGAGTCACTGCGGTACTAATGAATAATTGAAACCTAAATGACAGAACTTGCATGAGGAATGTTACAAATAAATGGATAATCAATTGATGTTGATAAATTAACATACAAAATACATAGAGTTTTGAGATTATGTTATGCTATCATATTTTGGGGTCTAGTTGTACTAGATGTCTTTCAGCCCAACAGGATCATTTTCTTGATTTTTTTCTTATTCTTTGTTAGCTGAGCATCCAATAAACATCACTTACTATTAACAGAAAGGTTTGAAAGCTATATGACTAGGACAAAACTACTTTAAACTTCACTTTATGTTTATACATCCTGGAAAAGACATATCCATTTATGGACAAGCAGATTGCACAAATAAACAGTTGCCTAGAAGTGAAAACTCTGCCTTTATTCCATGAAACACCACAATGGATTTGTGTACTTCTCGTGCAGCGTTCTGATTGCCTGTTTATTTTCACAGCAGCCCTCCTGAGCCAATGGATGCTGGGCCAAGCACTGTGAGGTGCCAAGTCTCTCCAGCCATTTCCTCTGTGTGACATCATTGTGTATCCCCTTGCGGCAGCATGATGCGTGTCTTGTCTGCACCCTGGGTGGCGTGTGCTAAGCATTCCATAAACATGGGGTTCAGCACTCTCTTTGTTGAATGAGTTTAAAAAGGGGGCCTTTGATGCTCTGTCACTCTCAAGCAACACTTGCAGCACTAGGCCCAATGCAACCAAAAGGTAGACCTTTTCTCATCCAAATAATGCTTAAAGATCGCAAATCTTCTCAAGTGACATTAAACTTGCTTCAACTATATCTGATTATTGTTATTATTATTATTATTATTATTATTATTATTATTATTTTTATTCAGTGATGGAACTCAAAAAGCAGGCTGGAAGGGAAATGTTTCATTCTTGAGGTTCAGTGTACCAGACTTTTAACTTTTGACAATTTAATTATTTAAGGAAGTACATCCATAATCGGTTATGAAAGAGCCATAACCAATCATATCAATAAAATGAATACATTCTTAATCTCTCATCAAAATGAAAACTGCATTTGTCCACACACATATAATTTTTTATGGTTTGCTGTTCTGACATTTTTATTGTTGTTGGGCATATTATGTTTACAACACTTGATATGGAGGTCAATTTTTTTCAGTTCCTTTTGAGGTGTGTGGCATAAGCTTACCGTTATTTTAATTGAGTTTGATCAGAAGCACTCTACATGAATTCTACAAGTTTGTTCTCATTTAAATAAAGAACCATGAACTACAATTAATTGCAATTTCATCTTTGGTGTAGTTCTAAAGGTTGACATATGGTGTGCTCTGAAAAGGGTTATATCTTTTTAACATTAATTATCAAATAAGCTTGACAACCAAACTGTTTTGCTCTTTGTTATACAGTAGCAATAGCTATTCAAAAACTTTATTCCTTTTGATCAAATCGGAAATCAGATGTCATTGGGTTGGTTTTTAAGGTGTAGGCCCTCAGTGACAGGTCCAAACTCTAACTCTGCCAAGGGCCAAACCCTAACAAAAGCATAACTGTAACCCTGCACCATGTCTCCCCTCTTATCCAAATTCACCCTGATTATTACAGTACCTCTCAATGTCATGGTCCACAATAATGTGATATCTCTTTCCTTTAAGAGTCATAGCATTTAATGTAAAGATTAGAGCAGATGTTGTTTTCAATAGGACTTTATTTATTTATTTATGAGCAAAAGAATAATAAATCACAAATGTTTTAAATTCTTAAAACAAAGATAGAAGTTTCAATACTGATCATTTGTGTGACAATCATAGTAGAGCATGTGTTTTATAAAAAAACAAACAAACAAAAAAAAGAAAAAGAAAAAGAAAAAAAATATATATATAACGTCTTACAAAAAATAAATAAGCAATGACTGACAATACAGATGACCTGGAGGAAGAAACAATTACATTAGAGAGTATAATAACAGTATAACATGCAAACAAAAATAATAGTTTTTTTAATCGAATTCTGCACATCCAGCTGGAAAAAAACGGACAAAACGTAATAAAAAACATGTGCAGTGCAGTCCACCTCTTCTGAAACACACCACGCAGGCGCATACACACACACACACACACACACACGCAATTGATATTTTTGTCATAAAAAGTATCCAAGCGGTTAGAATTATCGACACTTCCTTTACAGAGTGAATAATAATTATTTGTAGATATATTTTTTAATTATTATAATTCTGAATGTTGCACCTGTTTCCAGGTGCAGTAAAAGGTGTCAGATGTCATTATAGCGGAAAATTAGCTATTTGTCTTTCTAAGAAAACGTAAAGCTACTGTTATAGGATTTGTAGAGCCTACAGACAAACTTTTCTACAATAGAGTCAGCTGTGTAAATGAACGAGTGACCTTCAATATTTTACAATAATACAGTTTCAATTCACTGTTTAAGCTGTGTTTAAGACAAAATATGCGCCCATTTTAAGAGGATTTTGTGTGAGGTTTTTGAATGGTGTCCGTTTGCACGAAACAGAAAATCACCATTAAAAACTTTTTCAGCAAGAGTACATGAAACACTTGCTATTGTTTACTTATTATTATTATTAGTATTAATAGTATATATATATATATATATATATATATATATATATATATATATATATATATATATATATATATATATATATAAACATGCACAATTAATTTATGCAAACAGCGGCATCATGTACAGTACCTGTTCAAACAGCAATTCTACTTAGGTTTTTTATTTTATTTGGGAAACTCCCACGCTTGTTCTTCTCGAAATTGGATCCTACGGGCCGTGATTCAGGCCTTTCGAAGCAAAAATGTGAAATCACCGTGTACCTCGAATGTCCGGGGACGACCAGCGGCACATGCTTTCTCTTCTTCCAATAAAACCCATCGCTTTGTTTCTAAGATTTTCAGTATAGTCTCTTTAAAGGCGGACTTCAACATCTGAACATCTGTTCAATTCACGTGACTCTGAAACGCTAACATCTGTTCAAAATAAGTTTCATTCGTGTGCCTCTAACATCCATCTGCCAAATGCCTTACAACTGGAAATGAACTCAAACTTTGTCCTAGTTTTCTCTGGAAGTTCACTTGGATCTATATTTATAAATAAAACGAAATCTAACAATATTATTTAAACCATATTAGAGTCATGAAAAAGTTGTCTATAATAAATTATTAATTACATTAAAACAATAAAACTTAACTTCTAATATGTTTGTATGTTTCTCAAAAGGGGGTTTTAGTCATGTTATGCAGGTTAACTTTACAGTTGCTGCATGGAGGCCAGCTTCATCCATCCCACCTTCCCAAGTTCTGTTGAAGGCATCTTAAATTTCATAGACATCTGGGAATTCCATACATGCTTCAAAACCCCAATTACACACCTTCAAACGTGCACGTGTTTTTACTCCATGATTCCAAAATGCTTTCCCAGACTTCATATAAAACGAAAGGCAACTGACAGTACACTACGTGAATGTTCAAAACACACGCCGAAAACAAACAAATGATCCCGTGCAGACCTTTCTCGCGTTTAGCAAGACGAAGCACAATATGAGATGTAATACTTTAATCCATGAGATTCAATTACTACAATAATTGCTACAATCTCTTTATTATTATTACTATTATTAATGAATGAAACTTGAGAATTACATTTGAAAAAAAAAAAAAAATGAATAAAAAAAATAAAAAATAATAATAAGGGATGGTGTTCCGCTGACTGTTCCGCTGTCTTTTTCCGCACACAGTATTTTGGACAACCTTCTGGCTATACATCCATTGCAATCCCTGGGGATATGACCCCATGACGCACATGTGTATTTATGCAGAACGGTGTATTTTTGAAATGGATAATATTCAGTGTGAGAATTATTTCTAGTTGAATCCTTGAATCCAAACATCTTCCGTTGTCATCTACCCTTTGCCCATCCTCCTTTTTCTTTTTCAGATAAACTGATTGCACATTTATTATTGAAACTACATCTGAGATGCCAGTTTAGATGAATTTCAGTCAAACACCGAAAGCAATAGGCTACAGACAAAAAAATTACCGGAGCATCAGGAACAAAACAATCTTTGTGCAAACGTTAAAGACTATAAAACGTGTTCCAAATAATACAAAAGCCATTTCAGCCACATTTGCTCTCATCTGAACTAGTAGGCCTAATTTAAAGGAATGCACGACCATTCGTCGTAAAATGAGCCCATGCCTGTTTTCTTTTGATTTATTTAAGGCAGTTCATTTTTACATGTTGTATTGGTTCAAATAAACACGAGAACATTGAGGAAACCTTGATCGTTCTTGTGGTATAACACCATATGATTAGTGTTGATCAAATACCCTAAATTCTATTTTTCATTTGATCAACCAAAAAGTGCAGGCTAACTGTTTATTGTCCTTTTTAACTGTACTTTGTTATAACACAACTGAAAGAAGGGTTATGATATTTCTAAAAGCATTACAATTGTCTTCCCAAATGTAAACCATTTAGAAAATCAAACGAATTAAGCGAATTATTTTTTATTGTAATATTTCTTAAACGCTCTTCATCTTTATTAAAGAAATACACAATTATTTACAAAGGTAACACAAAATAAGAATGCATTTCGACACAGGATACATGTGCATTCATTTCAAAAATTGTGTCATCAATAAATAAATAGAATTATACTAAAACTTTATATTTTGCACAGGATTCGAACCAGAGGCTTCATTCCCCATCTTCTCATCGAGAGTCCTTGTGATGCAATTTAACTTTCTCCAAGAAAGCTTTGCATAACTGAGTTTTTATAATATAATAATAAAAATAATAAACTTGCATAAGCACACATTTCCAACATTCGTCGTCAAGGAAAAGTCCATATGCAGCGCACGCGTAACAGTCCGCTGACCATGGCCTTCTCTCGATAAAAGCCATGACCTCCCTTGGAACATTTGCCATTTCCCCTCCAGATTATGAAGGAGTGCATGTATCCAGCACTGTGTCAACGTATTTATCCACATGTGTTTAATCCAGCATGTGGATTTCACCTGAAATCATAGCATGATTTAGGCGGAAACTGTTTGCTATAATTGGCAAAACATTATTCACAAAAACCTCATTTATCCTCAAAAAACAATGCATTTTCATTCTAGTCGATTGTGGAAAATGATGTGCTACAAGGCCATACTAATATACAAATTCAACTGAATGGACATGCAAGAGCTGTCCTGAATTAATAAATTAGAAATCTTTTGAGCAATGTTCAATTATTTAGTTGCGTTGTTAATGTTATCTTTAGAGAGGTGTGTAGTGCTGAACAATAAATCCACAGTGTAAACAAATACAAACGATCTGAATTATATACAATAGCTAGTGATTTTACAGCTGGTTTCTGAATGTGTAATCTTTATTATTTACATTATTAGTGTCATTAAAGACAGACAACAGTGTGGAAGAATAAAGCATACCATTTGCATACACACACACACACACACACACACACACACACACACACACACACACACACAAAAAGTTTCCCTGCACACTAGTGAGATGCAGACATGGACCAAGCGCCCTCCATCCTCCAAACCGAGAACGCGTAGCTCAAGCGCTCGTGCGCAACATAACTACAACTTGCCATCTTGGAGTCCAGCTCGTCACTCTGTAGAACCTGATAGAGAAAATCAATGTACCTGGCTGCGAGTTTAAGCGTCTGTATTTTGCTCAGTTTATCGGACGGTAAAGTGGGGATGATTTTGCGCAAAGCTGAGAACGCCTCGTTGAGTGATTGCGTCCTCTGTCGCTCGCGCACATTCGCCATCACGCGCTGCGTCTGCAGCTCTTCAAAAGACTGAGGGCTGCTGCTGCTGCTGTTGCTGGACTTCTTCCCCTTTTTCCCTTGAGTCGAGCTATCGGAATCCTCCCCGTTTTTTCTGCTCGGCCGTCTTTTCCTCGTGGATCTCTTAGGTGGCCTGTCGGGCTCTCCGTCGCTGTTGCTGAGGCTGTCCACTGGAGACACGGGTGAACTGGTGGAGTCTCGCGCGGGCTCTTCGGGCATCTCGCTCAAGTCTGAAGGCGCGTGCGAATAATACGTTATTCCCTCATGAGGTTGAAACACAATTCCACGCGAAATGTCTATGCATCCAGGATTCCAAGTAACAAAGTTAGGTTGAAAGGGATACAGTTGTGGAGTACTTATATGCTGTTAATATGTTTGTGGGAAGCAAGATGATTGGCCAAGAAAGCTCGAGACGTGAGAAGGAGGGTGGGGGAATCTTAGAGAGAGAGAGAGAGAGAGAGAGAGAGAGAGAGAGAACTGAACTGAAAACTAGATTTTGAATCACAATTTAAATGTGGTCGGTATATTGCTATACAGTCAGTACATTAGGGATCAATATGGTATTCCTCGTGGGATTATAACCTAACATTAATTTGTTTACTGGTAATTATTTCATAAGATTTTAAATACCAGAAAACATTAAAATTTTTCCAATAATAAAATCACACCCACACAAACAATCACTAAATTGTTGTTATAACGGTTTATGAAGAAACATTTCTGACTAAGTTTACAGTTTCCACAACAAAGTGATTATTCAAGAGTGAAAGTGTTATTTTTAAATGCTGTTACAGGTTATAACCGATTAATTTTGTTCTGATAATTTTTTAATGAAACTAAAGGTCAAAGGATTTATCACAGTATATATTTGCAATGACACCACTTCAAGTTGCCCAAAAAAATTAGGCTTTGATCCTGAAGGAAACTGCTGCATCACACATCCAGATACAAAGAAAACATTATTAGAGGTATAAAGCACATTTCTCAGTTGTTTCCAAGTCTTCACTGAATTATTGTTAGATACATGCATTAATACAGATTTCATGCTGCTTTGTTTTGACTCAGAAGCAGATCTGTAAATAACATTTTACTTAACTGTTAATTAACTGTTTGTTATGATTTCTATGCCGCTTAAGCCACCACACAGGAAAAAAAGTAATTGATTATTTTCGCTTATTTTGTTGAGGCATGTGGCTTATTTTGGTCTTGTTTTTCCAAACCATTTTGCTTGTTTCTCTTGCGAGATCTGGCAACACTGCAACTGATATTTCACCCACCCATTAGTGCAGAGTGCTGTCATTTTAAAAAATAACGTTTTTAACCGTCCTATTATTTTGTTCTAACCGGTAACCTTTTGGAAAGGACTTATGAACCGGATAGAAACAAATGCTGTTTTTGCTCAGAACGAACCGAAATGAAAACATTTAGTTTTTTTGTCCCTGGTTTTGTTTACATATATTTAAATGACAAATGTTCTCCACCAGGGGTCGCGATTTCTGTTTAATCCAGTATTTGCTTCTTCCAAACTCAAAACAATGGCGTTACAAGGGCTTGAACAAGGCTATTAAAAACATTATTTATGTTAACATATTTAGTGGCTTATACATCCACGTGCATTCACAAAGATAATGTGGTCCTTTCTCATATATGCAGAGGAATAAATTAATGTGCTCTGCTTACAGTATAGCCTATTTATGATAAATGTAAGGCAGAAATGAGCTTACACGTCACTGAATGTTAAAAGTTCATACTGAGCAGCAAGACTAGCAGGCATACACAGCATTTTGTAACTCACACAGCTCACCTGAAAATTATTTAAAAAACAATTTTAAAAGCAGATTACTTGTAACTAGGGCTGTCAAGTTAAACAAATTTGCCTATACAGCAAATTTTGCTTACTGCCCCCTGCAGAAAACAGGTTGTACTCCAATCTTAAATTGTTCAAACATTATACTGTATAAGGAACATTCCTTAGTACAGTCCGGGGACATGATTACTTGAATAAATTTTTTTAACACATTATATTTTTGTATATGCCAATATGTTACATTGGCAGCCCTACTTAATATGTCCTACAGAAGAAACATCTTGTCTTATTTCTATCCTATGATGCTGTATATGATCTAAGCCAGGAGTGCCATTACAGAGTACAACACACACAGCACAGCTGAAGATCTTTCAACAGTGACTAGATTACCCTAATAACACTTGGGTCGCAGAATCTTTGGTAATGTTCAATATTCACATCTTGCATAATTTAAAGTTGTTGCACAATTTGTATTGGTCCATGTTTGGTCCAGTGTTTATGAAGTCCTGTTTAAGCTCCCTCAATCTTCCAAAAGAGGAATCCTGGATTAACATTATACATCTAACACCACTCACTTGGCATATAATCGATTTCCCTGTACATGACTGCTGAGTGAGTGAGGAGTTTGACTCACACTAAGTATGTGATGATGATTCACGCTCTGACTCAAATATAGAGAGGTCCAAGAATCTGATATTTTACAGCTCCTCCCGCTGCACAGATTGCAGGACCAGATCCAGAACTCCTCTGGAGCCAGAGTAAATCACTGATGGCTCCAGTGACTGCTTTATAATGTATCAGAAGGAACAGACTCCTCTCTTATGGCCTTTGTCTTTGTCAAGTGCTCAAACAAGCCATCATCTTTATGTAAGGCTGCACATATAATAGATCAGTGTTTTTTTTATTTAAACTGTTGTCTGTGGATTAAAACAATTATCACTGGCAAAAACCCCAGCATTGAATTAATCTACTGATTAATCAACTCATAAGTATTGATTAACAGATTGTGTTAACATTCATTTGTGATAAAGTGTTTCTGTCCCTTACAATACCAAAATTCAAAGTACCATATCAGTAAGTATTCAGTCCAACATCTTAGCTAGTGAACAGTCAACTCATTTGATTTATTATTGTCACAAAATATTCTGTTTCCCCCTGTCTTCTAGAGACACTTATGTTGAAATCACTTTCACTACATTTCCCAAGATGGACCTTTATCATCCTTATTTGTCTTCCCTCATCATTATGTTCTGCTCTTTCGTGTTACCCATTATTTTTTCATGTTCAGTTATGAGTTGTCTAGTCTCATCTATTACAGCATAGAACAATCTTAATCTTTTTGTTTACAAAGCTAAGTGTTTTGTATCATTCTTATTTTTGATGCAAATCACTTTTTTATGTACATTGTGGAATCTCTGAGTTTGTAGTTTTCGCCCTTCATCATTAAAGTACTGCATTTGGGTTCAACTAGCGGCCCTCTCTCCTTGTATATGCGTGACAGAAGACTAGACCAAAATATGAACCCAGCAGCTGAGCTCCTACGTCTCCGTCAGGGGAATCGTTCGCTGGAGGACAATGTGGCGGAGTTTTGCGAGTTGGCTGATTTGGTTGACTTTAATGATGTGGCTCTTAAGTACTTATTTAGTTTTGGACTATATGAGTAAATTAAGTCACTTATGCCTTATGGCAAAAGCCCCTGTACCCTTGCCCTGTTTCACGGCTCCTTCCTCCAGGCCTTCCATGGCTCCCTCCTCCAGGCCTTCTATGGCTCCTTCCTCCACGTGCTCCATGGCTCCTTCCTCCAGGCCCTCCATGGCTCCTTCCTCCAGGCCTTCCATGGCTCCTTACTCCAGGCCCTCCACGGATCCTTCCTCCAGGCCTTCCACGGCTCCTTCCTCCAGGCTTTCCACGGCTCCCTCCCCCAGGCCTTCAATGGCTTCTACCTCCAGGCCTTCCTTAGCCAACTAGCCAATGTCCTAGCCTGCCACAGTCAATGAGCTAGATCCTGAAGTCATGTCCATCCTAGAACCAGCTTTCATCCCAGCTCCAACCCTAGAGGAATTTTTAGGGGGCTAATATGGTCTCAGTGGTTTCTGAGCTCCCTTCAACGGAGACCACTTTCTCCCCAGCCTCGGTGGTCCTGGAGTCTTCCTTCATCAAGCCTCCCAAGGCTCCGCGAGCCTCCCACAGCTGTGCTCACAGCCGTCTGGAAGCATAAGAGAAGGGCTCCTACTCCCCTGTCGCTGCACAAGGTCAGGACCATGGAGGTCGTTCCCCCGTCGCTGCCCGTTCTCAGGACCACGGAGGTAATTTCCATGTAGCTGCCCGTGCTCAGGACCATGGCGGTCATTCCCCCATCGCTGCCCGTGCTCAGGACCACGGACGTCATTCCCCCATCATGGCCAACTGCTATTAAAGTAATTTCCCGGCCTCTGCCAGTGCACCTGACCACGAAGGAGGAGGTTGTTACCCCATCACAGCCAGCGTCTGCGGCCACGGAGGCCGTTTCCCTGCCTCTGCCAGTGCTCCTGACTCCACCCTCGGAGTCTTTCACGACTAAAATCCCTGATTGTGTTAAAATTCATTTGTGATAAAGTCTCAGTCCCATGTCAGTAAGTATTCAGTCCAAATTCTTGGCTAGCGAACAGTCAGCTCATTTCGTTTATTTCTGTCATGAACTATTCTGTGGTTTCCCCTGTCTTCTAGAGGCTCTTATGTTGAAATCACCTTCACTACATTTCCCAGGATGCACTGTTGTCATCCTCACCTGACTTCCCTCATCAATGTGTTCAGCTGTTTTGTGTTACCCATTATTTGTACTTTTTTTTTTAACCCTTCATGTTCAGTTATGAGTTGTCTTGTCTATGACAGCATACAACAATCTTCATCCTTTTGTTCAGTGTATTGTATTCTTATGGTTGGTGCTTATCTCTTGTTTATAAACACTGTGGAATCTCTAAGTTTGTAGTTTTCGACCTTCATCATTAAAGTACTGCATTTTGGGTTCAACGAGCTTCTCTATCTCCTTTTTTATGCATGACAATTACAGCTAAAAGTAGTATTCCAGTTCATTTGAGTGAAATAAGAACAAAACAATAGTCTGGCAAAATGTATGATTGATATAAATTGTACACAAAACCTGTAGGTAAATGTTTTATGTAGCTTTCAATATTACTATTCTCTCTCTCTTTTTTTTAGATACCTCATGTTTTTAGAGGGAGTAGGTTTTGCACAAAGCACATGAGAAGTGATGGTCTCCAGCACACATTCATCACTTTTTCATGATCTTCTGATAACCAGGATAATCAACCTTTATTTATTTATTTATTTATTTGAAAGGAAAAACACACGTGTAAATAATTTGTGGGTGGGTCATGCTGAATAATAGACCTCTGGAACAGTGGTGTAGTCCTACCAAAAACAGTTTTACTGTTGCCCAGTCCCTGTTCAACTGACCGGGGTGTTATTATGGACAGTATAACAGGATCATCAGAATCATTTTGACATAATCAGAATTTAAATCAAAGATACGTTTTTATCTTTTCGAGCTGGCCTACAACTAATCACAGAGCCTGTCCATGGTTGGTGCGATTATTAATATGTGCTATGATGTCTTTTTTTCCATTGGGTTGTACATGGATAGATTTATTATTGCATTACGTTATGTCCTTTTAATTATTGTTGTACAGCACAGCGGTCAACCACTTTATTGTGTATAAATAAATGATTGATTGATTCAGTGGATAAATGAGCCAATAAATGGTCTGTGATTGATATCTAGGAAACATATTTGTAAACTAATATTTATGATTTTATTTCTGTTAAATACTGGATATTTTTTAATTATATAAATTTTCTATATGTCGACACATAACAGTGTGGACATATTATGCCTGACCACATATGACTAACACCACAAAATAAAGGAAAACGTAGGAAAAACATTAGAGTTATTAACTTCAAAATAATTTTGCATAATGGCTGATGTCCATACCTTCAATGAAAGGTCATGGTATCGTGACATAACATGGCATGTCATTAATGGGTGCGTTTACTGGTATTTTAAATTCCCAGTGGTGGAAACAATTAACAAGCACTCGAACGCTGTGTGATTTTGACAAAATTATCTTGCTTCTGACAGAAAACTTGACGTCCACCGATTGTCAGTGTTCTTCCCCCATTCGTTTCTGTCAAGTGTAACGTCCGTGTAAAGCAACATCTGATATCTCATACAAATCATGCGAAAGGTGTGTGTTTCAGGTCCATTTCTCTCCATTTGTGAAACATTCTCAGCAGTTTGGGTGTGTGACACTAAAATACGGGACAAATGTTAAAAAATGTTAAAAATTAAATTAAATAAATTAAAATTAAATTAAAATTAAATTAAATTAAATTAATTAAATTAAAATTAAATTAAATGTATTTTTTCTCCTTAATTACAGGATGATTCCTTTTTTTACAGGACGTTTGGCATATTTCGTTAATTAATTTTACCTGATACTGCTTCAGCGTAAGGGTGATTCTCTCTCTCCATTCACTGTCATAATTACCTCAGTTGATGATGGCGGTGAAAACATTTGTCAGAGGCAGGGAATGGCAGAATTCAAGTGATAATGCACCAATTAAAACAAGGAATCTCCAGTTTCACAAAACAGCATCCAATACAGTTAAAGGGAAACTAACACAACAGTAGATTATGGACTTCTGAAGCTTCAAAACAAGAGTGTATAATGAGGGTATATTCATATATTGATCCATAATTCATTATACACAAATAGCCCTGCGAAATAAGATACCTGCTGTTTTCACCGAGTGTACATTGTGCTGATTTTACCCCAAACCCTGAGCATTATTTAGAGCACAGTTATTGGTTGAAGCTCTTAAGAATGGGAGAAAAAAAAGAGAGATTAATTTAATAGTTTCTTTAAGGAGTGGTGCAAGGTTCTAGATGAATAACCTGAAAGCTGTTTGTGTGAGTGCTTGGGTTGACAGTTTATTCTCATTATGATAAAGCCTTTGCCTCAATGAATGACATGATGAGAGGCAGACTCCAGACATAATATTGGCTCCTGATAGGACCTGTCTGGCTGGCAAAAGGGAGAGGATACGGGTAAAGAGATTAGAGAGGTGAGGATGAATGTAGACCGATCGAGCCTGTCTGAGGATTGGACTATGAATGAGTGCTTTCAGAATTGTGGTGGTTTTTATCTGTGGTGGTTTTTATCAGGCCTTTGGATGTGGTTGGAGAAGTGAAACAGGGTGATTTTGAGCATTAAAAATGCAGCTTGCTTTTCCCATGATGGACTAATGAGACTTGAGCCAAACCATCCAATAAAACATTTGTTGTTGAGAGACCAGTTTAAAATATAGTGCATATCAATGAATCTTCAGAATGACAAGTTGAAGAGCAGATCCAGAGTGAATAGAAGCCAAAGTGTTATAACATTGACAGAAAAGGGAACAGTATTTGATTTATTCTCTAATTCACTGAAAGGAATCAGGGACATGTTGTACTTCTGAAGTGCAACAGTAAGGAAACAATGGTATTATTTTGATTATACTTCTTTAAAGTATTAAAATGAATGAGATACAGTAAGTTAATAGGTTTGGTCTTATTGGACCAGATCTGCTTATTATGCTGCAGCAAAGTACTAAGACTTGCTACTGATAGAACACAGAGACATGCTGTGTTGATCATGTAAGACATGTTGCTGTTGCTGTACAATCAGACAGCATGCATACAATTCCCATGAAGCAGATCTAGACAAGTGCCGCTGGAGAGGAGGATGTTTTAAAGAGAAAACGTGTGTAGCTTGCCACATTGAGACCGGCTAACATGACAATTAGACAATTTAAATGTTAGACAAAGAGGGCGTATGCGAGTTGATTGGCTAACAGATTACAGGTTCAAAGGACTAAACTTAAAATGTCATTTGTACAGTTCCCATTCATGATGTCAAAAGCTAAAAATTGGTCTAGCTGTTGAAAGTTAGATATCTGTTTATCAGAGATCGAGTTTAGCATATTATGCTCTGAATGCACTTTTTCAAGAACCATTTTTACATTTAGAGACATTTAAATTTTTTTTATTAAAACTGATCATAGTCAATAAAATAAATCAGTTTGAGGCCCATCTGATCTGTTTTAATTTTTTGGATTAGACACTGTCCCATTGTTTCAATGTTCCTGGGGCCACTTAGCCAGTCCAAATCATTACTCAGGATGTCATGCTAGACCACAAATACACACGCACTCACACAAACCAACAAACACACAGGTCTGAGTGTAATACTACTCATGTTCAAACAGATAGCTCATCATGCTGATAATTCTGAGATACTAAGGCGTAAACTTTGATTCATAGTACGCTTTACTGTAAAAGTACGGTCCAGATTTGCAAAACATTTGTTTCTGCACCCCAGGAACTAACTCTAAATGTACTAACCCATTTTGTTAAGCATTGTTGACAGGGCAAGTTAACTGGGCAATGCAAATTGTATAAAGGCATTTTTGTTCCTGTGTGTGTGCTGGTTTGACCTCCATTATGGGAATGAAATTTGCCTCACAATGTAGGAAAACCTAAAAAATATTCATTGTGATGGCTAAATAAACATACAAAATTATATTTTAATGAAAATGTAAAAATGCATAAATGGCCTCTGTGAGGGTTAGGTTTAGGGGTAGGGTTAGCAGATGGAAAATATCATTAGGCCTGTATATGAACCATTACGCCAATGGAAAGTCCTCATAATAATTGGAGTACCAACATATGTTTGTGTGTGTGTGTGTGTTTGTGTGTACAAGTTTAACCTCCATTGTGGGGACAAAATGTTCCCACATGGATACTAAAACCTGAGATCACCTACCTTGTGGGGACAAGCCAGTGGTCCCCATGAGGGAAATAGCTTAGTAAACATGCTAAACAATATTTTTTTTGAAAATGTTAAAATGCAGAACGTTTTCTGTGAGGATTAGGTTTAGGGATGGGGTTAGGGTAAGGGGATAGAAATTATTGTTCGATCTGTATAAAATCCATAGAAGTCTATGGAAAGTCCCCATGATGATATAAAACAAAACATGCCTGTTTACAGTCGGGTCACTAAGAGTATAACAGCTGTGTATGGGGATGAATATGGGATGTTGGGGTAACAGACAGAGGTCGGGGGTTGTAGGCTGAGGGAGCTGCATGAGCAGGGAAGGGGACGGACGGCCTGAGCCAAAAACAACAGAGGAAGGGGACGGATGCTCCTGCTGACTCTGCAGCCAGCACTCGAGGGAAGCATAGTCAAGCGTCCTCCAACCAACACTCCTTAATGTTCACTTTGCAGCTGGGGAAAGAGAGGGATTTTGTTTAGTGGTCATGCACTGGTTGTCTGAGGCATTAAAATTTGTGTGACCCTGTTTCGATTCAAGTGGGGTACTTAGAACTGTAGACAACTGAATATTGTTCATTTTGTCAGCTTTAGGGCCTTGCATTGCACCAACAACAAATTCTGTTTAAGGTTTTTGAAGCCGGAGAGATCTCCAAAAATGTGTGGGAGCAACAACAATATCTCCTCTCTTGTCTGCACCATCACAATTTTTCCATCATGCTAAATGTTCAATTCACCTACAGGCGTCATTTTCCCAAGGAGCTACTCCTGCCTGTCAGTACACAATCACTGGCCCACTAAACAATGTTTTTCTTGGAACATTGTGCAGACAGCCACAGTTTCTTTCTTATGCACTCATTGGCAGAAATCTGTGGTGAAAACTTACTTTAGCACAAAAAAATAACCTGAATTCATGATATTTGGATGAATATCGTGTTACCTCTCAGAACTTCTGGCCGCTTGTTTGTTTAACTTTAATCAAGTGACTTAATGGCATGACTATGAAGTTAGCCCATCTCAGCCAGTGTAAGCTTCACAAGGGTGGCAGGCAATGTTAGACAGACAGATAGATAGACAGACATACAGACAGACAGACAGAAGTGGAGAAAGACAAATAGCCCAAGGAAGGCAAAGCATGAGAGACAAGCAGTTTGAGAGATACACATGGCAAGCAAGAGCAACAGGAACAGAGAGAGAAAGTCTACAATAAAGAGATGCAAAGTGAGAGAACTTTGCAACCATTCAGCACTTACCCACAGGACACTGAAAGCTGCACCCTTCCTGAATGATCTCCAGGCCACCGTTCCTGGAAACACCACTTTGAACTTTGTGCAGCCTATAGACACTTTCTCCTATTCACAGTAGATATGTAGAGATCCACAAAAGTGGGAGAGAATTATACCTGCTACTACTGCTTCTAATAGAGGGTTGGTACAAGAGTATATAAAGTGATAAATACAGTGTTAAATACCAAATTATTAAAGCAAATGGAATCTGCAAACAAACTACGCCAGAGTTTTACTCAGAACTAAGTACACTTTTCTGAGCTATTTCTTTTTACAGTGACTGTTTCAAGGTAATGTTAGTAGATGTATGAAATAAGTTCCTCTCAAGTTCACACAAGTATCCAGCGAGGAATCACAGGTGTAGTTCATCACATTACAGTCATGGTGGACATGTTCCACTAACATTTGCAAACAGCGAGTGTCACGGTATTTCACTTTGAACATTAGATCTTTTCTTTTATAATTTCAAACCTAATAAATGTATTTTGCTTTGAAATAAATTACACTTGCTCTGTATTTTTTAAATTAATGCAATGGATTTCATACATTTTTAAGTCTGCCATAAATTTTAAGTTTGTCCAAATAAAAGTGTTCTTTTATGGGTCACAGTATACTTGAAATTTGGTAGGAAATTCATCAAGTATAAATAAACATGAGACATTGTACTACATTGTAACTAATGCATAAATCCAAAAGAACTTGATTAATCTTCAAGTGATGCTCAAAGTGGTTACAAAATTGAAACTGAATTCCATAAGCTGAAGACAGCAAATTAACTAAAAAGGGTTCAGTCTTTATGAGACCTTCATCCGACTAAATAAAATGAAGTAAAAAATTGTGTGTGCAAGTTTATTTGTAAGCTCTTGCATGGGTGAATGTGTGTGTAAAAGCATGTATTTGTGTGTGCACCTGCAGTTCACGCCTATAACAGCCATCTGCTAGATATTACAGAGGTGACGGTGGGTCACTGTTTGTCTGCTGAGAAGATGACTGACACAGCACATGAGGGGTTTGTGTTAACTAGGGAGTGGCTGAGTCACTTAGACCACAACAATAATCTAGTCTGATTCATTTAGCTATATGTACATGGGGCAGGGGCACTTCATGGGGGTAGCCAAGTTAGCATCACATGACCATCTGAATAGTACTTCAGTAACTGTTGTGTTTTGGACACTCTGAATCCCAGCTTGCTGTGCATAGTGAATTTCTACAATGGCATTGGTAACTGAAAACTTCTGTGTTTGAATGATGCAGCATCCAAGCCACTAGGTGTCAATGTAAGCCACTTTGGCATATTAAAAAAATAGTGCTCCTTTAATGCAGAGATATTTCAGAAATGTCTTAATTAACTAGAATTAATCTTACAATATTTTCTATGAACATACAGAGCAGTTCATTTGCTATTTTGGTTATGTATATATATATTTTTAAATGATTTAAATATGGCAATAAATATTAATACTGGGCACATATCTCTATATTAAAACTCCCATGCACAGAAACCAATGTGAAGATTGAGATACTAAAGAGTTTTGTCCTCCAGCATAATAAATAAATTCAAATAAATAAATGCCAGCATGATTGAAACTATTAAAATTAATCTCAATTAAATGAATGAATAATGAATTTGTTAAACTATAGTCATATTAAAAAATATTTATAAGTGGATTGATAAAGTCTCCAGCTACTTTAGTTGCCTGCAGGCTTAAATAGTTAATGGTGGCATAAACTAATAACAAGGTTGCCGAAAAATGTATTATGTATTACAGAACAAGGCTTAACTGTTTAAAAGAAAAGTGCCCAAAGGGGTGTGCTACTGTGGGAAATCACCTCTAAAATGTACAGCCAATTAGCTAGTCATTAATACAGTTGGTAAGCCTCCTCTCCCACTGACCACTTCCTTGTATTTCTCTGTGTCTGTTTTCTCCATTATAGGTGGGGTTGGCAGACCTCAGCTGCAACAGTGTCAACGTGACCTGTCACAAGAGAATTCCCTTCATCTTCTCCATCTAAAACACTCCATCAGCACACATGCCGCTACCTGGTAGAGCTCTCTGTGCGAGTGGTCACATCAACAAAATCTGTGCTATGCATTATATCTACAGTAATGTGTTAGCAGAGTGTGAAAGCCAAAGGCAACTGTTATTTTTGAACTTCAGTCAATAGAAATTTCTGCCTTCAAAATCAAGTCAGTGACACCTCTGAAATGAACCACACAACGACATACTGTATGAATTTCCAAATATCTTCTGCCAGAGCGATGAGCCAGCAAACGATGTGAGAGGACTACTTCCTGTCTCCACTGGTTTCCTCCAAATACTTACTCATATTGGGACTGCTTTGTGGTTTAATACACAGAGAGGCAGTTATGGAGAGAACATCCCCTCCACTGCAGGTTACCCTAAATTCTCAGTGGCTCTGGGAGGGGAGCAAAGAGATGATTTACACAGCTCATCCCTCATGCACTGCCAACTGTGAGTCACAAAATCTTTGCTAGTATGAGTCAGTGGAACAAGGTCGCTGCTCATCCAGCAAATGTGGAGAGTGACCAGCGAGAGAAAAGAACAGACTGATTTAAAGAAATTTTGTTCCAGCTGATTGAGCAAGTTTTCCTCAGACAAATGTCCATAAAACATTTTCAAGAACAGGGTGTGTTTGTATTTATCCAAGATAAAATGGGAAAGTTTTAAAATGTTAGGAATATGAATAGGCTATTGGGAACCTTACGACATTTGCAACAAAACTGTTAAAGAAATATTCTGGGTTCAGTACAACTTAAAGGAATAGTTCACTTATAAATGAAAATTCTGGCATTATTTTCTCAGCCTTACTGTAGGCCTATGCCACTTCGATAGAATTTCTTTTTAATTTAAAGAAATATTCTGGATTCAATGCAAGTTAAGCTCAATCAACAGCATTTGAGACTTAATGATGACCAATAACCATTTTTTTTATTTTTTTTTATTTTGGCTCATCCCTCCTTTAAAAAAAAAAAAAACAAAGCAAAAATGTAGGTTAAAGTGAGGCAGTTACAATGGAAGTTAATGGGGCCAATTTTTGGAGGGTTTAAAGGCAGAAATGTGAAGCTAATAATTGCTAAAATCACTTACATTAATTTTTCTGTTAAAAACCATGTATTATTTGAGTAATGAATTTGTTTAAATCGTAATTATTTCAATCATTTGATGGTTTTAGGGTTTGTTGTCATATATCGTCGTGACAACGAAGTTGTAAAATAGTCTATAACTTAACACAGAAAAGATTAGTAATTGTTTTCAAACTAAAATCATGTTAACACTAGGGCTGTTAAACAATTAACATTTTTAATTGCGATTAATCGCATGTTTTCTTGTAGTTAATCATGATTAATCGCAGCATCTCATGAGTGGCCAAACAATGCTTCATTCAGATGTATTTATAGTTTTTCAGTCTTTTACACACAACCTACATTATCAACAGAGTTGAGGTACAACAGAAAACGAACACAGCTCAATATATATATATATATGGCAGACTGGCCATCGGGAGAACCAAACGGGTTCGGCTGCTAACAGTCCGGGATAAGCGACCATGAGCAGCCGCGTTATGCAGAACGGACCACAAAACGGCGCCGCGATAGGCAGAGAAGGACAGCAAACAGTTAAATAAACATATCCAAAATTGCAAAAATGTATGAATCTGTGCGGCCAATATTTCTAATGTGTAAACTTTTATGAATGAAAATATGCACGTTGTGATTTCAGATCGGATGGGCGTGGTCTCCATTCGTTTGAGGTCTCTGTTAATTGTGCACATCTGGAGCTTATCAAGTGTAATATTAACTAAGATACAACATCATATACATTTTCCAGTTCTTGAAATGTCTGTTAATGTATCACACGATTCACACGTGATTCATGTATTATTTATAGCCTAAACCTGAGCGTGATGTTTGTCTATCCAGCTCTTAAATTTGACAACATTTATATCCACATGAGTGATTAAGGTAATTATCTGGTGAAGACTTTATTCAGAAAAAAGGTCAAATGCTCCATAAAGTTTGAAATTCTCCATAGAATATTTATTAGGAATATTCCTCCTTAAAGCAAAGAAACTGAAACATGCTCTGTCTTTTTTCTTCTTCTTTAAACTGTGCTAAATCTGTGAATGTTAAGTGTTCTTGAACTCTAGTAAGGCACTATATAATTGTTACATTATTATTGTTTTTATTATTATTATTGTTGTTATTAATACTATTATTATTATTTAACTAAATAATGGTGTCCTATCTTAAAAATTCCTGATAGATTTACAGGACTTTCACCTGTTTGTTAACTATATTGATTTTATTTTAATTTATTTTAATGTTTGAATTGTATTTATTATTCATTGCAGAATGTATGTTTGATATTTCACATTTTGCTGGACATCTCCTGCTGATATACATGCACAGACAAATGAAAATTCCGTTTCATGCAGATATTAATATCAGAAATACCAGGAGAATCCAAATTTAACAACATATTCCACAGTTAATGTAGCCAACAAATTAAGCTTCATCTGGTAAGAAAAAAGAACAAGAATAATGTTTTTTTTTTAAAAATAATAATTGTATAATAATAATAATAATAATAATTATTATTATTAGACTATTATTATGAAAAAGCATATACAAGGCATATTTTAGGAATATAAACTATAAATGTAAGAGTAACACTTAAAAATGTGCGTTTAAGCCCCATCCACACCCTGTTCTATCCAAATACAGAGACAAATACAGTTAATTTTGTCATATGAACAAATACAGGTAAAAAATACAGATAATGGCTTCACTGCAAACTCCTACTGTGTAAATTCATTAACATCTCCTTTTAGACCCCTTTCACCCTGTTCAGTGGGATTAAATGTGCTAATGACTTCCAGCATCTTCTGCAATTCTACAATCAAATGCAATGCAATCAAACACACTATTATGCAGATACACTGTGACAGAACCTTGGAGACTATGTGCAGCAGGGTTTTCATTAGCTGGAAATGTCAAACAAATGTAAAAATAGTTTGAACTGCACTGCCATGGAGGACTTTCCTGACAGTTTGCGAAATTCAAAAGCAGCCTGCATTATTCCTGTCTCGCGTGCCAGTATAAAACTCTTCCTTTATTGCATCGGCTGTTGAACAGGTGAGTAGATCTCAACGGGAGAATTAATACATTATAACATGTAAACAAACAACATAAAAGAATGGCTCGCACCTATTTGGGGTGATTTGATCAGAAGTGGACAAGACACATCACTGTTAAAACTGGTCATATTATGCTTCTTTTTTTGGACCACTTGTGTTTGGATTTCGCGTGAGATACTGTTATAATGGCACATTAATCATTAGCCCTATGTCAGTGTATTATTGCATGATATAGCGCAAAAAGATCAAAAGAAGAAAAAGAAAGCGCTTATAATGCGCACCGTTTCTCTTAATTATACTTGCATTTAATCTAAGCACAAACATGATATTATGAGCAGAATTCAATAAAGTAATTTAGTCATTTAAATAACAGAGCTTCAAATGTGTGTTTTTAGAGATGAGATTAACAGATTTTTTCCAGTTTTATCTGGAAAAATGTATCATACCAGGACATGTTGGCCAGCACTAAAACTCAGGTACGCAGTGCAAGGCAGGTGTTTAAATGGCCACTGCATTCATGTTATGAGAACTATTTAACTGTGTTCTTTGTGTGCCTCCTCATTTGCGTCCTCCCAGCAGGTGGTGCCCTAGGCGACAGCCTAGTTCGCCTATGGCTACAGCCCTGACCATAACCCATATTTGTGCTTTTCTAAAGAAAAGGAGGGGCAAGACAAAATTAAGTTTTGTGTAATCAGTTTTATTCCACAAATGCTGTTGTTTGAGCTTAAATTTTATTGAACACAACATTCCTTTAAGCTCAATCGCCAGCTTAATAAAATACAAAAAAAATACAACAATTTCTTTTTTTTTTTTAGAGCAAGTGGTTTTTCTAAAAATGTATGTCCACATATGTGGACAGTGGGACTAAGTTGTGAAATTTTAAATGATACCAAGCTATAAAAAGATTTTGTTTATCAAACTGTCTATTATGTTTTCAAGAGTATTGGTTATTCATGTTTTTGAGATGCTACAGACATCACAGCTGATTTTTTTATGTGTATTGGGAAAAGCACAAACTAAAACTATACAAATAGTTATTTGACTTGATTTTACTTTTATGTTACAATGTTTTTTTTTCTACTTTGGCAACAAAATCAAAATTTTCTCTCTTTGCAAACAAACAAGTGATAGTCAGTGCTGAAGCATTTTACCAATCAGAAATTAGCACCATTATTTCAGATAAAAGTAATGGCCAGCATCGTCCAATCACTACCGACCATGTTTAAAATAGGATTATACATTATAACGTCTAGATCTAAGTACTGATTACCATTGTCCCATGACTGCCAAACATGTTGGGTGGTTCAAAAATCATCTGCAGCCTGAAATGGAACTTCTGATAGGAAGTTTGGATTTAATGCACTTGGCTTCATAGGAAAGCTAAGATGTTCTCTTGCTTTCTTTTTTGTGTATATCTTAACCTAAAGTGTGCTGTCTGTCTGCACTGGTCTCAGAACAGTTCGAAATGCACTGTATTTTCAGCTTAACTCCATATACAGTAGGTCAAGGTCAAGGTTCATTTATTTATAGAGCACATTTAAAAACAACAATTGTTTACATGCTCTACATGGGCAAATTAAACAATGAATTAAGGGGAAATAAAAAGATTGACATTAAATACAATAAGGAACATAATATACATTTATACAAAAGCCAAAGAATATAGATATGTCTTCAGACCTGATTTAAATATGTGAAGAGTAGGAGCGGATCTAATGTCCAGAGGTATGTTATTCCATAGTCTAGGACTGACTATGGATAAGACACGATCCCCTTTAAACTTTAAGCAGTAAATCCTCTGAAATCCTCTGAAAGCAACTTTTTTTTTCTCAATGTGAAAATACACAGTACATTTTGGATTTCGAATGATAACCTTGTGCTATTGTACACATTAGTGTACATTGTGTTTAGCAGCACGACATTTCATAACAATTAGCACATATTAAAAAGGAATATCGGATGAAAGTAGAGACTAATCTTTTGACTCAAACAGGTTTTAATGTAAAAACATAATTTAGTTTCTTATCATGTATTTTTGTTGCCGTTTATCCCAAAGACAAACTCAATTGTGATCAGCTCCATGCTGTTTTGTCACACGACCGTCGAACGTTTAACCTTTTACTGACAGACCAGAATCTGTTTCAGAAGATCCTTCAAAAATGATCCTTTTGTATCCCACAGAAACAATAACAGCATGCTTAATGCAAACAGTGTCAGAGTTTTCATTTCTGGGTGTACTGATTCTTTAAGGCTTCTATTGTAAGTAGAATGAGCCCAAATTATTTATGTGGTAACATAAGAGAGCATGCCACAGATACTCTTGTATTTAGCCTGAAATATTCCTTTAAGAGTGAAACTTTGTTCAGTTTTCTTCTGTACACAATTTTGTTCTGATCAACCACATGAAATCCTTCTTGTCACACCTCATTATCAGAATTTAATGAGCATTACAAACAGAACTAGAGAAGAAAACATTGCGTAGGGATGGCCACAGCTGTGTAGACACTGGAAACAGCAAGCCCATAATTTGTTTTGTTTTTTATTTGTAACTGTTTTATTTTTTCCACGTTCACATCATCAGTCTGAAAATTATTAGAGACTTTTCAGAGTAGAGGGGGAGGTGGCCAGAGATCACATTTCTTTTACATGGGATATTAATACAGAAGCTAATGTATTGTGTGTTAAACGACTTAGTGCCCCAGTATATATCATGGGAATTAACCAAATGAAGTTCTATATACCCATAGGACAAAGGAATGCTTCTGTTTATAACAATGATTTGTGGATGGTTCATTGGCTGTCAGCTTCAGAGACACAAAGTGGTAGACTTGGGAAAAGGGGCAGCAGGGGCTGCTTACACAGCGCCCTCTAGGATCCTCACAGTTGCAGAGACAGCATTCAGATATTTCAGATATATATTTTATATATATATAAAACAGTAAAGGAATAACTAAGTCCCACTTAAAGGGACAGTTAACCCAAACATTACATTTCTGTTATCATTTACTCACCTTTATGTCGTTCAAAACCCAAAACCAGTATGACAGACTTTGTTCAGGGAAACACAAATGATGTTAGACCGAATGATCAGCTACAGTCACCATTCACTTTCATTTTAAGGAAAAAGGTTTTGTGTGCCAAGAAAACAACATACTTTGTTTTCTCAAAAATATTTATTTGCATGTATTTAATATATATTTTATGTTTAAGTTAAGATAATTATTGTATTGATCTAGTATGAGTCTCTATTACAACTTATTAAAGCTAAACATACAAACACAATATAACAGGCCTATTTTTTGATGATCTTCCTAATTGCCTCTGTTGATATATACACGTGTACAGGATTCCCTGATTGTATTCTGCTGTTAGGCACTCGATGCTCCACTCCAGTGAGCATGCTGACACATTTCACCAGCAGGTGTCGCTGTTGTTTTGTGAATTCAAAAGAATATTCGCAGCCATTCACGGTTTCCATCACTTGTCCTCTGGCATTCAGATGTGACTTCACAGGGTGCTTCTAAAACGGAAGGCTGCAGCCTAGTTAGGCTGTAGGCAGACTTCTCCTCAGCATTCAGCGCTAGAATGAGACGGTCTAGTAAGTGTGCATTGCCAGGGCCGCATTAATGCACAGGCATACCTGGGCTCAAGCCCAGACCTGTGCCCGTGGCAGGAGAAGGAACCGAACTTCCTGGGGCAGCCTTCCAAGTGTCCTCACATTTGAGACAGCCATCAACGATGCTTGATGATGTTGCAGCCAAGATGTCCAGCCTAACGAGTCCTTCCGATTGAGAAGCACCCACTGAGTTTCTGATCCCTTTTTTTTTAATTTTTTTTTTTATTATGAGTCAATCTGATGAGACCAGAACACAGATCCGAAGATTGGGAGCTTTATGGTAGCGAGGTGCTCCTGTTGTGCATGGTATCAGGAGGGCTACACTTCTCTCGAACATCCTGACAGGCCAGAGAAAACAGTCAGTGTAATCAACTCTCTCCCTGTCTCATAAATATATCATATATGTGTGTGTGTGTGTGTGTGTCATATATATATATATATATATATATATATATATATATATATATATATATATATATATATATATGAGTGTGTATACAATCTTTTTTTAAATGGCTCAACTGAGGAATAACTTTTGCATCATTTGTTTGCAGATGCCACTTGTTTATTTTCTAATCTAAAGCAATGACATTCAAGAACCCTGTTGGGAACCACAGTATATTTGATTGTTCAGAGGTCAGTGTTCACACCTGACTTCATCCAGTTACAGTTCACATACGTCTGGATTGTATTAATTTACCCATTAATGTGTCACTGATCACCAAGTCAGGAAAGAAGTAGACTCACTTCACCAAATAGGACACTGTACAATGCAAAAACAAATCCTTTAGTATTACAACTTAAGCATTAGAGTAACTCCTGTCTCATGGGTTTAGAGAGGCAATCTGAACTTCACTAGGCTGATCAGTTTTACAAGCCAAATCCTAGTGCATTTCAAATAAAGTTACAACACAATAAAAGCAATAATGAATTATCAGTCCCTAGGCTATCAGTTACAATTGACCTACAGACACCGACTTCACCTTCTCAGTCATCTCCACAGAATGATGCAGGGACAAATCCCTTTCCAGAAACAATCTTTTCTGCTCACAGCTGGCGAGTCTGCAGGTGAGCCAGGTGGAGAGGGTGCAGCCAAAGATGCCCAGACTGGCCAGGCAGAGGAAGGCCAGGTGTAGAGAGTATAAACTGTCCACTTTTTTCACCATCGCCCGCACAAACTGCACATTGAGAATTCCCCCAATAAGTCCACATATGCAACAGGCTGAAAATAGGATCATCTGTGAGGTGAAGTAGGAAACAACAGGTGTAAGATAACAATTAAATAAAAAAGTGTCTAATTACAAGATAGTATCACAAGAGGGATAAAGTAGGAACTATAGACAATGTTTACAATTGGCTTGCAATGGCTGTTATGTCTGTAAATATGTGTATAGATTAGAAAATACATATTTATATTATTGCTACTTGTATCACTCTTACAGTCAGTCCAGTCCTCTTCTTGGCACACAGTATCCCACAAAGTCCACAGACAAGAAACTGTGAAAGATACTGTAGATCTATTACTGGATCTAAATCAAACCTAGCTGGACCAGCACAGAATGAAATTTCACATTGCATTGGATTTTGTGAAGATAAACAATTTGAATCAGGCTGATTCACTCCATGCTAATATTTAGAACAATTATTGTCAATAATATTTTATTTTTATTATAAACAGCAATTTTAAAGATGATTGTGTGAGTTAGAATGTATATGGATTCCAGATCATTGTAGTCAGCAGTATAAAAAAAGGTATTTAAAAAGTGCATTACAATTATTATACAGATACACTGTACATTCTGTATAGATTTATTTGTATAATTTGAAGTAGAGCATTTAAACAAATATCTGGCCCTTAAATGATAAATGTGTCTTTACATGTACTTAAAAAACAATATATATGTCAATTGCTTTATTTGACATACTGAGCAAAATACAGCACATCATATAGGAACATTATTTCTGCATTTATATTTATATTAGTAAGATTCAGTTTCTGCTGTGATATCTACTGATAAATGGTCATTTAAACCTCTTGCAGAAGTTGCAATAAACAAGTCTCTTACACACACGCCACTCCATATCGGTGTAGAGTAGGAGGTTTGGCTCTTCTGCGCCCACAAGACTCGTCTGATCCCCAGCATGCCCAGAGTGATGCTGGACAACCCGAGTCCCATATTAAAGACAGAGAGTACCAGCAAAGTCCAAACAAGCGCTCGCTTGGTGCACATGCTCCTGCGGGCATCATTCCTCAGATTGTGAAAAAGAATCAAAGGGAAAGAATCCCTCTCTCACCTCACTAAACAGTTATTACAGATTTTCTTGTACTCATTCCTGAGCTTTTGAGTTTGAAGTTATTACAAAGCTTTCCCTTTTTCATGTGTTTTACAAGAACTGTTACTGTTCGTCAGAAATAAGAAAAAACAAAAATCTTTTACAAATCCATGTGCTGCATCTTTCATTCATTGGATATAAATGCACGTTTCTCTGATTTCAGTTCTCTTATAGGCGGTTTGTGATATGGCCAAACATGTCACATGACTTCACCTTTAACATGCAAATCATGAACACACAGCTGAATAGTTTAAGGTCAGAGGAGGCCTACTTCTAGTGTACTCACAGATGTCTTGAATTCTTATGTCATACATTTCAATAGTTCTAAATACAACCTATTGTTGCCTTAGCTTTAACTTAATAGCCCTTAGTGGCAACATGACTGCTGGAGGTGTCATGCAGCGCAATATCATTGTTTCTATATGATAAAGGTATTATGTATGATTAACGTTTTACGAGGGCCAAATTACTTTGGAGATATGATAACACAGTCTATGCTTACTGTGCACAGGATATGACTATGAGCCAATATATTAATTTAATAAAAATCATCTTATAAAAATCTGATTCTTAAATAGATTGGTGGGGGGAATGTATCTATTCTTAGCTCCCATTCTCTGTATTACATAAACTCCAGATAAATGGCCAACTAACCAAGCTGATGTGCTCATATTCCCCTCACTGCTCAGCCACACTCTGCGTGTGATCCAGTGAAAGGGTCCTGCAACAAAGGCAGTCACATCCCATTATTCTCACTTTGTTGTGCCTCAGTGCTTGGGAAAAAAGGGGCTCTGATACTTCTGAGAATGGCTACTCATGTGCTGCTCTACCTCCAGGCACTTCTCATTCAGATCTGAGATCTGCAGCACAGGACGAGATCCCTCAGCCTGAAAAACCTTCATTACAAATGTATTAAATCGTTCTACTGCAGTTTTAAGACCAAACAAGCAAACAGAAACAGAGTTAGATAACCAAGTATGTATAAACAAGCGGAGTCATACATATCATAATTATGAGTTATGAGAACATAAATAACCAAGCAAAGTTGTATCTTCTGACAGGGAGAGTGTTCCACAACAGCAATTAAGTCCCTCAATAAAGTATATAGTGCAATGAAGGGCAGCCATTAGATTATTTTTAGACTGTTTGATCTGAGTATTGGGAGCAGATGGCCTAGGTGCATTAAATTACAGTACGCTTATCCACTGGTAAAAAAAAAAGTGCTCTTGCCAGTGTTCATAGTGTATTTGCTTAAATTTGGCTTTATTCATATTTTTTTAGGACTTAAATGCATTATATTTAGTCTAAGATTTGCAATAGTTTGATTATTCAGGCCTAACAGTTGCTGTGGTTGATAGGCCATTGCTATTATCCTCTGGCTGATTTCTAGTTGGTACTAGGGTATTTTGGCTGGTTACTAGGCATTTCTAGGGTCCTCTGGCCAATTTCTAGCCATTGGCATTCTGTCTAGTTTGTAAACAGATGGACAGACAGACAGAAAGACAATTGGAATTTGAAATCACAAACATTCTGTGACATCTTTGCCTGTTTAAACATTCCGTAAATGTAATTCTATGGGATTTTTTGGATTTTAAATTGCTTGCTACAGGAAAAGTGTAAGTCAGAACCAAGTTTGGTCTGTGCCAAGTTTGGTGGATGTAGCTTAAAAGCTTTAGTTACTATTGACAATTTTGGTCTTGGTTTAGGGATTTTGAAAAAACCCTAAACCATGTCTGTAGAATAACAGTATGTTGGCAACATTATAATGATTGCCTAACAGAGATGTGGGAGCTTCCCAGGCACACTGAAGGCACACGTTCTAAATTCTAAAAGTCTTTTACTGCTCTATCCCAGTGATTCCCAACCGGGGGTACGTACGAAATTTCCAGGCGAAAACTCTAGTTTAAGTAAAAATATTTTGCATGATGAGAGTAAAGGTTTAGTTTCACTTATCCTGTGTAATGTGTGTTCAAAATGAGACCTTGTAATCCATTTGTCATTTAATAATGTCTCTTTTAATACCCTTTCTGTTCTTTACAGTTTGTTGATCAAAAACAACAAAAAATTAAACAAATTAAAGTAATCAAAGACAGGGATGCTCTAAAGAAACTGTGTGCATTCTCATCAAAAATGGTTGGGAAACAGTTCTCTATCCTTTTTTTATGGTAACACAAGCCTATTGTGGTACAAGAACACAACAATAACTGCACTAAACTTGAGGTCATCGTATAGAAGCCCAGCAATGTGAGGTTTGCAAGGTTTCCCTGTTTGTGCCTCTGAAGTGTGAAGCCAGTGTGTTTTCCGCTCATTACCCTGGTCTTCCTCATTAATGCGTGGTGTCACATGCAGCATGTTGTCCTGCAGTTTGCTCTAAACCAAAGTCTCTTTTAAGCAGCAATATTTTCTATGTAAAAAAGTGGCATAAATTTACAGCTTTGGTCTACTTGAACAGGCAAATCTCCAAAAAGGTGATCAAGATTACGATCAAAGAACACATTTAAAAACAGTAGTAAAATCTGACAACAATGGTATCATAATTGTGCTTCTTTAACTTAAATCACAAAAAAATTAAATTTCAGGTTGGTTCAGCTAATACTCATCTGTGTTCTCGAGTTGACTGACAGTCAATGTCTGTATCTAAAAGTTGATTGGCTCTATTGACTGTGAAGTTTGACTTTCTTTTCTACATCTGTTGGACGTTTCAATTTCTCCAATTCATTTTAATACCAGTAATAAACTCTTCTCTAAACCAAATACACATACAGCTTGCCCACACAACATTTAGAATGGAGAGTAAACTCTTACACCTCAAACTTTTCTGTGAAGTTTTACACTTTGTTGGATTGTTGTGCCAAAACACTGATCTAAACACTGATCTAAGTTATGCTTAATAAGGATATAGGCTAAAGAGGTGTTACTGTATTGTTCATAAGAACTGAGAAAAGTACCTCATAACTACTATCATAAAATATGGTAGCATGCACTGGGAGACAAATTGGGGCAGAAAAGCTTGGTCCAGCCCCGATCATATTTTTGAGGTTCATGTGGAAAAAAAACAAAACCACACCTTGAATTTGGACCCACCTGGCCCATACCTGACAAGATTTAAGTGTGGCAAAATCACTTTTGCCACACTTAACTTTGTTGCCATGATGATTTAATGTCAACAAACCTTAAAACAGCTTTAAAAAGGCAGATTTAAACAACTTTACAGCTCAAATAATACACAAGTTTTAACAGAATAATTGAGATTGCTTTTATAAAATTAGAAGCTTCAGATTTCTGCCTTTTAACCTTTCAAAATTGGCTCCATTAACCTCCATTGTAAGTGCCTCACTTTAAACTAGATGTATTTATTTATTTGTTTTAAAGAAAAGGAGGGACAATTCAAAATTAATGTTTGTGTTAATCAACATTATGTCAAATGCTGTCATTTGAGCATAACTTGTATTGAACATGGAATATTTCTTTAAATCTCTTGGCCCCCTTTTTTGGACAACCCATTTGGTCAAAAAGACTTAAAGCATTGAATGCTTCATGAAGCACTAATTAATCTACATGAAACAGCTTTTACACCATGCAACAGTTAAACAATTGAATTCAGAACCATTTATCGTGGTCATACGAAGACACACATTTTTCTCTGAGATAAAAAGTAGGGGTTGGTGAGCTGCATCAGAACTCTCCCTACAGAATGTGAATTGACATTTTGTCTATTTTTGTTATCCAATAACCCCAGAAGCAGGTTGAAATGTAATCTGACCAGGCTTGTCATCACAGAGAATCACTGTGACTTAGGAAATTAATGATTATCCTCACCTCAAAACCCATGATCCAGCACAAACTATCAGAATCCTTTTCACAGATTAAAAAAGAAAATGCTGTTGTTGTGAGTACATGACCTTTCAATGTTGTAAATGGGAGGCAAGTATAATTGTTGATTTAAGATGGGCCAGGTTTCAAAGCATAGTATAATGGTCTTCATTTTTCTTTTTTTCTTAGTGAGAACTGCAAACCCTCAAAAGCAACGTAACTAGCATGGGAGCAGGCCGTGCCAGCCGTGGCCTTTTCTCTCTATGTTTTCTCTCCACAGAGTATTAGATCTGGCTGGGGCCATCTAACGCTATTATACGAATTGGGGAAGGTGTCCTTTTCCATTCCTATTCTTTCAGGGGGAAAATACGATGCACAGTGGTAGGTCCTGCCTCAAAGGGGAGGAGCTCTACAAAAATGGCGGCCGGGGCAGAGAGGGCTCTGCCCAAGGGAGACACGGGTCTGCTGACAGGGAGACCATATTGTGGAAAATACATCATAGGGGGTTACCTGCGTAATCGCCACATATGGAGCACCTATCCCAGTACAGGGCATCTTAGTACCCATAGTGGGTCTGGCTACGAACTCCTCTGCTGAATCCGTGAGCCCCAGGGCTAGGGAGGAATGACATCCAGGGTCCAAGACTTCAAGAACTCACTAGTGGTAAAATCACACGTTTTCTCCTCAGGGGAGGGGAAAGGCACTGTACGCAAGCAATACACCCAGCCAGTTGTTCCGTATTACCAAATGCCCAAGAGGATGCCACACTCCTAGTAGAGTGTGCTCGTATTCGCAAAGGGGCGGGCACGGCCTGGGCCTGGTATGCCAGAGTGATGGTATCAACGATCCAGTGGGCAAGCCTCTGTTTGGAGACAGCATTCCCTTACTGCTGTATGCCGAAGCAGACAAAGAGCTGCCCAGAGCGTCTAAAGCTCTGCGTGCGATCCAAGTAGGTGCGCAAAGCATGCACCGGACACAACAACGACAGTGTTGGGTCTGCCTCCTCCCGGGGCAGCGCTTGCAGGCTCACCACCTGATCCCTGAAGGGGGTTGTGGGAACCTTATGCTCATAGCTTATGCTCATACCTTGATTATCACATTGCAGTGATTACATCCATACGAGCAAACAGAGAAGTAAGTCTGAAGTAAGTTTGGAGCAGAAGAAATAGAAACAAACCTTGCGTAAATTGTCATCTTTACACTAAGCTAAAATGCTATTTCTAGCTATTTTACATACACATGTTACCAGGCATGATCATATTTTTTTTATCTAGAAAATTCATGTTGGGGGCCTGGGTAGCTCAGCAAGTACTGACACTGACTACCACCCCTGGAGTCGTGAGCTCGAATCGAAGGGTGTGACTCCAGCCAGGTCACCTAAGCAACTAAATTGGCATTGCAAGGGAGGGTAAAGCCACATGGGGTAACCTCCTCATGGTTATGATTAGTGGTTCACGCTCTCAATGGGGCACGTGGTTAAGTTGTGTGTGGATCGTGGAGAGTAGCACGAGCCTCAACATGCTGTGAGTCTCCGCAGTGTCATGCACAATGAGCCACGTGATAAGATGTGCGGATTGACTCTCTCAGGAGCGGAGGCAACTGAGACTTGTCCTCCGCCACCCAGATTGAGGTGAGTAACCGTGCCACTACGAGGACCTACTAAGTAGTGTGAATTGGGCATTCCAAACTGGGAGAAAAGTGGATTCAAAAAAATACAAAATAATTAATGTTGGATCATAATTTCTTTTTTTCTAGTAAAACCTTTTATATTAGGGCAAAAATCGTATTCTTGATAATAATATTTGTATTGTTTTCCTGTAAAAATATCTAAAAATACTTAAAACAAGATCAGTTTGATTTATCTTGTTTTAGAATCAACACTGCATAAAATATTTAGGTTTTTCAGAGAATGTATTTTTAACATGTGTATTTTGTTTTACTGTACTGACAGAGTTTTTATAGTCAAAACAAGTGAAAAAAATCTACCAGTGCTGAAGAAATAATCCAAAGTATTTAGAATATGTTACAAATTACAATTTACAGCATGTATTCTGTAATCTGTAGTGGAACACATTTAAAAAGTAACCCTCCTAACCTTGCTTATGAGTAATATTTATCATAGGTATTAAGGCAAAATAGTACACAAACTTTGTTAAAGACTTTCATTCTACCCCATTCTATAATTAATAGGGCCGAAAATTTGAATGTGTTAATTTCTGCAATTAATATTTGACTGTTTAATATGTTAAAAATATTTACGCAAATAGTGCAGAATCCGTTTTAATGGAGAATGGAACAACCCATTCCTTTTTAGCAGCTTTTTGAGGTAAATTGTCCCATTTCCTAACATACCAGGCAATATGACGTAACACCATAAAGTATGAAAACAACTATGAAGTAGTGCTTCTCACCAAATAATTCAAATATCAGGAACATGCACTTTCTGTTATGTTGTTTGGCCACAGACTGTTTTTTATTGGTCTCTGTGGAAAATAATTATCTAATAAGGGAACTCTCTAACATTTTTAGTAGATTAGTGTGTAGGTTTGCAGAGGGAGATTTTCACACATGACTTCCTATTCTTTTTTGAAGGTTTTTGGAGTCAACACTGATATATCACCTTCAGTGTCTTTATGCGCAGAATAACTTAATAGTGTTTAATTGTAATACACAGCACTATACTAAAGAAATATATTTTATTTGGGTAAAGGTTTTTTCTATTACTTTAACTTTATAATTTGATCTTTGTTTCAGAATGCAAACATATCTACAGATAACGAATCAGAGAGCTCTTGTATCTCCTCATTGCATGCTAAGGTTTTGACTTGGCCAGTGTTATCTATGATCACACACAACCCTGTGGGCTTTGGGACAGAAGATCACTCAATTATGTCCAGAGTTTTGGACATCAATTACACTACTGGTCAAAAGTTTTGAAACACTTGACTGAAATGTTTCTCATGATCTTAAAAATCTTATGATCTGAAGGCATATGCTTAAATGTTTGAAATTAGTTTTGTACAAAAATATAATTGTGCCTCCATATTAATTTATTTCATTATAAAACTAAAATTTAATTAAAAAAAAATAATAATAATAATATATATATATATATATATATATATATATATATATATATATATATATATATATATATATATATATATATATTATTTTTTTTTTATTTTTTTTTTTTTTTTAAATTGATGACTTGGACCAAATAATAAAGCAGCCAATATGTGCCCAACATAGATGGGAACTCCTTCAATACTGTTTAAAAGCATCCCAGAGTGATACCTCAAGAAGCTGGTTGAGAAAATGTCAAGAGTACATGTCAGAAAATTCAAATCAAAGTGTGGCCACTTTGAAGAAGTGATTTATTTTGGATTTTGTGTAGTCACAACATAATTCCCATATTTCCATTTATATTATTCCATAGATTTGATGACTACTATTATTCTGAAATGTGAATATATATATAGAATGAGTGTTTAAAAACTTTTGTCCAGTAGTGTACATTAATATAAAAGAGTTGTGAGATGGTTTATAATTGTCCATTCATAAACAGTGAGGCGTGTCTCCAGAGCATTAGCTGCCAATCTATTATTAATGGATGCTCATTTTTTTTTTTTTTTTACAATTGTTTTAAATTTTGTTTACATTATACACTTAATTGGTATAATGATTTAATAAAATTGTGAAAATAGGTACACGTATCCATGTTAACAGTTGGGATAAGTGTATAATTTCTGCACCACTCGCAAAGATAATAACTTTTTTCAAACAGGTTTCCAAAACATTTCCTGTTTTCCATAAATTGGACAAACACATAATCCTGCCCCCCCAACTCGTACTATGAGTTGCTCAAACAGATCAATGATTTAAAAGTGCCAGAGAGCCCCAATGTTTACATCTCAACATACAACTGTTTTACATATAATTAATTCTGCACATTAAAAATGGATATCAGAAATTATTCAGAAAATGCAAATCATTAATTTCTCAAAGACTGAATCTGCAGGCAGCTCATTCTTACAACATACATAACCTAGCTTTGTTAAACTGTTATTTATGATACATAATCATGACTCTCAAATGAGTTCTCAAAAATCATTCAATATGGCTTAGTTGAGCTGAACTCTTTGAGGGCAACACTAAACAATGAAACTCTTATTGGGATAAGGCTTAGGCAAACACACAAGTTAAATAAGCACACTGGAGATTAGGATGTAAACGAGATACGTCAGAAAGGGGTGAAGGACATTTTGGTGTGCTAGCATGTAAGAGGTTGGGAATTAAAGAGGCTATCATGTATGTGTGACTTAAAAACCAAGAGCGCTATAAGCAATGGACTGCACTTACTACTGAAATAGTTCTGAGAAACTGGTATGATTGAAGGCTAATGACCATTATGAGTCTCATCCTATATTGCAATTGAGGCTGTGACATTGAGGTCACTAGATGCCATTGGTGTCTAAATAATGGCATCATTTTTTAATCAATGAAAGGGAGTGACAGATTTGAGGCTGAGCTGCACATCGCTGGATTAATCAGAATGCAATGCAGATATTATGTCATGTGTGGTTATGATATGCTGTCCCTTGTGTTTTTCTCATCGAATCGAATGAGATCTTTTAACCAATATTTCCTCAAATAATTTGGAGCTCAAAATTATGGATGGGTCTAAGGGGGTAATTACCCCCCTATATTTTCCTTGTGCCTCTCCAGTTCTGGAAAGATGGCGAAACGATCAAGAAGGCCCCCCTACTGCGGTCTGACAAAGAGACAAGCACTTGCCCACCCTAAAGAACCCCCCTCCCCAAGGATCGCATCCAAGTACCAGCCCTGGTCAAAATACATACACATTTTTATTATTATCTTTGCCCTTTATTATAGAGCTCCTTCGTGACATATATGGTTATATTTTAACAGTGTTACATACAAATCTACAACTGTATTAGCATGAAAAAAGTTATGTGAAAACAAATACAACAATATAAAATATATTTTAAAGACTCGAAGACAGGAAAGGTTTGCAATTATACATGGACACTTACATTTGAACACTGTAGTTTGCATATTTAAAATGACAACTTATCTCATGCACATGATGCAAAACTCACAAATAAAAAAAAAAATAGATAAATAAAGAATTAGCCAGAATCAAGCACTATACTTACTATAAATGACTTTAGATGAAAACATAGTATAATGTTATAACCTGTGATACTGACACTATTCGTCAGTGTATCAGTATGTTAATACAATAAAGAATAACAATGGATCGCTGTCCGCAAGGACCAAAACACATGTAACACTTGCAAATATTACACATATAACTTTGAATATTAAAAACCATATAGGTACAGACAGACAGTATGATTCAGAAAAAATGTGTTTAACTAAAATTCAGAAAACAAAGTAGGTAACCTTGAGACAGTTCATCTGGAATGCCATCACAATCTTTTATAGTAAATAAGTACCAACAGCTATTTATTCCCCTCAAACAACCCTTAAAATCTTTAGCATTGCATAAGGGACTTAATTACAAATCTGCATTTGGCAATCAGACAAAAGGTTTACCAAAGTTGAATTCATTCACAATGTCAAAGTAAATTCAACATGAAACAACAGTGCTGTAACTCTGCAGTCTGCTAAAACACAACACATAAAATGCAGACAGGTACACGGCAACGCAAATTCAGTACTTTTCAAAGAGCAAATGTCATTAAGAGTACATATGTTATCACATAAAAAAAATAACAAACAGCTAACAAGATGAACATGGTTTACCTCAATATGAAGTGTGGGTGCACAAAAAGAGCGGCATCATTAATCACTGAGGACAATGGCAGCCCTCAGAATCTCCATGCAGTTGACAGTTATGAGAGCTCCAGTGATCTGTCTCCACTGCTTGGTCACTGGGCTCTTCATCTTATCAAGGGCCAGGTGAAGGTCCTGGATCATATCCCTGTAGCCATCTCCGTACCGCTTACTCCAGGCATACAGGAAGTCATATGCAGGCTTCCACATTGACTAGAAGAGATCAATGTAAAATGATAATGTTAGAATGCCGAGATGACAAACAGTGTCTCAGAATATGTTAGATTTTTTTTTTTTGAGGTTAATACATTTGTAAAGAATAGTTCATCCTAAACCCATAACACAATGTTTTTATCCATTATTTTATCCATCTTTTCAATTCAATGGCAGTGGATTGTAGGAACTAAAAATGAGGCTTCTCTCTTTAAAGTTGCTGATGTTCTGGGATTGTTTTACAGATTTCGCACCAAACTATTGTTCATCTATAGGAGACAGAATGCGTCTCCTTCCTCAGCAGTATGATGGCTGCGTGGTCCCATGGTGTTTATACTATTGTTTGTATTGCTTCAGGAGTTTGAAAAATCGCTCTCAAGGATTAGTCAGACTTCCAAAAAGGTCCACATTTTTTTTTCTTTGGGTTTTGGTTGATTTCTTTTGATTTTCACAGCATATCAAGCAAAGAGGCACTGAGTTTGAAGGTAGGCCTTAAAATACATCAACAGGTACAACTCCAATTAGCCTATCAGTAGCTAATAGGCTAATTGCCTAAAGGATTGACATCATTTTCTGGAATTTTCCAAGCTGCTAAAGGCACAGTTTGTATTTAATTTTCTGTAAACCATTGTTGGAAAATTACTTGTGTCATGAACAAAGTAGATGCACTAAATGACTTGCCAAAACTATGGTCTGTTAATATGAAATCTGTGTAGTTAAAACATGTGTTCTAATGACTTCAACCTAAGTGTATGTAAACTTCTGACTTCAACTGTACATGCTTGGTTAATAAAGATACAAGGAAAAATATTTTAGGTAAAAAGTACATTTATTAGTTGTTTCCAAGTCTTAACTGAATTATTGCTAGAGATGATGCATTACAGATTTGATGCTGACAGGTTTTGACTGAGAAGCAGATCTGTAATTAATATTAAATTTTTCATCCAGTTAATTTTTTTTATTTAAGCCTAACTTGTGATCATAGGCAGTTTCATATGGCTTACAATACATCAGTATAACGTGGATTCAGGACTTTATAAGCTCCAGAAGAATGTGGTCTGTGAATGTGCACTCTGTGGGTACACCAAGGTTCCACCAAATACATTTATTGAATAAACATTTTTTTCCAGATCAGGTCATTTGCTTCTCATGTGAGATCTGGTAACACTGCAACATCTATATTACCCATCTTCCCACAGAGCACTGTAAATTTAAAAATAACATTATTACCCATTACATTTTTAATCCCTGGTCGATATTCCATACTTTAAATCTTAAAAAGTATCATACAAGTAATCCATGTGATCCGTACATAATAGTCCAAGTCTTATTAAGAAAATAGAAATGTTAAGTCATTTTTCAGCAAAAATCTTAATGTTCATTGCCTTTTCACGAGTGCTATTAGAAAAGTAGAGCTATGCTTCATCTGAGAATGTACTGACAGAGTCATAGTTACTATTATTGAACGGAGATAACGGATCCTCTTTCAAGAGCTATCTACTGCCATTTTATTTAAAAGACAGACCGTGATATTCATTAAAACATCTCCTTTGGTGTTTGGCATAAGAAAGTCAGTCTTGCAGGTTTGGATTGACAAAAGGGGGACAATTTTTGGTGAACTATTGCTTTATCTGAATAATTAATGCAGAAGACATTTTTGAACAAAATATTAAGAGAAAAAATTAAATAATAAATGAGCAGAATTACAGTAAAAACTCAAATTTTAGCTCACCTGAGTACTAACTTCTCCATTTTTCCCTCTGTGTGGTGCCTCATAAGCAGCAATCTGAACATTTGAGAGTCTACCAAGACGCTCAGCTAGTTCTCTCCATCGCACTCCCAGCTCGACTGCTGTGGACAGAATCACTATGTCCTGGATGATATGGGCTACTAGTCCTTGAGCATCCATCTTCAACAGCCCCTGTGGGGAACACAAATAATTCAAGTAACCATTTTTTCCCACTAAAATGTGTTGTTAACATCAAGTATAAATATAGATATATAAAAATAAAAAGATAAGTACAATAATAAGCTCATGTTGGAACTTTTTCTTAATCTTCTCTGCGTGACAATCTTCCTTCAGCTTTTCAAGAACGCAAGCTACTTTTTCTGCCTCTGTTTCAGCATGTCTCCTAGAGCTAGCATCAATGGAGATGTCAGAGTAACCCAAAGCCTCAGCAAAGGTTTTCCAGCATTTTACATGATCCGTGACCAACATCTGAATTGCAGAGTACACGTATGTGAGTTTCTTAAAAGGAATTGCCATATTGTCCAGGAGAATTTGTGTGGTGAGCTTAATTCCATTGAAGTCGATGACTTGATCCTTCATTATGACCTTCAGGTTCTTGCAGTGCACCAGGCCGATCCTTCCTCGAAGAAAACCAATATACCACTCCTTGACCTTCAGCTGACCTACAGATCTAACAGTTTCTTTGGAGAGCAAAGCAATTGTATCACCTTTAAAATACTCCAGAAGATATTCAACTCTCGGCTGTCTGAGAATGGATTTCAGTGCTACTCCGTACCACTGCAAATCCACAGGCCTGTCCTGAAATTTCATGGTAAGGACTTCTGGGATGGATTCCTCGGGAATGGGCATTGAACGAGTTACTTCTCTCTGCCAGTCTGAACGCCTGTGGCCATGTTTGTCTGACCTCAGAGGGGTAGTGTTAGGGGAGGTAAAGCAAAAGTCTCCCAAAGCAAGACTCAAAGAGTCTTTCACCTCAATATTTAGTTTGAATGGACTCATCTCACCTCCACCCACCTTCGAAAGCTCCAATGGAAGATGAAGCACTCTTCCAGCTTTAAGCTGCTCCTGTTTGACCTCTTTATTACGATCCATTGATTTCACTTCAAAGTTTGAGTTCAACACACTTGAAGCAATGTGAAGATCTTTCAGACCATGTGGGTTAAATGTATGTTTTCCCCAAAGTTCCAAAACAACAGGGGGCAGGTTCCGGTTACCCCTCTGAATGTCAGAGAATGGGAGCCTGGGAGGAATATTGTTATGGCACAAGATGACCAGAACTATTTTAAGGGATGGGTGTATGTGCTTGGGCCCATAGACAGCCACCGTGACATAGCGATCCAAGTAATCCCATACTGATTTAGCAGGTGGCTCCAGAACAGTGGCCTCAGCAGCAGTTATGACATACATGTGAGGTTTTAAATCTAGGAGCTTCATTTGTAACATATCATTGTATACATAACAATCTTTTAACTTCTGATAAGGTCCCTCTTTCCTTTGTGAGACCAGACCCACAAATGATGTCATAACGTGGCTTGTGGGGTCATTCTTAACTTTGGCAGCCATTCTCATTTCCAGCGAAATGCCCCCTGAAACATTGAGGTTACTGAGGTTGACCTCTAAAAGGGGGCTCAGAGTCATGGTGTAGTTGTTGTTTATTCCAGTGGGAGGATTTAGGAGAATTTTGAGGGCAATTTCCTGGATCTCACCTGGGGGGGTGTGTCCCTGAGGAACATGAGCTGTGATGTCTGAGTCGGGCAACTGCACTGAGCCTCCATTGTGGTCAATCTTGCAGACAATTTGGATGTCTGTGGCCTGGGTCTGAGCCCATCCAGGACTTTGCTTCATTAGGCTCAGGTCCAAGCAGGACCTGGTTAGCTGTCTATGACTCAGCCAAGCCATTTTGTAAGCTTCTCTGTCATTTTTCAACCACTCAAAATCAGGATTCAGGAAAGGTCCTTGAGAGTTCAGTCGCTTCTCCCTCTTGTTTTCCTTTTTCTCAAGACTGTCAAGTATATCCGAGGCACTTCTCCACCTCCCAGATCGATTTAGATTGCTTTGTCTGGGTGCCAAAAGATGGGCATAGTTTGCTTCATCTGAAGATGTGCTGACAGAGTCTTCGTTATTATCGAACAGTGATAAAGGATCCTCTTTCAGTATGGACACACCAGAATCATAGGTGCTTGTGTGTACGATATCATTTAAGAATGGATTTGATTGGCCCAGCTGATTCCAGAAGGGGTTAGTCATTTTTTTTGGATGTACATTCTCTTTCGGTAGATCAGGCCACTCAGAGGTTTTTCCCATTCCAATCTGATGAGCATAGCTCCCTAAGAAAAGAGAAGGTTTAAAATGACACAGGTCATACACGAACTACATAAAGGTACAAAATTCTATAATTAAACTTGTTGATTTTGAAACAGATCAGTTTGTGTAGTAATGCATAGTATCATACACATGTGTGTGAAACATTATCAATAACATTTTAAGAACTTTCTTCACAATAAAAATATATTGTATGAATGCAACACCTAGTTACTTCAATTGGATAAAATGGGAGAGAGAGAGAGTTCTTTCAACATAATTACCATGAAAGTTGTTGTTGTTGATGGTCACATTCTCATCTAGATCTATCAGTGTTCCCTCAGATCTACTTCGAAGCAGAATCCCTGTGTGATTTTGTGACTTTACCATGGCTGCCATCTTTAACATCCAATAACAAATGACAATAGTCTGTCTCTAATGTCAAAGCTATTGAAAATAAAAGAACACATTAACATGAGGCATAAATATAATGAGTGTAGCTGGTTTTAGGTATTGATTTTCTACTATATCACTGTCATTTAAAACTCACTTCCTTGAACATAATGCCAAACCATTTATTTCCTCTTAAATATGCATTTGATAAATTAAATATTGTTTATTCAAACAATAAACATTCAACAATATACATTTATTTATTTTAGGGCTGTCGATTTAACGTGTTAATTCAGTGCGATTAATTGTATTAAAAATAACTGGTTAAAAATTTTTACGCAATTAATTGCAATGCCCCGGATTGTAATAAGGAAGATTTCTGAGAAATGTAAGCTTGTAGTACCACCCGTTTTCTCCAGAGGGCAGTAGTTGAAATTTCAGCTGTGTGGCAATGCACAGTTTATACAGTGAACAAAACAACACTTCAGCAGACAGACGAACACAAACATGCATTACGTTCTTGCGTTCAAACACTTGATGGAGCGCAAATTCGAACTAAGAGATCTCAAGATGTGAGTATTAAAATATATTTAACTTGATACAGTGACCTAAAAAAATTATGTTTATGACGCAACGCACCCGAGACGCTACACCAGCATGTCTATAGTAATATATGGTAGTAAACAATACATTGTATTCTAAAGCCGCTTTTGTATTGACTTATCAATGATTAACTCTTCTGCTACAAGAATGTAATGCATTTAAATTATCTGAATATATATTTGCAAATGCGATTAATTGGGACATAATGTAATTTATTTGATTAAAAATGAATCGATTGACAGCCCTAATTTATTTACATAAATTAATGTAGGCTATAAACTTTAGACATAACCGAGACATAAAGAGGTTTTAGTTAATCAGACTTCACTTGTTGTTTTAAATCATAGTTGTTTTGAGTCTCTGAATCATTGTCTATTATTCTCTCTGTGCGTAAATGACTCATTAAATCTGCGATGTGCAGTGGCAGTGCATGGAAACAGGTCTGTCTTGTCTGAATACGAGTGTCTCAAAACAAAGCTTTCTATCAGTGGCAAAATACTCTATTCAAATCAACACGCTCTAACACGCCCTGCATCAGCCTCGTCACAATACACCTGTTTGTCCTTTACCGCATGTAGACGTCATCACACATAAGAAAACATAAACGTTCTATTCTGTTAAGCATCTGCGCTGGCAACAATGCGTTTTGTAAATAAAAATACATTAATACATGCAATAATTTATGCCAAAATGATTAAAACGCGCAAACGACACACATGGCACTTTCTTTCCCAGCTTGCCTACACAGTCTATTTAAAAATGTTTTAAAACAAGTGAAAAGATTTGATGTAGTCAAGCAGATTTTGTCCTACTTATCCACGCTAACTTTTAGGCTTGAAAAATATACATTCTCACTTACCTGAAACATGGTAGTTTCCAACTCAGTCCTCACGCGAACTTTTTTAATCGTCGGGGAGTGACACCAACTGTACACCTTAACTTCTGTGCCTGTATGTGCTCGAATATTGGAGAAGTGCATACTGGGATACGTAGTTCCAAACAGTCAAACAGTTGTGTTGAACGTCATCATCGTGTTTTCATTAGACTGCACCACCCACAAACCTCCTCTACATGTATGCAAAGAGCGTCGCAACAACTGAAACTGCAGGGGCAAAAAGTGGTTTCGGTGTTCAAATTAATGAGACTATATTTGTTTATAGCCATCTTTCTTTGTGATATCATAACAATAACCTTTTCAACACAAAATATGTTTTATTCACTTATGAATCTATACAAAACAACTTAAAACAGGTTTTAATAGAAATGATCTTGTGCGTGAAAATTTCCAAGAAGAGTATTTTATAGTGTTATCATATTGGGAAGCAGTGTTACAGTCTAAAAATAGAATCATAGTGTCATGTTAGTTGACAAAATATGTAAAATAGTAACAGATACATGGATCCCAGAGTGTGTAGAGTAATTAAAGGAGCAAATAAATGTATAAAGGTAATAGGCTAATTCAAGTGCTTTTGGAAAAAAAGAAGAAAAAATAAAGAAAAATAAATCAAATCTTGTGAGATATACTTTCAGATGTCAAGAGTACCACATTTCTTCTCCAAAATGTTAAATCCACCCATACAAAGGTTTGGAACCTGTCCAGTGATTTTCAAACCTTAGTTTAGACATGTTAATCAAAAAATGTGCTTTTGAATTTAAGATTCATTTCACATTTTAGGGTCATAAGTATGTTTTAATTGAGACAGCTTTTTCAAATGGCCTCATTAAAGCTTTTGAAGAGTAGGTCTACACATTTCTTCCAGCTATATGCATCTTCATCACAGTGACTGACAGATATTGACTATTTTGTGTTGAAAGTGCAGTAGGGTCTGACCTTTGACTTGGAAAAACAAACAAAAAACTCTTTGTTTTTTAGGAAAGTACGTGCTGCTGAGGAGAGTCTGAGAGTGTTCAAACATCATGTTATAAACCATAGTATCTCAAACAGGTTCTACACAGAGTAGTCATACATTTTAAATGTCTTTTGCTTAAGTTCTTATTTTAGAATTCTGCTAAACACTAAAGACCATGTCATAAACCAAATTAAATGATAATTTTATGAAATAATATGAAATGTGTAACTCGCTAATGCATTAAACACAACTTCATTTTCAATGACTGCCCTCTAGTGGCTCATGTTAGGTATCTCAGCTCTTTCTTACATACAATAGAATTCATGAAAACATTCATAACATGTTCTGATTATATAAAGCCAAACTGACGACATTAAATTATTGAACGACTCGCATAATATTTTCAAATATTAAGTATGAATTTGTGCTCTTCATGTGATTACTTTTTCCAAACATGTCAGTACATTGTAAATAGAGAGGTAGTCACAAGTTTTTATTTTACAAGACTAATAATGTATCTGAACAAAACAAGAAAAACAATACATACAAATGAACACGAGACTTGCATGTTTTGTCATGAGAAGTATAGACCTTTTCTATTTGTAGTCCTGATGATTTTTTACATATTAAAAGAGGTTCATATTACAGTATTTGAATATTCTGTGGAATACTGCCTGGGGGAAATACTGAATTCTGTTAACATATCATATATTTTAAAACATTTTGAAAGAGTGTATGACATATATACTCAATAATGTACATATTAGAAATAATTTAAGAGTCATGCAACAACTGCATATTAATTTCCTCTCAGGCAAATATTTTTACATCTCAAGATCTACATTGATAATGCTGTCACACCACTCAAAACGTGAACAACACAGGTAACAAAGTTCATACCACCATCACCTAGAGCTACATGTGATCAGATGTGCAGGAATGTCCTAAGAAAGAATGTATTGGTTTTTTTATATATATATATTTCTAAAACAGTGGCACCTAGCAGATCGAGACAAGATAATGATCTAATCTTGAATTGGGCAAAGGTGTAATTTTGGCATGCATTGTTGAAAAATAATTTTCTTAACAGCTCTGTGTTGTAAGGCTCACATTATGTCAGCATCTGCAGTGATGGCAATGGACAGATCATAATAGCTTAAATGTGCTGTTACTCTCTTAGTGCATTGCTGCCCGGAAAACAAAAACAGGAACACACAATGAGCATTTTCTATTGATAATATCAAGTACATAGGACATATATAAAACCTACTCCTCAATAGCCTTTGTCAGTCTTCATGTACACCCATACAGTTGATATAATAATCATCTCATTTTATAATCAAGATTTACATTTAAGCCTATCTTATTGAAAAACACTCCTTTACTTACAAAGGACTTGGCTGTACAGGTGTCACAATTATTTAAAAGGGTGGAATTTGCCCAGAGGGTTCCTCCTTATGCAGGCTCACTGCTAAAGTAATCCTTAAAAGATCACCAAACCTGATGCTGATTTACAGGCAAGACTGCCGATAGAGGAGACAAATATGACAATTATTTCTCAGATCATGTGTGAAAGTTCACAAGTGCAACAGAGTTCATTTATGAAACCATTGTTACATAAATATAAAAATACTGGTTTGCAGGTGCTGTCAAAATATGCACCAATCAAGATATAGCCTTCCTGGTATGCCCTTATTGGTCTTTGTTCATATGTGTTTAGAGTGCAACATATTTCCACAAATAGCTCTTAATAGTGACGCTTGTTGATATTGTTTTATATGTCGTTATTAAAAAAGCCATTCTTGCTAAGTTTGTTTTGTAAATGTTTCGTCAGACTTCAAACTGCCTCGTTTTCATTCCTGGCACCGAAACTGACTGATACGCATCCATCTTGCACTTCAGACGACAACCAAAAGTGCTTTCAAATAGTTTTTTTTTTTATTGGAGAATATCACTTTTATGTAACCGCATGTAACCTGCATTGTACGCTATCAGGGCAAAAGTCACAGTTTTTTCCCCCATTTTTCGTTCGCCTACATTTTTGTAAAGCATTGACTCTTGACACAATGCACGAGGAGGTGTGTCTAAGTGTCACAACGGGCTATAAAGCATCATCTCACACAGGGGGCAGAATCTTTACATTGTTTGTCTGCTAAGCGCATGGGGTGAGTGGTTTTTGTATTAATGTATTTTTCGTATGTTTATTAACGGCTTGTTTGCATCTCATTTTGTTGTGGGCCTCCTGTAAAAAAAATTAAATAAACCATTTAAATATAGACGTAGGCTATTTCAGAGCTACACTCAATAAAAATAAAAATAAATGTAAGATTTACGAAATTCATTTTCATAACACAATTCCATCAAATTGAATTAAGTAATCTTTAATAAAATACAATTTTAAATCGAAATATTATTAATTTTATTAATTTAAATTAGTTAAACATTACTCAATTCAATTGTTAATTCAATATAATATAACACTGAACGTGTAAATCTTAAAAATGGGCTAAAATATTGTTTGATTGTGTATAAAATGTGAAGATCAGCGACAGCTAGAGTTAAAATGTAATCATAAGTGACCCCTCTTTTTTGTAGTTCTATTTTCTGAGCGCTATTTGCTTGAGTGTCAATTCCACGTGACGCAAACTTTAATTGTAAAACACTTCCGTTGATTTTGTAACTGGTTACGTAACATGCGGGCATGATGAATGAGATTTAAGTCAGAGATGGATGAATGCCAGTTTATTAATGTTAAATATTTGGACTTATGCAATGACTCAATATGCTCATGACATCATGACACCACACACACACACACACACACACACACACACACACTTTTGGGACTTTTCCACATACAGCTCCTGTAATCATAAGAAAATATAAAAACAGCAGTGTCATAAATCTGTTTTACAATCCAATACTGTTTTAGTTTTTCATGTTTTGCACCCCCTCTTCATGTTTAATAGAAAAACAATCATAACAAATCTTATTGTAAATAACTCACAGAACATCACATTTTGAAGCAGTGATACTGACAGTGACTGTTCTCTCCATCTAGCAACACATACCTTCACAATGAAAGAAGGGCAGAGTGATCAATCGACAGACCCTCCACCTTACTCACATGGTGTGTCCTCCATGTTTATTTATATTTAAATAAAAGTTGTACATATATTATATCTACATTGCTTGTCTTAAGTGTAAAATGCTGGAACTTTGTTTCAAAATAATTATTCAAAAACTGTGGTGCCAAAGACACCTTAGACATGTAGACCACACCTGTTCATTAAGTAAATGTAAAACCTTTTTCCACAGAGGTGATCTCTGAGGGCTTGGTGAACCTGGCTTACATGCAGGATGAGAAACCTAAAGAAGACAAACCAGAAGAGCCACCAAAGGATGAGTCCACTACAAAAGCAAAGGGCAAAGGCCTGTTCAGGTATTTGTAATTACGGCTAAATTCTGAATTGCATAATACCATACTGATCTTAAACTGAAAGCAGCTTCTTTTATAATTGGCTAAATTGACGTACAATAGATCTGTGGATAATTTTTAATGTGGATACATTTTTTATGTTTATTACCCTTTTTTTTTGCCTTCACTGTTTTATGTACTGTACAATGGTCCTGCAATGTGGCAAATTAGTTTCCAAGCAACATATATACTAATGTTAAAAGAATTCACAAAATGCTGTTTAACCTCCTGAGACCCGAGCGTGACTATTTTCCATTTCTCTTTTTTGATTTGTAACCAGTAGCATCTAATAAACATGCAAAGTAGTTTTCCTAAAAATTGATGGCAACATATGTGGACAGCTGGATAAAGTTGTGAAATTGTTATTAATACCAAGCTATTGAAAGTCAGATTTTTTTAATTAAATGGTTTATTATATTTCCAGGAGTGTTGGTTATTCAAGTTTTTGAGACATTACAGACATTACATAAGAAATAAGCATAATTAATTCTGATTCAAAGTAATGGCCAGCATCATCCAATCACTGCTGGCCATGTTAAAATAAAATGAAACATTATACATTCTGAATCTCTGTACTGATTACCATTGTCCCATGACTGCCAAACATGTTGAGCGCTCCAAACATCATCTGCAGCCTGAAACTGAACTTTTGGTCTGATTTTTACTAGTAAATGCACTTAGCTGCATATAAAGCTATAGGATGCTCCCTTGCTGCATATTTAGTGAATGACTTAACCTCAAGTGTGCTGTCTGTCTGCACTGATCTCAGAACAGTTCGAAATGTACCTTATTTCCATCCTAACTCTATTGAAATACATCTTATTTTCACCCTAACTCCATATGACGCCTCTGAAAGCAAAATGTTTCAGCTTTTGGATGAACCCATTGATTCTCAATGTGATAATGCACAGTAAAAATACGATTTCTAAGGAAAAAATGCACTAAAGTACATATTAGTGTACATTGTGTATAGCAGCGTGGCATTTAACGATAAATCGCTTAAATGTAATAAAAAAAAAAATGGCATATCTTTATTGCTTTATTAAAAGCAATACGGCACTTGAGGCCTTGGCATACTAAATTGTGAATATACACATAGTCGCGGCTGAAGGGATTTGCATCAGGCTGTGACTATATAGCTCGGCCTCTTGTACCTTATTGCATAAATGCAATATGCAAGTATCCATTAATAGAATGAAAGATAAATTAAAAGATAAAAGAAATGTGTCTGTAAACCTAGTGCATTTTGTGTTTTGTGAACTTACTGTGCCTTTTTTTTTGTCTGTTCAAAAAGAAAAAAGGAAAAAAAAACAAAAGAGAAAAAGGAGCCAGTGAAAGCAGTTGGATTTTTTCAACTGGTAAGTGTTCACATGCCTCTCCTTCTTTACAGAATTTATATGCAATTTTTGTAGCCAGTTGCAACTTGCAATGGTATTGATAAGCCGGTAAGTGTCACAAGATGTTTTTCCTGAAGTTTTACTCAAGTTTGTTGTGTTGCAGTTTCGGTATGCCACCTGTGGGGAGGTGCTGCTTATGCTGATTGGCTTGCTGTGTTCAGCTGCTCATGGCATCGCTTTGCCTCTCATGTGCGTGGTGTTTGGACAAATGACTGACAACTTTGTGCTAAGTGGCCAGCAGTTTAATATAACAGGTATATTTAATAATACAGAGTTGTGCGGTAAACAAACGTCTGAAAATGACTAAGCATGAATTGAAGTGGTTGCCAAGTGAGACATCAAGTCCTACTCTGAGTTTCTTGTAGAGAGAGTACTGTTTACAGATAATAAACTGCTTTAAATTATATATACTGTATGGCATTGTGCACTTTACCCTTAGTATTCACTATTTATTTGATAAATATTTACTATTTGCTGTTATTTCTAATTCTGTTATTTGTGGGTGATCTGGTACTAACGGTTTCAGGAAATACTTCTCCCAATTGCAGGCAATTTCACAGGAAACTCATTTTTGAACTCCTCCAATTTGAAGTGTTTGGCTGCTTCTCCTGAAATAGGCATTGAAGATAAAATGACAAAGTGAGTAGCCTCTGGTGTCACATTTATTGTCACTCACACAATTCACTCATTAATAATTTAGTGAAGTTTCTCAGTTGTCAGTTGTAAATGTCTTTAACATTTTGATGGTCAGAATCTTCCCCTGTTGATAAATTCTTTATTGTTCCATGACTAACACTGGTGAATTTAATTACGCAGAAATGCTTATTACTTTGTTGGGATCGGGGCTGCGGTTTTGCTCCTGGGCACGTTCCAGGTGATGCTTTTCCTTCTGACTGCAGCAAAGCAAACAAAGAGGATCCGGGAGAAGTATTTTCATGCCATCCTCCACCAGCAGATGTCATGGTTTGACACACATCCGATCGGAGAACTGAACATAAGACTTACAGAGTAAGTCAAGTGCAACTTTTTATTTTCAACTTGTCCTTTCATTCAATTTTTTTGTATTATTAGTTTTAACTCCGTAATGGTTAGATTTAGTTTTTAATTGTTTTCTAGCTTGTTTAGTTTTAGTTTTCTCAGGGCCATCTACTGTTATTGCTATCTGGAATTTTAATTCTTAATGCAATTTAATGTAAAGGTTTCAAATTGTACAATATATTGTGTATATAAAACCGAAATTGATTTTTATTTTATTTTAGTTAGTTTTGGATTCATAAAAAAATAACTTTCTTCAATTATTCATTTCAATTCAATTTAAATATAACAATATTTAAAATTCATGTTTATGTTCACAATTTTGTTCTGCCCATACATTTCAGGTGTTTCATATTTAAACTCATAATGTACAAATCTCACCTTTTTCCCAACTCAGTGATATAAACACAATCAACGATGGCCTAGGGGACAAGATCTGTGTGTTTGTCCAGTTCTTCTGCACATTTATTACTGGTTTCGTCATTGGTTTTATCTACGGCTGGAAGCTGACATTGGTCATTCTTTCAGTCAGTCCTTTGCTGGCGGGATCAGCTGCTGTTTGGTCTAAAGTATGTATGAGGTTTACTTTTTAGTACAGTTTATGAATGTTGATGAATTACAACTTCACAGTTCAGTTTTTTTTTTACCTAACTCAATTTCAGTTTCATATTCAGTGCACAAATGACAGACAATAAAGAACAACAGTGGCCTAACAATCTATCTATGTTTCAGTATGTTGTTTTTCTGTTACACACAGATTCTTGCCAGTCTGACCAGTAAGGAACTGTCGGCATATGCTAAAGCAGGAGCTGTAGCCGAAGAGATTCTGGTCGCCATCAGGACAGTTGTGGCATTTAATGGACAAAAAAAAGCAGTGGAAAAGTGAGCACACTTTGTACATTTCACTCATCACTATAAATTGACAACAAATTCTGACTGTCACTTAAAACGGGGTGATTAGGTCAGGTGTACTTCTGAATGTCAAGAATGCAACAAAACTGTATTGATTGTGTACAGGGTTTCTGTGACAGACACATTTCTGTATTCTAGGTATGAGAAAAACTTGATAGAAGCAAAGGACTTTGGGGTAAAGAAAGCCATTACTACTAATGTGTCCATGGGGCTGACACAGTTTATTTTATTTGGCACTTATGCACTGGCATTTTGGTATGGGACAAAACTGTCAGTGGACGAACCAGAGAATTATACCATTGGAAGAGTCATCACTGTGAGTTTGTGAAACATGATTTTTTCAGACTGGAGTTGCTGTAGTGTAGGCAACATTGCTTCACCAGCAGTTTTGTTACTTTTGTCCCCAGGTTTTCTTCTCTGTTATGATTGGGGCATTCTCTTTAGGTCAAGGAGCTCCAAACCTGGAGAGCATCGCCAAGGCACGAGGTGCTGCCTATGAAGTCTACAAAACCATTGACATGGTACAGACTTTCAATCTGTGTTCATCATAGTTCACAAGTTCAATATTAATTACATTTATACCTTTTGATTTAATGATTCTTTATGATTTTTTTTTCCTGTTGCTGACCTGTTTCAGCCCCGCCCCATTGACAGCAGTTCAAAAGAGGGTCACAAACCAGATCGTGTGAAAGGAGATATTGAATTCAAGAACATCCACTTTAGCTATCCCTCCAGAAAAGATGTGAAGGTAGATAATGCATTCACTTGCCAGGAATTTTACAGATCTACTAGTTTATCATTAATACTTCTGTAATAGTCCAAAGACATTCTGTCGATGGTGTGTGAAATTATGATTTAGTATCAGTATTAATAAAAACATTTTCATGAACTGGATTAAAAATAAAGATACAAACATAATTGGAAAAATGTAACTAAATTACAACACATTTCACGACTCTAAAACTAGCTATAAAAATTATTATTTATTTTTTTTAGTTAAGGTGTTAGTTTTTGATAATATTTAAATTTTTTTATTTAAATATTATGAAGTTTGAAACCTGTACAACCTGCCTTCATTAAGCATGAAAATTTCACACTAAACAGCGCTGAGAAATGTTTAATAGTGTTAAACATGTTTAAATTATATATACATAATATCAGTTAATGGATTACATTTAGCAGCCCTAAAATAAAAAGTAAACATGTTGAAAAAAAAAAAGAATGAATCTGAAACTAGGAGTTGCAGTTAACAGGAAAATAAATTGGAAACAAAAACTAAAATTAGAAAGTAAAATACCCCTACATGGTAATAAGAACGATGTGTCCTGCTTTAGATTCTACAGGGTGTGAGTCTCAAGGTCCCTCATGGAAAGACTATCGCTTTGGTCGGAGCCAGCGGCTGTGGGAAAAGCACAACGATTCAGCTTCTGCAGCGTTTCTATGACCCTGATTCAGGAGAGGTAATTCTTACATTCCCACAGAGCCTGCCAATAAACATCAATAAAATGTCACATTGGTTAAAACCACATTCATTCAATATTTTTTAAGGCTTCACCAAACAATGTTGTGTTACCCAGCCAAAGGAGCAGTTTACTTCAGTTTATGCCAGGAATGAAGAGCTGTCAAAGTTTCTTCTCACGTGTTTGTAAACTGTGTACGGTTACAGGTCATTCTGGATGGTCATGATATCCGTTCTCTGAATGTGTGCTGGCTGAGGGAGAACATGGGCATTGTGAGTCAGGAGCCGGTTCTTTTTGGAACCACCATCGCAGAGAATATACGCTACGGCCGCGAAAATGCCACAGATGCAGACATTGAACGAGCCATCAAAGAGGCCAATGCCTACGATTTCATTTCCAGACTACCAGATGTAAGGAAACCTTTTTCAAACCTTTTTATTTGAGGACACATATGTCATTATTTGTGTTTGGGGATACTTCAACAAAGAATGAATATTCTGGCATTATTTACTCACCATGTCTTTCCAAACCTGTATGCTGTATATATTTTTGTGGAACACAAAAGGAAAATCTTTAAGAATTTTCATGCAGTTATTTTCCCTATAATGACCGTCCATAGTGACATCTGTCAATAATACAAAATAAATAAATAAATAAAATAGTATAAAAGTAGACTATATGACCTGTGCACTGTGTTCTAAGTCTTCTAAAGACATACGATAACTTTGTGCGACAAACAGACTGAAATATAAGTCATTATTCACTGTGAGCCGTCAACCTGAGAACTGATGCAACCGGATCATTGATAAGTGAGCTGAACCAGATCCGTTTCTCAAGTTCAACTCAATCAATTATCTGGTTCTCTGGAGGGCAAGATGATCAGTGAATAACAACTTTAAATATTGTTTCCTTTATAACACAAAGATATTGCATGGCATGGCTTAAATTGAAATTTAGTTCACAAGTCATGTTAATGTTTTAATGGTGATTTTTTTTTTTTGTCCTTTTTGAAGAATGACAGATGTTTACTGTCACTGTGTGGAAAGAGTGTGAAATCACACATTTTGTGTTCCACAGAAAAACAAAATGGCAGCTTGTGGTTTGAAACAATTTGGGGGTAAATTATGATAGATTTTTTATTTTTGGGTGAATTATTCTATCAAAAAAGACCAAAAGAAAAACATATGTTTCATATTGCAGGTCCACATATTCATCAAATTCCAAAATCTTAGCAATATCAATAATTTTAGTTTTTTCATGTGAATGCTGACTTAAAATATCTTCTAATCTACTTAAATATCTTCACTAATCATAGTTGTGTTCACCCTAAAGTGGGGTTAAATGTTTTAAATACTGTTTTTTTTCTCTCTCTCTGAGATAGAAGCTAAACACTATGGTTGGGGAGAGGGGTGCTCAGCTGAGCGGGGGGCAGAAGCAGAGGATTGCTATTGCTCGAGCTCTCGTCAAAAACCCCAAAATCCTCCTGCTGGATGAAGCCACGTCGGCCTTGGACACACAAAGTGAATCCATTGTTCAGGCAGCTTTAGACAAGGTAATGCAAAACAACTCAATCTTTGACAAACATGGAGGATTTTTTATAAGCACGGCAAAAAATTTTGTTGACATTTTATTGCTGATTAGGGGTGTGGCTACCTCTATGAATATATTTTATTACAGTTTCTATTGCGATAAAGTGCACAAAAGTTCACAGCACTCAAGTTCAGGTAATAATCCTGTGTGTTGTTTTTTCTTAGGCAAGAGCTGGGCGCACAACCATTGTTATTGCACATCGTCTGTCAACTATACGTTCAGCAGATATAATTGCTAGCTTCAGCGATGGCAAAGTGGTGGAACAGGGCACTCACAGAGAGCTCATGGCCAAGAAAGGAGTGTATTATTCTCTCGTAATGCAACAGGTACATCATTAAACATGAAAATTACACTAGATGGTGAGATTAGTAGTTGGTCCTGAGATATTTAAAGGCATTTAAAAATTTTATTTATTTATTTATGTATTTTTTTTTTTAAACTTTTGGCAGACCTAATAAAAAAAAAAACTATAATAGTCCTGAGTGGGATTGGACTAACTTTTCAAATTTGTATTTGGTTTTAGCTTAAATTATTCTATTTATTTACAATGTCCAGACCTCTGGGAGACCAAATGATGATCTTGATGCCAATGAAGATGACATTAAGAGTGATTCTGAAGGCGATACAGATGAGGAATCTTCTGACACAGAGGCTCCTGAGGGAACAATGGAAATTAAAATGGAGAACGGAAACCTCAGAAGAAGCTCAAGTCGCCGCAGCGGCCATAAGAGGAGGTCTTCAAGAAAGAAGTCTTCTTCAAAGAGGAAGAGCAAGAAATCCAAAGAGGACAAAAAGGTAAATGAACCAAAAACACAGTTCTGCACCATTTTGATTCTGCTCTGCTGTTGAGCGTGAATCACATTGATTTATAAATGAATCAAGTGGATCCTATTTGTTCATGAAAAATTATTTTGTAGGAGGAAAAAGCTCTAGAAATCCCTTTCACCAAAATTCTGGCTTTGAACAAGCCGGAATTGCCTTACTTGATGGTGGGCACACTGGCCAGCCTTGTGGGTGGAGCTGTTTATCCCTGTGTGGCCATCCTGTTTGCCAAAATCATTGGTGTGAGTGTCCTACGTCTTCGTTTGCAGATCAGTGAACAAAAATCCATATTGTGTATATTTTGCCTCCTGCTCACCTTTCCAATTAAACTAATAAGTGTTATATAATAATAAGGTAAATTGTAGAAATAAACACTCCATTGTATGTCGGTGGATTTTAAGCATGTGCCCCAAGAGCTTAGCATGTCAGATGATTTACACAGGATGCTCAGTAGAACTTCCTCTTTTGTAGGTGTTTGCAGAGGTTGATCCTGAAGTAAAGCGACAGAAGACTATGATGTTTTCACTTTTCTTTCTGCTAACTGGAGCAGTGGCATTTATTACCTATTTCTTCCAGGTGAGAAAGTATCTGTGATGCATTGTTAGTGGTACTTGTTAAGGTAACCATGGCTTTTAGGGTCATGGATATGACAAATACCAAGTATTAAACTGCGATACATAACTCTATGAACATGTCAACTCTATGAGTCTATGAACATGAATGATACATCAAATTATGTGGCTATTACTTTTCTAAGCTATCAAACTAACTATTATCATTGGCGGACAATGTAACGGCAAAAAGTATTCCATAGATTAAAGGGATTCTCTCATCTTTTAATCACCCTCATGCCATCCCAGATGTGTATGACTTTCTTTCTCATGCTAAATCTAGTAGATTATCTTAACTATGTAGGTTCATACAATGCAAGTTCATTGTGACCAAAACCTCCAAAAGTTCTAAAAAGGAGATCAAATCAGCATAAAAGTAATCCATAAGACTCCAGTAGTTTAATCGATGTCTTCTGAAGCGATCCAGATGGTTTTGGGTGAGAATAGACCAAAATATACATCTTGACAGCAGTCTCCTTGCCAATCATGATTTCAAGCTCGATTACACTTCCTATAGTGCCATCTAGCGCTCTGTAAATGCGCCAAGCTCTAGGAAATGTAATCAAGCTTGAAATCATGATTGTGCCTAAAGACAGCAATTACAAGATGTACAGTGAAAAATTATTTGCATTTTGGCCTGCTATCACCCAAAACCTACTGGATAACTTCAGAAGACATGGATTAAACCACTGAAGTCTAATGAATTACTTTTATGCTGTCTTTATATCCTTTTTGGAGAGTTGGAGTTCTGGTCATCATTCACTTGCATTGTATGGACCAACAGAGCTTCTTTAAAAAAATCTAAGTGTGTGTTCTCCAGAAGAAAGTCAACCACATCTGGGATGGCATGAGGGTGAGTAAATGATGCAAGCATTTTCATTTTTGGATGAAGTATCCTTCCTTCAGTGTGTAAGGAAGGACCCGAGCCATATAGTACCAGAATGTCAAAGAAACTTAGGGGTGGGCTTTTGATTTGGGCCAGTAAACTACCAGCCAGAACACAGTACAGTGCCCTCGCAACCACATAGCAAATGCATAACCTTTGCATAGGCAAATACACCTCGCATTTTCTTTAAGAAATGCAAAAATCTAGGTTTAGTTGTTATCAAAACTGAAGTTTTATAAAATTAGTGTCAACTGATAAATTAATATGTTGCTCTGTCCTCCAGGGCTTCATGTTTGGTAAATCTGGGGAGCTTCTAACCATGAGGTTGAGAAGTCAGGCTTTCAATGCCATGATGAGACAGGTATGGCACATGTCCTGCATCTCTCACTCCAATATTGTATAAAACTAATGCAGTAGAGAGCTAATCTGGCACAAATTCTCTTCATCCTCAAGTCTATTTCTCTTAACAGGAGATTGCCTGGTTTGATGACAACAACAATGCAGTGGGAGTCCTGACCACTAAATTAGCCACAGATGCATCTCTGGTTAAAGGGGTGAGTGGAACACAGTGATTTGCCATCAGAACCAGTAATTAAGCTTTCACTGTGTATACAGCTTTAGGTTTATTACATCCATATTTGAGTGAGTACTTTTTCCTACATTTCAGCATTAGAAAAGATACTGTATAATTTGCCTTGTTTACTTATGCAATACAATGGTGGTCCCAATAATCTGTTTGGAAATTCTGTGTAGTAAAAAATGTCTATCTTCTCTCTCTTCCTTGTCTCTAGGCAGCAGGATCCAGATTAGGACTGGCCACAAACACTATCTGTGCTCTTTTGATCGCCGTCATTGTAGCCTTTATCCATAGCTGGCAACTCACATTGCTCATCCTTGCCTGTGTGCCCTTCCTCACAGGGGCAAACTTCATACAAATGAGAGCCATGTCAGGACATGCCTCCAAAGATCAGAGTGCACTAGAGATGTCTGGCAAGGTACACTGTTCCTTTTCAAAACCATTTAAACTTACAGCATTATAATGCAATTTATCCTGTAAATCATGAGTGTTTAATTTCCATATCAGTGGGTCTCAAGGGGGCATGGGGGTTCGGGGGAAAATTTGAAAGTAAAAAAAAAAAGATTTTACATTCAGGGCTGACTGATGTTTTTATTTTATTTTTTTATTTTTATTGCCCAATTGTCACACATTATACATACATTTCTGCATATATACAGTGAAATTATTTATTTTTCACATATCCCAGCTATGCTGGGGTCAGAGTGCAGGGTCAGCCATGATTCGGCGCCCCTGGAGCAGATAGGATCAAGGGCCTTGCTCAAGGGCCACACAGTGGTGTCTTGGCGGTGCTGGGGCTTGAACCCCCAACCTTCTGGTCAGTAATCCAGAGCCTTAACCGCTGAGCCACCACTGCCCTACTGTATGCATATAATTTATTTCTTAGAGTTCATCTTAAAGCTGCACTATGTAACTTTGTGCTCTATAGCGACAACTGTGGTTGAAATTTAAAATTGCAAGCAATTTGTGGAAGAACACTTTTCGTCAACACTGCTTTGAGCTTTCCTGGGCATTGTCTGTGGGACTATGACTAGGAGATATTCAAAGCCAAAGTCAAATCATGCTATTTTACTAGTATCTTTTAATATTATTATTGAAGTGTTTTATCTACTACTCATGTTTGTATTGTGCTGCACTTATTAATTTATGATGTAACACTCGTGAAATGGCTGACTGCTTTAAACTTCAACGTAAACACCAACTCTTATGATTGGCTAACATCGTGCAGACCCTCGAATAGAGCCATTTTTGAAACCCAATTGGAAGAAAATGTATTAGCACCAAAACATTATAAAACTAAATGTCAGGGTTTACACATAACGAACATCCAACATATTGCATCCGAATATATTAAACTTTTCATCTCAATCACAACTGTTAAACACTTAAACCCTGTCTACAAAGGATGTGAGAGTCGTGTCAAAAGCAATAGAAGCCATTATAATCAATGATGCTTCAACCATGGAAGCATCCGTTGAGCTACATTGTATTGCTCCGACAGCAAACAGATGTCCGTTCCATTTTGCGCTGCACGCAGTGGCGCTACTACTGCAACAACATAAATAAATGATTTAGAAAGTTTGTCAACTTGCCCGGTGTAGACCACCTCAAGCCGCTGCATTGTGTCACATCAACAGACGGGCCCGGTATAAACATGGCATCAGCATCATAAACTATTAAACTGTTTACTCATGGTTTTTGCGATCATATCCAAGTATTCTTAATTGGACACTTTCAAATAACAGTTCCTTTGTAAAGCTTGAATCGTATTGTGACTGATATGATATGAGCAGAACATACAATCCACTCTAAAACATCCAGTTTCCAGAATCATTCAATCATATTTTCATACACCAACAACTAAAAATAGCGCAGATGGGTGAAATAAAACATCCATGATGCGTTTGTGCTTAAAACAGCAGGAGGAAGCAGCTGAATGAGCAGCTTCTCTTCAGAGATGTATTTAGACACTACATCTTTTCAAAGCCGCCTGAGATATGTATCAAGCAGTCAAAGATGTCTGTCTGTGCATGTTTATGTAGAAAAACATGAATCCAAACAAGAACATAAAGGTGTCCTGTGTAAGTCCACTTTGGATGAATCTCCCATGACAGGCCCCATCTCTCTCCTCTTCACTTGTGTGACTGACTGAGCACCAGTGGGTGAGCCAATGGTGCAATGACAGAAAAATAGGAGTGTCATATGCAGATGATTGGTCCTTGTGATGTCACAAGTTCCATGAATTCCAACAAGCCGTCTTGGTTTTAATAAATGCTCTCATTTTCTGCATATCACAGTGCTGTTCTGTGGTCCGGTCTACATAATGCGGCGGCTCATTTTAGCTTATCAGGCCTCATTCAGCCTGCTTGGTTCTACCGATGACCAGTCTGCCCAAACTTTACTAATTTAATTGGATAGAACACAATGAAATCCAGTTATGACAAAATGTTCTAGAATTGTGTTGCTTTAGTTTATTTTAATTAAACTGAACAATTTTCAAACATCTTTAACTTTTTATTTAGATTTTAGCAAGGGGACCCTCAAAATGGGAATCATATTTGGGGTAAATCATATTTGGGATACATTTACGGTATCATTTAACAACTCTCCCCCTCAGATATCCACAGAAACTGTCGAGAACTTCAAGACAGTTGTTGCATTGACCCGTGAAGAAGTCTTCTTCCACAAGTTTATTGACAGCCTAAGTGAGCCATACCGGTAAATCCCAATTTTTAAGACAAAACACCTTAAAACTTGTACCCAGCTAAAGTTAAATCTCTCTTAATAAAGTCTCAGCTAACCTTGTGATATTTCAGATCTAGTCTGTGCAAAGCACCCATCTATGGAATGACCTTTGCCCTTGCCCAAGCGATTCCCTACCTAGTCAATGCTGCCATCTTCCGCTTCGGAGCCTGGCTGATTGCACACTGTTACACAGAATATGAAAATGTGTTCCTGTAAGTACAGTTTGTATAAAGACTCTAATAAAAGGCTGTATTTATCCCTCAAATTTATTCTCTATATACTGGGATGGTGTGTTGGTTCTTCCTTTGCATAGGGTGTTTTCTGTGATCATATTTGCTGCTATGAACATTGGTCAGTCATCATCATTCGCCCCTGACTTTGCCAAAGCTAAAGCAGCAGCTGGGAGGATCTTAATGCTGCTAGACATAAAACCAGTCATTGACATCTATGATGAGTCAGGAGACAAACCAGTAAGAGGGAATTTTTGATTATGTGACAAAGGTATACTAGATCAGTGGTTCTGAACCGGTAGGTTGCGACACAAAAATGAGCCTCAGCTCTTTTCTGATGGGGCCATGTATAGCAATGAAAAAACAATGCCCAGTGCAAATAATAACATTCAACTAACCATAACATTTTGTATTGTTATATGATAGCAAAATAAATGGGCTTATCACATTTCAATGTTAGTTTAAGAACATTTTTAATTACAATAAACAGTTTTGATACTGGGTTGGGTAACTGGGTCCTGAAGCAAAATAGTTACGAACCACTGTACTAGATGCTATTAATGTTCAAACTCTGTCAAAAGTGGTTACAAAAAAGCACTGATTCGGTATTCAGTATAATAAAGTAATTCATTGTTTTTAAAAATGTTTTTTTTTTTTCAGTCATACTTTACAGGCAATATAGAATTCCGTGAGGTGCAGTTCTCTTACCCAACCCGTCAGAATGTGAAAGTCCTGCAGGGTTTGAATGTATCAGTAAGGCAGGGACAGACACTTGCTCTGGTGGGCAGCAGTGGTTGTGGGAAAAGCACAAGCATTCAGCTTCTAGAGCGTTTCTATGACCCTGCAGCAGGCAATGTGGTGAGTTTATCAGCTGGTTTGTGTACCTAGAAGTGTTTACCATTATTTTGGCTTAAGGGACCTATTTATGCCTTACGTTCTGTCTGCTTGCTGCTTTGCATAGATGGTAGACGGGACTGACACGAGGAAGCTAAACCTGGCATGGTTGCGCACCCAGCTTGGGCTAGTGTCTCAGGAGCCCATCCTTTTTGATTGCACCATTGCGGAGAACATTCAGTATGGGGACAACAGCCGTGTCGTCACCCAGGAGGAGATTGAGGAGGCTTCAAAAAAGGCCAACATACATAACTTCATCGTTAGCCTTCCAGAGGTATGCATGATGTGTGCATTACATCTGTCTCTCTCTCTCTCTCTCTGTGTGTGTGTGTGTGTGTGTGTGTGTGTGTGTACATTATGTGTATTGTGTATATACAGTGGGGTTTAAAGTTTAGAGTCCACAAAGACAATCAGAGATTTAAAGTCTTATTTAAACCTGGAAGTAAACAAAGTTTTGGCATTTGGAAAAAATTCAAACAAAGAAATGTTATTACTAGAGCTTTCAAAATGTTAGTGTTAATGCATGTGATTAATTTAAAATGTTTAATGAATTGATCCTAATTTGATTAGAGGATTGACCAATTTTCACATTAGATGCTGAAATTTTATTCAGCTCCATGTGAGATGTAAATACTGGTTGGAATAGTGCAGATCCTTTGCAATGTGTCTGGAGTCAATTAAACTGACACGCACGCACGCATGCACGCACACACACACACACACACACACACACACACACACTGGCTAACTAGTGTGAGTTCTCCCTTTGAATGTCTGATGTCAAAGTAAAAAAAAATATTAACTTTGAACCCATTGCCATTGACCTTTTGAAGATATGACAGAAGATACATACACTGATGAGCTAAAATATTATGACCACCACCTAATATGCTGTTGGTCCTCCACGCGCCACCAAAACAGCACCAACCCATCGAGGCATGGACTCTTCAAGACCCCTGAAGGTGTCCTGTGGTATTTGCCACCAAGACATTAGCAGCAGATCCTTCAAGTCCTGTATGTAGCGAGGTGGAGCCGACATGGATCGGACTTGTTGGTCCAGCACATCTCACAGGTGATCAAACAGATTGTGATCTTGGGAATTTGGAGGCCAGACCTTGAACTCTTCTTGTTTCTCGAACCATTCCCGAACAATGTGTGCAGTGTGGCAGGGCGCATTATCCTGCTGAAAGAGGCCACCGCAATCAGGGAATACCATTGCCATGAAGGGGTGTAGCTGGTCTGCAACGATGTTTAGGTAGGTGGTATGTCTCAAATTGATGTCCACATGAATGGTTGGACCCAGGGATTCCCAGAAGAATATTGCCCAAGGCATCACACTTCCTCAACCAGCTTATCGCCTTCGCACAGTGCATCCTGCTGCCATCCCTTCCCCAGGTAAACAGTACACACGTACACTGCCATCCACATGATGTAAAAGAAAATGGGCCTCATCAGACCAGGAAAAGTTCTTCCACTTCTCCAAGGTCCAGTTCCGATGCTCGCATGCCCATTGTAGGCGCATTCAATGGTGGACTGGGGTCATTATGGTCACTCTAAATGGTCTGTGGCTATGCAGCCCCATACACAGCAGGGTGTGATAGACTGTGTGTTGTGACACATTCCTCCAGTAACCAGTATTACAATTTTCTGTGGCTTGTGCCACATTAGACCTTTTGTCAGTTTGTACCAGATGGGATAGCCTTCATTACCCTAGTGCATCGATGAGCCTTGGGCACCCAACACCCTGTCGCCGGTTTGTGGTTTGTCCATCCTTGGACCACCGTCGGTAGGTACTCACCACTTCTGACCAGGAGCACCCCACAGGACTTGCCATTTCAGAGATGCTCTGATCCAGTCATCTGGCTATAACAATTTTGCCTTTTTCCGCTCAGGTCTTTACTGCTGCCCATTCACCTACATTCAACACGGTGACTACGAGAACAGATTGTTCGCTTACCATCTAAGCTACCCAGACATGATATGTGGCATTGTTAGGAGATGATCAAAGTTATTCGCTTCACCTCTGAGTGGTCATAATGTTTTGGCTCATCAATGTGCATAAATATGGCAGAAGCAGTAAGAGTAGTATGGGCAGTATGTAATTACAAACAGGGCCACTGTACGGTAACTCAGATAACTATTTTGTACAACTGTAGTGAGAAGAATTTTGTGTGTGTGTGTGTGTGTGTGTGTGTGTGTGTATGTGTACACATACATACATTTTATAATGTATATGTTAATGTCTTATTCACTTCAGAAATACAACACTCGAGTAGGAGATAAAGGCACTCAGATGTCAGGGGGACAGAAGCAGAGGATAGCCATTGCTCGAGCGCTGGTTCGCAAGCCCAAAGTCCTGCTGCTGGACGAGGCCACATCAGCACTCGACACAGAGAGTGAGAAGGTTCGTAAGGTTTTTTTTGTACATACTGTAGTTTAAATGTAAATGCATGACTTAAAGGACACAATTATTTGCTTAAAACTGTTAAACATGCATATTTGTAAATAATTAATACTAACTTTAAATGTAAGTTAATTTGATTTGTTGAAATTTGCTGCACTTTTTTTTAATGAAAAGCTGCAATCATGGAAAATTGTTGTCCCACTTTAATGCCATGCTTCTGTAAGACAAAGTGCACTTCTGACTTCAACCAGCAGGTGGCCCTTAAAGTAGTATTAATTTGGGTGCTTGTGAGCCTTTAGGTTTCCAGTAGAATTCCTTTAAAGTGAGGCTCCATTGATTTTTATAGAATCTTTATATATTATTGTCCACACACATTTAGACAGGACTTGAAACAAAAGAAGTCTAAAACTAAAAATCAAGTTAAGATAATGCTTTGACCAATTTATACTGTAAAGCTAATAAAGGTATTTATTATTTACTCCCTATATTGTAAATAAATGTTACTGTATGTTTCTGTACACAGCGATTTAGTGTGGAATAAAAAACACACCTTAATGACTTGTGTCTTCCCCACTTCTCTCTTTCCTGTGGTACAGATTGTTCAGAAGGCCCTTGATGATGCTCGTCTTGGCCGCACTTGTATCGTCATTGCCCACCGCTTGTCCACTATTCAGAATGCTGATGTTATCGCGGTCATTCAGAATGGCAGGGTGACCGAGCAGGGGACACATGCCCAACTAATGGCTGAACAAGGGGCTTACTATGCACTGGTGAATGCCCAAGTATCTGCTCACTAAGTTGAACAAATTACCTTTGAATGTCATAAATGAAGGCCTGTACCAAAGAGATAAATACCATCTTTAAAATGGCACAGTTAGTATTTTACATAGAATATAAAAATATTCAATGTAAATATATTTTATAAAGCTACCGTTTGTGTTACTTTGTTACAGCTCAGTTGAAGGGTATTATAGTTATACAAAAATGAAAATAATGTTGTATATCTTTAGATTTATTTTCCTCTATTTTTATTTACATATATTGTTTATTGTTTGTATTGTAAATATTATACCTAGTGTTATTTTATTGTACATAAAATTAATGTACAGTAAAACTCCCTTTTGATTTCACTTTTTCTAACATGTCTCTGCTTTAAAAGGCAAACCCTTTTTAAGGTCCCTTTATATTTAGCATTTTTTAATTTTCTTTATCTTTTATCTTAATTTTCTTATTTTTCCTTTTTTTTGTACAAATTTGTTCAGAGTTTGTACAATTGGCAGAAACCCTTGAAATGTGAATATAGATTTTCTATGCATTTCGCAAGTGTTTGGTTTTCATGACACATTTTGAGCCTTTTTCTACACAGTAGTAGGCCTACTGACAACATTATTGTATATCTGATAATGTTATAAAATTCATTTTTAAAGTTCGCTTTCGATTGTTCGAAGTTCGCAGACTGACTGAGTACAGTTGTTATGGAGTACTCTTTGTAAAAAAAAAAAAAATACCCCCCAAATAAGCACCTAGATTACTCCTATGTTCCTATATGAAAGCATGTTATGAGAATGTGGTCTTGTTGTATAAGCCTTAACACTGATTTTGTTTTACCTTCTAATGCAAGTTTGAACTGCCATTATTAGTGAGCACATTCACATTAACATCCTCTTACTGAGTGGGAAATTTGAAGGACGTTAATTTATGCAAAATTATTAGAGAACATTTGTTTTGTGTGTGCGTGTGTGCGTGTGTGTGTGTGTCTATGTACATTTTGAATTTTCATCTCTTTATTTGTAAATAATCATTATTCCTGACTGACCATAAAAGGAATGTTAACTTGCTGTGATTATTGTTTTGTCTACTTAAAATTAACATATTTTGGGACAGGATGTAAGAACACTGAGAAAATTGCAAAATGGAAGGTGATCAGCAGGGGTGCCATATGGTGGCAAATGCTCCCCTTTTATTCAACAGAAAGCTTCTATAAGTAAGAAAGACAAAAACATTAATTAATCTGTAGAAAGCCAGCCAGATATATAGTATTAGATAGATGTATTATTTGTGTGTGTGCTTGTCCCAGGATGCCTCATAATAGGAAAACCAAGAGAGGATTTCCAGTTAACAGTGTATGTTAGAATCGGTATGGGGCACAAACTAGTTGAACTGGTTTAAACATTTCCACAGACACTATGACAAGACTCTGTTTTGTTTACTCGTTGCCATATGAACACTGTAAACACTGCAGCAAAGTTACAAAGAACTTTGGACGATATTGCCAAAAGATCCTTTTATAATAGTAAAAGTAATAATTCACAAGAAAGTAAATGTTTATCTCTGTTTATCTCTGGCAGTCCCCCGTGAATAGCAATGTCTACAAACAGTAACTTTTGTCGTGTTTTTTGATCATCGCTGTTGTAAATGTTTCCTGACCCAGCAGACTTTAACAATGATAGGGGCTTCTCTTTCTGTGGCCAATCTTCTCCATTCACCATCTTCAACTCTAACATCCCAAACATGTACTGTCAAAAAGGCCACTGTTATTCGCTATTTCAGATACTGATGGATCACTTTATGTTAGAAGATGCATTGATGATAGCAGTCTCATATTGTCATTTGCAACACCCTTACACAAAGAAAATGGCTGCACTAGATCAGCAATATGGTCAGCCTCACAAGCTTGCTCTACAACACATCGCAGAGCTCATGGATGGGCCAAACATTGCAAGTGGGGATATCAAATTCTTCAGACTGTTTGCTCTCAGAGTTCCCTCCTCAGCATATTGGAGCAATTAGGCAGTAAAGGCACTTTTGATCTTCAGTGCGTTTCTCATGTTTTCCATCATCTTGGTAAGCTGCCACATGACCTACAGTGGTACAGTGTACCCATTCCCACTAAGTATGAAATCCAGATACAGAAAGACACTTCAACATTTGCAGTTAGCCTTAACATAGGGTTTGCAGCATGACTCAGAGAAATGGCCAGAACCTCTAAGCTGTTCACTAAGGGCACCAAAATTCTCCCTGGCACAGTAAAAGCCACCCCAGACTCTAAACCATTCTTTCTATCCTCTTAAGTGCCTCTCAAACCTTACTGCCTCTACTGCAATAAGAGCAAGCATTCCCTCAATAACTGTGCTAATTTCAAGCAGCTACCTGAAGACCAGATCTGAGTCAATGATTACAAGTGTTGGCGCTGTGGCAGGAACCATAAATCATCAGAGTGTGATCTGAAGATTCTCTGCAGACAGTGCAATGGCCGACACATTATAGCTCTGCACGAAACCAACTTTAAGAATGCTGACACCCCAAAGACAACCCTAGATGAAGCTGCTACTACTAACTCCTGTCTGCTCACACAATGAATGAGATTCTTCTGATTCATAAGCTGGCTGCAAGCTGTAAGATCTTGCTTAAGATCAGCAGAGTTTTCCTGTGGAGGATGAATGCTTACACGATCCTGAATGACGGATTTGAGAGAACTATCTTCCTTCACAGTGCTGCTCAACAACTGGGCCTCAAAAGGTCAGCCAGAGGATCTTCCACTTCATACAGTTCAAAATGATTTACAGGTGCTAAAGTGTGCCACTGTGTCATTCAATATCTCTCCAATGTGTCAGACCAGCAGACAGTATCAAATAAAGGGTGCCTTCACAGCTCAAGAGCTACATTTGGCTGAACATACACAACCAATAAAGAATTTGAGAAATACCCACACCTTAGGGGACTCCATGTGCTCACTCCAGTGGAACCAGTAAGGCTAGGTCATCCAGGAGGAATGACTGCCATAAAGAATTGTCTTGGTTGGACCTTACAGGGTCGACGTTTCTTCACCTCAGTTTCACCCCAAGAGACAGGCCTCGACAAACAGGTGAAAGACTGTGGCAGCTGGATGTGTTGCCTTGGCACAATGAAAATACCAGTATCAGATCAAAAAAAGATCATGATGCAGTAGAACTCGTCGAAGAAAAGACAGTAAGAGTTGAAGTGGATGTATCAAGAGCTACGCAACCCCTCTCTTGCATGCCAAAAACATGCCATAGCATAATGCCCCTAAAAGAGAATGTTCTACCACAGCTGAGAGCCACTGAAAATAAATTGGCCAAAAATCCAGGCAACAGTTTTCACAGCAGAGATCCTAAAACTGGAACAAGTTAGCTACGCTGTGAATTTGGAGCAAAATGACAAAACTGACTTTCCTCACTCTCGGTATATCCCACATCATATGGTGCATCACAATAGGAAAAACAGGGTAGAATTCAATTGCTCATTCAGATATCAAGGTCAGAACCTGAATGACTATCTGCTCCCTGGACCCATTTTGGGCCCATCTCTATTAGCTGTGCTGCTCAGATTCAGAGAACACTTAATGGCAGTCAGTAGTAACATTAGAGGGATTTTACACCAAAAAGATTGCTCCCAGAAGACAAACCTCTTCTGTGATTCCTATGGAGAGATCTAAAGGTGCAGGAACAACCCAGTGTGCAATTTCTACCATTTGTTACAACATGCAGTCCTTGTTGCACATATTTTGCTTTAAATAAGCATGCCTTGGATCATAGCCAGTTAGGGGATAAAGTCTCCCATTGGTCCTTTTTATATGGATAGCCATTTGGATAGCTTCACTTTAGTTGAAGAAGCAAAATGTCTTGTCAACAAATTTAGGAATATATTAGCAGACTGAGGGTTTGAGCTGAGACAGTGGTCCAGCAACGAACTTGCAATAATAAGACACTTGCCACAAAAGCTTGATCAGACAATACTGAAATTTGGATTGCGTAAGGGTGAACAGACACACAAGAATTCATCCTAGGTCCCCTCTGGAATCCTCAGACAGACACAATATCCTACATACGTATATTGAGCCGCAGAGAGTACTGAGACTACCATGCATAACATATACAAAATACTGACTAGTTAGTACGACCCACTGAGTTACTTCTTTCCATTCAATACATGAGCCATGCTCATCATGCAGTGCCTGTGGGACAAAAAGAGGGACTGGGATGTCCCACACATGCCTACTGAGTTATTGCAAACTTGTATTGAGTGGGAGATGGTGCTACCAGCCCAATGACATGTTCTCCCACTGTGTTATTCTAGCCCTACTAAAGACACAGACCAAAGTGACCGAGATATACACATTCTCTGTGATGCTTTTGTGCAAGTATATGTCTGATATGGATCAACATGGAGAAGTAGAGGTTGCCTTTCTTACTGCCAGATCACATGTCACACCTAAGAAACAATAGTCTGTTCCTCGCTTGGAATAATGTGCTGCGGTGATTGGAGCCCAACTGGCCAAAGTGCTTAGAACTGAGTTGAGCTTGCCTATTCACCAGATTCTTCTCTGGACCAATTCTAACACAGTACTCATATGGTTGCAGTCTGACTCATACAGATTTAAGGTGTTTGTTGGTACATGAGTAGCAGAGGTCCGAGACAGAGCACCACACCTGGTGGTATGTGAAATATGCAAATAACACGCATGAGGACATCATGTGGGATACGAGTCTAAGGGAACTCGGACTAGAAAGCTATTGGTTTCAGGGACCCCTCTTCTTAAAAGATCCATCCATTTGTTGGCCTGAATGCCCACACCCCTGGCCATAGATGTAAGATGAACTGCGTAAAACAGTCAGCGGTGCCTTTGCATGTTTCAGATTTTAGTCAATTCAAGACGTTTGAGGAGTTTATAGAGTCTAAAGCTCTTCAGGGGTTGGCTGACAGTAGCCCATCAGCCAGTGACTAAAAATACACCGAGATTACTGTTCTGCAACAAGTAGAGAGAGAGTGCTTCCCTTCTGACTTTGAACAGCTAAGAAATGGTAAATCAGTTGCCTGCACTTCATTTAAGAGCGCTATTCCCTGAATTTGAAAGAGAAATACAACTCATTCAAGTTGGAGGATGTCCATGACACAGTCCATTCCTTGAACACGACAACATGCACCCTATTGTTCTAGATCCAATGCACCCTGTCACTAAACTCATCATACAAAGCTATGATAAGCTCCATGGTTGTGCTGAGAGGGTTGTGCTGAACTTCCTTATGGACTCAGCCCATATGCTGTCAAGATAGGCTGGTGTGGGGACTGGGTAGCTCAGCGAGTATTGAGTCTGATTACCACACCTGGAGTCGCGAGTTTGAATTCAGGATGTGCAGAGTGACTCCAGCCAGGTCTCCTAAGCAACCAAACAGGCCCGGTTGCTAGGGAGGGTAGATCCACATGGGGTAACCTCCTCGTGGCCACAATTAGTGTTTCTTGCTCAAAATGGGGTGCGTGGTAAACTGTGGGTGGATTGCAGAGAGTAGTATGAGCCTCCACATGCTGGAAGTCTCCACGGTATCATGTACAACAAGCCACGTGATAAGATTGACTGTCTCAGAAGCGGAGACAACTGAGACTTGTCCTCCACCACTTGGATTGATGTAAGTAACCACACCACCACGAGGACCTACTAAGAAGTGGGAATTGGGCATTTGAAATTGGGGAAAAAATAAAGGGTAGGCTGGCTGGGGTAATGAAAAGAAATGAGGAATTCTATTCAAATGTCTCACCACCCAGGCAATATACATTGACTTCCTGCATAGCCTTGGTGCTGATGCATTCCTCATGGCTCTTAGACATTTAACAGCAAGAAGAGGGAATCCCTTTGAGCTTTTATCTGATTGAGGCACCAACTGTATAGGAGGTGAAAGAGAACTCAACGTGAAATTTGCAGAGCTCATCCCAGATTGGGGATTGTCAGCAGATTAAACTTAACTTCAACCCTCCAAACTCTCTGCACTTTGGAGGTTGCTGAGAGCTAGAAAAACACACTGATGGCAACTCTAGGGGCTCAGTCAGTGGACTTTGAAGTCCTTCACACTGTGCTTGTGGAGATTGAAGGGATCTTGCACTCAAAGCCTTTGGTGTTACACATCATATGATGTGGCGGATCCTGACCCCATTACTCCAAACTCTCTCCTCATGGGACGGCCAGATGCATCACAACCTATGATAGAGTAATAATAATAATAAAAATAAACTTTATTTTATATAGCACCTTTAAAGAAAACTTTCAAAGCACTACCACAGTGTAACCACAGTCAGGGCTAATCTGGTGATGTCGATGGCATCACGCTCATCAATTCTGGAGACTCTACTTGAGATGCTATATCCCTGGGCTTCAGGGCCACCAAAAATGGGTAAAAGAGACAGCCCACATCCAAGTTGGCACAACAGTGTTGATCATTGGCCAGCAGCTACTCTGAGCTCTCTGGCCAGAAGTCTTCCCTGGGGTTGACATCAGATTGAGAACAGCTAAAGTTCAGGTGGGAGGAAAGGTTTACACATGTCCAGTCGCATGCCTCATATAGTTACTTGCTATTCCGGACTAGAGTAAGATAACTGCTAGGGGTGTAACGATATTCAAACCGAACCGAAAAACCGCGATACAACAGCCACGGTTCGAACCGCGATACTCTTATGTCGAACCGAACGCGCCCCGCCCCCTCCTGCCCCGGCCCAACTCTCTTCACTTTGTCACAAAACTATTTTTTTCTTCCTTGACATTTGATTAAATAGTAATTAATGAGTACACTTTTAACAACTAATAAGAGCTATAGTTTTACTAAATATTATTATAATATTATTTACTAAATAAAGTGCATGTCACGTGATTTGTGTGATCGATCACTCTCGGGAGTTTACGTTTACATTCGCACTTCAGGATGGCAACTCCGCGGCAAATTGAGATTGAAGACCCTCCGGTCACATTTATGTCTCCTGTGTGGGCAAATTTTGGTTTTCCAGTGGACTACAATAATGGAAATCGTGTCATAGACAAAACGCGCGTCGTCTGTCGTAAGTGTTTCACAAAAGTTGCTCATACGACGGGAAACACTTCTAACATGCAAGCGCATCTCCGGAGACATCATCCCGACATTGACATCAGCAGCACACGTAAGAGACCTCAAAAACAGGAAATTCTTTCTACTGCTTTTAAAATTAAGCTACAGGCCGACTCAGACCGTGCACAAGCAATTACCAAGGCAATTGGTGTTTTCATGGCGCTGGATATGCGCCCATTTTCAGTTGTTGAGAACGACGGATTCTCGCATTTGCTACGTGTGTTAGAGCCCAGATATCAACTACCGAGCCGACCGCATTTTAGTCAGAATGTTTTGCCTCAACTTTACAACAAAGTGAAAGCCAAATTGGTGGAGGACCTGAGCAATGCAAAATTCATTGCTTTAACTACAGACGGGTGGACTTCCCGTGCAACACAGTCCTTCATCACGATCACGGCGCACTATATTACCGACAACTGGGTAATTGCAAATCCCGTTCTCCAGACACGCGCTGTCTATGAAAGCCATACAAGTGATCATCTGTCGGAAATATTACAGGGAGCTGTAGCTGAGTGGAAAATTGACAGAGAAAACGCGACTGTTCCCGTCACAACAGACAACGCCAAAAACATAGTGAATGCAGTTAAAGCAGCCGGATTTTCACCAAACATTCGCTGTTTTGCACACACTGTTAACCTGGCTTCACAACGGGGGATGGGCGTTAACCAGATGTCACGGCTTTTAGGCAGAGTGAGAAAAGTTGTCACTTTTTTCCATCGAAGCACTACTGCTGCAGCAGTGCTCAAGGACAAACAAGAGATGCTCCAACTGCCTACACACAAGCTGATCCAGGATGTCCCCACCAGGTGGAACTCAAGCTATGACATGCTTGAGCGCTACCTTGAACAGCAGGCTGCTGTTTTCTCAGCACTTACAGACAAGAATGTTAAGAGGAACATTAAGGACATTCTTACTCTATCTGATGAAGATGTAAAAGTAGCTGAGGACATTGTTCAGGTTCTCAAACCACTGAAAACGGTAACAGCTCTGTTGAGCACTGAACAGCTGCCAACCGTTTCAATGATAATGCCACTGAAACACACCATCCTGGAATCTATGAACGTGAGTTGCACAGATACAGCAGTTGTGAAAGATGTCAAATCTGCCATTGTGTCCGACTTCACCAACAGATACCCAGACTCTGACTCAACACTTGTGCAGTTTCTTCATATGAGTACTGCACTTGACCCACGTTTTAAATCTCTGCCGTTTCTGGATGAGACCACGCGCAGAATCGTCTTCAACAGCCTGATAGAGAAGATTCTGGAATACCATCCCTCACAGGTATTTTTGTTTAATTGTTTTAATTCCAAAATGAGTTAATTTAATAAATTTGATTAATTAATTTAAATTAATACGTTTTAAAAAAATACATTTTATACAAATTCATTGTTTATAAATACCACAGACCTGCAACATATCTTACTAGTAGTGAATATGTCCTTTGAAAAGCACTTTACATATATAATTTTTTAAACTCTAAAATCTAAACAGAAACTTAGATCATCAGAAATGACGAGCATCACTATGTTTTTGGTAGTTTTATTTGTCAGATATGAATTGCAATTAGCAATAGTAGCTTAAAAATATTTTGTGGCTTTGTCCTTCCTTAATGTTAGGCCCAAGCCTCAAAGGAGCAGTCAGAAGTAGCATCCAGCAGTGAATGTGATCCTCCAGCCAAAAGAGCACCAATCGCGGAACTGTTTGGAAAGTTATTTCCAGTGGAGACGAGCACACCTGCATCCAAGTCTCTGTCTCAAATGGTGAAAGAGGAGGTGCAGCGTTACAAGGAAGTGCCGACTCTTCAAGTGGAGTCAAATCCACTTGCATGGTGGAAGGACAAAGAGAGCCAGTTTCCCCATTTAGCCAGGTTGGCTAAATCCTTCCTTGGAGTCCCTGCAACATCAGTCCCCAGTGAGCGAGTGTTCTCTACAGCAGGGGACATTGTTACAGCACAGAGAGCAAGCCTCTCACCTGAGAATGTGGACATGATGGTATTTTTGAAGAAGAATTTAAAATTTTAATTTAACATTTTAGATGTATTATAAATTTTATTTTATTAGTCAGTGGAGGCATTTATTTAATTTTAGTTGACTCAGGTGTGCTAACTGCTCTAAAGAAAATGTGAAGCCAATGTATAAAGTTAAGTTAATAAAGATAAAGTTAATAAGTTAAATTATTGTTGTTGTTTTTATTAAGTTTAAAGTGAATCTAGTGTTATTATTATTGCTGGTGCCCTGCCATGAACCCTGCCCCCACAGCAAACAGAACCGAACCGAACCGTGGCTCCAAAACCGTGATATGAACCGAACTGTGGCATTGGTGAATCGTTACACCCCTAATAACTGCACAGTCACACATAGTCAATAAGAGGCCTATTGAAAATTATAGTCACACATAGTCAATAAGAGGCCTATTGAAAATGATATAATAAAAAATTTATATTTTCAAAAAAATATAATGGTGGCTGTAAAAAAGGCCACTGTGTTTCACTATTCTAACCTGTTTTTTTAATCTCTTTCTCTCTATGATGAGACACACACACACACACACACACACACACACACACACAGCCTCCTCCTTGACCCAATGAGCATCAAGAGAGTGACGGTCAAGCGATCCCCTGCCCGCAGAGAGACAGAAGTTTAGTCGATCTGGATACGGAGACGGACGCAAATGCAGTGGCATAATAATTGTTTATACAGTATATTGGACTATTGATGAGGTGTTGTGCATGAAAGCATAAACTCATCACACAATTTAAATCACAACCATAACAACAACAAGCCAGTCAAATTAGTGTGAATGGTGACAATAAATGGGTTATTCTCAACATTAAGATGGACCCCTTGTGGTGGGTCAATTCCCTGATCCAACAACTCATAGGTGAATGGTTTAACGCTGCCAATAACCAGTTGTTCGCTACACATGCAAAGCTGTGATGCCATCAATGGATTTACTCACCAAAAGTTGATTAGACAGCTAATCTCAGTAGAAAGTTGACTCACACTGACCCACAAATCCATCTACAGAGCCACACAGGTGGATTAAGCCGGCGTCTCATTTTCAGGTGTTAGCTTCATTAACATAATTAGAGAGAGTCTACCTCCACAAACTCTCAAACCTCATGCCACAGTTTTCCAGTTTGATAAAAGCAGATTAGATGCAGGTGTTACTGGGGGAGGACAATCATGCATCAGTTGCAGCTAAATTCATTTTTGAGATGCACACCCTCAGAAACCTATCACTGCCTTAATGTACTTCAGTCACAGTACTTTTATTTTCTTATGTTCATAATGTCCTGTTAAATGCTTATTTTATTTTATATTGTATAGTGTATATTGTTATTGTAGTTTTTATTTGATTTTATTCATTACCTGGCACCTTATTTTAATTCTATCTTTATTGTTATTTGTTACTGTTTTATTATTATATGTCTTGTAAATATCTGTTTTGTGTATTAATGCTTTGGCAATATTGTATGTAAACTCAATCATGCCAATAAAGTTTTTTAAATTGAAATTGAGAGTCAACGTGCACATTATCACCTCTCAGCGAGAGTTGTTATTCACTTGACCGTCGGTTCTCCCTGCTGAGTTAATAGCTTCAAGCACTGAAAAAACACATCCCAGATGGGGTCTTGTGTTCTCCTCAACTGACCAATATGCTTCTTCTTTTACTGAAGAACTGACAAGATGTCAAGCGAATCTGAACTTTTTTTTTTTTTAAATCAATAGTGATTTGCTGAGTTTGGAATGCCATACTACCCATACTACTCTTACTACTTCTGCAATATCTGTCTATGGCAAAAAATAATAAGAGTAATATGGTAGTATTCCAAACTCAGCCATTCTGTTACCAATCTGAGGATTTCCTGCCGTTTTATCCTACACTAAAATAACATCATATATCAGAGTCACAACAGTCTGTTTTTATTGAATGAAAGTTATTTTTACTCACTGAAAGCTGCATATGGACATATATCAGAAATAATCATTATCCAGGTGTTTTAGGCTATTCTAGAACTTTTACCTAACTAATTGAAAAGGCATTAAAATAAAATCTATCAAAATGAAATATTGGCTATAGATGTACTGCTTTTGGAAATATTTTCCTTTTGCATTATGCTGAGGGAACACGCATTTAAGGAGGAGTGGGTTATAGTGATAGGGACAAATCGGGTAGTGGAGAACAAGAACTGGCAGAGAGTCAGATTTCGGGAACATTCATTAGTTGAACGGATTGTGGCCGGCCATCTGGATAGTTTTCATCAGAAACACTGTACTGTAGAGCTCTGAAGTTAAAAGTGTATGAGCAAAGACTGGTTGTTTGTACTGAATGTACACTTTTAGAATGAAATCTATGCAATTTCATACATGAGGCCCCAGGTATTGCAAGGGCTTCCCAGTGTACACTGCTATCTTGACAATATTCTAGGAACAGGCCATTATGAACCTACAACATATAGATTCAGCCCTGGGATGCTTGAATATGGATGCTGTGGGTTGAGAAGGAAAAATTTGACTTCAAAGACTTATTAGCAGTAGTGTGCACAGAAGGGTAGCAGTGGAAGCGCTAGCTCCTTTTGTTAACAAATCTAAAGTTGCCATTCTGATAGTCCAGAAAAAGGGGAGACATTTTAATATTAAAAATAAATGAATTACATTTGACAACATTAAAATCTCTTAATCTCACAATAACAGTAATAATATGTCACAGGGGTGTCACTAGGTTAAAACTTTTGAGGTTCAAGCCCTGAAATATTTTGGTTCAACCCTGAATGTTTTTGTTCAGAATTGCAGGTGTTTGAGTGGAATTGAAGCAGGAGTTAAGTAAATTCTGGTTATTGCAGCGGAGCTTTATATGCACTAAATATGCCTCCTCATCTGTAATGCCTGATTCAAGCCTGGTTTTTGTGCAAATTTTCCACAAGCCATCACCAAACTATTCACATGATGCGCTTTGCACTATCCTACTGTAGCACACGCACCATTTTGGCTTCCCTTGATATTTCAGTGCTAACAACAAAACTGTTGCAAGCCATTTAAGTTCTTCTCAGAGCTGTCTAGTTTAAAACTCTATGGAGGACATCAAACATCTTAAATGGCTAAACAGCATTGCCGAGTTACAGGCTAAAGACTAGCTACATTAATCTAACCTGCTTCTAACATGATCTCTTAGCTGCTTATGGTATTGCACAGTAAATATTAGGGCAAGTAAATATAAGGGCTTTCAAGTCTGGGCCTCCAAGATGTATAGAAAAAATATGGACAACGTTTTCACAAGTGTTATAAATGTTCGGTATGAATTAGGGTTAATAAATAAACTGGCCTTGTTTGATTTCAAATATTCCTAAAGATTACTTGTAGGAGCCTGTTGTAGGATGGCCAGAAACTAAGACAATGATGCATGAGAGCTTTATTGAGTTTTATGGAAATGCATACAGCACAGCCGGATCTATGTCAAAGACATTTATAGAATGAGACACCTGCAGAAGAGAAGCAAGTCTAACAAGGAACATTCTAGAAACTTACAGATGACAGCATAAAATAAATATGTGATTAAGCATAATAGCAGAATAAGAAATAAGAGTTGCTTTGTACTTTATGAGAAACAAGCATAGGAACAAGAACATTATTCATTAATGGACAACTCTGGGGCCACAGCACAAAGGCTTCAAGTTCATATCGGTTCAATCAAATCAAATCAAATCAAATCACTTTATTGTCACACTACTGTGTACACGAGTGCAACAGCAGGTGAAATTCTTGTGTGCAGTTCCGAGCAACATTGCAGTAATGACAGTGACGAGACATAAACCACTTTACAATAACAACATTTACACAACACAATTTACATAACAAATGTACACATACCTACACAACAATTTACATATCAAATGTACACAATACACACAATGTAGAATACACATACACTAGATAAGGGTATAAATATATATATATATACACACTAACTGAATTGGGAGCGAGAATATATTGACAGAATGAAGATTAATAAAGTGCAGTGCTGATTGTTGATCGTGAGAGATCATGTGTTCAAAAGTCTTATTGCTTGTGGGAAGAAGCTGTCATGTAGTCGGGTGGTGCGGGTCCTGATGCTGCGATACCGCCTGCCTGATGGAAGCAGTGAGAGCAGCCCATGACTCGGGTGGCTGGAGTCTTTGATAATCCTCCGAGCTTTATTCACACACCGTCGGTTATATATATCCTGGAGGGAGGGAAGCTCACCTCCGATGATGTTTCTGGCCGTTCGCACCACCCTTTGCAGGTCTTTGCGGTTGTGGGCGGTGCTATTGCCGTACCAGGCGGTGATGCAGCCAGTCAGGATGCTCTCAACAGTACTAGTGTAGAACCGTGTGAGGATGTGTTGGTTCATTCCAAACTTCCTCAGCCGTCTCAGGAAGAAGAGGCGCTGGTGAGCCTTCTTCACAACGGCCTCAGTGTGGATGGACCATGTGAGTTCCTCAGTAATATGGACACCGAGGAACTTGAAGCTGCTGACTCTCTCCACCGGTGCTCCATTAATGGTGATGGGGCTGTGTTCTCTGTCTTTCTTCCTGAAGTCCACCACAAGCTCCTTGGTTTTACTGACGTTGAGGGAGAGGTTGTGCTCCTGACACCAGCGCGTCAGAGTGTGCACCTCCTCTCTGTAGGCTGTTTCATCACTGTCAGTGATCAGACCTACAACCGTCGTATCGTCAGCAAACTTAATGATGGCATTGGAGCTATGTGTCGCCACACAGTCATGTGTGTAAAGGGAATACAGGAGTGGGCTGAGAACACAGCCCTGCGGGGCTCCAGTGTTGAGGGTCAGTGATGAGGAGATGTTGCTGCCCATTCTAACCACCTGACGTCTGCCTGACAGGAAATCCAGGATCCAGCTGCACAGCGAGCTGTTTAAGCCCAGAGCCCGGAGTTTCACATCAAGCTTGGAGGGCACTATGGTGTTAAATGCTGAGCTGTAGTCTACAAACAGCATTCTCACATGCGTGTTCCTTTTTTCCAGGTGGGATAGAGCAGTGTGTATTGTAGATGCAATAGCATCATCAGTGGAGCGGTTGTTACGGTAGGCAAACTGCAATGGGTCCAAAGAGGTGAGCAGAACAGAGCAGATGTGATCTCTGATCAACCTCTCAAAGCATTTGCTGATGATGGGGGTGAGGGCAACAGGACGCCAGTCATTTAAGCAAGTGATTTTGGCTTGCTTCGGTACAGGCACAATGGTTGATGTTTTGAAGCATGTGGGGACTACAGACAGGGAGAGGGACAGGTTGAAAATGTCCGTAAAAACACCAGCCAGTTGGTTCGCGCATGCTCTGATGACGCGGCCCGGAATGCCGTCTGGACCCGCGGCTTTGCGAATGTTCACCCATCGAAAGGATCGGGTTACATCCGCAACAGAGACGGAGAGTGAACCATCATCTGTAGTATCGGCCGCGAGTGCTCTCTCCGCGAGGGCGGTGTTATTGTCCTCGAAACGAGCATAAAAAGTATTAAGCTCGTCCGGGAGAGAGGCAGCAGTGTTCATGGCGGAGTTTTTATTCCGTTTATAGTCCGTAATGGTGTTAATTCCCTGCCACATACTTCTGGAGTCAGTGGTGTTGAACTGTCCTTCAATTTTGTGCCTGTACTGGCGTTTGGCTGTGCTGATGGAGTTACGGAGGGCATAACTGGCTTGTTTACGCTCCTCCGCGTTCCCGGAATTAAAAGCGGTGGTCCGCGCAGTAAGTGCCGCGCGAACATTGCCGTTAACCCAGGGTTTCTGGTTGGGGTAGATCCGTATAGTTTTCGTCGGAACAACGTCCTCTACGCACTTCCTGATGAAACACGTTACACTATCAGCGTAAACCTCGATGTCGTCATCGGAGGCAGACCGGAACATCGCCCAGTCCGCGTGATCAAAACAGTCCTGTAGCGCAGAGTCTGATTGGTCCGACCAGCACTGGATCATTCTGAGGGCGGGTGCTTCCCGTTTCAGTTTCTGCCTGTAAGCGGGCAGAAGCAGAACGGAAGAGTGGTCGGATTTGCCAAATGGTGGGCGGGGGAGGGATTTGTAGCCATACCGGAAAGGAGAATAGCAATCATCCAAAACCCGGTCCCCTCGTGTGTTGAAGCTGATATGTTGGTGGTATTTTGGTGCTATTGTTTTGAAGTTGGCTTTGTTGAAGTCCTCGGCAACAATGAACGCAGCCTCAGGGTGCGCGGTTTCCTGCTCACTTATACTGCCATACAGTTCCCTAAGTGCCCGGTCTGTGTCGGCTTGTGGGGGGATGTACACAGCAGTGATAATGACCGCTGTGAATTCCCTCGGTAGCCAGAATGGTCGACACAGAAGCATGAGAAATTCCAAATCAGGAGAGCAGAAAGACCTGATAAAATGTACATTCCTCTGATCACACCATGATTTGTTGATCATAAAACATACACCTCCACCTCTGCTTTTACCTGAGAGGTCTTTCGCTCTGTCCGCTCGGTGCACGGAGAAACCCGTGGGTTCGATGGCCGAGTCTGGAATCTCCGCGGACATCCAGGTTTCCGTAAGACAGATAACGCAGCATTCTCTCGTCTCTCTTTGGAAGGAGATCCGCGCTCTCAGCTCGCAGAGCTTGTTGTCCAGAGACTGAACATTTGCCAGTAGTATACTGGGTAGCGGGGGGCGATTTGCGCGACGTCTTAATCTGATGAGAACGCCGGCTCTTTTTCCTCTTTTCCTTCTGAGTTTCCGCGGCCGGGCAGCCCAAACAAAGGGCTCCGCTGGTGTGTTTGTAAACTGCGGGTCGGCATTGAGGAATGTGAAGTCCGGTTTTCAGTGTGTGATTGCCGAACCAATGTCCAAAAGCGTTTGTCTGTCGTACACAATAAGGCAGACAACATCCAAGACAAAAAAACACAGAACTGTAAACAAAACAAACAATAAACTGCAGTGTTTTGACGGAGCTCGCGACGCAGCAGCCATACTCGGCGCCATCTTGAGTTAATGATACACTGGTTCTATCCTCTCTTCTGTATGCCCAGGCTTGCCCAGTTCAGGGACACGGGTCCCATACAGGGAATGTGTGCAGAACACTGCTCACTGTATTATGTGTTTAATGAAGTACACAGGTGGCCCGCACAGGAAATGTGTGTAATGTCTCATAACAGAGCATAATGAAAGGAAAACAATAGCTATTGAGGTCATGTGAATACTTTGTCTAGAGATGTATTGCCTCCCATATTTATATTCAAGCTACAGAAGACAAGGTAGAAATGTTGCTCAGAAATTCATTAAAATCACATTTTGATTCTGTTCTTTTAAAAATGTATCACGGGGGAGCATGATCCCAGACCCTCCTGAAAATAAGGGATCTCGATTATGAAGTCAAACGAATGGATAGAGGCAGAAAACGTCAAATTTACCACCTCAACCTCCTTAAATTATGGAGAGAGGTGGTCACATGTCCATGGTGATGGTAGTTCCAGAGAGGACGAGCTCAGGTCAAAGGTGAAGTTCAAAGCCGATCCATTCACCCGTTACCTTGTCGAGACCACCTCTCAACATCCCAGCTCATGTAAGTGGCCAAGTTGCAAAAGAAATTTGCGGACGTGTTCTCCCCTCTTCCCTGATGAATGAACCTCATACAACACCATATCAAGACTCCGCCAGGAGTAGTAATACGTAGTCGGCAATACCACTTGCCTGAACACAAGAAAAAGGTGATTTGGAACGAAATAAAGGCAACGCTCGAGATGGGGGAAATAGAAGAATCGCACAGTGATTGGGTCAGCCCGGATGTTCTTATGCCTACAAGTGATGGTTCAGTCTGGTTCTGTGTAGATTATTGAAAAGTCAGCACGGTGTCTATATTTGACACATACCCAATGCCCCGAATTGATGAACTGCTCGATCGGTTGGATGCAGCTCAATTTTATTCTACACTGGATTTATCCTGAGGAAAAATTTAAATGACACATATTCATCACTCTTCCATGTCTGTTCGAGGCTCCCGCCTCATGTATAAGATTCTCTGGCCGTACTCTGCATACATTGCCGCCTATTTAGACAATATTATTATATACAGTAAGGATTGGCAGAGGCATATGCAACATTTGAGAGCCATGCTGAGGTCGCCGAGGTGGGCAGGGCTCATGGCAAACCTGAAAAATTGCGCAATTGGACAGGTGGAAGTACAGTATATGGGCTTCCACTTGGGTCATGGGCAGGTGCGGCCCCAAGTTGGTAAGAACACAGTGATAGCGGCCTGCCCACGACCCATTATGAAGGTGAGACAGTTTATGGGCTGGCTACTACAGATGGTTTGTGCTTAGTAGTTTCTCTGATGTCACCAGCCCCTTAACTGATCTCACTCAGAAGGGGGCACCAGATCCGGTTCAGTGGACAGAGGTGTGCCAACAGGCTTTCACTTGAGTGAAATCTGCACTCTTTGGTTGGCCACTTTTACATGCTCCAAACATCTCTCTCCCCTTCATTTTGCAGATGGATGCATCAGAGGGGGTTGGGGGCCATGCTCTCCCAGAAGGTGGAGAGGGTGGAGCTCTGGCCTGAGTCGGACGGTGGGGAATGTGGAAGGGGACGTGCTTGTGTGTCTGTCAGTGGGGAGAGAAGAAGCGGTAAGAGCCATCACCTGGTGATTATTGACTCTAAACACCTGTGTCTCATTTCAGTGATGGCAGAGACAGACTTTAAAAGGCTGGCAGAACCCCAGATCAGTAGAGAGTCCGAAACGCGCACACACACCAAAGCTGTTTTCTATTTATTATTGATTTTATAATTGATTTTATAATTGTTATAATTGAAGCTGTGTTATTTTGAGTATTTTGAGTTAGAACCCTGAGAATAAAAGATCACTCAAGTCTACCGCAACACCGGCTCCCACTTCATTCTTGCCTCCCACGCTTAGAACCTTCTACATAATGAATATATAACAATATTTGAATTTATAGGTGAATCATAAAAAGGCTAGAAGTCAAGAAATACTCCTATGTGGAAAACAAATGTATATTTTTTATTTTATTTATATGCATTCATAGCGTAGTCATTAAGAGGGAGTTTGTATGTACTTTTTAGCTTGTACTCTGGAGTAGGTACTTCTACCCCAGAAGAGGGACTGTGGGAGGTGCTGAAAACTCTGATTGGTCAAACACGTACTGTATGACGCACAAAGCAATGAGAAGTCTGAGGAGTCGGCAGCTACCAGGAGTATAAATAAACTAGTAGCTGCTAGCTAGCCATTTAGAGGACTGCACTAATTTTCCAATTCCCTTAACATAAACAACATAAAGACAACAAAGTATCCATAGAGTATTGCCTGTTTCACATGTGTGCGCAAGGGGTCAGCAGAGCTGCTGCATGACTTTTACGGGAGGCAGTTTGAGTTTATCGCATCTGTACTGCGTAACTATACAGAAAATACTTGCAATTATTTGATGAATATAGAACAGATAAGTAATGTCTCTCTTTGGCGTAGGCCCCGTCTGGTGGTCCGAAGAATTTGTACTCAGAACAGTCATATCCTGCCGGAGATAGGAGGCAGGGATGAGGAGCCTACCCCCAAAAGAGAGAGAAAGTTGAATACTACCCCCAAAAGAGATGATCCGTAAAGTTATGAACCAGGTCTTGGGTTCATTCTGGAGAATAGGGGAGAGAAAATGTGAACACCTAGATTTGACATGAAATGCACAATATCTCTGGCATGGTTGTGCAATACCTTTGCAATAGGAAACGCTGTGTGTTTGTTTTGTTTTTTCTCCTTGAGTTTGATTTGGTCCTTGTGTGTTTTTTTTTTTTCTCTTTGTCCTTGAGTGTGATTTTTGGGCACTCTGTTGAGGGACCCTGGTCAAACAAACAACATGGTATGTGGCCCTACATTAGGTGGGCGTTGCTGTGCAGTATCTTTGTTGAAAGATAAACAACATGTGATTATGAAAACCTTCCGACGAGGTATCTTTGCCAAAAGGTGAACAACATGCATAAAGCCATTTGATTATGGCAACATTGTGGGCAATCCCTTCGTTGAAAGTCAACAACATTTGACATGAAAACCCTCCGATTAGAGAAGAGTTGTTTTAGGGACCTACTTATCTGCTACTAAAATGTAACGTCCCCAACCATGCACACAAAAGTGAATGGCATCATATCGAAATGCTTTGATACTAAAAGTAATGTAGTTTTGTTGACATGACTGTTAAACTCATGAGCTTTGAAATTTGGAACATCGATAAAGCCCCAATACTTGAAGATCCCCATAGATTGAAACGTGGTCTGAACAAAGATTTATGAAGGGAATGATTTATGAAGACATATCATACAAATTTCTGCACTTTAATGATGCCTGAATGAGTAAAAAATAAAACTTAAATATGCAGTGAAATATGAATTACCCCCTGTATGACCTGATCATATAGCGATATGCATTATGCTGGTAATTATATAATCTGATGAATGTGGAAGTATGTATATAGAGTAAGAAAATGCTGCGTTTTACGGATCGGCATTTATGCGCCCTTGAAGGCGCTCGGATAGGGAACACCGCTCAAAATGTTGTACCGAACGAAATAAGTAATTTATTTCACCAAGGACTCTTTCACAAGACTTTAGTGAAAGCTATACTAATATACTAATACTGTGATGCCATGCTCCCTCAGAGTGCCCACATCATCAGATCTGTCTTTCCTAGTGAGTTGGGCATAGGGATGTTAAATTGAATTAGAAAGCATCCACTACGTGATTTAGAGTGAAGGCAACCAACAAAACAGGGATATCTTACTAAATGGAGTAATGGGACCCCGTACAATAAGCACAGTGCAGGATGACATGCCTGAATAATAATCTTAATTCCCAGATGGGGAAAGCTCGGGCATGTAACACAGTGAATGACATGTGAGTGAACCTTGACCGAGTTACCCTCATGTGATCACGCTGTTAACGCGTGGTCGCCTGCTATTACTATGAAAGCGAATGCGCTGTTGACATGAAAAACTGGCTTTTGATATCGATACAAATGCTTTATGATGAACAGACAGCAAGTCAACAGAAGGCCTAGACCCATTACTAAATCTGAATGCATTTGATGGATATGATAAAAACTTAGCTTATTTCTGATGGAAAGCAGCTGCTGCTGCCTGAGCCGATGATTTTGACAGACTTGGCGAGGAGTGCACTCCTTCTGTGCCGGGGCATTCTGATTAAGGGAGGTGGCTCGATTGAGGGAGATCTCCTAATTGAATGAGATATGGGTGAAGATCCGTGTTTACTGGTTGTTTAATCCCCATGGGTTTGATGTGGGCAGAAGTTGAGATGAAATGATGATGTCGTTGGAAAGGGATGGCAGGCTTCCAGATACGTTCTGTGCGCTGGTTCTCCTGTGGCCTGGTGTGGTGTTGTTCGTCTCAATAACCAGTCTTTATTGTTGCTTTATCAACTTTATTGACCACTATCTCAATTACATGATCGCTCTCCTCACTCTGGCAATCTCTCTCTCATTCAAACCTCCATTCTCGTGCTGTCACTACACTGCATCCCTCCCTTTGTTGGTATTAGTGAACTTATATACCCCCAAATAACAAGTTATCTTCAATTTCAACCTTTGTTACAGTTACTCAGAACATAATTTTTAACACCTCTATTTTGTTTCAATCTAAACTGACTAAACAGACAACAAACATACTCAAAACATTTACATAATCATGTCCTTGAAACAAGCAGGTTTCTTAACCACTCTACCACTCCGGGTAGTCAAAGGTTTGCTACAGGAGTCCGGTACTGTAACAGAAGAACTTTGTCTTTGTCAAAATCTGATTTGACCACTGTCTCTTGAGTTCCCTGATCACTTTGTTTTTCTGTAGGTTCTGGTATGCTAATCTCCAACTGAATGTGAACATTACGAGTGTGCTTCACATTTCTCACAATCCTAGAGTCATCCTCTACATTGACCATTTCAAAAGGAATTGTCCGATGTGTGCCTCAGAAGTACATAACGAATATCTCTATACTTAGAGTCCATCTTGCCATCGTCCATACTCGCCACATATACAATGTCTCCCAACTTAAAGTTGTGTTCTTTGGCTCGTCTTGCTATGTCTGCGTACTGCTTCATTTTTTCATTGTAGCTTTTATGATGACTTTCAATGTCTTTTGTTTCTCTTTTGTCTGTGATGAGACTTGGCAACTTTGTGCGCATATCTCATCCAAACATCAGATAAGCTGGTGTCTCACCTGATGCTCTATGTGGTGTAGATCGATAGGCAAGAAGAATCTTTGAGAGATCTTCTCTCCAATTCCTTCCCTCAATTTTAGCTGCTTTGAAGGCTTTCTTTAATTAATGATGAAATCTTTCTATTTTACCATTACTTTTGGGGTAGTAAGGTGAGGCCTTGATGTGCATAAACCACTAGTTCTCAGAAATGCCTCGAAGACTTTGCCGACAAACTGCTTCCCATTATCAGTCGCTACTTCCAATGGATACCCAAATCGGGAAAATATTTTCATCATTTCCTTGGTAATGGTCTCAGAAGTTATATCAGCAATGACTACTGCTTCAGGGTATGATGTGTAGTAGTCTATAACAGTAAGTATATAGACATTCTGAATAGGACCCACAAAATCAACACCTATCTTGGTCCATGGTCTAGGAGGTAGTTCTATTGGATGCAGTGGTTGATCTTCATCCAATGGTTGATTCAGAACACACGCATTACCGTTTTTGACCATTCTTTCTACCTCCATGTCCATATTAGGCCAAGAATTGCTTTGTGCAAATTATACCTTGATGTGTCTCGTGTGCAATTTTCAAAGCATGCTGGACCAGTGCGGAAGGAAGAACTATCCTGTGTCCCCGCAGCAAAAGACAATCATGGGTTGACAACTCAGCTGATCAGCGTTTGTATGGTTATAAGCTTTGAGGAATTGTCCTGTCTCCACTATGGAAATCAGTTGTGTCAAGGTAGTATAATTTTAAAATTTTATGCACAAAATGAGCTCATTTCAAATTAGATTCCTGCTACAGGTCTCAAAATAGTTGGGACGGGGGCATGTTTACCATGGTGTAACATCTCCTCTTCTTTTCAAAACAGTTTGAAGACGTCTGGGCATCGAGTTTATGAGTGTCTGGAGTTTTGGTGTTGGTATTTGGTCCCATTCTTGCCTCATATAGGTTTCCCGCTGCTGAAGAGTTCGTGGTCGTCTTTGATGTATTTTTTGTTTAATGATGTGCCAAATGTTCTCTATAGGTGAAAGATCTGGACTGCAGGCAGGCCAATTCAGCACCCAGACTCTTCTACGATGAAGACATGCTGTTGTAATAGCTGCAGTATGTGGTTTTGCATTGTCCTGCTGAAATACACAAGGCCTTCCCTGAAGTAGACGTCGTCTGGAGGGGAGCATATGTTGCTCTAAAACCTTTATATACATTTCAGCATTCATAGTACCATCCAAAACATGCAAGCTGCACATACCGTATGCACATATGCACCCCCATACATCAGAGATGCTGGCTTTTGAACTGAACGCTGATAACATGATGGAAGGTCTCTCTCTACTTTTGCCCGGAGGACACGGCGTCCGTGATTTCCAACAAGAATGTCAAATTTGGACTTGTTGGATCATTGAACACTTTTCCACTTTGAAATAGGCCACTTTAAATGAGCCTTGGCCCACAGGACACGACGGCGCTTCTGGACCATGTTCACACATGGATTCCTTTTTGCATGATAGTGCTTTAGTTGGCATCTGCAGATGGCATGGCGGATTGTGTTTACTGACAGTGGTTTCTGGAAGTATTCCTGTGCCCATTTAGTAATGTCATTGACACAATCATGCCGATGAGTGATGCAGTATCGTCTGAGGGCCCGAAGACCACGGGCATCCAATAAATATCTTCGGCCTTGTCCCTTACGCATGGTGATTTCTCCAGATTCTCTTGATCTTTTGATGATGTTATGCACTCTAGATGATGAGATTTGAAAAGCTTTTGCAATTTGACATTGAGGAACATTGTTTTTCATTGTTTTTAAAGTATTCCACAATATTTTACGATTTTACGCTCTCTTTCACAGATTGGAGAGCCTCTGCCCATCTTTACTTCTGAGAGACTCTGCCTCTCTAAGACATCCCTTTTATAGCTAATCATGTTACAGACCTTATATCAATTAACTTAATTAGTTGATAGATGTTCTCCCAGCTGAATCTTTTCAGTTGTTGCCCCCGTGCCAACTTTTTTGAGACCTGTATCAGGCATTAACTATGAAATTAGCTCATTTAGTAGATAAAAGTGTACAATTTATCAGTTTAAACATTTGTTATGTTATCTATGTTCTATTGTGAATAACACATTCGCTCATGTGATTTGAAAGTCTTTTAGTTTTTATTTTATTCAAATTTTCCAACATCCCATGTTTTCCGAAATTCGGGTTGCAGAAGGCAAAAGTTTAGACTTTTCTGGATTGAGCATATTAATGAGAGGTTGATGATCCATTTGAGGAGTAAATCTGCCTCCCCACAAACACGCTTTGAAGTGTTCCACTGCCCATACACACCCTAGGGCTTCCCGCTCTATCTGAGAGTAACGCCTTTCTGTGGGTGTCATTGAGCGGCTTGCATATGCTACAGGTTTCTTAGCTCCATCATCTTGTCAGGAATTACATCACTACTCACAACTGTTGGAGAATTTATGTTGAAGTATGCTACGCATGGCTCATTAGTTAAAATGCATTTTCTGCTTCAGATGACCATTGCCACTCTTGTCCTTGTCTAGTCAGTTTTCTGAGAGGCTCAGACAGATTTGCATAATTGGGAACAAATTTCATCAAAAAACCACAAGTGCCTAGGCATGAACGTAACTGTGGAACATTTTCAGGCCTGGTAGCGTTGCAAACTGCTTCAACCTTTCCAAGGATGTCAGGGACAAGATTGTAGATCTACACAAGGCTGGAATGGGCTACAAGACCATCGCCAAACAGCTTGGTGAGAAGGTGACAACAGTTAGCGCGATTATTTGCAAATAGAAGAAACACAAAAGAACTGTCAATCTCCCTCGGTCTGGTGCTCCATGCAAGATCTCACCACGTGGAGTTGCAATGATCATGAGGATGTTGAGGAATCAGCCCAGAACTACACAGGAGGATCTTCAACTCAACTCGCCGTGTTTGGAGGAGGAGGAATGCTGCCTATGACCCCAAGAACACCATCCCCACTGTCAAACATGGAGGTGGAAACATTATGATTTGGGGGTGTTTTTCTGCTAAGGGGACAGGACAACTTCACCGCATCAAAGGGACGATGGACGGGGCCATGTACCGTCAAATCTTGGGTGAGAACCTCCTTCCCTCAGCCAGGGCATTGAAAATGGGTCGTGGATGGGTATTCCAGCATCACAATGACCCAAAACACAAGGCCAAGGCAACAAGGAGCAAGAAGCAGCACATTAAGGTCCTGCAGTGGCCTAGCAAGTCTCCAGACCTTAATCCCATAGAAAATCTGTGGAGGGAGCTGAAGGTTCGAGTTTCCAAATGTCAGCCTCGAAACCTTAATGTCTTGGAGAAGATCTGCAAAGAGGAGTGGGACAAAATCCCTTCTGAGATGTGTGCAAACCTGGTAGGCAACTACAAGAAACATCTGACCTCTGTGAATGCCAACAAGGCTTTTGCCACCAAGTACTAAGTCATGTATTGCAGAGGGATTGAATACTTATTTCCCTCATTAAAATGCAATTCAATTTCTAACATTTTTGACATGCATTTTTCCGGATATTTTTGTTGTTATTCTGTCTCTCACTGTTCAAATTAACCTACCATTAAAATTATAGACTGATCATTTGTTTGTCAGTGGGCAAACGTACAATATCAGCAGGGGATCAAATACTTTTTTCCCTCACTGTATAGCACATGGTGTCACTGTTGTTCTTTTCAAATCGCCCTCTGTTGGCATTTTGTTGTTTAACTTTTTGCATTGGGAGCTCTTGTACCCTTCGTGAAATTAACGTGTTTGTCTTTTTGTTTGGTATTGTTTTCTGAAAGCACTTTAGACTCTGCTTGGGCTGATTAAAAAATTCTAGCAACAGTTAATGCTCTTTCCAATGCAAGCCCTTCTTCCTGCAACAGTTTATCTCTTAATCATTTATGTGCACATTTCTCCACTAGTTGATCTCGTATCATATCACGTTCTAAAGCTCCGAACTCACAAGATTTGGCCAGTTCCCTTAACAAATTCACAAATGCGTCAATCGTTTCATTCACAAATGCGTCAATCGCATCTTACCGCATCGGCAGCATTGATAGTTCCACTGGCCAACACAAAGAAACTTTCAGAAGAGTCTTTCCATGTTTTGTAATCTGCATACAAATCCGAAACTCCGAGGTTCAATGGAATAGGCAGTGATAACTGAGCCTGTGCGACATTTAACGGCAGTGCTCGTGCTATGGCTTCTTCCTCTTCCATGTCAGCTCTCTCAGTCTAGCAGATCGAAATGTCACTTCCAAAGACAGTTGAAAGGTAATCCCAATCGTTCTTTTTTTTATGTGTTTATCCTCGTCGCCATTTATGTGGTGTTTTTCGTCTCAATAACCAGTCTTTATCGTTGCTTAATCAACATTATTAACCACTATCTCAACTACATGATCGCTCTCCTCACTCAGGCAATCTCTCTCTCTCATTCACACCCCCATTCTCGCGATATCACTACACTACACCTGGAGAGGTCGGAACATGTCTATTATGATTCCAAGAGGGCACGATCCCATGGAGAATGCGGAAATTTGCAGACGTGTGTTGCGGTCGAGGACTGCTGATACTGGATAAAAGGTAAGGAGCAGTGAATAAGTCCGTGTCCATACTGGATGTTAACTAATCAGAGAGCGAATTGGACTCGACGTCAGACAGTACTATAGAATGATGTTCCCGTGTTAGCACACTGAAACAGCAATGTGATAGATTGTGAGCATACTTATAAAGCAATGGCTTTATATTATATTACCCAGCTAATGGTGCAATGATGTACAGCTGATAGTCTTCACGCTAGAACTACACTGCGCTTACATTTCTAATAACAGGAGCAACATGAGATGACAAGCATCTTTACAGACCAGAAAACCTGTCATGTGCAACAAAGATCTTAAACACATTTGTTCCTGACCTCAAGGGATTTCTTTAAGAAAAAAACAAAGCCAAGGAATTCGTAAGTTTCAGTTGCTATAAGTTTATTTTTCTATAAGCAGTTTATAAACTCTCTCTCTCTCTCTCTCTCTCTCTCTCTCTCTCTCTCTCTCTCGTTTAGTGTGTGGACCAGAAGAACTGCCTAGTAGACAGCAGATTATACACTCATCTCTTCCTAACTCTCAAGGGGCTGTCACGACCGAGGAGAACGTCTTGGCAAGACAGAGGAAAACATAAGAATTTGTTAATAAGTTTAATTTGCGATTTAATTTAGTCAACATGTACAATGATCTGATATGCTTTGTTCTACAAACCACTCCAGTAACATTTATTTATTAGAGTGAAATAACTTTAGATTATGTTGATTTGTCTATCATTAAATTGCGACTCGATTCTTTTGAAATTGTTCACCAGAAAGATTGATTCACCGATTCATTAAGTGACTGTTTTTGTAAAAAGAGTCTTTAAAGAAATGGTTACCCAAAAATGAAAATTCTCTCATTATTTGCTCACACTCATGCCGTCCCAGATGTGTATGTCTTTTTGTAGGTTCATACAATTCAATTCAATGGTGAGGAAAATATTAATATTGACAAAGGTGAGAGTTTTATGTTTATTTGACATTTCTTGTTTGTATTAAGTGCAAATAAAAGGTGAAAATTAATTTATTTGTATTGTTTTTATTTCTATATATTATATCGTTTTATTGGAGGAGGTTTCATAGACTTGGCAAATAAATTTTTCAGAAGTTTGTAGGTACAGACATCCGTTGTGGGCGTACTTGGCAGAGGATTTTATATTGTTCATATCGTTATCAGAATTATATCATATCGACTGAAATTAAGAAATATATTTTGATATCAATTTTGGCCATAATGTCCAGCCCTACATTCTAGTGCAGAAGTGACTTCCACACATTCAGCCACATACTGGTCAGGGTTAGTCCATCCATCGTCAACCGCTTATCCTGTGTTCAGGGTCACGGTGGCTGGAGCCTATCCCAGCTTACATTGGGCAAAAGGCAGGGGACACCCTGGACAGGTTGCCAGTCCATCGCAGGGCCACACATAGACAAACACACACTCACATCCACACCTAGGGCAATTTTTTTTTGGAGACACCAATTAACCTAACCTGCATGTCGTTGGATGGTGGGAGGAAGCCAGAGCACCCGGAGAGAACCCACGCAGAACATGCAAACTCCACACAGAAAGGCCGGGGCAACCAGGGTTTGAACCCATGACCTTCTTGCTGTGAGGCGACAGTGCTAACCGCTGCACCACCGTGCCGCCTTACGTCAGGGTTAGTGAAAGGTGGAAATTTATTGTAAAAATAAAGTACTTAAATATTGATCTTTCTTGACCATACCAATCATATTACTTCTGAAAACATGGATTTAACCACTGGAGTCACATGGATTAATTTTATGTTGCCTCTATGTCCTTTTTGGACCTTCTGAGTTTTTGTCACCATTCACTTGCATTGTATGGACCTACAGAGATTAAATATTCTTCCAAAAAACCTTCATTTGTGTTCTGCAGAAGAAAGTTACACATCTGGGATGGCATGAGGGTGAGTAAATAATGAGAAAGTTTTCATTTTTCTAACCAACTATCCATTTAAACCATTGATAACATACTGAGTTGTTCATGACTGAAACAAGTGTTTATATTTTATTCATATTTGCAAGTCTACAAATCTACTGAGAGGATTTAGTAGTGTTTAACCATTATAAGAGTTTTTCCCACAAACCAAAATGTAACAAGGTTTTGGAAGGGAAAGGAGGAGGCGGGAACCAGCTGAACAGTAAAAATTATATTTAATTTAAACAAAAAGATTATGTGCCCTTAGCTGCTGTGAGGAAAACTGAGTAAATGTAAACAGATGGCTTCAGTTTGCCCCTGAAACAGATTGAGGAAGGAGGAAGCAGTTGAGGAGAAAAGAAGGGCAGGACAATTTTAACTTACTTTGCTTATGACAATTCTGACTAAAATCTCTCTCTCTCTCTCTCTCTCACACACACGCACAGAGAGAAACAAATGCAGCTATTAGGGTGGGCAATAAAATAACTACCGTGATCATCCAAATGTATAGTTTTTTTTATCTGTTGTCCTTTTAATTTGTTTAGAATGTGCATGTATATTGCATTAATTCAAGGCTTTCCTTTTGTCCCCTCTGCAAAACATATAACTGTGATAATAGGAAAACACTGAATTGATTAAATTTTACTTGTTGCAGGTGTTAATTTTATTTATTTTAGTTCAATTTAGCTGGTTTATTTTACTTTTAGTTAAGATCTTTGTAAATGTTTTGTGTATGTGCACTGAACAAAAAAACACTAAATTAACAAAATCATTATTTGTCTAAAGGACCTGATATTTTTTTTATATACAAAAATAAAATCTTTTCATGCAATAGTTGTGTTGTGGTTTATTCTTCATGTATATGATTTTGGGATATTATGGATAAGAGATTCTGTGCAGAAATTGGCTTGGATGAGGCTTGAGTGTGGCTCAGTTGTAGGATTTCTGGTTAAAGTCTGGTGTCATGAACTGCCTCATGTTTTTCCCCCTCAACTCCTATTGCTCCACATAATTTGTATCACCTTCATTATAAAGTCGGTGTTTAGATCCATCATCTCTGCTTATCATACATTGTGTTAATATGGAATACATAAGGCTGTAATTTGGTACTGATATTATACATGTTCTGGCCCAGTAATGGGCTACTGATTGGCTGAGATTTGGGCCAGTTATGGCCCATGAGTTGCTCTTGTCTGAAAATCTGGATCTGAGCCACTAGAGGGCTGTAATTCATTGCTGTATGTGGGCTGAGGGAAAACAGTTTATGTATCCATGGCATTGAGCAGGCTGAGACATGGCATGAAGGGGAATTAAGAGTAGCAGGGTCTCCAGACATGTGCTGAGGAGGAGTAAGGCGAGGTTCAGCTGCTGGACTGAGACAGGGTTGCCTGTCTGGGTGCTCGGATACGGAGGATGGATTAGGCTGTTGAGGGAGTCGTACAAAAATGTCCTTGAAAATAGACCTGAACTCAGCCAACAGTTCACCATGTCCAGCCATAAGGGTCTTGTGTTGGAACTGAACAGTCGGGAGAAACAGGATGTATGGACCCAGGTGCAAAGAACACAGGAGTCTCGGATAAAAAAAGAGAGTAACAAAGTTCATGGGCAGGGTTAAATGCAAAGGGTTCCAAAACACAAAAGTCCAAGGTACATACGTTTCAAAAACATTAGTCCAAAAAGTACAAAAAAAAAAACAAACAAAAAAAAAAACAATGTTATTCCACAAAGACTCGGGAAACATAGAGAACAGGACTAGAGGACTCAAAAAAAAAAAAAAAAAAAAAAAAAAAAAACAGCAATTACTGAATGAAAAACAGCAACTTAAATACAGCTCAGAAAATGAGGCACAGGTGAAATGAATAATGACAAAGCATGGAAAAAACAGGGAGAAAACAATGGCGACATCTAGTGAATAGTAAAACATGACAAGACCAAAACACTGACAGTACTCATGAGTAGTGAGTATTGAGTACCGAGTTGCAAAACGTATGCCCCATTATAATGAACACTGTATGCCAACTTTTAAAATGCATCACTTATCTATGATTAACACTACATGAATCTGATTCCAAAAAATATTTATTCAATACACTGATCACCATTTTAATCATGATGTATGAAAGATTTACATTAAAATCAGTTTATGTGTAGGGTCTAAATTTCCCTTAATGCCGACAAAGCGTTATTGTTGTGCATAAAACATGTTCAAACAATACAAAGAATGCAAAAAAAATACCAAACAAGCAGTGTCACTTGGCATGCCATGTCCTGCACAATAGAGGTAGAGCATGCATGAGAAACGTTGTTTGGTACGGGGGCTACATCATGCTTAAAAAAATGAATAATTCACCCAAAAGTGAAAATTCTCTCATCATTCACGCAACCTCATGCCATCCTGGATGTGTACTTTCTTCTTCAGAACACAAATTAAGATTTTTAGAAGAATATTTCAGCTCTTTTGTTCCATATGTTGAAAGTGAATCAGCGCAAAAATATTGAAGCCCCACAAATCACATAAATCAGCATAAAATTAGTCTAATCCATGTGCCTCCAGTGGTTTAATCCATGCCTTCAGAAGCGATATGATAGATGTGGTGAGAAACATAAATATTTAATTCCTTTTTTACTATTAATTCTCCCCCCTGCTCAGTCAATCTCCACTTTAAATTTCACTTTCTTCTTGTGTTTTTGATGATTCACTTTCTTCATGCATATTGCCACCTACTGGGCAGAGAGAAGAATTTCTAGCAAAAATTAAATATTGATCTGTTTCTCACCCACAGCTGTCATATAATTTCAGGTGTCATGGATTACTTTTATGCTGTTTTTATGTGCTTTTTGGAGCGTCAACATTTTGGCACCCCTTCACTTACATTGAATGGACCTACAGAGCTGAAATATTGCACAATAAACTATTATTGTTTGCAATAGAGCTGCATAAAATATCTATTTTTATGTTCCAAGAAAATGTGACAGAAGTGGGTTTGGAAAAAATGTAAGGGTGAGTAAATTACAGAATTTAGGTGAAAAACTTCTTTAACTGGTGGCTCATTTTTTTTTTTAGCAAGACCTGACAAGGACATATCAAAATAAAATGTTGCAGTTCATGGCCACTTAGGAGATGCTGTCCAAACGTCAGAATTAATTAAAGTTATAAAGAAAGTTTTTTAAAAAAAAAAATGTGTTTTAAATTATTTATAAATAATATTTGCATTAAAAATATATGACATTGTCCTTACCAAAACCTAAAAACACAATGGAAGCCACAAATCAAAATTATTACCATGCTCTAGTTCTCATCTTAGGGTGATATCGCTCCTACTTTGTGTTTTATGGATAATTTTCTAAGACAATATCAAGTGAATTTTCTAAAAAGCTATTTCAAAAGCTAGCCATATAAAGAAATCTCCCTCAATTTGTCAAATAACCTAAATAAGTGAGTCCAACTTCACTGGGAACGTTAACATCTGTATTGACACAGGATATGCTATCAACCCAGTTGGCTCTTCTCCCTATTTTCACCTCCCTTCCTGACTCCCCTGTAACCTTACATCTCATTTGCATAACCAATGAGCTTTCAGTGGATTACCCCACACATTTAAATAGTGGTTACGGCCCTGATATCAGTGTACATAAACAATTCAATACTACTTTCATAGACTACTGCCATAAACTAAAGGATCTGTCCCATTCAACAAAAGCCATATTGTTTTTTATTTAAACTAATAAGTATTTAAACTAATCTCTTTCAAATGAGTACCATGGTTTAAATTTTTTTTGGACATTCAGGCTACTATGGTAACTATTCAGAACCATGGTAGCCACCTTTTTCAGCATCCCTATAGGGACTAGAACGACCAAGCTGGACCAATCACTGTGGGATTCTTCAATTACTCCCACATTAAGCATTGCATCTAATTGTTCCCGAACCACTTTTTTCTTGTTCTCGTGAAGTCGGTAGAGATGAGTGCATACCAGAACCACATGTGTAGTCTCAATGTGGTGCTCTAAGAGATTTGTGTGCACAGGCAGAGGTGAGAACATGTCTGCAAATTATTTTTGCAACTCAACAACCTCTGTTACTTGAGATGGAGAAAGGCAGTTTCCACAAGTGACCGGGGTGACATGATTGGCTTTTAATGTCACCTCCGGCCAACGCTCCTCCCTCTCCGGAACCACTGTCGCCATTGTCATACCACTGTCTCCATTATTTCAGGAGGTTGAAATTATATATTTATATCAGTATATAATCGAGATACTTGCCAAGGGCCCTTGCCACTTGTTGAGTAATTTAGAGTTCGACATTGGGAGCAATAGAAGCACATTGTCTCCCAGTGCAAATTCCCATAGTGGAGTGCCCCTGTCATACAGATGGCTTTGATGTTCTTGTGCTTGGAGCAAATTCTCCAGTGTTAGTTGACCCAAAGTGTGGAGTTTTGGTCTAAGATCAAGAACGTACTGAATTTCACTTTGGTTGTTTGAATGTCCCTCCTCCCAAGCTTCCAGCATAACGCCGATCACACCATGCAGTCGATGCCCATACAGCAGCTTGAATGGGGAAAACCCTGTGGAGGCATGTGAGACCTCTTGAACTGCAAATAAGAGGGGATCGAACCACTTGTACCAATTTCTAGCATCCTTGTGTATGAACATACAAATCATATTTTTCAGGGTTTTATTAAACCATTCCACCAACCCGTCTGTCTGTGGGTGGTAAACACTGGTGTGAATCGCTTTAACACCCAATAATTCATATGGTTCGCGTTTTATATGTGACATGAACGTAGTGCCCTAATCAGTGATGATTTCTTTCAGAATCCCCACTCAGGAGATTATTCTGAAGAGTGCCTCCACAACATTTTGTGCTGACTTGTTGTGCAGAGGCACTGCTTCTGGATATTGCATTGCATATTCCACCAGAACAAATACAAAGCAATGTCCACGTGCTTCCGCTCTAATGACCCAATGCAGTCCATGCCAATTCTTTCAAAGGGGACCTCGATTAATGGAAGGGGGTGCAATGGCACTCTTGGGGTGGTGGCTGGCCATTAGTCAGTTCAGTGTCTTTTCCTGCGTCTTTTCAATGACCCGCCATCAGATTATTATGAGTCATCTAGAATAACATTTTGTAGGGAATTCTTTAACATAACGATTTGCAATCGGATTCCCCAAAGTATTCAACTAATACACCTGAACTTTGAGCAAAAGTCTGGAGATATACTTGCGTGTTGTTGTGTTTCCTTGCATTGCATTCTTTGAAGAAAGTTCGTTCCATCAATATTTTGGACTCTGATGATCGCGGAAAATTATTGACTGGATGAAGCAAGGCCTTCTGCAAGGGGGACTCGCGACTCCCGTTGGGTGTATGAACTGTAGAGCACAGAGTGAGAGGCTTCCTTGGGACTTTGAGTCCCAAGCTTCCTTGGACTCAAAATGGTGCGGAGGAACTGGAAGCAGCAAGCGACGAGTTCAGCAGAAAAGAGGCATGAGAGGAGGCAGAAGAGCACAAGGGAAGAGAGAAGAGGTCAAGAGCTGAGAAGAGAGAAGAGAGAGCCGAGAAGAGCTTCAGAAGAGAGCAAGCAGGGCGAAGGAAGAGAGAAGAGAAGGAATTCTTCCTGTTTGGAGACATTTGAACTGAAATTGGCAGCATCCCCAAAGGTGTCCTGCACCAATCAGAAGTGACTTTTCAGAGTCACATGGTTGACTGGTCTTTCCCTTTTCAAAATTGATTTACGACCCTTTGTTTGGGTGATTCTTGGGACTTGTCGCTCAAAAATAGTGCAAGTTTAATCATTAACTTTTATATCTTTATAACAGTACAAGTGACATGACATTTGTTGCCATCAACATTCTTAACCCAGCAAACGTTTGCATAATAAATATGACATTCTTTCATGAATATTATACGTGTTGGTAACAAAACATGAAAATCCCTGGTTACAAATCATACTGGTTAATTCATTAGTTTTAGAAATACTAATAGATAATACATTACACGTTTTGTGAAATCTGATTCTCAGGGTATAATATCCAGTTGAACCTTGAAGTTACCATACAAGATTAAAGATAATAATCATCGATTTGTTAGTTAGTGATTACAAATCATCACACATATTTTAAAAATATACATGAGGCCATAATCATTAATTTGTCAGTTATAAAAGCTACCACAGTTCAAAGCAATTTTCAGAATGATCTAGCCAGGCTAGGTATGGTGTAAATTAGGGGTATAAATGCATTCTGTATATTTTATAGGGTTAACTCAGCAAAGTTCTGTGACTTTGTGTGAAATGTTCCTGGATGATGAAATTTCCTTTTTAGCTGCTGTTTGCAGGATAATAATCACTTTGTCTCGTGATCTGATGAGTCTAAGTGTAGCAAATTGGTTTATATCGGAGGACAAAACAGAGTTTCTTGGGAATTCCAGGGAGGGTGTGTCCTCTGTCGTTTATTGCTTGTGACCTTCGAACTTAGGGCCTCTTTGCAGAGAAGTTCTCAAGTCATGTGCTATCTAGAAAAGTCTCTTTGTTAGTTTTATTGGCCAGATGTGAGACTGGTTGGCACTTCCTTTTAATTTATGATGTTGAGGAATTCTAATTCAAAGGTTGTGGGATTTTCCTAGATTCAAATCATATTGCTGCAATTCTTCTTCATGGATAATCCAACAATTTCCAGACAGACCTGCGGTATTATTAATTAGGTTGTATCCTCCTTTGTCTGAGCGTCCTGCGTCACTCGATACAACCAATCATGGATCTGGCCAAGCAAACCATGATAACGTCATGTGGATTTTGTAGAGCTGGAGGTCACAACAAAAGACAGGACCATTTGAGTGCTGAGAAACCTCTTTAGTCACTATGGATTACCTGAGATCCTGGTGAATTACAGTGGTCCGCAATTTATAGCACAGCAATTCACAACAATTTTAAAGCAAATCACATTAAACACATTCACTCAGTCCCATACCATCCATGTACCAACAGGCAGGCTGAGAGATTTGTGCCGACTCTTAAGCATCCACTTTATTCTTCCAGAGTTCATGCCACTGTCCTGCAAGGAATAGATGCATTTCTGCTGACTTTCCACAACACCCCACTTCCCACTATGAAAGAGTCTCCTGCTATGCTTTTCATTGGACATGAAAAGAAAACCCTCTTGATGCCCAAAAACCTAATGTTGAATCCCTGGTAAAGCAAACTCGTGGCTCCCAAATCTAAAAAAGGAATGTACGATCAAGACACAGGCAGTTTGCTGATGGAGATTCTGTGCCAGTTCTATATTATAGAGGGGGTGAGAGATGGACACCAGAAGTGGTGACCTCCCAGACAGGACCTGTCTCATAGTGTAAATGTTTGAACTATGGATCAGGGAGATGCCATGCTGATGAGTTTAAATCTCATGAAAGCCAAACTGTTTCCTAAAAGTCAGCTGAACCCTAACTTAAATTGACATATAACCAGTGCTGGGCGGATTACATGTAAATTGTAATCAGGTACGGCTTACAAATTACATGATAAAAATGCAATAAGTAATCACATAGATTACATTTGTGGGATAATCTAATCTGATTACATCTGGATTACTTTCAACCTAATTATTTTTATTATGTCACATGCATTTGAGTAGCGTAATCATTTTAACATAAAAGTACAAAGAGGAAGAAAATGTATTCCATTCTTTATTAATAACAAAACGACCCTCACAATAAGAGATCTTTATGGCATTTTAAAAAGTGTGTTAAATGTAACATGAATGATATATAAATATATCTAACAGCATTGGGAGTACATGACCAAAGTGTATAATTCAAAACACTGAGATGTCAAGCTCATTTTAAGTGCATAAAAAATGAGCAGAATTACATACATTAATGACCATTAAATCAAAATAAAACAATCATAAAATGAAAATGTATGACCGCAGTGAAAACAGCAACGACGTTGCCTAGATCATGCTTTCATCTAAAGACACTGAAACACTTTTAACCCTTACTGCTTACTAATAGTCCTTCGCCTATTCTAAAGCTGAGGTGCATATCTTACTGTTATAACATAAAATAAGCACATGCTCAAAATGTTCATCTGTGAGACTATTGTGCTTTGGGGTAAGAATATGATGATATTGATATGAAAATTATCTATAAATTATTAACAAATTACTACCATTGCTTTGTTGATATGCAATCATGTAATCAATAAAAAAGTAACTGTAGTCAGAACATGAGTATTTTAAAATGTAATGTAATCCAATTACAAGTACTTAATTTTTGTAATCTGATTACATAATCTAGACACCATGTAATCTGTTACTACCCAGCACTGCATATAATCAGGGTTGGGAGGGTAACTTTTGAAATGTATTCCACTAAAGATTAAAGAATACATGCTGTAAAATGTCATTTGTAATGTATTCTGTTAGATTACTCAAGGTCAGTAACATATTCTAAATAATTTGGATTACTTTTTCAGCATTGATAGATTTTTTCACTTGTTTTGATGATAAAAATCTCTGTTGGTACAGTAAAACAAAATACACATGTTAAAAATACATTCTCTGAAACACCTAAATATCTTATGCAGTGTTGTTTCTAAAACAAGATAAATCAAACTGATCTTGTTTTAAGGATTTTTCGATTTATTTATTTTTTTAACAGGAAAACAATACAAAACTTATTATCAAGAATAAGGTTTTTGCTCTATTATCAAAGGTCTTTGATGCCTTAATAGAAAAATAAATTATGATCCAAAGTGAATTTTCTTAAATAAAATTATGATTGTGACTGGTAACATGTGCATGTAAATGGCTAAAAATAGCATTTTAGCATAGCGTAAAGTTGACAATTTCTATTTGTTCTACTCCAAACTTACTTCAGATTGACTTCTCTGTCTGCTCGTATTAATGTAACACATCATATGAAAGAGTTTCCCTAATTAAAGGGAATTTACATGCTATTGTTTGAATATGCCTCAAGGGGAGCACTGATGTTGTTTCATGTGTGCTCAGTGAAAATACAAGTTAGAGAAACAAAGCTATATCCCTTGTCTATGACTACATTATTGAACATACAGATAGATCGTTTATTTAAGTGTTATGTAGGGCACAAATAAGTTATTTGACACTTTTTTAGGGGATCTCTGAGCTCAAACCCAGATCCGTGCTCAAGTCCCTCTGTTGTGGATGGCACAGAAAATCCTGTGCTCCTTGAATTTTGTGTATGAACCATGAACTTTTGAAATCTAAAGATGTACTTTGATAATGCTGTCACAACACCCAAAATGTAGAACAGCACCTACTGTATGATGAGAATTCATTCCACCATCACTCAGAGATCAGAACATGACATGCCTTAGGACAACATGTTCTAAGAAAGAATGCCTTGTAAATAGTCGACTGACACAAGATAATGTTATGTTATCGGGAACTGGGCAAAGGGTTCATTTTACCTGTTTTGTTAAAGAGTATTGTCTTGGGGGTCTGTGTTGCAAGACTAACATTAATAATAAACTCCGCATTGCATGTTTTATCTATTTTAATTCTCCAGTGACTGTCACAGATAGATCATAAGAGCTGAAATGTTAAATTTTTGATACTTTGCACTGCCTCCTGAAACAGCAAACAGAACACAATGTTCATAACACTATATATATAAAAAAAAAAGTGTTTTGCTGTGGAGTTATTATCAGATTTATAACGTCACCTCCGGCCAACGCTCCTCCCTCTCCGGAACCACTGTCGCCATTGTCATACCACTGTCTCCATTATTTCAGGAGGTTGAAATTATATATTTATATCAGTATATAATCGAGATACTCGCCAAGGGCCCTTGTCACTTGTTGAGTAATTTAGAGTTCGACATTGGGAGCAATAGAAGCACATTGTCTCCCAGTGCAAATTCCCATAGCGGAGTACCCCTGTCATACAGATGGCTTTGATGTTCTTGTGCTTTGAGCAAATTCTCCTGTGTTAGTTGACCCAAAGTGTGGAGTTTTGGTCTAAGATCAAGATTAGAAGAGATTTCACTTTGGCTGTTTGAATGTTCTCTAAGCTTCCAGCATAACGTCGATCACACCGTGCAGTCGATGCCCATACAGCAGCTTGAATGGGGAAATCCCTGTGGAGGCTTGTGAGACCTCTTGAACTGCAAATAAGAGGGGATCAAACCACTTGTCCCAATTTCTAGCATCCTTGTGTACGAACTTACGAATCATATTTTTCAGGGTTTTATTAAACCATTCCACCAACCCGTCTGTCTGTGGGTGGTAAACACTGGTGTGAATTGCTTTAATACCCAACAATTCATATGGTTCACGTATTATATGTGACTTGAACGTAGTGCCCTAATCAGTGATGATTTCTTTCAGAATCCCCACTCAGGAGATTATTCTGAAGAGTGCCTTGTTGTGCAGAGGCACTGCTTCTGGATATTGCATTGCATATTCCACCAGAACAAATACAAAGTAATGTCCACGTGCTTCCGCTCTAATGGCCTAATGCAGTCCATGCCAATTCTTTCAAAGGGGACCTCAATTGATGGAAGGGGGTGCAATGGCACTCTTGGGGTGGCCGGCTGATTCACCAGCTGACATTCATAGCATGCAGCACACCACCTGCGAACCTCCCCGTGAATGCCTGGCTAATAGAAATGGGCCAATAGTCAGTTCAGTGTCTTTTCCTGTGTCTTTTCAATGACCCTCCATTGGATTATTATGAGTCAACTAGAATAACATTTTGTAGGGAATTCTTTTAACCTATATCGATTTGCAATCGGATTCCCCAAAGTATTCAACTAACACACCTGCGCTTTGAGCAAAAGTCTGGAGATATACTTGTGTGTTGTTGTGTTTCTTTACGTTGCATTCTTTGGCGTTTCAAGAAAGTTCGTTCCATCAATATTTTGGACTCTGATGATCGTGGAAAGTTATTGACTGGGTGAAGCAAGGCCTTCTGTAAGGAGGACTCACGACTCCTGTTGGGTGTATGAACTGTAGTGCACAGAGTGAGAGGCTTCCTTGGGACTTTGAGTCCCAAGCTTCCTTGGAATCTAAATGGTGTGGAGGAACTGGAAGCAGCAAGCGACGAGGCATGAAAGGAGGCAGAAGAGCACAAGGGAAGAGAGAAGAAGTCAAGAACTGAGAAGAGAGAAGAGAGAGCCGAAAAGAGCTTCAGAAGAGAGCAATCAGGGCGAGGGAAGAGAGAAGAGCATGAATTCTTACTGTTTGGAGACATTTGAATCCCCAAAGGTGTCCTGCACCAATCAGAAGTGACTTTTCAGAGTCACATGGTTGACTTATAACTGCTTCCTCAACCTCCCAAGAGAATTAGTTATAAATCTGTTATTTTATAGGGTGAGTTTCACTAACTATATGTTGTTTGTGGTACACTGGAAATGTTATTACCACTCTTAACCAATCTGTGACATGCAGAAAATAATAAATAAATACTTCTCATTCATTGCCTTCTTTTATCTTTCACAACCCTTTACATAGACACAAAAGATCTTACAGATTTTTCCATTCAATAACCCATGACATATAAATGAAAGTCTTATCTGTTTTGGAATGATGATAATGACGAAGGAGACGATGCCAAAGATAATCACGTGGAAAGTTCGTTGACCAGATTATATAACTCACTGTCCATGAAAGTTCAGATCCAAGAATTCCAATACCACATCTTCACAGTGGCAAACTCAGTGTTGATTCAAAATCACATAAGTGTTATAATTCAGCTTCATAATCCACAGCTTTGCGGGTGTATTCCAATTTCAGGATCCGCAGCAGTCAGACACATGACCTCTAACCTCCTCCATAGAATTTCAAACAAACATCCAAACAGGCATGAGTGACATAAGGACAAACCCCCCCAGAATGTGAAGTCGTTCTACAAAAAACAAAATCATCACATTAGAAAAATAACTATTCATACATCAACCAGTCAACATAAGAAAATAAACAATGCTTACTTCCAATTGAGCATCAAACTCTTAGGTTTCCCAATCAGGACTATTGATCATTTGGATTCATAAGGCATGCTTATTCCTCCATTACAAATCTACTACTTCTACTCTCTACACCTGTTTTATACCTGAGAGTATTACTTCTGGTTGCTCCCTCAAGGTGTGTAGTACAATTACCATACCAAACAGAAAAAAAACATGTAAACAGATTTGACTGTTACAGACTGGTCTGTCCCTTTTCAAAATTGATTTACGACCCTTTGTTTGGGTGATTCTTGGGACTTCCTGCTCAAAAATAGTGCATGTTTAATCATTAACTTTTATATATTTACAACAGTACAAGCGACATGACATTTGTTGTCATCAACATCCTCAACTTAACCCAGCAAACATTTGCATAATAAATTTGACATTCTTTCATAAATATTATACATGTTGGTAACAAAACATGAAAATCCCTGGTTACAAATCATACTGGTTAATTCATTAGTTTTAGAACATGGATAATACATTACACGTTATGTGAAATCTGATTGTCGGGGTGTAATATCCAGTTGAACCTTGAAGTTACCATACAAGATTAATGATAATAATCATCGATTTGTTAGTTAGAAGTGATTACAAATCATTACACATATTTTAAAAAGATACATCAGGCTATAGTCATTAATTTGTCAGTTATAAAAGCTACCACAGTTGCATTCTGTATATTTTAAAGGGTTAACTCAGAAAAGTTCAGTGACTTTCTGTGAAATGTTCCTGGATGATGAAATTTAATTTTTAGCTGCTGTTTGCAGGATAATAATCACTTTGTCTCGTGATCTGATGAGTTTAAGTGTAGCAAATTGGTTTATATCGGAGGACAAATCAGAGTTTGTTCTGAGTCTTTCTTGGGAATTCCAGGGAGGGTGTGTCCTCTGTCTTTTAATGCTTGTGACCTTCGAACTTAGGGCCTCTTTGCAGAGAAGTTCTCAAGTCATGTGCTATCTAGAAATGTCTCTTTGTTAGTTTTATTGTCCAGATGTGTGACTGGTTGGCACCTTCTTTTAATTTATGATGTTGAGGAATTCTATTTCAAAGGCTGTGGGATTTTCCTAGATTCAAATCATATTGCTGCAATTCTTCTTCATGGATAATCCTACAATTTCCCGACAGATCTGCGGTATTAATAATTAGGTTGTATCCTCCTTTGTCTGAGCATCCTACATCACTCGATACAACCAATCCTTGAACACTGAAAATACTGATATGAAAGTGCAATGTCTGGCTAGAGCTTTATACCCTCAATCACTTTTACTTGGTCAAAGGGTTTCATCTCGCGACTGCTCCAGAGTGAAATCTAAGGACTGTTCTAAGGACAAAAGTGGTCAAAGCCTCCCCCTCCCTTATGTCATCCTGACGTAGAGCTGACGAAGACCGTCCCCGCACTGCCTCCACCGCCAAGGCATCGCATATATTCCCTTTAATAGAGTGTTAAATTCGTGTCAATTAGTTACCAAAATTAGTGGACGGGTGAGGCGGGAACTAACCGCAGCCATGAGTGACACAACAGGATAAACGTGAATACCTCCATGCATGCATCTCACCTTCACCCTTTTACTTGTGCCTAAAACCTCATCTTGAACCAAATATTGGTTTATAGTATCCTGATTGTAGCCAGTTTCCACCAAGGCTTGATATGTACTCCCCTTGTTTGTCAGGGACCCGGACCAACGGACACGGTTCTCTGGACAACTGTGGAAGGAGTCTGGCCACCCACTGGGATCGCAGCCACCTCCAGATCTATGGGTTCTCTCAAAAACTTCCAGGAATGCCTCCGGATCATCTTCTGCCCCCATTTTAATGAGGGCTACCAGAGGCATGGGGGCTGCTGTGTCGTACGTAGCTTTAGTAAGGAATGCAGAAGGGCAGAAAGAAAATGGAAAAGGGATAAATTACAAATTTCATATCAACTTCATCTCAATTCCAGGAAGCTGTTTCTTTGCAAAGGGCAAATTGTCTCTCCAATTTCATCTAAAAAAATACTCGCTGCCCTAAGATTCTGTTTTCTACTTTAAATTCTGTGTTAAATCCTACTAGTGCAGCTGGTCCAGATCAAAGTTTAGAGTCATGTGAGAAGTTTTGTAGCTTCTTTATAAATAAAATCACTGGCATTAAATCCAAGATTCCTTCGAAGTTATCCCAGAATTTCCAATATTCAAATATTAGTCCTTCCTGGTTTTCTAATTTTCACTCTATAACACACTCTGAGTTGTTGGACAACTCAGAAATCAACCACCTGTTCTCTTGATATTATCCCTACAAAGTTGCTCAAGGTGGTACTGGATTCTATTGCACCTACTGTGCTCTCTATTATTAATGGATCCTTACAGAAAAGTATTGTTCCATCCTGCTTTAAACATGCTATGGTCCAGCCTTTACTCAAAAAACCTAATCTTGATCCTTCTGACCCCAACAACTATAGACCCATCTCAAAAATAAAATTTTTGTCTAAAGTTTTGGAGAGGGTTGTTTTAAACCAGCTATCTCCTTATATACTTTCAAATGATATCCTGGATCCTTTTCAGTCAGGCTTCAGAGCTAAACACAGTACTGAGTCTGCTCTTTTAAGAGTAGTAAATGATCTTTTACTATCTGTAGATTCTGGTAACTGTGCCATTCTGGTATTGCTGGACTTAAGTGCAGCCTTTGATACTGTGGATCATCGTATCCTTCTAAATAGGTTAAATCTCGAGGTCGGTATCCGTAATGCTGCATTAGAGTGGTTTCTGTCTCATCTTACTAATAGGAGTTTTTCGGTGGAAATCGGTGACTTTTCATCGAGTATAGCTCCCATTACCTGTGGGGTGCCTCAGGGGTCTATTCTGGGTCCAACATAATTTTCTTTATACATGCTCCCTCTCTGTTATATTTTTGAGTATCATAAGGTCTCCTATCATATCTATGCTGATGATACCCAGCTTTATTTTCCTCTTAAAATGGGTTCGGTTTCAGTCTCCACCTTGTTAGCATGTTTAAAGGACATTAAAGGCTGGATGGATAATTTCCTCCAGTTGAACCACAAAAAGACTGAAGTCATTTTGTTTGGCCCCCCACAGCAATTAGAAAAATTTAGCCCTTCCCTGTGTCCCTTTCAAGAAAATACCTGTGACCATGTTAGAATCCTGGGGGTTATTTTTGATCCTGAACTATAATTTGATAAACAAATAAATTCTGTAGTCAGAGACAGTTTTTTTTTTCAGCTAAAGGGGCTTCGCAAGCTTAAAAGTTTTCTTAATTTCAATGATTTGGAGACCGTCATTCACGCATTTATCTCAACCAGGCTGGACTACTGTAATGCTCTGTATGCTGGAATAAACCAGTTCTCACTCTCGCAGCCTGATTTTTGACTGGGACAAAAAAGAGGGAGCATATTATGCTTGTGTTAGCATCACTGCATTGGTTACCTGTTCAATTCAGAGTTGATTTTAAGATTTTAGTGTTTGTATTTAAAGCACCGCATGGACTTGCTCCTGCTTATATTTCAGATCTTCTTTGTCCCTACTCTTCTCAGAGAATGCTAAGATCCTCCTCTCAGCTGCTATTGACTGTTCCAAAGTCACGCTTAAAAACCAAAGGTGATAGGGCCTTTTCAGTTCGGGCTCCAAAGCTTTGGAACACCCTACCTCTTTTTATTAGATCATCCACTACTCTATCTATATTTAAATCAAATCTTAAAACATACTTTTTTCTCAGGCTTATTCGTAACTTGTCTTCACCATTAGTACAATTATTATTTAATATTAAGTATTACTATTTTTTCTTTCCTGTCTGGTGACGCATTGTATTATGTTGATATTTTCTTTTTTCTTATTTCATTTAATGGTTTTTATTGTAAGGGGATGTGTTATTTTATAATTGTTGTACAGCACCTTGGTTAGCACTCATGGTGCTTTTAAGGTGCTATATAAATAAACTTGACCTTGACCTTGTGGTCAATGACAGGGGAACTTTGTGTGACAAGTCTTGCAATTGGTTGATTATCACATCAATCGTCATCATCAGTCAACTATAATCACTTACCGAAGAACCAGTCAGATCACGTCACAACCGTATAAAGACCCGGAAATGGTGTAAGAAGGGGGTTCTGCTGTTTATTCCGCTCATGCTCACTCTTTGATTGCTTTTGTTATTTCTGCTTAAGACTTACCTCATTTGTGTTCTTTAATGAATGTTAACTTTTTTCTATTTTTCTCTCACTATGATTTGCTTGTGTTTATTTTGTTTGTTTGTTACTTTTTATAGTGACATTGTCCCTACGTCCACAAGAACTGACTTTCTATGGCGTACCAGACCATCGAGGAGTGGATAGGGTAGTATGCCACATGACATACATCGTACAACACGTAGAAGTTGAGATTTGTATAGAAACATTAGTTATGGATCGAGTGCTACCACCTGTATTTCTGTTTATATAGCTAGTATTGCTTAGTTAGAGTGCCTCAGTGCTGAATATTGTTTCTTTGTTTTCTTTGGTTTATTCGTTAGTTAGATTAGAGATTGTTAGAGGAAGAAAGCTGATGTTTTGATTTTGTTCATTTCTTTGATTTGGCACGGTGTTCTAACTGTGTTTGTAAATACTGTGTAAATATTTTGATACTGGTGTTTGTAAATATTGACAGCTTACCATTATTATTTCAGTACAATACTTAAACTTTCTTCAGCCTCATAATTTATCTCAACACATTCCCAGTAGTGGTGATCCAACACTCCTTTATTAAATTCATTGCTTTATTAAATTTTTTACTTTATAGTTTTGATGTTGCGTTCCCTAATACCCCAGGACATTAAAAGGGGGACGTAACAGTGGGGCATACAAGTAATTGTTCCACCTAAGCTGTGCTAAAGAGTTCTGGTGGAGTTACACACTAGTCAACCTTGTGTGGTGAGAATTAAGGCCATTGCGCACAGTTCCCTGCTAAAAATGAACAGCATTGATGTGCTGGTTTCCCCACCAGGCTTTTAAACCAGCTTATCTAGCTTTATCGCAAAGACCATGATGGTCAACCACCTTCACTAAATAGGTTTCACTTGTGAAAAACATGGCTATGCTGGTCCACCAGCTAGACCAGTAGCAAACCAGAACTGACCAGTTTAACCAGCCTAGACCAGCAATGGAATTGCATTGCTGGATAAGATGGTCTTTATTAGCAGGGATGTATGGTTGCCTGGCTTTAATGGTGAGATTGAGCGACAGGCCAAGTGTTGTCAATCCTGTCAACTACTTGAGAGACCTCTTTAGTCACTATGGATTACCTGAGATCCTGGTGAATTACAGTGGTCCGCAATTTATAGCACAGCAATTCACAACAATTTTAAAGCAAACCACATCAAACACATTCACTCAGTCCCATACCATCTATGTACCAACAGGCAGGCTGAGAGATTTGTGCCGACTCTTAAGCATGCACTTTATTCTTCCAGAGTTCATGCCACTGTCCTGCAAGGAATAGATGCATTTCTGCTGACTTTCCACAACACCCCACTTCCCACTATGAAAGTGTCTCCTGCTATGCTTTTCATTGGACATGAAAAGAAAACCCTCTTGATGCCCAAAAACCTAATGTTGAATCCCTGGTAAAGCAAACTCGTGGCTCCCAAATCTAAAAAAGGAATGTACGATCAAGACACAGGCAGTTTGCTGATGGAGATTCTGTGCCAGTTCTATATTATAGAGGGGGTGAGAGATGGACACCAGAAGTGGTGACCTCCCAGACAGGACCTGTCTCATAGTGTAAATGTTTGAACTATGGATCAGGGAGATGCCATGCTGATGAGTTTAAATTTCATGAAAGCCAAAAGTGAACCCGAACTTAAATTGACATATAACCAGTGCTGGGCGGATTACTTGTAAATTGTAATCAGGTACGGTATACAAATTACATGACAATAATGCAATCAGTAAAGTAATCTCACAGATTACATTTGTGGGATAATCTAATCTGATTACATCTGGATTACTTTCAACCTAATTCTTTTTATTATGTCACATGCATTTAGTAGCGTAATCATTTTAACATAAAAGTACAAAGAGGAAGAAAATGTATTCCATTCTTTATTAATAACAAAACGACCCTCACAATAAGAGATCTTTATGGCATTTTAAAAAGCGTGTTAAATGTAACATGAAATATATATACATATATCTAACAGCAATGGGAGTACATGACCAAAGTGTATAATTCAAAACACTGAGATGTCAAGCTCATTTTAAGTGCATAAAAAATGAGCAGAATTACATACATTAATGACCATAAAATCAAAATAAAACAATCATAAAATGAAAATGTATGACCATATAATCAACAGCAACGACGTTGCCTAGATCATGCTTTCATCTAAAAACACTGAAACACTTTTAACCCTTACTGCTTACTAATAGTCCTTCGCCTATTCTAAAGCTGAGGTGCATATCTTACTGTTATAACATAAAATAAGCACATGCTCAAAATGTTCATCTGTGAGACTATTGTGCTTTGGGGTAAGAATATGATGATATTGATATGAAAATTATCTATAAATTATTAACAAATTACTACCATTGCCTTGTTAATATGCAATCATGTAATCAATAAAAAAGTAACTGTAGTCAGAACATGAGTATTTTAAAATGTAATTTAATCCAGTTACAAGTACTTAATTTTTGTAATCTGATTACATAATTGTAAAACAGATAAAATTCATGGGCAAGGAAGAGGCGAGAAACCGGCTTGACGTATAACTTAAAGGTTTAATGGAAAACTCAAAAGACAAACACATAAGATAACGGACATGTCCGTGAACGATCTCTCTCTCTCCCATCACCATCGGCGAGTGGCCTTTATCCCTCTTGACGGTAATTAGCCTAATACGGGACCGGGCGTGCGTAATCACGCCCCGGTCCCGCCCTCCACCGTGCCACAATAATCTAGATACCATGTAATCTGTTACTGCCCAGCACTGCATATAATAAGGTTTTTGCTCTATTATCAAAGGTCTTAGATGATGCCTTAATAGAAAAATAAATTATGATCCAAAGTGAATTTTCTTGAAAAAAATATGATTGTGACTGGTAACATGTGCATGTAAAATGGCTAAAAATAGTATTTTAGCATAGCGTAAAGTTGACAATTTCTATTTCTTCTACTCCAAACTTACTTCAGATTGACTTCTCTGTCTGCTCGTATTAATGTAACACATCATAAGAAAGAGTTTCCCTAATTAAAGGGAATTTACATGCTATTGTTTGAATATGCCTCAAGGGGAGCACTGATGTTGTTTCATGTGTGCTCAGTGAAAATAGTTAGAGTTAGAGAAACAAAGCTATATCCCTTGTCTATGACTACATTACAGAACATACAGATAGATCGTTTATTTAAGTGTTATGTAGGGCACAAATAAGTTATTTGCCACTTTTTTAGGGGATCTCTGAGCTCAAACCCTGAGCTCAAGTCCCTCTGTTGTGGATGGCACAGAAAATCCTGTGCTCCTTGAATTTTGTTTATGAACCATGAACTTTTGAAATCTAAAGATGTACTTTGATAATGCTGTCACAACACCCAAAATGTAGAACAGCACCTACTGTATGATGAGAATTCATTCCACCATCACTCAGAGATCAGAACATGACATGCCTTAGGACAACATGTTCTAAGAAAGAATGCCTTGTAAATAGTCGACTGACACAAGATAATGTTATGTTATCGGGAACTGGGCAAAGGGTTCATTTTACCTGTTTTGTTAAAGAGTATTGTCTTAGGGGTCTGTGTTGCAAGACTAACATTAATAATAAACTCCGCATTGCATGTTTTATTTATTTTAATTCTACAGTGACTGTCACAGATAGATCATAAGAGCTGAAATGTTAAATTTTTGATACTTTGCACTGCCACCTGAAATGGCAAACAGAACACAATGTTCATAACAGTATATAAAAAAATGTGTTTTGCTGTGGAGTTATTATTAGATTTATTAATCCGCACCTGCGGTTTCTTTATAAATCCCAGAACTGTACAACATATACATAAAATTCCCGATGTGAAATGCCAAAATATAAGCTTACACATTGCATGTTTTATTTCTTTAAAAAAAAGGCGATCTGATGATCTCATACAGTGTTTTACACTACAAAATAATTTTTCTTAACACTATCTTTCTTTTCCTTCCAGAAAAGAAAAACTTTTAAGAATCTATAAAAAAACATCCTAAAAATGTTTTTTTCTTTTTTAAATAACCTGAGAAAAAGCAAAATTACATTAGGTTACGTTTAAGCTTATTACAATCAATAATTATTTCCCAATCATGTGAGAAGAAGACACTTAAATAATACAGTATAAAATATATTCTCTCTAATCACGTCTTAATACTGTATATATTGTGGTTGTTTCTCAGGTAATGTTGTTTATAGGATGTTTAGATATTTTTACACTAAAACAAGATGGAGATTATAAAAAACTTTTAGCAGCAGTGCATGCAACAATTAGGCTTCGATCTTCTATATTCCTAGTTTCTTGTACAGTTAAACGCAGCAGTGTCACATGTCTAGATGGAAAAATGCACATGGTAATTCTATGTAAATGAGGTTATGCATAGAAAAACAGGCATTGTAAGCTCCATATGAGCTGCATCCGAAATTACATACTGTTAGAATATGTACTGATTTTTATAATGGACACACTTCTCAGCCAGTAAACAGTATGTTCTTTAGTGTGGTATGGATAGAATATGGACATACTTTATCTGTGAACGTGGGCATTGTCCCGTGACCTGCATATAGGACATCAAAAACTGCAAAAATCTACACCGGTTTTGTTAAACAAGCAACATTATATATAGCATTTATACAGTATATAGTCTTCATGGCTCCTGAGGCATTATGGAATAGTAAAGTGTCTAGTCATTCCACACTTCAGAATAGTGGTGCTGGTTCAGAAGAGTGACGACTCAGTCTGGATCTGTGTGCATTATAGAAAGGTCTAAATTTGATGCCTATCCAATGCCTCGTATTGACAAACTGCTCGATTGGTTGGGCGCAGCTTGCTTTTTTAACAAAGGGTTATTGGCAGATCCCTTTAAGACAAAAGTTCCGTGAGAAAACGTCCTTCTCTACGCCGTCTGGCTTACACCAATTTGAGACCCATTCATTAGGTTTGTTTGGGACCCGGCTATGTTTCAGTGCCTTGTGGACCAAGTCCTCAGACCACAATCTGCGTACGTCACTGCCTATCTGGATGACATCATTATATACTGTACAGTAATGATTGGCAGCAACATATGCAGCATCTGGGGATGGCTCTGAGGTTGCTGAGATGGGCAGGACTCACGGCAAACCTCAAGAATTGGATGAGTTGAGGTACGGTATTTGGGGGTTCCAATTGGGTCACGGGCAGGTGCACCCCTAAATTGATAAGACCACAGTGGTTGTGGCCTGCCTGAGACCCAAGACCAAAAAGGAGGTGAGACAGTTCCTGGGGCTGGCTGGCTATTATAGGAGGTTTGTGCCTAATTATTCGGACGTCACCAGCCTGCTGACCAATCTCACTTAAAAGTGAGCCCCAGACGGGGTCCAGTGGTTGGAACCGTACCATCAGGCTTTTATGCAGGTAAAAGCTGCACTTTGTGGTGGGCTGTTCTTACATGCTCCTGAATTTTCTCTCCCTTTTGTTGTAAAGACTGTCGCATTGGATAGGAGGTTGAGAACCGTGTTGTCCTAGGTGGTGGAGGGGGATGAGCACCTGGTGCTTGTACATCAGCCTGAAACTTACACACCGTTGAGAAGGAGTGTCTGGCCATCAAGTGGTCAGTCCTCACCCTTCAGTATTACCTCCTGAGTTGGGCTTTCACCCTCTGTTCGAACCACATCTCCATCACATGAAGGATACCGATGCACAGAGCACCCGTTGGTATCTGACTCTTCAGCCTTTTAAGTTTGAGATGGTCCACAGACCGTGGGCACAGATGGCTATTGCAGGCTTTCTCTCCAGAAATGGAAACGTGAATGGAGATTGAGATCAGGAGATAAGAATGGTAAGGATCATCACTTGGCAATGATTGTCTCAAACAGCTGTTTGTCATTGCAGTGAGTTTGGAGGTTTTAAGAGCGAGCCGGACGCCAGTTAGGGGAGCGAGTGATGCAAGAAGCCTGTCTCTGTGTGTGTGTCTTTATGCTCAAACGTAGTTGGCTAAAAAGCAGTGCGTTTTTGTTTTGTATACACTGAAAAGTGTTTATTAAATGTCTACATGTTTGTGATGAGGGTCCCAGCTTCCCCCCTTTCCCATCCTTGAATTGTTACTGTTGGATTTATCTTTCCGCACTACCTGTCTGTTGTACAAGTCAGTGAAGTAACTTTGCATGACACCTAAGATTTTACTACTGACCTTCACTATTTTGGAAAGAGCAGTTTTTGCCTTGACAATGAGATTGCCACACCAGCATATTACAGAAATTATAGTATTTTAGTTTACTTATCAACATGGAACATCTACATTTTACGAAGGCAAAACTTGCCCTTTTCACAAAGCATCTCTGTATTGGAGTTGAAATTCAAATTTTCAATCAAACTACCAAGATACTTGTATGTATCTACAATTTCTACCACCTGCCCCTTGATGATAGGTTTCTGAGCAGAGGGCACCTAAAATCAATGAGTATGTCCTTCGTTTTTACCACGTTTAGTTGCAGGAATCACACAAGTGTACAAAGTCATCTACTACAGGACCATGATCGTTTTCATTGACGTGGAGGAGACTGACAATAGCAGAGTAATCTAAAAGTTTTTGTGCCGTCTACTGCAATCATCACTGTAAATAATGTAGAGGAGTGGTTAGAGGACACATCCCTGATGAGACCCTACGGATGATGACATCTCATCAGAAAAACATCCATTCACTTTTACTCTTTGAGTTCTGTCAGTTAAGAATCAAGAATATTGGAGCTTGATTGATGAATGAGGTTAATTAAAGTGAAATCAAGGTTATAATTACTTTTGTTAAACAAGCAAAACAATATATTCATAAATTGGCTCTCTAAAATCAGCTTCTTGTCTCAGAAATGGTAGAGTGTTGATCAAATGTAAAGATAAGCAGAAAGCAAAGAAAATGAAAATGAAGATGCTAGCAGGTGGCAAGATAGTAAGTGTTGGTAAGAAATGGGCATTAGTAAGAGGGGGGTTATCTCTGGGGTACCCCTCAGTGTATCTATGCAAGAAATAAAATTGGATTGCAGGCAAGCTAACTGTTGCAAAGAGATTATAAAAATTCAAGGACAATGAAAAGAGTGATAGTTTGTCTGAAGTAATTCAGTTTGAAGAATACTTTCTTCCTCTGATAGGTTTCATTAGCTTCCAGGGGTGGGAATATGTAACTCCAACTTTGTGCTGCTTCAAGTGTCATTGCATAGGGCATCAGAATCAGCTTTATTGCCAAGTGTGCTTACACATACAAATACGTAGTGCAAATGTAAATACAAATCTGTTATATACAGTGCAAGGGAATGTAATTGCAGAAGAGTTTGGATGTTTTGAATACATTCCCAATCAGTTTTAACTGTTCATGAGATGGATAGCCTGATGGACAAAAAATTTTCCTATGTCTGACGGTTCTGGTGATCAGTGCTTTGAAGTGTCAGATGGAAGGCAACAGTGAGAGAGGTCCAGAGTGATTTTTCCAACCTTTTTCCTAACTCTGGAAGAGTATAGTTCTTGAAGGGATGGCAGGGGGCAACCAATAATCCTCTGAGCAGTCCGAACTGACCTTTGTAGTCTTTATAGCTGAACCAAACCAGACAGTTATCGAAGTGCAGAGGACAGACTCAATGACTGCTGAGTAGAACTGTATCAACAGTGCCTGTGGCAGATTGAACTTCATCAAATGGCTAATGAAGTACAACCTCTGATGGGCCTTTTTCACAATGGAGTCAATGTGGGTCTCCCACTTCAGGTCCTGTGAGATGGTAGTGCCCAGGATCCTGAATGACTCCACTGCTGCCACAGTGCTGTTTAGAATGGTAAGGGGGTCAGTGTTGGGGTGTTCCTCCTAAAGTCCACAATCTTCTCCACTGTTTTGAGTGTGTTCAGCTCCAGGTGGTTTTGACTGCACCAGACAGCCAACTGTTCAACCACCCTTCTGTATGCAGATTCATCATTATCTCGGATGAGGCCGATGACAGTGGTGTCATCTGCAAACTTCAGGAGTTTGACAATGGGCCCTTGGTGATAAGGTCATTGGTGAAGAGGGAGAAGAGTAGTGGGGAGAGCACACATCCCTGGGGGGAACCAGTGCTGATTGTATAGGTGCTGGAAGTGAATTTCCCCTGTCGGGGATGGTTGAAGTAGGTGTTGGTGTTTGTGTGAAGCAATGATCCAGTATATTTCGCTGGCAGTGCATATAATGTGCTGTTTGTATTTGGACATTTCACGTGTGAGGTTTGTTCATTCATACTGCTGCTGTCCGCAAAGGCAAAATACAGTGTGCAAAATGTGGAAGAGTGCATGAGTATGGAAAGTGTGATGATGGAACTAAGATTGAGTGCTACAATTGTGGTGGAGGACAAAGTACTGCACATGCAGGATGCCTAATACAGCAACAAGCTCAAAAAAACCCATAAAGTTAAAACAACACAGAACATAACTTGTGCAGAAGGAACTTGTAGAGTGAAATCATGTGCTACAGAATTAAACAGAATTAACCTGGAAGAATTAAAGATGTGTAATGTGTCGTGTTCTTTGAGGAGACGAAGTCAAAGTTTAAAGGTAAAAATTGTATTTATTAACAAGAAAGAATAAGCACAAAAATCATTCAGCCAGCTGGGGATCTAGTCTGCTTCACCCGTAAGCTCTGCTCAAAAAGACCCCGTTTCTCCTGTGTTCCCTCCTTTTCTACTTTTTTGACCCAGGGTGTGTCCCTTTGTTCTCATTTTGTTTTTACTCTTTTGATTGGCTTATTTTTGCCGCAGGGGCATCTCCAATATTTTAAGAGATAAGTTTCAATCATCCCGTTGGTTCGTTTTTGCCACAGTGGGATTACTGGTTTTGCCTTCTATTGGTTGATTCTTACCAGTTCCCTGCCTAAAAAATTTCCAATGTCGAGGCAGTTTCAAACTTCCCTTGCCTAAATAATTTCCAATGTAAACCTGTTTCTAGGTTCCCCTCATTTCCTGTGTCAGAAATGTAGCTATAGTTTATCACACTTCACATTTAATGTTTTTGGTTTTAACATATATATTCTAGTTAGTTACACACATCATTCATTAGTTGTTAGCAGGCATACATTGTTTAAGATTTGTCACACACATATATACTGACTAAGATTATAACACACAACAAATGATATGGTGGATTTGGATTTGCCAGCGATACAGATAATTTAATAAAACGCAGTACCAATTGACATTCTGAAAATAAAGAAAATTATTTTGTGGCATTCATAAAGTATGTGCATTAGTAAATAAAAAGAAATATGATAAATCAAAGGTGACAGTTGCATGTGCAAATAAGTTATTTAATCTAACTGGCATATCAGCGGAACAGGTGCAGTACATGACATTCTAACATCTAAAAAGGGATGAGTTGAAGAAAACAAAATCCCAGTCACTGATGCATTTCAGAATAGTGTTATGTAACATTATAATGTCTTTTCTAGTACTTAATTGGAATGCCAGGAGTCGTTAAGCAAATGGTCAGAAATGTAAAAATATATAGAACATTTTGGATTTGGATAAAGCTCCAAAAGTAATATGTATACAGGAAACATGGTTATGCAAAGCATCACTGTTTAAAATACTTGGTTATGAAGAATTAAGGAAAGATTGTGAGTCTGAAAGATTTGGATAATGTGCTATGTTTATAAGAGAGAGTTTGGCTTATAGGAATGTAATAAAAGTAATATAGAGAGCTAAGCAGTAGAAGTAGTGGAGTTCTAAGGAGGAATTAAAATAGGAATTTTTATAGTCCATGTAGTGGTTTGACAACTGATATTCTGAAAGAGGCTGTAGGTGACATATCCGATAAATTTATTTTATGCTGGTATTTTAATGCTCATAACAGCTTATGCGATTTTATTATTTGTCAAAAAAATGTATGTAATGAAATATTGTTTAGATATGAATAAATTTATTTTCTAATTTGAGTTTTTAAAGGCAACATGTTTGTTACTTCAAGAGTCCAACCATACTTCTGTGTTGTACTTCATTTATGTTGTTTCTTTTATTTTCTTTCAAATTATTTTACTTTCATTCTATATATTCATTTATATATTCATTTATATATATTCATTTTACTTATTAGATACTGTGATACACATTTAGATATTTCTTCTACTGTTTAATCTTATGTTGAGTGCTGTATTTTCTTCAGAAGTTAGAGATAAAGATCTGTCTCCATTCAAGGTCTTAACGCCATGGGACAATGTTGTGAAGCAGTAATCTTCCATTGTCGTTTGCTTGGTAGAATAACACTTGTTGAACTTGTGCTGGTCAGATGAATTCAAACTGAGTTTTGAGAAACAAATTAGATTATTCAATAAATTGCTCCTTTTTTTACCATCACTTCATCTGCTGCATTATACTTTGTTCCCTATTAACTCTGCCTAACCCTTGGGCTGGTAGAAGAGTGATTTAACACAACAAGATGTTGATGATATTGTATCAGATTTAACTCTTAAATTAGGATATTTTAACTATTTTAATCGAGACAGAGGTATGGAAGACTGGATAACTATTAGAAAGGAAGCAGATAATAATGGGGAAATAGTAGAATAATTTAATGAAGAACATTATTTGGTAAGTCTGAAAGGTGGAACATTTAATTGACTAGAATGGATATAGAACAACTGCAGCATATTGTGTCTGCAGCATTAGCTAGCAAATGCTCCTGGTCAGTGTAGGTAGTGATCATTTTCCAGTGATTTGTGATATTCAGATCATGGATGGATAATGGAGACAACAGTTTTAGGGCAATGGAGTAAGGTTTGTGTTCTGGGGCCGGTTGCACCAGCTATTCCTAAGTTACAATTTAGCCTATTTGTGGCAAAAATGGGCACTAAGTCACAATTTATGCACTACTATAAATTTGTAGTTGCAACATTAGACTTAGGTAGGACGTAACCCTAAATATTTACAGAAGCCTCCAACCAGGAGTAACGGTTGGAATAAAAAACACACCTATTTTTTTTTTTTTTTTTACATCATTGTGCTCACGTTTTGCATGACACGCATCGATCATTTCGTCATACAGTATGATGTTCAAATTTACACTTGTTTACATTAACAAGAGAGAGCGTACAAACATTTAAGAGGCTCTTCAGCATGAAACCATTCAAATGGTGCAGTTTTCATGGTACGTCGCCCAGTGTAAAGTTTCGACACATTCAAAATATGTATAGGATATTAAAATGAATAAATGTCTATTTTTCTTGCCTGTTGTATTAGTATTTATTTATCACCCCTTATTTTAGATACAGGTCCTATCTATTGTTATTTACACAGGGCAAATTTACTATTTATCAAATCTAATTTTAATTTGTATCGTATTTTAATGGGAATATAATTTATTACAGCTGACATTTGTGTGACCAAACAAAGTTTGACCATCAACCATAACTAGATCAAACTGAAATTCATGGCTTTTTGTACAAATTTGAAGGTTGTTTATTGGATCATATTATGCAACTATGCATTACTTACGGAGAGCTTACAACCTACTAGTTAAGTCTTGGCTTAGGAACAGGTGGTGCAACCAAATTAAGCACTGACTTACTTATGAACTAACTAGTAGTTAATAAGGCCATTTTGTTAAAAAAATAATAATAATAAAAAAAAAACATAAATAAATATATATATACTTATATATTTTCACTGTGTAAAAATGTACAACATGCATCAAAATAGTTGCTGGTACACATAAATGTATAGTTCAAGTGCTAACAATTAGCTGTATTTAGAAAAATTAATGTCGTTCTCTAACGAAAACATCCTCTCCTCTGCCATGATGAAAGTTTACATTTCCCAACTTGGAAACTCGGGTATCAAAATGATCTTCGAGTTTCCTAGTCATAATTATGACTTGTGGGTTCATTCATGTGCAACTTCTGAGTGGGAAACTCGTAAATCTGATAGCATGTGAAGGCAGCATTAGATTAACAAATGACTTGTCTATATATACTGCAGTTAACAGTATATACAGTATATATTAAGGCCTCTGCCTTTTGCCACCCACCCCCCTCAAGATGCTGCCCTGGGTATTGTCCATGTTGCCCTTGCCTAAATCTGCCACTGCTAAATTTTTACAATGGCATCAAAACTGATAACTATTGATTTAAAATTATGCTGTATCTATGCCGCTAGGTGTCAGTGTAAATCCAAGATGACACAAAGACAAAAGTTATGGAGTGCACCTTTATGTTCCATATCAAAAAGCTTTGATGCTGCGCTGATTTAGCACTTTTGGAACATCTTTAGGTGTGACCAGCTGTGAATATATGTGCAACACAAAAATGAAATTCACTAGAATTTATAGCCTCTACTGATGAAATCATTAGATGCACTTGTAGCAGAGCTTTAAATAGATGCGTCACAGGTGCATCATCAGATCTTTTGTCTTCAAATCATTCTGTGTGTTTTGTGCTTCTTGACTGTCAGAACTTTCTACTTTCCTCTGTTAGGAGTTAGAATTTTTAGGCAGTGCGCAGAAACCTTTCTCTTTCTCTTTTCTTTAAAAAAAAAAGAAGAAAAAGAATGACTGATAAATAAAGCAAGCGGGGTGTGTTGCCATGTTTACACTCTATGGCTGAAATGGACTCACACCAATTTTGTTTTGTGTGTTTGGGGGAAGAGAATGCTACTCTTGCGTTGGGGCGGGTAGATGCGAGCATTGCGATCTTTTTAAGGTCAAAATGCTTCACACTCGTCTCGCTTACTTCCAAGAGCCAGCACCCAATCTTTCATCATGGGGCTCTCGCATAGATCTGGCTGAGGTAAGAGATGGGTCCGTCCCTATTGCTCGCTCTCTCCCCAGATCCAGCTGATCCTTCTCGTAAGCCTGAAGCACGCTTCGGCGCCTCTTCGGTTCACAAACTTCTGAACATTCCACACACAATAATGAAGCTGCTGAGGAATTACTTGAGGTGGTTACTCGGGCTGTGGCCAGACTACAGTTAGATTGGCAAAGTGAACAAGAGACCCCCAAATGCTCAAAACTAGAAGACAGATTTCTGTCTGGTGGCCAAAAAAAAAAAGAGAACGCTCTATCAGTCCCTCCATTCTTTGATGACCTCCATGACGAGCTCTCTCTTTCATGGAGTAAACCTTATACTTCTCGTGTCTTTGTGCCCTCGACGTCAACATATTCGACTATCGTGGGTGCCGAGGCACGGGGGTATTCAGTGATGCCGCCGGTAGAATACCCCCGTGGGGAAAGCTTATCAGGCTGCAGGTCAGGCTGGTGCTGCCCTGCACACTATAGTGTTACAGGCATACCAGGTTGATCTGTTGAAGGACCTGAGTGCGGGCACCACGGCCAATGAAGAGGCTTTCTCTGAGCTTTGTTGAGCCATGGATCTGTCTCTCTGCTTTAGTCAGCACGGAGAGACACTTATGGCTCAATCTGTGGGGCATCAGAGACAAGGACAAAGTTTTCCATCTCAATGCCCGGTTTCACCTTCTGGCTTATTTGGTGATGCTATGAATGTAATTATCACCTGGTTCCAGGAGGCAAAGAGTCACGAGGAAGCCTTCAGGCAATTCCTTCCTCGCTGCACTCAGGGGGAGGGTCCATCGGCCACCCAGCCCCACCCCGCCCCGGTCCTTCTAGAAGGATGGCTCAAAAACACAGTGAGGTGAGTCGTGCTCCCCCTCGAAGAGACTGGGGGCCGGCTCATCGCCCTCAACAGCCCCCAACGCAAGACCTCAGGGCAGTCATTTCTAAGAAGAAAAAACCCTGACGGTCTTGCGCCCAGCCTTTCCATTCCTGCCTCCTCTGGTGTTTCGGGAGTTAGAGGTTTCCAGCAAAATGTTGGGTGTTCCGTTGCTTCCTGCCTTAGTCCAGGATGCCGAATACTCGACATACCCTCAACAGGAAGTGTCAAAATTGATACCCATCTCAGAGAACCTGGCAGCATGGAAGCTACTGCCAGGTGTTTCTATGTGGGTACTAAGAACAGTAGAAAAAGGCTACAGAATTCAATTTGATCGCCGTCCTCCACGTTTCAACGGCATGGTCTCCACTGCCTTGAAACCGGAACAAGCATGTATACTGTGAAAAGAACTGCAAAATCTCTTGGTCAAAGGGGCCATAGAACATGTTCCCCTTCCAGAGAAAGAGTCAGGTTACTACAGCAGATACTTCCTTGTTCCCAAGAAGGGTGGGGGGTTGCGTCTGATTTTCGATATTTTCCATATTTTCATATATGTAATGGATGCAGCACTAGCTCCTATCCGACTTCGGGGCATCCGTATTCTGAATTACATAGACGAATGGCTGATACTAGCACAGTCACAAGAACTGGCAGTTCAGCACAGGGATATCGTCTCAGCTCATCTGGTTTCTCTGGGTCTGAGACTCAACATCAAAAAAAGCATTCTCTCTCCCACTCAGGAAATTATCTGGGCGTTGTATGGAATTCGATCATGATGCAGGCACAATTGTCTCCCGCTTGAATCCTGTACATTCAGAACACCCTGAGCAAAGTCAGGCTAGGCCAAGGTTGCACTGTTCGTCAGTATCAATGGCATCTGCGTCCTCGGTGATCTCTTTGGGCCTTCTGCACATGAGACCGTTTTAGTTGTGTCTCAAATCCAGGGGATTTCATCCAAGGGCCAGTCCCCTAAGGAAGATAAGGGTTACACGTTGCGCGCTTCGTACCCTTTCTAAGTGGTTCAGACCCTGGTTCCTCACTTTGGGTCCCACTCTAGGTGCGTCTTGCCATCGCAAATTGCTAATGACAGATGTCTCCCTGACCGCCTGGGGTGCAGTCTTAAATGGTCGTCCAGCTCAAGGGGAATGGGAGGGTCATCAGCTCAATTGGCACATCAACTGCCTCGAGTTGATGGTGGTATTTCTGGCTCTGAAATACTTCCTCCAGTATTTGAGAGGCTGACATGTCCTGGTGCGGTTTGACAACACAGCAGTAGTCTCTTACATAAACCATCAAGGAGGTCTACATTCACGCCAGTTCAACAGACTGGCACGGAAGGTTCTCCTTTGGGCCCAGGGCAAGCTCCTGTCAATCAGAGCAGTTTATATCCCTGGATGCCTAAATGTGGGAGCATATTTACTGTCCAGACAGAAAATACCGACGGGGGAGTGGAAACTCCACACCGAGGTATTGGAACAAATCTGGGTGAGATTTTACAGAGCGGAAGTGGACCTCTTCACATCCCAACAGACAGCGCAATGTCCCCTCTACTTCTCTCTGTATGCATTTCCTCCGGTTTCTCTACTCCCAGGAGTCTTGGCCAGAGTTCGCCAGCAAGGGTCTTGCCTCTTACTGACAGTGCCGCCTTGGCCGAAAAGGGTATTGTTCTCTCCTCGATGGCTCACCTTGGGCAATTCCGGACAGGAGGGACCTTCTGTCCCAGGCACAGGAGACAATATTTCATCCCCGGCCCGACCTGTGGAACCTTCATGTTTGGCCCCTGAAGGGTACCAACTGAGGGACACTGGGCTTTCACCTGAAGTTATTGAGACCATTCTAAGTGCTAGGGCTCCCTCTACTAGAATTTACACCAATAAATGGGGTGTCTTTGAAAGATGGTGCAGTGCACATAATGCGGTTCCAGTTATCTGCCAGATTGCTTCAGTTCTGGACTATCTGAAGGAATAATTATCAGCAGGCACATGCCCCAACACTCTCAGGGTTTACGTGGCCGCTCTATCAGCATGCCACGCCCTGATTGACGGGATGCCATTGAGAAGACATCCTATGTTCACTCGCTTCGTTCATGGAGCCATGAGGTTGAGACCTCCTGCTAGGACCAGGATCCCTTCATGGGACTTAGCAATAGTCCTTGAGGGTCTGGTTGAGACCCCCTTTGAACCTCTAGAGTCAGCGTCTGACTCTCAAGATGGTTTTTCTTATGGCAATTACTTCTCTAAAAAGAATTGGGGATATACATGTTATCTTGCCAGCCTGCTTAGATTTTGCCCCAGGAATGGCTAAAGCAATTTTGCACCCTCATCCTGACTCCCTGCCTAAGGTTCCTTTCTCGACCGTACATCCGGTCACTCTCGGAGCCTTCTGCTCCCCACCGTTTACAACGCCGGAGCATGAAAGTCTTCACAGACTGTGTACAAGCTTCAAGGTCAAGCTTCACCAGTAGGTATCAGGGCTCATCTCACGCCATCTCAGTGTGGACGGAAGGTCAAATGGAGAGAAAAAGATGCGTTTTCAAATGAAAACGTATTAGTGTGGACAAGGCCAGAGAGGGAGTTCAGTCAAACTGGAAGAATATGAGCCGAATCAGATTACCAATGCTAAGGAAAACAAACAAACAGGTAGAGAAAAAATCATTAACAGCTTCAAAGTAACAGAAATAAAACAGGAACAACTATGAAAGGTTTAGTCAGGATGATTTCAAATGAATATTCACAGCAGGAATTCACAGGAGGCATCATCAGAAGAAAATCCAGCACAAACTAGGGCTGGATGATACATTGAATTATCACAATACAATCAAGATAATTTTGCTGACGATATCAAATTAAGCAATATTGTATAATGAATAATTAATAATAATTAAGTTTCATAAAGAGTGCATTAGTAGACTAATTTCACGATCCTTCAGGGCTGCAACATTAATAAAATAACATAAAAATGGCAAAATGGTCATATGTGAATATTAAACTGCAAAAGGCTGCGATTAAACACAGATAAACATGGTCTGTGTGCGCACGGGTGACACGCTGTTATGTGCAAGTGCAGGACTACTGGGTTCAGGTTTTTAGCACTTTTAGAGCAGTTCACAAGCATTGTGAATGAAATGTACTGCATTTGTGCAATTCCAAGCACTAGTAACTGCTACTAGTTATTATACACATCTACAAACACAGCTCATTATAAAACACAAGGAGGAGATGAAAGCCTTTCACCAGATGTGGTACATAAACTACATACAACACTTTTAGTGTCCAAATAAGAGCCCCAGGTGAATGTGAAGTGTCAAAATAAAAGCTCTATTTGAAGTTGAAGTAAATAGGACAGAAAATATTACTTTGATATAAAACAAATAAAATCCTTAATATAATAATTCACTATTATATTATAATAATAAACTTGAATGTGTCCCACAGTAATAATTTAGTATTGTGCAACAATCAACTGGGTTCCAAAAAAATAAGTGTAGATTTTTCACATTCATTCACAGACACACACACACACAGAGACACACACACACACACACACACACACACACACACACACACACACACACACACACACACACACAAACAATTGTGAAAATATAAGAAGGTAAATAATGCTTTTTATTTACAGTGAGGAAAATAAGTATTTGAACACCCTGCTATTTTGCAAGTTCTCCCACTTATGGAAATTGTCATCGTAGGTGCATGTCCACTGTGAGAGACATAATCTAAAAAAAAAAATCCAGAAATCACAATGTATGATTTTTTAACTATTTATTTGTATGATACAGCTGCAAATAAGTATTTGAACACCTGTCTATCAGCTAGAATTCTGACCCTCAAAGACCTGTTAGTCTGCCTTTAAAATGTCCACCTCCACTCCATTTATTATCCTAAATTAGATGCACCTGTTTGAGGTCGTTAGCTGCATAAAGACACCTGTCCACCCCATACAATCAGTAAGAATCCAACTACTAACATGGCCAAGACCAAAGAGCTGTCCAAAGACACTAGAGACAAAATTGTACACCTCCACAAGGCTGGAAAGGGCTACAGGGAAATTGCCAAGCAGCTTGGTGAAAAAAGGTCCACTGTTGGAGCAATTGTTAGAAAATGGAAGAAGCTAAACATGACTGTCAATCTCCCTCGGACTGGGGCTCCATGCAAGATCTCACCTCGTGGGGTCTCAATGATCCTAAGAAAGGTGAGAAATCAGCCCAGAACTACACGGGAGGAGCTGGTCAATGACCTGAAAAGAGCTGGGACCACCGTTTCCAAGGTTACTGTTGGTAATACACTAAGACGTCATGGTTTGAAATCATGCATGGCACGGAAGGTTCCCCTGCTTAAACCAGCACATGTCAAGGCCCGTCTTAAGTTTGCCAATGACCATTTGGATGATCCAGAGGAGTCATGGGAGAAAGTCATGTGGTCAGATGAGACCAAAATAGAACTTTTTGGTCATAATTCCACTAACCGTGTTTGGAGGAAGACGAATGACGAGTACCATCCCAAGAACACCATCCCTACTGTGAAGCATGGGGGTGGTAGCATCATGCTTTGGGGGTGTTTTTCTGCACATGGGACAGGGCGACTGCACTGTATTAAGGAAAGGATGACCGGGGCCATGCATTGCGAGATTTTGGGGAACAACCTCCTTCCCTCAGTTAGAGCATTGAAGATGGGTCGAGGCTGGGTCTTCCAACATGGCAATGACCCAAAGCACACAGCCAGGATAACCAAGGAGTGGCTCTGTAAGAAGCATATCAAGGTTCTGGCGTGGCCAGTCTCCAGACCTAAACCCAATAGAGAATCTTTGGAGGGAGCTCAAACTCTGTGTTTCTCAGCGACAGCCCAGAAACCTGACTGATCTAGAGAAGATCTGTGTGGAGGAGTGGGCCAAAATCCCTCCTGCAGTGTGTGCAAACCTGGTGAAAAACTACAGGAAATGTTAGACCTCTGTAACTGCAAACAAAGGCTACTGTACCAAATATTAACATTGATTTTCTCAGGTGTTCAAATACTTATTTGCAGCTGTATCATACAAATAAATAGTTAAAAAAATCATACATTGTGATTTCTGGATTTTTTTTTTTAGATTATGTCTCTCACAGTGGACATGCACCTACGATTACAATTTCAGACCCCTCCATGATTTCTAAGTGGGAGAACTTGCAAAATAGCAGGGTGTTCAAATACTTATTTTCCTCACTGTAGCTACTATGAATAATTGTATAAAACAATAAACATAAATCAAAAAGTTTTTCCCTTATGTTCATAAAGTACAAAACTGCAGGGAAACTATCTATTTCTATTTTTAAAGAATATTTTATTCAGTACCTTTAAAATATATACATATATAATACATATAAAATCTACTTAGCTACAATGCCTGTTTGGATTACATTATGTTTCCAAAATTAATAGACAAACAACATTTTTAGCCATTTCAGAGCAAATGCATATTCATTGAGATATACACACACCTAAAGGATTATTAGGAACACCTGTTCAATTTCTCATTAATGCAATTATCTAATCAACCAATCACATGGCAGTTGCTTCAATGCATTTAGGGGTGTGGTCCTGGTCAAGACAATCTCCTGAACTCCAAACTGAATGTCAGAATGGGAAAGAAAGGTGATTTAAGCAATTTTGAGCGTGGCATGGTTGTTGGTGCCAGACGGGCCGGTCTGAGTATTTCACAATCTGCTCAGTTACTGGGATTTTCACGCACAACCATTTCAGGGTTTACAAAGAATGGTGTGAAAAGGGAAAAACATCCAGTATGCGGCAGTCCTGTGGGCGAAAATGCCTTGTTGATGCTAGAGGTCAGAGGAGAATGGGCCGACCTGATTCAAGCTGATAGAAGAGCAACTTTGACTGAAATAACCACTCGTTACAACCTAGGTATGCAGCAAAGCATTTGTGAAGCCACAACACGCACAACCTTGAGGCGGATGGGCTACAACAGCAGAAGTCCCCACCGGGTACCACTCATCTCCACTACAAATAGGAAAAAGAGGCTACAATTTGCAGGAGCTCACCAAAATTGGACAGTTGAAGACTGGAAAAATGTTGCCTGGTCTGATGAGTCTGATTTCTGTTGAGACATTCAGATGGTAGAGTCAGAATTTGGCATAAACAGAATGACAACATGGATCCATCATGCCTTGTTACCACTGTGCAGGCTGGTGGTGGTGGTGGTGTAATGGTGTGGGGGATGTTTTCTTGGCACACTTTAGGCCCCTTAGTGCCAATTGGGCATCGTTTAAATGCCACGGCCTACCTGAGCATTGTTTCTGACCATGTCCATCCCTTTATGGCCACCATGTACCCATCCTCTGATGGCTACTTCCAGCAGGATAATGCACCATGTCACAAAGCTCGAATCATTTCAAATTGGTTTCTTGAACATGACAATGAGTTCACTGTACTAAAATGGCCCCCACAGTCACCAGATCTCAACCCAATAGAGCATCTTTGGGATGTGGTGGAACGGGAGCTTCGTGCCCTGGATGTGCATCCCACAAATCTCCATCAACTGCAAGATGCTATCCTATCAATATGGGCCAACATTTCTAAAGAATGCTTTCAGCACCTTGTTGAATCAATGCCACGTAGAATTAAGGCAGTTCTGAAGGCGAAAGGGGGTCAAACACAGTATTAGTATGGTGTTCCTAATAATCCTTTAGGTGAGTGTATATTGTATATCGTCAGTAGGATAAAAATAGGTAAAAATATTGAGATATAATTTTATAGCCATATTGCTCAGCCCTATGCCGAACTGAGGAAACAAGAGAGTGTATATATATATATATATATATATATATATATATATACTGTATATGAAGAGGAAATAAGTGACAGGTTAGAGTAATCACACAGACGAACACAAGAGAAGTGAGTAGTAATGAAAATGCTCAGGCATGTGGAAATTTCACATGCCTGAAATGACGAAATGATGAGCTGAAAGGACAGAACATGGGGGCTCCAGCAGAGGAGGGGTCCAGGGAGCTGACCATGGGAGTGCCAGAGGATCTGACTAGGCAAGGACTCGAAGCACATCCCAGGGTGGAACTGGAGGAACAGACCATGGTGGGACTGGGTGACAGGATAAAAACCCAGAGGGACTGACAGATAGGGAAGCCAAGGTTAGCAGGATGGACAGAGTGGTTAGGAACTGGCTGTACCAACCACATGGTTTTTTGCACATGACAGATGGGATCAGGGTCTGACTGAGCAGAACTTAGCTGGACCAGCAGGGAAATCGGGATAGATAATACTGTGAAGGTGGTAAGTCTAACTGTAGTGACTAGTACGTTGTATTAGGTGAAAAATGGACAGGGAACCAGAGTCTGATTGCAAGACAAGTCCAAGAGGAGTTTTTAGATTGACCAGGGCAGTGAATAAACGGTCCGAGAGTAGGTCTGTTCGACATTGAACAACGGCGAGTGGATAGGGTCAGCAGAGTGAGAGAGAAATAGGAAAGCCATCGTGGCTGGAACAGTGAGAGCAGTGGACTTCAGAATGGGTGAAGGGTCTTGTTACTCCACAATGGAAGTAGATGGGGCAGACAGGAACTTGTAGCCTGGCTGACTGGCACTTGTGTGGCTACTTGAAGGACTGGCACGGCTGCCGTTGCAGAATGGTTGGCAACCACTGGAGAGAGGGCAGACTCGGCGAAGATTGCAGGAGGTGGGGATGAATAGTTGGTGGCCATTTGAGACGCACATGGAATGACAACTAAAGAAACAGCTCCCAAGGCTGTGAGCTCAGGAAGCAGATGATTGAAATTATGACAGCTGAGGAACAGCCTCCATGGCCGGGAACACCATCAGTATTGAAACTGTCTCCATGGCTGGTAATGCTTGACATTGCTGTATCTTTCCAATAAGGGGGGAGGAAATATTTTCTAGGGAATTTACACTCACTGAGAACTTTATTAGGAACATGGTCCTAATAAAGTGCATGACGGGGTCTTCTGATTTTGTAGCCCATCCGCCTAAAGGCTCAATATGTTATGCATTATAAGATGCTATTCTGCTCACTACAATTGTACAGAGTGGTTATCTGAGTTCCTGTAGCCTTTCTGTCAGCTCAAACCTGTCTGGCCATTCTAAGTGGACCTCTCTCATCAACAATGTGTTTCCATCTGCAGAACTGCTGCTCACTGGATGTTTTTTTGCTTTTGACACCATTCTGAGTAAACTCTAGAGACTATTGTGTGTGAAAATTCCAAGAGATCACCAGTTACAAAAATACTCAAACCAGCCCATCTGGCACCAACAATCATGCAATGGTCGAAATCACTGAGAACACATTGTTTCCCCATTCTGATTGTTGATGTGAACATTAACTGAGGCTTCTGATTCTGCATGATTTTTTGCACGGCTGCCACACGATTGGCTGATTAAATAATCGCATGAATAATTAGGTGTACCGATGTTCCTAATAAAAGGCTCAGTGAGTATACATGCAAGTGTTCAGTGCTGGTTGGTAACTGATTACATTTCATCTGGATTACGTAATCAGATTACAAAAATCAATTACTATTTTTGTATTAAATTACATTTTAAAATACTTGTAATCAGACTACAGTTACTTTTTTATACATTACATGATTACATATTAACATGGCAATGGCAATAAATTGTTAATAATTTATTGTTCATTTTCATATCAATATTAACATTTTCGTACTCCGAAGCTCAATAGTCTCACAGATAAACATTTTTAGTATGTGCTCCTTTTACGTTACAACCGTAAGTAATGCACCTCAGCTAAGGAATAGGTGGTGGACTATTACTAAGTAGTAAGGGTTAAAGTTAGTGTGTCAGAGTTTTGAGCTGTTAGTTGTGACCTAGCGATGTCATTGTTGTTTCAGGTTCATTACTGTTTGTTCATGTAAAGTTTTATGCACTTAAAAGGAACTAGAAATGTTTAAAAAATATATATATTTCTGAATACCTCTCCAATGGTGTAAAGCTCACAGATTGAACAAAGGACTAAGTGTATGCCATCTCTAAGGTCCTGCCTGCATGGTACAAAATAGTTCAACTGCAAAATATGCAGTAATATGGAACAAAGCCCATCACTCTACTGTTGCTGCTGTTGCATACAACTTGACAATTGTTCCTTGTGTGACTCGGTGGAACTCTACTGATTTAAAATATTCTGCTCTTTAAGAATATTCTTTCTGTTCTAAAGATAATATCTTACACCTTAGCTTTTGAATTGGCAGTTAACTATCAGTAAGCAGTAAGGGTTAAATGTGTTTCAGTGTTTTTCGATGAAAAATTTGACCTTGGCAAAGTTGTTACTGTTGATTTTATTGTCATTAATTCTCGTTAATTTATGATAATTTCTGTTGATTTTATGGTCATTAATGTTTGTAATGCTGCTATTGTTTTATGCAATTAAAGAGAACTTGATGTCTCATTGTTTTGAATTATATGCTTTGGCACTGTCTTTGCTGTAAAATTTAAAGTTTATTTATTTCATTCATGTAATGTTTAATGCACTCATTCATTAATGTAATGTTAATGCATTTTTTTTTTTTTTTGTGAGGCTCTTTTTGTTAGTAATAAAGAATTGAATACATATTCTTCCTCCATGTTAGAATGATTACTCAGTTGCACGTGTCATAAAATAAAATAGAATTAGGTTTAAAGTAATCCATAAGTAATCGGTTTAGATTACCCCGGAAATGTAATCTATGTTTTTGTTACAGATTGAATTTTTTGTCATGTAATTTTTAATCAGTACCTAATTACAATTCACAAGTAATCCACCCTGCACTTCTCGTGTTTGTATATGCCTCCAGGGGAGCACTGTTGTTGTTTCATGTCTGCTCAGTGAAAATACAATCGCTCATGTATGACTGTACTATTGAATTTACAGATATATAGTCTATTTAAGTGTTATACAGTATAGGGAAGAATTTTTATACCTTTTTGGGGGATCTCTGAGCTCAAGCCCAGTTCCATTCAAAAGCCCCTCCGCTGTGGATGGTACGGCAGATCTGTTTAGCGTAATAACTCCTTGAATATACTGTATGGACCATGAACTCGTGAAATATTTAGTTGAACTTTGATAATGCTGTCACAACATTCAAAATAAGAAACAAAACCTGTGGTGAGAATTTGTTCCACCATCACCGAGATATCAGAGCAGATGAGAAAGAATGTCCTAAGAAAGAATGTCTTGCAAATAGTCGATTGAAACAAGAAGGTTGGGCAAAGATGTCACTGTGCTTGCTTTGTTAAAGAGTTTGTGTTGAAAAATATGTGCTGGATCAAGATAAGACCAGGGGCCTCGTGTATTAAACTTGGCACAGGATTTCAGCATACACACAAAACACTTACGTTCTTTAATCATCACCCTTTCTCCTCCTCAAAATAACCATACATGAAGCTTATAATGGCTGTTTTTACACAGCTGCAGCACTGCACAACATGTACATAAAATGTGCTGCCTGCCCCATTGACAGGTAATCCCAACGTGAAACGCAAGAAGATAAACTTACACGTTTCACATTTTATTACTTTTTTTAAAGTGATCTGATGATTTTAGATAGTGTTTTACACTGCAAAAGTATTTTTCTTAAACATTATCTTTGTTTTAGCTTCCAGAAAACTTTAAAGGATCTATAAAACATCCTAAAAAAGATTTTAGTGGTTTTAGCCAAGGGTGTAGATTTGACTTGTTTCCATTTATCATGGTATAAATAATGGAAGAGACCCCCAGGAAAGACCAGATTCAGTGTAGCATCAATAAAAAAAAATTTATGGAAATTAAAACGAGGCAGTAAGCAGAGGTGTAGTGGTAAAAAAAAGAGGTGGGTAAACTATAAATTCTGGTGGACCACGACGTGGTCACCCGGTAAGGTGGGCCACTGCCTACCGGTGTATGTGTATCCTGATGACATCGCTATAGGCTATCATTTGATGGTACTTCCAAGGGTATCACTGGTTGTTCCCTCATCATAGGTCACACAATCACTATTCAATTCATACATTCATTTAAGTTCTTGTTAAAGAGACTCAAGAAGGAATAATATGGTTGAAATCTATAAAGTTTACTAAATTACAAAACAGAGAGAACTAAAATATTTAAGAGAGATAGAGAGGGAGGCTTATATCCAGGGCTGCTGGCATCAGGAGGAGGGCTGCTGTCTTGACGGCGCTTAAAAAACGGATGTCCATTTTTACAATTCATTCATCATTACATGTAGGCAGTAGTGCGGGAAGGAGCCCCCCTCGTCATAGCATCAGCTTGTGGACCGCCTTGTGGACTTACATAATTTTGTAGCCTACTTAGAAACGTGAAATAAAAATAAATAAATTAAAATAGACATAACATATTGTGTTTGATAATGTAGTGAGTGTTCAAGCAACGGAGAAAATGAAATAAAGTTTGAATTTGTCATGCTTGGTTTGTTCCGATCAGAGCATGCGCGGAGAGCGCATTTCCGAATATTCCGCTCCGCTCGCTCATTACGCTCAGGGTCGCTCGCTCAACCCAGAATGACCTGCTGGTTCGAAAATATGTAGAATAAGGGCTGCCTGCCTCCGACTAAAGTTTTTTTTTCTAATCGACTAGTAGTTGTTCATTTTAGCCATTAGTGGACAAATCGCCCCTATATTAATTTAATTACTTAAATAGGCTATACATGATGGATGAGCGTTAACGTAGCCTTACTCAAGCGCACGCCCGCACAAATAAAGCTTGCCACAAAGAACCGGCGAAAGTAATTATTAATGTGTCAAAAATAGCAAGGAGACATTTAATTGTTTATTAATAAACTGGTGTTTTCTGTGTCGCTGCAAAGATGAAGTTGACGATGCGGACCTACAGGCAGTTGGTTGATAAAACATTGATAAAAATTAAGATACAATTTATACAAACGAAAATCTTTTACAAATATTTATTCTACAAAACAAAACTCAATGAAGTGTTCAAAAATCTTGTCTTATGTATACTTTGGTCTAGTGACTGATGAATCTTGATGCAGTCTGCTGCTTGCTGGCTACGCAAGAGATTGGTCAACACTGACAGTAATGCAGCGCAATATGAAAGACTTCGTCTTAGGTTTAACAACCTATGAAACTAATAATGAACAATATAAAACTAAAACGGCATAAGCTTAATTTAAAATGGCTTAGGAACTATAGGCTATTTAGAGGTGGATAAACGCACTTTGGAGGTGGGTAAACGCTATTTCCGAATTTTAGGAGGTGCGTAAACGGCGTTTACGTGCGTTTAGCCTCCACTACATCCCTGGCAGTAAGGGATTGACTTACAGTATCTTCAATGGCATGCACTTTATAAAGCTGTACAAAGCTCCTAATTTTCACAACTCATGTTTTCTGAAGTTTTTTTTTGTCAACTGAATATTTTTTAAACATGAAGTTTCATCAACTTAATGATCAACCCCAGTTTAAACAGTATAGCTACTACAACCCATTCACGATACTGTAAGTCATCAAAAGCCTCATTTTCTTTACCATCAAAAATTCGACATGCCACTACTCTGAATAAGGTCACAATAAAGACGAAAAACCAACTGAACTGATACGCATCCATCTTGCACTCTGAAGTCAACCAAAAGTCGTTTGAAAATATATTATCTTTTACTTGGTATATAACCTCATTTTACCTGCTGTACATTGTCCACTATAAGTGCAAAGGTCAAATTTCTTCCCTTCGCCTACATTTTTGTAAAGCATTGACTCTTGACACAATGCACGAGGAGGTGTGTCTAAGTGTCCCAATGCGCTATAAAGCATCATCTCACACAGGGGGCAGAATCTTTATATTAATTGTTTGCTTAGAGCTTCTGTGATCAGCACATGGGGTGAGTGATTTTCATAAAATAATTAATTATATATTAACTGCTTGTTTGCATCTCATATTGTCTCTGACTTTTCCAGTAACTGGGCAATTGAAAACTATTGAATTATAGCCAATATATTTCAGAACTACAAATGTGAAGAAGGGTGACTACTAAATTAAAAATGACTACATTTTTGTTAGAAAAATTTTCTTAATTCATGTGTCACAAAGTTTATTAAAAAACTATTCCATTAATTTTGTTACTGGTTATAACATGCAGGCATGATGAACAAGATTTAACCCAGAGATGAGTGCCAGTGTAATTTAATGGTAGCCTAAATATTTGGGTTTATGCAATGACACCAACTTGCACATGACACATGTCACGTAATTGCACTAAAACAATATTGGGGAAAAAAAGTCCCGAAATGTACAATAGCCCCTGTATGTAAATGTAAATACAACAGTGTCATAAATCTGTTTTTCTTTACCTTTTATCACTACTTTTCCAATTTTTTATGGTGTTTTTACATCCACTCTCTGATTTAAAAAGCAAACACATAAATTACTTCATTTTAAAGCGGCAGTACTGACAGTGATTGTTCTCTCCATCTAGTAACACATGCTATCACAATGAAAGAAGAGCAAAGTTTTCAATCGACAGACCCTCCACCTTACTCACATGGTGTGTCCTTCATGTTTTTGTTTTTTAAACATGTAGTTGTTCATGTAGTATTTTTGCATTGCTTGTCTAATTTGTAAATGGTCTTTGTGTCAAATTAATTATTCAAATACTGTGGGGCCGAAGACACCTTAACCTTAAGTAAATGTAAAACCCTTTTGCTCAGAGGTGATCCTTGCTGGCTTGGTCAACCTGGCTTATACCCAGGATGAGAAACCTCAAGAAGACATACCAGAGGAGCCATCAAAGGATGAGTCCACTGCAAAACCAATGGGCAAAGGCCTGTTCAGGTACATGTGGTTTTGGGTAAATTTGCAATTGCGATATATATAATTGATTTTTAACAATAACTTATAAACCTTTAAAGACAGAACTACCGTGAGCTCAGGGGTTGTTCATCGATGGTGAATTCCTTTGTTGATGCTATCAGTCCGCATTATTTCAAGTTCATTATTTAAAAATCGTCTTTAATAGCGGAACAACTACACTTCAAATGGTCAAGCAGAAAAATATCAACCAATCAGAGAACCGCAGCCAACAAAACCCGCCAAACAAGTCCAGCAACGAGCACCTTTTTATTTATTTTGTATCTTTTATTTAAACTGCATATTAACATACAAAACATCAAGAGACAATTCCACATAATCAACATTGTATAATTTCCATCTCAGGTACAAGATTCAGTTATTCAAATAATAAGATAAAGAAAAATGAAACAAATTATATAGTATATATATATATATATATAGAGAGAGAGAGAGAGAGAGAGAGAGAGAGTATTATAGAATATTATAAAACAAAGGAAATAAAAAATGGATAAGATGCCATTTATCTATCAATTTTGAATTTGCTATTTTTTTTTAAAATTATACACCTATACAAAATATTACAGTATTGTTTAAAATAATTTCCAGCAACGAGCACCCACTTCCATGAACACTGTGAATGACGCAATCAAGTCCGTCTCCTTATTTTGCAGTAAACCTGAAAAAAATGGTACTGTATACTTATAATCAACAAGCTAAAAACAATAGTTTTAAATATTTCAATTGCTTTTCCGTATTCAATTATGTAATCCACAATGTTTCTTGTCATATTTCTTGCCCGTGTGAAAGACAGTAAGTAAAGACAGAAAATTCTGGAAAAATTGGAAAAAATACCACAACGCAGACGGCTAAAATAGTAGGCAGGCAATGATTCGCTCTATATAGCACAGCCTCCTATACATTATTGCTTAAAATAAATATGCAAAAGATCCATTGATAGAATGATAAAGAAATTCAAAGGTAAAAGAAAAGTTTTTTTAAATGTTTTTTCTCAATCTTACGGTACTTTTTTGTGTTCAAAAAGAAAAAAGGAAAAGGAGCCAGTGAAAGCAGTTGGATTTTTTCAACTGGTAAGTGTTCACATGCCTCTCCTTCTTTACAGAATTTATATGCAATTTTTGTAGCCAGTTGCAACTTGCAATGGTATTGATAAGCCGGTAAGTGTCACAAGATGTTTTTCCTGAAGTTTTACTCAAGTTTGTTGTGTTGCAGTTTCGGTATGCCACCTGTGGGGAGGTGCTGCTTATGCTGATTGGCTTGCTGTGTTCAGCTGCTCATGGCATCGCTTTGCCTCTCATGTGCGTGGTGTTTGGACAAATGACCGACAACTTTGTGCAAAGTGGCCAGCAGTTTAATATAACAGGTACATATAAAAATACATATAGTTTTTTAAGGTAAAAAAAATGACAACCCCCTAAAAAAAAATAAACTAGCTGCAAACTTGCCACTAGTTATTTTCACAAGCAAATAAGCTTTTATTCGACGCAAATGTTTGCCAGAGGTTCGCAGCTCTTCGCCGGTGATGAACTGACGCCAAACCTTTGGCAACAATGGACAATTTGCAGCAAGTTTGAACATTTTCAGTGGCGAATATGTGGCAAGTTTGTGGCAAATTTGCCTTGAACTCTGAATTTTCTTAAGGGTTTACCTGCATGAATTTAAGTGGTTGCCAAGTGAGACATAAAAGCATACTCTGATATCTCTATTGAAGTTATTTTTACAGATAGGTAGGCCTACTGTTGATAGGTGTTCTACTAAACTGCAGCTAGTTATATACTATATGGCAATGTACAATTTACCCTTTAATTATTTCATAAATGTTTACTATTTGCTGTTATTTCAAATTTACTTTATTTGTGGACGATCTGGTGGTTACTACTGGTTACAGAAAATGTTTCTATACCACTGATATAAAAATCGTGTAGCCAAAGCCACCTGGGAGCTTTGAGACAAACTGTTGCGTCATAAAAGTGCGTCTTTAAAACCAAAATCATTACAGCACTATATTACAACGCTGTTGGTAATATATATATTTTTATAATGTAGAATAATATTGGTATGTGTTTTCACACTTACGTTAACACATTTCGTATTTTTTCGGTTTTCAAAAAACACTGTGCGCATGTTTCATCCAAAAGCAGCTGTATCCTTGGGCTATCAGCTGCTTTCAGTGTTGCCAACTAATTTTCCGCTGAAGTTGCTAAAGGCAGGTCGATTTGTTGCTAAAAGTTGCTAAATGACGTTATGACGTCATTGCGCTATGACGTCATTACGTAATCCCAACGCAAAACTACGCCATTATGTAATACGTAGATATTATTTGATATATACGTATAACACAGCATTTGTAAAAGTAATACAAACAACACTTTTTCATGATCAGATTTTTTTTGTTAATACAACATTGATATTGAACAGTTAAACACTTTTGAACCATTACATTAGGCTATTTTCTTATTAACCAGTGAAACACATGAACTGGACAATTAAAGCACTGTGGTAGTTAATATGCTACCAAAATTAACAATTATACAACATAATAACAAGGTGTATCAGTAAATTAACAATGGCTATATTAACAATATTAAACAATTGAACAATTGCAGCTAGCATCTTAACTTAAATGTGTTTGTCTATAGGCACCTCTTTCCAACTCTCCACATAGAAAGTTGAACTTTTCTATTGGAAGTTGTGGTGCCCTGACATAAGCAGGTAACAGCTCACCACGCCCTTGCAGTGTGTTGTTTGGATTAGAGTCACTTTCCAAAAGTTGCTAAAAGTTGCCAAATAAATTTTAAAAATTGCTAAATTTGTTGCTAGGTGCTTTTTGAAAAAAAAGTTGCTAGGGTAGTCTGAAAAGTTGCTAAATCTTGCAACAAAATTGTTAAGTTGGCAACACTGGCTGCTTTTAATTTTACTAGCCACCAGATGACACTGTTTTCCAATACTTCCGAGGCTTTGAATCTTTTTCCTTCATTATGGCTTTTCTCTCCACTCAGTCCACTTGTTTCCTAGCAAGACATAATTCAGTCATGTGCTGACTTAAATTTATATTGTTGTTCTTGGTAGATGCCTTAAACAAGTGCTAAATGGATAGTTAAAAGCACAGTTCACCCAAAAATGGCAATTTCTCATCATTACTCAAACTCATGTTGTTCCAAACCCAAATGTATTTCTGTCTTCTGTGTAACACAAAAGGAGATGAATTTTAGTCTAAGTCACTATTAACTTTCATTGTATGGGGATGCAATGAACGTGAATGATTACTGAATAAAATGTTGCCTAACATCTCCTTTTGAGTTCCACAGAAGAAAGTCATATGGGTTTGCAAAAATGTCAAGGTTGTAAGTGATGTTTCTTTTTTCTTCTTTTATTTTTTAAGTGATGACATTTTAATCAGGTTCATTTTGGTGTTACCTATCTTTTTAAGAGATCTGGTTAATGCTCAACAGTATAAAGTTGACAAAATGCTCTGAAAATGTAAACAGATGAATGAAATCCTAAAAGAAGGGACTTGCTGTAAAATAATTATAATGTTTATTGAAAATAGATATGTATTAAATATAGACAATAAAAGAATATTTTTAATATCATGTATAGTAAAGGATTTATATTATTATAGTATTATATGTACTGTACATAGTATGCCTACAGTGTATAATTTAAATTGACTGATTCACAAGGCAGAGAAAATAGGCTGCCTGTAGTAGGCTACATCAGATGGAACTCAAGAGATCAGGTTAGGTGTTTATCAGGATGAAGTTTCTTTTCTGTGTGAGTCGTTCTGGTAGCATTTTACACGTGGTATTTTTGCTATTTCTGCCTTTCTTGTCAAAAAGTATTCTGAGTGAGTGCCATGATGTGAAGAGACAAAACTAGATCACTCAAATGTTGCACGCTTACACTGTAGACAGCTTCATTGTTTAGAAACAGGAAAGACAAGTTTCATCACGCTGCTCGCTTTGCTTGTTGCTCGCTTGCAGTATAGCGTTATTTGCATGCCTAATTGACAAGTTTATATTAGTGGATACGTCTTTAATGCAGAGTCCTTTGTTAATTTCCCCAATCTGATTTTAGTCCTGGGAAAATAGAAAAATTCTAGAGAGAACACGTTGAATTAAAGATAAAGTACACAGTGATCGCAGCAAAAAATTACAATGAAAATGCCACATAATAATTAAACATTATTCTCTACAGGTATGATATGCACTCACCTAAAGGATTATTAGGAACACCATACTAATACTGTGTTTGACCCCCTTTCGCCTTCAAAACTGCCTTAATTCTACGTGGCATTGATTCAACAAGGTGCTGAAAGCATTCTTTAGAAATGTTGGCCCATATTGATAGGATTGCATCTTGCAGTTGATGGAGATTTGTGAGATGCACATCCAGGGCACGAAGCTCCCGTTCCACCACATCCCAAAGATGCTCTATTGGGTTGAGATCTGGTGACTGTGGGGGCCATTTTAGTACAGTGAACTCATTGTCATGTTCAAGAAACCAATTTGAAATGATTCGAGCTTTGTGACATGGTGCATTATCCTGCTGGAAGTATCCATCAGAGGATGGGTACATGGTGGCCATAAAGAGATGGACATGGTCAGAAACAATGCTCAGGTAGGCCGTGGCATTTAAACGATGCCCAGTTGGCACTAAGGGGCCTAAAGTGTGCCAAGAAAACATCCCCCACACCATTACACCACCACCACCAGCCTGCACAGTGGTAACAAGGCATGATGGATCCATGTTCTCATTCTGTTTACACCAAATTCTAACTCTACCATCTGAATGTCTCAACAGAAATCGAGACTCATCAGACCAGGCAACATTTTTCCAGTCTTCAACTGTCCAATTTTGGTGAGCTCTTGCAAATTGTAGCCTCTTTTTCCTATTTGTAGTGGAGATGAGTGGTACCCGGTGGGGTCTTCTGCTGTTGTAGCCCATCCGCCTCAAGGTTGTGCATGTTGTGGCTTCACAAATGCTTTGCTGCATACCTCGGTTGTAACGAGTGGTTATTTTAGTCAAAGTTGCTCTTCTATCAGCTTGAATCAATCGGCCCATTCTCCTCTGACCTCTAGCATCAACAAGGCATTTTCGCCCACAGGACTGCCGCATACTGGATGTTTTTCCCTTTTCACACCATTCTTTGTAAACCCTAGAAATGGTTGTGCGTGAAAATCCCAGTAACTGAGCAGATTGTGAAATACTCAGACCGGCCCGTCTGGCACCAACAACCATGCCACGCTCAAAATTGCTTAAATCACCTTTCTTTCCCATTCTGACATTCAGTTTGGAGTTCAGGAGATTGTCTTGACCAGGACCACACCCCTAAATGCATTGAAGCAACTGCCATGTGATTGGTTGATTAGATAACTGCATTAATGAGAAATTGAACAGGTGTTCCTAATAATCCTTTAGGTGAGTGTATGTCCCATATTTTTGCAGGCAATTTCACTGGAAGTTTCACTTTTAATTTCACTTTGAAATCCTCTTCAATCTCCTCCAATTTGAAGTGTTTGGCTGCTTCTCCTGAAATAGGCATTCAAGAAAAAATGACTAAGTGAGTAGCCTCTGGTGTCATATTCATTCCTACTTAAACAATTTACCAATTAATAATTTAGTAAAATTTCTTAACTGTATTTTAAATCAGCAATGATATTCATCACTATTTTTGACAGTTCAAATCTTCCCCTGTTGATAAATTCTTTATTGTTCCATGACTAACACTGTTGGATTTAATTACGCAGAAATGCTTATTTATTTGTTGGGATCGGGGCTGCGGTTTTGCTCCTGGGCACGTTCCAGGTGATGCTTTTCCTTCTGACTGCAGCAAAGCAAACAAAGAGGATCCGGGAGAAGTATTTTCATGCCATCCTCCACCAGCAGATGTCATGGTTTGACACACATCCGATCGGAGAACTGAACATAAGACTTACAGAGTAAGTCAAGTGCAACCAGGCTTGTTAGTTTTGAAAATAGAAATAGTCTTTTATGTTAAATTTGTTCTTACATTTTAGATTTGCCTGTATTAGTATTCATCCTATTATGGATAGTTTCAGTTTAGTTTAAGTTTTCAGTACAGTTTTTGCTTTAGTTTAAGTATTGTAGGGCTGCAAAGTTAATGTGTTTACTGATACTGAAATATGTTTAATAGCATTAAATTTCTCAGGACTGTAGTGTTAATTGCTATCTGGCATTTTCATGCTTGGTTAAGGTAAAATGTTAAGATTTAAAATTTTACAGTAGGATACTATATCAAAAACATCTCAGGGTTACGTATGTAACCCTTGTTCCCTGAAAAAAGCAGAACGAGATGCTGCGCTGAAGAGCGCTTTGGGAACACGTCTCAGTTGTGACCAGCTGTGAATATGTATGCAACACGTCAATGAACATTGACCGGAATTTATAGCCTCTGCCGATGTAATCATTGGACGCACCTGGCGCAGTGGCTATAAATAGATGCGTCACCGGTGCATCATCAGGTATTTTGTCTGAAGAGCAGTCCCGGGGCATCCCAGTGCGGCAGAAAAGCACAGCATCTCGTTCCACTTTTTTCAGGGAACAAGGGTTACATACGTAACCCTGAGACGTTCACTTTACTAAAAGCTTCACTATGATGCTGCACTGAAGAGCGCTTTGGGAACAAGAATACCCACACTGCCGCACTGTGGCTGTCCGGACCCCTTACAGTTGTGTAGTGTGCTCACAAGAGCATGAGAGGGCTCAGACATGGGCTTGAGATGTCGACTCAAGGACATAAGAGCCCGAAGTGGCATGAACATCCAAACTATAAAATCTAATGAATGTGTGTGGAGAGGGCCAACCTGCCGCATCACAAACCTGCTGCAGAGGGAGACCTCTAGCCAAGGCTTTGGAGGAGGCGTGCTCTCTGGTAGAATGAGCCCTGATACCTACTGGCGAAGCTTGACCGCACGCCTCGTAGGCCAGGGCAATATCATCCCTCATCCAATGCGACATAGTCTGCTTGGTGGCGGGCGCCCTCCTGTTGCGGCCCCCATGGCAAATAATTGTCACTTACGCCACTGGCTAGTGCGGTGGACATAAGTCTGAAGGGCACATATTGGACAAAGTCTGTGAAGTCTTTCCTGCTCCGGCGTTACAAACGGCAGGGAGCAGGAGGCTTCGAGAGTGACCGGATGTAAGGTCAAGAAAGGTACCTTAGGCAGGTAGTCAGGAAGAGGGTTCAAATTTAATTTGGTCATTCCTGGGGCACACTCTAAACAGGCTGGCAAGACAGACAGAGCCTGTAGGTCCCCAATTTTCTTTAGAAGGTAATCTCCATAAGAAAAACCATCCTGAATGTCAGAAGTCTGTCAGACACTGATTCTAGAGGTTCAAAGGAGGTCTCAACCAGACCCTCCAGGACTATTGCTAAGTCCCATGAAGGGGTCCTGGTCCTAGCAGGAGGCCTAGGTTGCCTAGCTCCACAAATGAAGCGAGCGAGTAGAGGATGTCTCCCCAGCGGCACCCCGTCCACCAAGCTATGGCGAGCCGAAATGGCAGCCGCATAGACCCTGAGAGTGGCGGGGCATGTGCCTGCTGACAGTTCTTCCTGCATAAAGTCCAGAACTGAAGCAATCTGGCAGTTAACTGGATCTGCATTATGAACTTTTAGTAGAGGGAAACGCATATAGGCGCATTCTGGGCCATGTATGCACCACCACGTCCAGCCCCGGGGGGGCTGGGTGACTCAGGGAGAAGTAGAGGAGACATTGCACTGTTTGTAGTGGTGAAGAGGTCCTCATCTGCCCTGTAAAATCTCACCCAGATTTGTTCCAAGTGGAGGGGGACCTAGCACTTAAAATGGTCTCGATAACCTCAGGAGAAAGCCCTGTGTACCTCAGTTGGTACCCTTCAGGGGCCAAGCATGAAAGGTTCCACGATTCGGGCCAGAGATGAAATATTGTCCCCTGTGCCTGAGAAAGAAGTTCCTTCCTGTTCGGAATCACCCAAGGCGAGCCGTCGAGGAACCATACCCTGTTCGGCCAGCGCGGTGCTATCAGTAAGAGGCAAGACCCTTGTTGGCGAACTCTGGCCAAGACTCCCGGGAGCAGAGAAACCGGGGGAAAAATCATACAGACGCATTCCGGGCCATGTATGTGCAATCACGTCCAGACCCAGGGGGGGTCTGGGTGACTCAGGGAGAAGTAGAGACATTGCGCTGTTCATAGTGGCGAAGAGGTCCTCTTTTGCCCTGTAAAATCTCACCCAGATTTGTTCCACTACCTCGGGGTGGAGTTTCCACTCCCCCGCCTGTATTTTCTGTCTAGACAGTAAATCTGCTCCCACATACGGGCATCCAGGGATATAAACCACCCTGAGTGACAGGAGCTTGCTCTGGGACCCAAGGAGAATCCGATGTGCCAGAAATTCAGCTGACATGAACGTGGACCTCCTTGGTGGTTTATGTAAGGGACTACCGCTGTATTGCCCACCCGCACCAAGACATGGCAGCCCCTGGAGGAAGTATTTCAGGGCCAGAAATACAGCCATCAACTCGAGACCGTTACTGTGACAACCGAGCTGACGACCCTCCCATTCCCCTTGAGCTGGACGACCACTCAAGACTGCTACCCAGCCCGTCAGGGAGGCGTCTGTCGTTAGCAGCCTGCGATGACGAGACTCACCTAGAGTGGGACCCACGGTAAGAAATCAGGGTCTGAACCACATAGAAAGGGAACGAAGCCTGTGGCACGTAACCCTTATTTGCCCTAGGGGATCGGCCCTTGGATGAGATCCCACTGGCTTTCAGCCACAGCTGGAACGGTCTCATGTGCAGAAGACCCAAAGGGATCCAGACGCAATGAGACCTAGTATTCGTTGATACTGACAAACAGTGCAACCATGGCCTAGCCTGACTTTGCTCAGGGTGTTTTGAATGGACTCGATTCAAGCGGGAGACAATTGTGCCCGCATTGTCATCGAACTCCATACGATCCCCAGATAGGTAGTTTTCTGAGTGGGAGAGAGGACGCTTTTCTTGGCATTGAGCCTCAACCCCAGAGAAACCAGATGAGCTAAGACGATATCCCTGTGCTGAACAGCCAGTTCTTGGAACTGCGCTAGGATCAGCCAGTCATCTATGTAATTCAGAATGCGGATGCCCCGGAGTCGCAAAGGAGCCAGTGCTGCATCCATGCATTTCGTGAATGTGCGGGTTAATAGGGCTAGGCCGAATGGAAGAACCCGATACTGGAAGGCTTCGCCCCCGAAAGCGAACCTCAGGAACTTCCTGTTCTGTGGTAGAATTTCTAAATGAAGATATGCTTCCATGAGATCGATGGTGACCAGCCAAACGTGATGTTGGGCTTGTGACACGATTGTCTTGATAGTTAGCAACTTGTACTTGAACAACCTGACTGTGCAGTTCAAGCCTTGAAGATCTAAGGTCGGACGCAACCCCCCACCCTCCTTGGGAACCAGGAAGTATTCGCTGTAATAACCTGACTCTTTCTCTGGAAGGGGAACATGTTCTATGGCCCCTTTGACCAAGAGATTTTGCAGTTCTTTCCACAGTAGACATGCCTGCTCCGGTTTACGGTAGTGGGGAACACGGCGTTGAAACACGGAGGGCGGCGAGCGAATTGAATTCTGTAGTCCCTTTTCTACTGTTCTTTAGGACCCACATAAAAATATCTGGCAGAAGTTGCCATGCTGCCAGGTTCTCTGAGATGGGTATTAATTTCAACACTTCCTGTTGCGGGGGTGTCGAGTGTTCACGTCCTGGACTAAGGCAGGAAGCAGCAAATCGCCCAACTTTTGGAAAAGTGGAAACCTCTACCTCCCGAAACACCAGAGGTGGCGGGAATGGAGAGGTTTCATGGGGGTACGGGGAGGGTCGAAGTGGATGGTGCACGCGCCCTGTCCCGAACGGAGCTACCCCCACAAGATTAGGCGCAAGACCATCAGGGTTTCTTTCTCTTAGAAATTAGCGTCCTGAGGTCTTACTTTGGGGGCTTTTGAGGGCGACGAATCTGCCCCCAGTCTTTACGAGGGGGAGCACAACTCACCACGCTTTGTTTTTGAGCCTCCCTTCTAGGAGGACAGGGACGGGTCTGGGTGGGCGATGACCCTGCCCCCTGAGTGCGGCGAGGAAAAAACTGCACAAATGTTTCCTCGTGGCTTTTCGCCTCCTGTAAACTGGAGATAACTGTATTCATAGCGTCCCCGAATAGGCCAGAAGGTGAAGCCGGAAGGTTGAGCCATAAGTGTCTTTCTGTGCTGACCAAATCAGACATAGACCAGCCAATGGCATGGGCTGTCTGCTTGGTCGCACGGAGAGATAGATCCGTGGCTCGACGAAGCTCAGAGAAAGCTTTCTCGTCGAGCGTTGTACCCGCACTCAGGTCCTTTAGCAGATCAGCCAGGTATGCCTGCAAGACAGCCGTAGTGTGCAGAGCAGCACCAGCCTGACCAGCCACTTGATAAACCCTCCCCACTAGCATGGAGATAGTCCTGCATGGCTTTGTGGGGAGAGTGGGTCTCTTTAGTGATGATGTCGAGCCAGGCGAGAGATAATCCGCAAGTGTCTCTTCTACCGGCGGCATCAATGAATAGCCCCGTGTCTCAGCACCTACGATAGTCGAATATAGTCGAATACGATAGTCGACATCGAGGGCACGAAGACACAGGAAGTAAAAAGATTCCTCCATGAACGAGAAAGCTCATCATGGAGGTCATCAAAGAAAGGAAGCGACTAATATAGCGTTCCCTTCCTCTTTTTTTTTTTTTTTTTTTTTTAGCCACCAGACAGAAATCTGTCTTATAGTTTGGGGGGGGGGGGGGTCAGTACACAGGGCTTTCTCCTGAGGTTATCGAGACCATTTTAAGTGCTAGGTCCCCCTCCACTTGGAACAAATCTGGGTGAGATTTTACAGGGCAGATGAGGACCTCTTCACCACTACAAACAGTGCAATGTCTCCTCTACTTCTCCCTGAGTCACCCAGCCCCCCCGGGGCTGGACGTGGTGGTGCATACATGGCCCAGAATGCGCCTATATGCGTTTCCCTCTACTAAAAGTTCATAATGCAGATCCAGTTAACTGCCAGATTGCTTCAGTTCTGGACTTTATGCAGGAAGAACTGTCGCATGGCCAGTCTAGCTCAAGTAACCATCTCAAGTAATTTCTCAACCGCTTTAACGAAGAGACGCCGAGGCGCGCTTCAGGCTTACGAGAAGGATCAGCTGGATCTGGGAAGAGAGCGAGCGATAGGGACATACATATTCACAGCTGGTCACAACTGTGACGTGTTCCCAAAGCACTTTTCAGCGCAGCATCATAGTGAAGCTTTTTTTAAAGGAAACTAATATTTATTTGTGGTCAATTATATTTTAGTACTGGATTCATGAAAAAGTGTTTAAATTATTATTTTTTCCTCATTATACTGTTTTTTTTTTTTTTTTTTTTTTAGTTACCATTTTTTTTACGTTTTTATTTTAGGTCTCAATAATAACAAGGGGGCAACCATGTGCCAAAAACTCTTCAATCTTGTTCACATTCATGTTCACAATAATTCAGTACAATGTCAGTTCTGTGGTTACATATCAGGTGTTGGATGCTTAACAAAAATTTTTACAAATCCCACCCCCCCCTTTTTTTTGTTCGCCTATCCAGTGATATAAACACAATCAACGATGGCCTTGGGGACAAGATCTGTGTGTTTGTCCAGTTTTTCTGCAGATTTGCTGCTGGTTTCATCATTGGTTTTATCTACGGCTGGAAGCTGACATTGGTAATTCTTTCAGTCAGTCCTTTGCTGGCGGGATCAGCTGCTGTTTGGTCTAAAGTATGTATGAGGTTTACTTTTTAGTACAGTTTATGAATGTTGATGAATTACAACTTCACAGTTCAGTAGATGCTTCTTTTTTTTTTTTTACCTAACTCAATTTCAGTTTCATATTCAGTGCACAAATTACAGACAATAAAGAACAACAGTGGCCTAAAAATCTATCTGTTTCAGTATTTTGCTTTTCTGTTACCCACAGATTCTTGCCAGTCTGACCAGTAAGGAACTGTCGGCATATGCTAAAGCAGGAGCTGTAGCCGAAGAGATTCTGGTCGCCATCAGGACAGTTGTGGCATTTAATGGTCAAAAAAAAGCAGTGGAAAAGTGAGCACACTTTGTACATTTCACTCATCACTATAAATTCACAAAAAAGTTGGTCAGTCTCTTAAAATGGCATGATGAGATGTGACATTCTTCTGAATGATGAAAATGCAACAAAGCTGTATTGATTGTGTTCTGTTACATTTCTGTATTCTAGGTATGAGAAAAACTTGATAGAAGCAAAGAACTTTGGGGTAAAGAAAGCCATTACTACTAATGTGTCCATGGGGCTGACAGAGTTTATTATATTTGGCACTTATGCACTGGCATTTTGGTATGGGTCAAAATTGTCAGTGGACGAACCAGAGAATTATACCATTGGAAGAGTCATCACTGTGAGTTTGTGAAACATGATTTTTTCAGACTGGAGTTGCTGTAGTGTAGGCAACATTGCTTCACCAGCAGTTTTGTTACTTTTGTCCCCAGGTTTTCTTCTCTGTTATGATTGGGTCGTTCTCTTTAGGTCAAGGAGCTCCAAACCTGGAGAGCATCGCCAAGGCACGAGGTGCTGCCTATGAAGTCTACAAAACCATTGACATGGTACAGACTTTCAATCTGTGTTCATCACAGTTCACAAGTTCAATATTAATTACATTTATACCTTTTGATTTAATGATTCTTTATGATTTTTTTTTCCTGTTGCTGACCTGTTTCAGCCCCGCCCCATTGACAGCAGTTCAAAAGAGGGTCACAAACCAGATCGTGTGAAAGGAGATATTGAATTCAAGAACATCCACTTTAGCTATCCCTCCAGAAAAGATGTGAAGGTAGATAATGCATTCACTTGCCAGGAAATGTACAGATCTACTCACTGTAGTTTACTGTTCATATCTCTGTTATAGTCGTAAGACAAAGAGACACATTCTATCTGTTGCTGGTGTGTGAAATTATGATTTAGTAGCAGTGTTATTATTGTTATTGACAAAATTAAATGAAACTTAACTAAAAACCTTTTTTGTTCAATTAAAAAACCTGAAACTTAACTACAAACTAAACACATTTCATGACTTCAAAACTAACTAAAATAAAAAATTACCACAAATTAATTTCAGTTTTTGATTTGATTCGCAGTATGTTATAAGATTCAAAACTTTCGCAACTCACATTCATTAAACATGAAAATTCCACTAGACACATTTAAATGGTATCAATTAATGCAGTCAATTTTGGCTGCTCTAATCTACTGAAACTAAAATAAAAACTTAATTTCCTAATTTGAAAACATTGAAAAAAATTATGAAAATGAAGCTGAACTTAACTAAGTTTGAAAGACCAATTGAAATTAAATAGAAATAAAATCTAAATTAAAAAATGTAATAGCCCAGTATTATATTAAGAACTGAGTAGATGTGATCCACTTTAGATTCTACAGGGTGTGAGTCTCAAGGTCCCTCATGGAAAGACTATCGCTTTGGTCGGAGCCAGCGGCTGTGGGAAAAGCACAACGATTCAGCTTCTGCAGCGTTTCTATGACCCTGATTCAGGAGAGGTAATTCTTACATTCCCACAGAGCCTGCCAATAAACATCAATAAAATGTCACATTGGTTAAAACCACATTCATTCAATATTTTTTAAGGCTTCACCAAACAATGTTGTGTTACCCAGCCAAAGGAGCAGTTTACTTCAGTTTATGCCAGGAATGAAGAGCTGTCAAAGTTTCTTCTCACGTGTTTGTAAACTGTGTACGGTTACAGGTCATTCTGGATGGTCATGATATCCGTTCTCTGAATGTGTGCTGGCTGAGGGAGAACATGGGCATTGTGAGTCAGGAGCCGGTTCTTTTTGGAACCACCATCGCAGAGAATATACGCTACGGCCGCGAAAACGCCACAGATGCAGACATTGAACGAGCCATCAAAGAGGCCAATGCCTACGATTTCATTTCCAGACTACCAGATGTAAGGACTGTCAAATTTGTATGAATAATATTTGAAGTAAACAATTTCATTTGCACCCACTTATGTTTAAAGGGATAGCTGATTCAAAAGATTTTAATTTATTTTTAATTAATCATTTACTCAAACTCATATCTTTCAATACCTGTATGCTGTATTTTCTTTTTTCCGTGGAACGCAAAAGGCGAATTTTTAAGGATCTTCGTGCAGCTCTTTTCCATATAATGTCAGTTCATAGTGATCATGTCTGACAAGCTCCAATAATGGTAAAAATATTTAATAAAAGTAGTCTATATGACTTGCGTGCAGTGTTCCAAGTCTTCTGGATGTATACAACAGTTTGTGTAACAAACAGATAATGACAGAATTGCATTGGGGTTTTTTTTGGTGTACCATTACCTCAAAAAAGAAGAGAGTGTATGTCATAATGTGTATGTTCCATATTGCAAGGCCTCATATCATTCCAACGTCTCTACAATATCAAAAAAAAAAATTTTTTTTCATGTGAAAGCTGATTTAAAATATATTCTCTACACAAATCATAGTTGTGTTCACCCTAAAGTGGGGTTAAACGTTTTAAATACTGTTTTTTTTTTTCTCTCTCTGAGATAGAAGCTAAACACTATGGTTGGGGAGAGGGGTGCTCAGCTGAGCGGGGGGCAGAAGCAGAGGATTGCTATTGCTCGAGCTCTCGTCAAAAACCCCAAAATCCTCCTGCTGGATGAAGCCACGTCGGCCTTGGACACACAAAGTGAATCCATTGTTCAGGCAGCTTTAGACAAGGTAATGCAAAACAACTCAATCTTTGACAAACATGGAGGATTTTTTATAAGCACGACAAAAAATTTTGTTGACATTTTATTGCTGATTAGGGGTGTGGCTACCTCTATGAATATATTTTATTACAGTTTCTATTGCGATAAAGTGCACAAAAGTTCACAGCACTCAAGTTCAGGTAATAATCCTGTGTGTTGTTTTTTTCTTAGGCAAGAGCTGGGCGCACAACCATTGTTATTGCACATCGTCTGTCAACTATACGTTCAGCAGATATAATTGCTAGCTTCAGCGATGGCAAAGTGGTGGAACAGGGCACTCACAGAGAGCTCATGGCCAAGAAAGGAGTGTATTATTCTCTCGTAATGCAACAGGTACACTTGTCTCTATATATTCAAAATGATAGACACACACACACACACAAAAATGAACAACTAAAAATGAGTTCAAATTAACAATAACAAAACTAAATTTAAAGGACAAATTGTAAATAAAAACTAAATAAAAATATAGCTTCAAGCTGCAATTATGGGGCCAAGCACTTAAGATCCTTTGCAAACACATTTGCGCACATAGCATCCTTTAAGATTCAAGAAATCATATAGAAGTACTTGTGACACTATTCTATTGCTTATAACTTTTGATCAGAATGTGGCCCTGTAAACTATTTGATATGGGATTGTCAGGACAATGTTGCAATGATACATGCAAAGTTTCCTGTCAACATTAAAGGTTTGCTCAGAAACAGCCTCAGGTCTTTTTTGGCTTCTTGCCATAAATGATGTGTAGCACAGAATCTTACAACAAATGGGTGATGCCCACAAAGGCTGACAGCCAAAATGACCTCCACAGGAAGATTGGATGTCATTCAACTCGATTTTAGGCCAAACTATTCAGACGTTATTGCAAAAATAGCTATTTTTTATATTTCTTTGCCAGTACAGGCCAGAACTGTTCAGGTACTCTTAAGGATGATGGCTATGACATAGACCAAGTTTCATTTAAATGACCCAGATCATTGTCAAGATAAGGTTCTCGATTTCTTTGGCATGCTCACCATTAAATTTGTTGAAGTGTTATACTGGAATGGTTTGAGTTATCATAAAGCTTTTAATAAGTTTTTGCCAGCATGGTCTGAAGATGATCCGACCCAAATTTGGGTAAGATCCAATGAATGCTATACAAGAAGTTATAAACAGTAATTTGTCAGTTAAATCAAAAATACAGACAGGAATTATGGCCAACCGGTATGACCCAAAAATTTCTCAACAATTTAGGCCAAATTAATCAAAAGTTACATGCATTTTTACAAATTTTTTGTTATATATTTTTGACCACTAATTGGCACTTTCGTAAGGATAGGCCAATGCGAATGTAAAATACAGCATTTTATGTCAAAATTCAAAATAGCAGATACCCAATATATCTGACCTATTGGGAATCTCTCCACTCTGTATGCCCTAAGGAATCTAAATAGACCGGTATCATAACCTTTGGCCAAACTGTTCAGAAGCCCTAAGCAAAAATAGCAATTTGTCACATTTATTGGGCAGTAGGTGGTGCTGACCCAAAACTGCTCAGGTATATTCAGGGCATGATGGCCATGTTAATACCAAGTTTTTGTTCAATACGCCAAAGTGTTGCTAAGATGTAGTTTCACGACCTCTTTGGCGTGCATGCTGTCAAATTTATTGAAACATTAAATGAGAACAGTTTGGTCTATCAAAACGCTTTTAAAAACTTTTTGTCTTGAGTGTCACTAGATGATATACATGGCAAATTTTGTGCAAATCAGACAAACTTGCAGAAAAGTAGGTTTTTCTAAAAATTAAAAATGGCTGAAAATTACAGTTAACTTACAGTTAAAAAGTTGTTAGCATAAACAAAAGTGCAAATGTGAACTGTTGGTGCTGCTTGAGGGTGAGAAATTTGCTATGGTGCTAGGTCAGATCTTCATTTATCATTGTGCCAAATGTAAAAATAAATTACAATACGGTTATTTAGGCATTCTGCCATAGACTCCAATAGCAGAGGAATTATAGTAATAGTAATGATAATAAGTAGAAGAAGAAAACTAACTGATTTAATAGGGGCTCTGCACTTTCGGTGCTTGTTCCCTAATTCGAAGCTTATATATCCCTAAGTGGAATCCAACTGACTTTTCAAAGTTGTGTGTGGTTTTAGCCTAAATTATTCTATTTATTTACAATGTCCAGACCTCTGGGAGACCAAATGATGATCTTGATGCTAATGAAGATGACATTAAGAGTGATTCTGAAGGCGATACAGATGAGGAATCTTCTGACACAGAGGCTCCTGAGGGAACAATGGAAATTAAAATGGAGAATGGAAACCTCAGAAGAAGCTCAAGTCGCTGCAGCGGCCATGAGAGGAGGTCTTCAAGAAAGAAGTCTTCTTCAAAGAGGAAGAGCAAGAAATCCAAAGAGGACAAAAAGGTAAATGAACCAAAAACACAGTTCTGCACCATTTTGATTCTGCTCTGCTGTTGAGCGTGAATCACATTTTTGATATTTAAAGGAAACAATCAAATCTCATTTCTTCTTTGAAAATTCTCTTGTAGAAGAAAGAAAAAGCTCCAGAAATCCCTTTCACCAAAATTCTGGCTCTGAATAAGCCAGAATGGATGTACCTGCTGGTGGGCACACTGGCCAGCCTTGTGGGTGGAGCTGTTTATCCCTGTAAGGCCATCCTGTTTGCCAAAATTATTGGTGTGAGTGTCCTTCGTTTGCAGATCTATGAATAAAAATGCCCATTGTGCATATTTTGCCTCCTGCTCATCTCACCATTTAAACTATTGTTAAAGGGATAGATCACTCAAAAAAAATAAAATATATATTTTAAAAAATAATTTACTCACCCTCATTGTTCCACACCCATCAGGGTATAACTTTCATTCTAATGACCATTCACTTTCCTTGCATCTTTTTTCCATGCAATGAAAGTAAATGGCGACTGAAGCTCCTTCCCTGAAGTTCCAGGGAAGAAAGTAAGTCAGAAAGGTTTGGAATAACATGAAAGTAAGAAAACGTTGATAGAATTACATTTTTTGGGTGAGCTATTTCTCTAAGTTTCAAAATAAATTATATTAGATCTCTTTTCTTAGGACAGCTATGTCAGTGGAATTTATGCATGTGCATAAAGTGCGTAACATTTCAGATGATTCACACCGGATGCTCAGTAGAACTTCCTCTTTTGTAGGTGTTTGCAGAGGTTGATCCTGAAGTAAAGCGACAGAAGACTATGATGTTTTCACTTTTCTTTCTGATCATTGGAGCAGTGGCATTTATTACCTATTTCTTCCAGGTGAGAATGTACTGTATCTATGATCTATTATTAGTGCTAAGGCAAAAATCACTAACTCTTCATTGTCTTAACCAGAAATATGTAGCTGTGACACGTAACTCTCCCTTGGTTTGTGCTTTGGACATGAACAATACCATTACCAAGTCATGCAGCTTGTTGTGGAGAGGTGTGCTATTACTTTTCCAAGCAACCAGACTTGCTATTTTCACCTGGCAGATAATAAAATGGCAGTAAAAAATATTAAAGAGTAACACTGAATGAAGGATACCATATTGGACCTGAATGTCATAGAAAATTGAGGGTGGGCTTTTACCCCATAGCAAACATATAGCAACACACTCAAAAATCTTTTTAAAAATCTAATTTATGTTGTTATCCAAATCAAAATTTTATCTGTTTATTTACAGATAATTTTTACATTAGTTGCTCTGTCCTCCAGGGCTTCATGTTTGGTAAATCTGGGGAGCTTCTAACCATGAGGTTGAGAAGTCAGGCTTTCAATGCCATGATGAGACAGGTATGGCACATGTCCTGCATCTCTCACTCCAATATTGTATAAAACGAATGCAGTAGAGAGCTAATCTGGCACAAATAATGGCTATTGAAATGTTCTCTTCATCCTCAAGTCTATTTCTCTTAACAGGAGATTGCCTGGTTTGATGACAACAACAATGCAGTGGGAATCCTGACCACTAAATTAGCCACAGATGCATCTCTGGTTAAAGGGGTGAGTGGAACACAGTGATTTGCCATCAGAACCAGTAATTAAGCTTTCACTGTGGATACAGCCTGTGTTTTTGGCTCCAGTTCAGTACATCCATCTCTCGAAATCTGCAACAGAGAAATAGATTAAGCCAGGCATATAACATTTATAAGAGAGCTACAACCACAACTTCTATTGTTAACTGAAACTTTCTTTGAATTTGTGAATATATTGTGCCAGGTGCCAATCAATTTTATTTATTTTTCATCCGTAGGTCTACTTAATGAAAAATTTTAAGTATAGTTAGTACTTTGCATTTGAAATTTAGATGAAAAACTCTATTCTTAAAGGGGTAGTTCACTCAAAAATGAACATTCTGTCAGCATTTACTCACCTTGATGTGGTCCAAACCTGTATGACTGTCTTTTCTTTTAAAAGACACATCTTTAAAAAGACGTTCAAAGTCAATGTGCCTACTCTAATAGAGGAAATATATTCTTTAGAGTAAGTATACTCTTTAAAAGTGCTGTCGAAGTGCCCAGGAGTGTAGTCTGCAGTGGAGTGCAGAGTGTAGAGAAAGCCACTTGCTGATATACAACTGCTCGGCTCTGAAGAAGAAATCTTAATTAATCCGCATTCCAGCTCCCTTTTATACCCGTATGTCGGGGGAGTGGCATGCAAATTCTACTCGCCAATTCTCATTGGCCTTTTCTCAAAGATCTGAAGGCATCTGGGGCTCTCAAGATCGACCCCTAGTGTCACAACATCAAGTGAGTGACAGAAGGGGAACTATTAACTTATTTACTAGTTTAGATTCACACCACTCCAACTTCATTTGAAAATATTAAAATATACCTCCCCACACTCGCATTCATCCTCAACATCTGTAATTGTTTTAGCAAGCACTTGTGTTTGTGATCGCTCTCTTTCTAATTGAAGGCCTATTTGACAAAATCCATATTTTTTCGTACAGTATTTTCGTACTTTTACCAAAGATCTCAGTGCATTCACATTGCACCATCTGACAAGAAACAATCATGAAGGACTGTAAAAATGTGTACACCAGGCTTAACATCTTTTTTTGTGTTCCACGGTAGAGAGTACAGTAAGTCATGCAGGTACTGTAAGTCATAGTGAATAAGTGAATGGTCACAGAATTTTTATATTGAAGTGAGCTAGTATAACTTTTCCTACATTTCTGCATTAGAAAATATACTGCATCATTTGCCTTGTTTGCTCATGCCATACATTGATGGTATCCCATTAACCTGTTTAGAACTTTCGTGTAGTAACTATTTTAATTCTTCTCTCTCTTTTTTGTCTCTAGGCAGCAGGATCCAGATTAGGACTGGCCACAAACACTATTTGTACTCTTGGGATTGCCGTCATTGTAGCCTTTATTTATAGCTGGCAACTCACCTTTCTCATCCTTGCTTGTGTTCCCTTCCTCACGGGGGCAAACTTCATACAAATGAGAGCCATGTCAGGACATGCCTCGAAAGATCAGCGTGCACTGGAGATGTCTGGCAAGGTACACCGATCCATGACTTTTTTGCCATTTAGTTTGATAGAAATATGATGCATTTTGTCCTGTAAACCAGGGTTTTTTTTAAATGTGGGATCCAGGGACCACAAGTGGGCCTCAATAGGTTGCTAGGAGGTTTGGGGGAAATTTGAGAGAAAAAAGAAAAGATTTTACTGAATGTATTTTTAGGGCTGCCACAGTTCATGTGTTAAATGAAGATGTTAATTTAATATAATTAATGCATTTAACAAATTTAAACAACACATTTACAAATGTAGTATTATTGTTTCATTTAGCATTTAAAATATTGTTCAGAAATCATGACATTAATCAGTAAAAATAAAAACCAAATCCACATGTAGTTTTGTGAAATGGGTGTCTGGGGGGTTGACGGTGATCCGAAAGTTGTTGATCCAGGGGAGGGTGGGGGAGGGTGTTCGCCATCCTTTTATCAGTATATCACGCTCTGTGGTCTGTACTACATAATGCAGTGGCTCGTTTGAGTTTATCGCGGCACATTCGGTACGTTTCGCGGAGGACCGACTGGCCCGTTCGGTTCTCCCGATGGTTCTCTTAATCGGCCCCAAAGTGCGTCTGCCCACCAGGAAAATGCCCGGTATGCCAGATTACCAGTCTAGCTCTGATAGTTTGTATTTGTCTGCTCTGATAGTCTTTCTCAGTGGTGATCTTCCTCACCAGTGCCTTTGTTTGCTCACTGGCTGTTGTGGAGGATTATTCTCTGTAAAGATGCTTTGGAACATAATTTATCATTAAATAAAATGCTATTCAAACTTTATTTGAATTGAAAAATGTATCTTCAGGTTTATGCATCTAACATTACTCTAGAAGACATAATGTTGTAATATTTTCTAGATAATATCTTAATAATTTTCTTTGCCTTTAGATCAATGACAATTTAAAAGCCAATTATTTATATAGGAAACAATGTTGACTTATCACGCTTACTATTGTTCTCACACAGTATTAATGGGTGTTTTGTATATGGAAATATATAGCTTCTTTCTATTTAGAAAGGGGGACCCTCAGAAGGGAGATCATAATATTTGAGGGTCCTTGGCATCATAACGTTTGAAAATCCCTGCTGTAAACAATTATGTAACATTTATTTGTAGTTAACAGTATCATTTACAATTCTTCCCTCCAGATTTCCACAGAAACTGTAGAGAACTTCAAGACAGTTGTTGCATTGACCCGTGAAGATTATTTCTACAACAAGTTTATTGACAGCCTCAGTAAGCCATATCGGTAAAACCCATTTTTAAGACAAAACACTTTAAAACATGCTCAAATAAAGTCAGATCAGGTTCAATAAAGTTTTAACAATACTATGTGATATTTCAGATCAAGTCTGTGCAAAGCACCCATCTATGGAATGACCTTTGCCCTTGCCCAAGCGATTTCCTACCTAGTCAATGCTGCCATCTTCCGCTTTGGAGCCTGGCTGATTGCACACTGTTACACAGAATATGAAAATGTGTTCCTGTAAGTACAGTTTGTATAAAGACTCTAATAAAAGGCTGTATTTATCCCTCAAATTTATTCTCTATATACTGGGATGGTGTGTTGGTTCTTCCTTTGCATAGGGTGTTTTCTGTGATCGTATTTGCTGCTATGAACATTGGTCGGTCCTCATCATTCGCCCCTGACTTTGCCAAAGCTAAAGCAGCAGCTGGGAGGATCTTAATGCTGCTAGACAAAAAACCAGCCATTGACATCTATGATGAGTCAGGAGACAAACCTGTAAGAGTGAATTTTTGATTATGTGGCATAAAGATAAACTAGATTGGTGGTTCTCAACTGGTTGAGTCTCATATTGTAGCATGCAACTAAACATAGTTGTGATGAACCAGTTGAGAACCACTGTACTAGATGGTATAAATGCTCAACCTTTGTCGGAAATTGTCCAAATAAAATAATTACCACTGAATCATTATTCAGTATATTGATTTCTATTTATTTTTCTCCCTTTCCATAGTCACACATTACAGGCAATATAGAATTCCGTGAGGTGCAGTTCTCTTACCCAACCCGTCAGAATGTGAAAGTCCTGCAGGGTTTGAATGCATCAGTAATGCAGGGACAGACACTTGCTCTGGTGGGCAGCAGTGGTTGTGGGAAAAGCACAAGCATTCAGCTTCTAGAGCGTTTCTATGACCCTGCAGCAGGTCATGTGGTGAGTTTATCATGTTTTGTGTACATAGAAGTGTGAACCATTATTTTGGCTTTAGGGATCCATTTGTCTCATAAATGCCTTTCTGTTGCACAGTTTATAGATGGGACAGACACAAGGAACTTGAACCTAGCATGGTTGCGCACCCAGCTTGGGCTAGTGTCCCAGGAGCCCATTCTTTTTGATTGCACCATTGCGGAGAACATTCAGTACGGGGACAACAGCCGTGTCGTCACCCAGGAGGAGATTGAAGAGGCTGCAAAGAAGGCCAACATACATAACTTCATCCTTAACCTTCCAGAGGTATGCATGATGTGTGCATTAATGTTTGTGTCTGTGCATTGGTACTGTACAGTGGGGTTCAAAAGTCTGAGTCTACTTTGCAAATCTATGATATAAAATCTTATTTAACCCTTGAAATAAACATAGTTTTAAGATTTAGACATTTTTTATTTTGGATAACATTGATCATTAGGTTTTTGCACAAATGTGGAGTCCATGCAAGCTCAAGTGTATTCGGTCATTAAAGCCAAATTCATGTTAATTTTTCAATTCAACGTTTTACTCTCAACATTGTTGTGCTGATCATTTTATTTGTAATGGAAAAAAACTAGAAACAGAAAATAGAAGCATTTTTAAAAGTGAGCTCAGAACTATTGCTTGTATATTTGTAAACTCTCAAAAACATTAAGAATGTTAATGTGGGTATGACATATTGCTAGAATATTGGTCTTGGTGATAAAGATCTGTGACACTGCTGCAGAGCAAATACAGAGACTTAATACTGCTAGAAAATACACAGACATACTTTAGTTAAGCATGTGGATATGCTGCTGCTGCAAAATTAGACAAAATGCAAGACACGTTGCATGTAGGACATGTTGCTGCAAAAATAGACATACTGTACATACAATCCCCCAACAAAGCAGGGAATCTGCACGGACACATGATACATAAAAACAAAGCACAGACCCTCAACAAAGCAGATCTACCACCAAGACTTGTGTACTGCTGCTACTCCGAAGAGCTCTGTGCACGGATGTGTGCTTGTAGGTGTGCCTTGGCCACTGACCAAATGGTGTAGCGATAATGAACTAAATTTCTATGTGTCCCTTGGCCTGCTTTGCAGAAAGGTAATAAACCTGTAAACCTGAACCTGGAAAGCCCAGAGCTGCTTTAACTAGTTTGCCTAGCTATTTGTAGATTTATCTAAAGTAATGACCTAATATAGCGATGTGTGCCAGGCTTACAAAGCTTACCTTGTTAAAGGTGCTCTTGTGTCCTGACCAAAAGCAAACCTTATAGTGCAAGTTGATAGAAAAAAGCCCCAGCAACCACCTGAGAATTTTCAGTGAAAAAAATGGAATGACGTGCTACAGTGGCATATTTGCAAAGCTGAGTTATTGTATGTTAGACAAAGACAGAGATGCAAGTTGATTGGCTACCCAATTATATGTTAAAGGGCCAATCAGCTTAAGCCATGCAAGCCATTTTGCTTAACATATCACATGTGTCCAAGTCAAATAACTATCAGATAACAAGTTCAAAGAACCTATCAACTTGCGCCACATGGAGTTACATGGCTGAAATTCAGTTATATATGTAAAGGTACTGAATGTGTTATTGTCATATTCACTTCAGAAATACAACACTCAAGTAGGAGATAAAGGCACTCAGATGTCAGGGGGACAGAAGCAGAGGATAGCCATTGCTCGAGCGCTGGTCCGCAAGCCCAAAGTTCTGCTGCTGGACGAGGCCACATCAGCACTCGACACAGAGAGTGAGAAGGTTTGTAAGGGGATTCTTTTGTACATAGTTTATCATGTACCACCTATAGGGTATTTTGTATGGTTTAAAGAACATAAGGATGGAAAAGATTATGTGATAAAGACAGTTCAACATGCGTATTTGTGAATAAGTTCATTAATACTTCACTTAAATTTGTTGTAATTTTTATGTAAAGCTGGTACTATGAAAAACTGCTGTCCCACTTTTGATGCCATATTAAGACATTATACATTTCTGCCTTCAACCAGCAGGTGGCCGATTTGGTTGTATTAACTTTGGTGCTTGTGAGTCTGTAGGTTTTAAAGAATTCCTTTAAAGAGAAGCTCTATTAACTCCATAATGTTTTATTGTCCACTTACATTTTGATAGGGTTTGAAAACAAAAGATCTCTAAAAGAATCAAATTAAGAGTGTTTTTACCAATTCATAAAGCATAATAATGTGCCACTGTAAATATTCACCTCTTGGTTTTTATTATTTACTCCCTACAGTAAGAAAATGTTACTGTATGTTTCTGTACTCAGCATTTTAGTGTGGAATAAAAAAACACACCTTAATGACTTGTGTCTTCCCTGCTTCTCTCTTTCTTGTGGTACAGATTGTTCAGAAGGCCCTTGATGATGCTCGTCTTGGCCGGACTTGTATCGTCATTGCCCACCGCTTGTCCACTATTCAGAATGCTGATGTTATCGCGGTCATTCAGAATGGCAGGGTGACCGAGCAGGGGACACATGCCCAACTAATGGCTGAACAAGGGGCTTACTATGCACTGGTGAATGCCCAAATATCTGCTCACTAAGTTGAACAAATTACCTTTGAATGTATGTCTTAAATGAAGGCCTGTACACAATGGATGAATAATATCTTTAAAATGTTGCAGTTTCTAACATTGTTACACTGTTTTTTTTTCTGGGTCACAAAATATTCAGTTTGTTTCAGAACTAAATCTAGCTGCCTAATCATGAGATAGTTGTAATAAGCTCTCTTTGTACAACATTTACAAATTTGAACAACAAAATTTAAGTATTAAAACTATTTTAACAAAATGTCAATGCCGTGTGGCCAGTGATTATCAGCAGATAGCAATAGCAGGTGGACTCCCTACACTTAAAAGATTATTATATAAAATGGGGAAAATGTTCTTTTGTTTCTATTTACACTTTGGAAATGACATTTTTGTGTTACTTAAGAATATGTATAGTAGCATACCTTTCCATGGAGCTGTAACAAAAATAAAATAAAAACATGATGATAATAATATTTATATGTATGAAGAACAAATTGTGTGCAAATTGTGCCAGTTTGTTCTATGGGCATGAACCCGAAATGTGAATATTAATTTTCCAAGCGTTTCACAAGTGTTTCGTTCGTATGACCTCACCGCATGGGGGCGCAGTGCTCTCATGGTTTCAGCCTCCAGTGGCATTTTAAACCACTTCTGCACATACTTGAACTTAATTGTCTCACGAATGGTTGGCCAACTTGCTAAATTATTGTATTATAGCGGATAGTGTATAAAAAAATAATAAATAAATACATTGGAAACAGTTTTATGCCAAGCTTTGATTTTGATTTCTTTTTTTTTTAATTAGAAATAATCCACCATTACCTACTATCGTTCCTTCTAACACATTCGATGGGTTGAAACGAAATTATTTAAGTAACTTTTACACAAGTACATTTGTCTGTTGCATTCAGAAATACTTGCTTGGATTTGGTCAATATTTTATAGCTTTCCTTTTAGTCTGTGTTGTGCGGATTTTGTCTAATTGTAATATTTTACCCCGTGGAGTTTACACGTAATTTTAAAATGTTGCATTGATGATGATAATCTTAAAATAATAATAATAAAAACACATTTATTTTGATGGACACTTAATGTACAAATAAATAAATAAAAGCCACAATACTTGTTTTAGTATATTTATCCTAAAGAAATAACCGTTTGTATTATTTGGATGTGGGCTAATTTTTCTTGGAAAATATTATTTTAAAGTGACTACAGATTATCTTGTGGATTAAATGAATTTCGTAATACGACCACAAAGATCACTGTTTTGAACAACGTCACACAAAATGTGAAATTTGAGTTTTACATATCAAAAGTTTTTAGTTGATGTGAAATTATCTTATACATTTTGGTTTATTCGCTATATGCCTTGCTATTTGAAATAAGAAATGTAGATTAGAATAGAAATATAAGGAACTGAGTAATTAATAGCTTTTAGTTAATAAATTCAATTATCTGCAATAGCATAGGTTATAGGGCCTGTAAATGCTCTTAGTAGCACTGGAAACAATTGCTTTATTTCGTTTGTTTAAAAAAAGAAACCGCAAATAAATGCTGTTTTAACATATGGTATTTTGAACACTTTTTTTATTGTTCACAATTTATTATGAAAAAGCATAACAGGTCCTATTTTGATAATTAGCCCATTTATAAAACAAAGTTGAACATTTCAAAATATCAACGACAAACTGTTCCCTGTGGCTGAATCCATGATGACTTTATTGAGTGGCTCAAATTAGAGAGCCAATTTTTCCAAATAAACGATGTGAAATAAACGCTCACCTTACATGTGCATGCTTACATAAATTAGAAAACGTGATTAAACACTGAATTCTGAATTTAAAATCTTACAAATCATTTCAAAGTGCGTCTATGACAGACCTCCACAAATCAAGTCCAACTCTTGGATAAATATGACGTTTTTCTTCACAAAAAAACACTCCCGTACAGTTTTGAATATTTACTAGAGTCAATATATGCAACTAAAATACTATTCAAAATGTTTGTCTTGAACAAATACATTACCCAACTTTTACATCAGCGTGGAATAACCTTCTATTCTATTTTATTTTCAATATGTACATTCTTTTGCAGCAACAGGAAATAAGTACATTTCATACAAACTTTAGGATTTGTAGTCTGTAGTTTTGACAAAGACCAATGTGCGATATATAGACTATTTTTTCGAATATTAAAGAAATGAATTTGCAAATTACAAAAAAAAAGAAAAAAAAAAAAGGTCTATTCAACACTACGGCAATTTATTCTTACGAAATCGGAGTTTAGTAGTGTTAATGAATAAAGTGCCACAGTTTGGTTTTGAGAAAGAAAAAAATGTTAGCAATGATAGGCCACTTCACTGATGGGTCAAATATTTTTCCCCACTTTTTCATAACAACAAATAAACCTATCCGACATATACCCATCAGAATGCACATATCAAGTCATGTCCTTTTAAATATTCTCTTATTTTACCAAATTCGTGTCACATTTAATCTGTGCAGACCAAAACAGGTTTACTTAATTTGTAAATTACCTTTTAATCTTATATTTAATCACTTTACAACATTCATGTGAAATGGCCACACAGTTATTTCTTAAAGAACACCAGGCAACACTTTATAATAACTTAAATACAAATGTATGTATATAAAACTTACTAGACAATTAGTTAATGTACATTCAGATAGTTTTAAAGGCATGAAACTTTGATTCATACTGTTTCGTATATACCTATGTATGCACATTTAACTATTCATCTTTTAACCACTTTATAAAGTTTGTTAACAATGTATTATTGAAAGTTATTATAAAGTGTTACCAAACGAACACCACACAACCTTTTGCGCACCGACAAATAGATTTCTAGTCCATTCAAGTCTTCGTGTAGGTGCATTTTGAATGGGATTAATCGAGGGAGTTTGCCCGGCCGTTTATACCCGGTGTCGGGACGGACTCGGAAGGTTGCAACAGGTCAGGTGAGTGGCACGAGGGGCTACCGGGCGCACTGTGCTCGCTATCGGTATCACTGCCTCGTTTTCCTCCGCTCGCCCCAGAGCCCGACCCTGAAGACCCCCCGGCACTGTGCGTTTTGACATGTTTACTGAGATGATCGCTCCTCATAAAGCGCTTGTTACACACGGGACAAGCGAAGCGCTTCTCGCCGGTGTGCGTGCGCAAATGCCGCTGCAGCTCGTCGGAGCGCGTGAACCTCTTGCCACAGAACAACCAGTTACACACAAACGGCCTTTCTCCAGTGTGCCACCTCAAATGAGCCTTGAGGTGCGACGTTTTCCCGTACACTTTGCCACAACCGGGAATGTGACAGCTGTGAAGCCCCTTTCTACGGAGGCTCGCGCCAGCTGGACCGAGCCGCTCCGCCTCCTGACAGTTCGGACAGTCGCACGTCGCTCTACCCGAGTAGCGCCGCGCCGAAGACCGCGGAGAACCAGCCAACGAGGCCGTCGGACCCCCCGTCAACATGGAACCACCCGCTCCACCCAGGGGAGAGGGACTGGAGTCCGGATAAGAGGAGAGCACGGGTTTGAATCCGTCCATGAGATGCTGACCGGTGGTCAGGAGATGCGGAGACGCACTTGTACTAAAAGCAGAGTGACTTAAACTCGAGTAGTCTGAGTTGTATCCCCCCAGAGGAGAGTGTAATGAATTCTGCAGCCCTCCGGAGTGAAGGGACGTCTGGAGCGCGGCTCCGTTCGGGTTCTGCACGTCAATCCAACCGGCTCCCACGTCCCACCACGCGGATGCACCCGTGGTGCCCACATCTCCAGTGGGTATGCCAGGGTGCGAGGACTTGAACCACGACTCATACGGGTGCGCCACGCTCATTCTCGGGTAAATGCCCTGCAAACTGTCCACGGACGTGTGCACCTTGGAAATAAACATGGGCTGATGGCTGGGTTCTTGGGAATTGTTGGAAACCGAAGCCTGGAAAACGGAGTAGTCGTTTCCGAAGTGGGAGTTGGATGAAGTACCAGAAGTTAAGGAAAAGGCACTGGATCCCGTGGAAGTGTTCGTGCCAAAGGAGTCGCTTAAACCACCACCATTCCGACTGAACGAGGATAAGCTGGATCCTAAACTACAGCTGCTGGCCGTCGCTCGTTTCCACGGGTGGAATCCTTTTCCAAACGAAGAGTTATCCGAAATAGAGGATGGAGAAGGACTCGGGCTCCCGATTTTGTTACACGTCGCAGCCAACATGGCTAAAGGAGTCGACCCCAATCTCGGCTCCTCCTGGAACAAAATGTTAAAGTTAAAGGTAAGTAAACTTGTGTATTTGGGAACTCGGTGATTTCCCCCCCAAAAGAACAACCACAAATTGTCAAAAGAAGAAGATCAAAGGCGTAATGCACTTTTTCAATTTCGCTTTCAACAGACAACATTTGTGTACGTTCTCTGCGTAACAACCTCAATCAGGATAAAACATACCTGAAAGATGGCAAACAGAGCGCCACGGAAATACAACTCAAACTTAAAACAAAACCTAAACACAGCATAGAAACACAATGTGCAGTATCATGTGCTCCGGAGAAAAGTTATACATACAATGTCGTAGATGATAAGTGAAACTCCTTTTCACTTCTCGCTTAAAACATAATCAAGTGACTCTCTCCCTGGCTGACTCTAGAAATTTTAATCCCCACGGCAGGACAATAAAGGAAACTAATTAAACCAGCACGAAACTCCTTTGACTCACCCCTAGAAGTGAAGTTGCCATCACAAAAGTGCCCTCCTCAGAGGATCTTTTTATATTTATGAATCAGAGCACTGTTTTTTTTAGAGGTGTGCAATACAATGATGTGGTCCGCCCATTCCAGCACAATTGTAGCTCCTCTCACGGCTTTGAAGTGCCGCTGTGACACGGGCGACCAATCAAGACGAGCTGTACCTTCACGCGGCCACATTCTAGCGTGAGGTCATCGATAGAGCACTTCAGACAGGATCTCCACCCCTTCCAACACCCCTTATGGAAGTTAAATGGGAAGGACTGGAAGTTTTGGAGGAAAGTTTTCTATTCTTCTGTAAAGAGGTTAATGAAGTTACTGGACCCTCTGATCTGTTCATTTCTTGATTATTTTTATCCCTTGTCTGTACTTGTCATAATAGTAAAATAGAACAAGTATATGTCTAAATACAGTCTACAAGTTATTGTCATTGTAGATTCTCAAATTATTCTCAAATAATTTGAGCCCACTTGCCTTCTTTTTTTTTTTTTTTTTTTACAGAATTTATAACAAGCTCTCTCTCTCTCTCTCTCTCTCCCTCCCTCCCTCCCTCTCTCTCTCTCTCTCTCTCTCTCTCTCTCTCTATATATATATATATATATATATATATATATATATATATATATACACACAGACATATAATTATTATTTTTTGTATTATTACGCCTATATTATGAATTGCATTTTAACTCATGCTAGTACTATAAATCATTTTACATAATGCATGTAAACGACTTTACAAGGTAGAATATATGGCTTTTTTGTTCTGTTAACTCAACAGTAATACAGTCGCAAGCTATTGATATCAGGAGGATGAATGCAGAAATGCTCTCAGGATAATGATGTAGCCCTGGCTCTATTTGCATGCGTCGTTGTCTGGAGGCATAAATTTCATTTGAATTTCAAATTTAATAAAGCAGGTGGTTTTTAATCATGAGAAGTTTTATTTGTTTGATATTAACATTCTTATTGACCCACTCCGTTGACCAACTTGGCCATTATAGGACAGAAAAAAGTTAATTAAAACGACCGAAGATTATTCATCAAATCATCTGTCTCCGCCATGTCGCCTCCTTTATTGCGGGAAGTGATTGATGGCTGATCATATTCATTTCACTGTTTCTTCGATTTGCACAACAATTCTGTTGTTTCCCTTTGCAGTACTTATTTACCCTGTCCAATTCAAAGAACAAGAACCAGTTGAACTAAAAATGGAAAGAATAAAAAACCCGAATAAACAGTTAACCATGACAAATCGGAATAAAATGAAATTGTTTGCGCCAACCTGAAATGTGAATTCTGAAACAGAATTTCTCAGACCATTTTAAGTGAATTACATTCAATTTGTGGATGGTGAGTTGGAAACCCAAAACCCAAAGAAAAAGAAAACTGCTTTTATCATAATTCCAAACAGTTTTAGAACGATTAATAAAACCCACCAAAACGTTTTAATAAAATAATAAAAAATAAATAAAAATAAAAACGCGTTCTTATAGGCCTACTACATAGATTTAAAATATTCCTAAATCGAAATGTCTTTAAATCAGCCTATAGGACTGCCCGACAAATATGCAAAGCGAAACGCATTCATAACAGAAGGAGCAAATGCCAAAATACAAACGTCGCACACATAAACAAATGTCCCATAAACTGCAGCATTGTTTGATTGCAACAGATGTGTGATGCGCATACCGTGTCTCTGTCCTCAGTTTATTGATTGACCCCGTGCGCATCTCTTCTCGCGCAGCAGAAGACAGTGGCGCTCGCGCACAGTGAACGCGCAGACCATGGAAGATAAATGTTACGTTGGGAATTGAGTTTAAATACGAAAAACGGAGGAGCCGCTCGGCCACCGGTGGTGTGACCAAAACATGTGTTCATGTCCTCTGACAAGGCACCGCGAGAGATGTGATACGCTTGGCGCGAGCTGTGTAGCCTATATTGGGCGGATAGATGCCCAGCAACAGGGAGTGAGTGTACGCGAATATTTTTTTGTGTTATGTATGTTTTTTTTTATATAATAATATCACAAAGTAATACTTTGGGCCAAAATATATATAAGAAATACATTTAATGATGTTGTGCATTTTATTAATGCCCGCTATAAGAAGATTAATTATGTAAAGTTTTCGAAATAAGCTGAAATGAATGGATAAGCAAATCCTAAAAAAATAAACCAATCAAACACAGCTAAAGACAACCTCCGAGCACATGTAAATATCTTGTTACTTTCCCAAGATGCAATATAGGCCACTGAGGCCACTTTTGGCCTGTGTTCTCTGTGACCCATTGAACAGATGTCCCCATCTATGCCTTTCTTCTCCCATGCATGGGCTACATTACCGTCGTGAAATCAAGCTAAAGAAACCTGTCCCATTCGTGGCCCTAATCATCGCGTTATTCTGGCCCAGTGCTCACGAACAAAATGGGTTTAATATTGCGTGCTCTCAAATAATTTTGAGAGAAGAAAAGAGGGGAAGAGGGGAAAACACAGCGTCTGTGTTTCTTGGAGATGGTGCGAGCACTTTATTTAATCTTATGATTATCCCGGAAAACTAATAATCCTGTTCCCTTCCTGTCCGAGTCCTGTGAAACATCACCTGACTAATTGCCGCAATTCGAAACTAGTAATAAAGATTTAGGACTTATTTGAAGAGATAAATAAATAAATAAGCATGCTAAATAAACAGCTAAATAAATAAGATCTCGATAAGTGTCCTTGCTAAAAATGTTCAGTGCATGGCATTGGCATTAGCTTTCAGTACAGTTTTCAGTTTTGCCTGAAATATAATAATAATAATAGAAAACAAATCTAGGTTTTGTTTAAGTTTTTGTTTTCACAGCAATTTCGTCTATTGGAATATCAAAATATATTTTATTTACATACAAGTTATCCTAGTAGTACAAAACAACAGTCTGTCTGTCTGTTTGTCTGTCACTATTTATTATCTATCCATCCATCCATCCATCCATCCATCAACAGACAGAAACAAGTATAACAAGTGGAAAACGTGTCTCCCATATCAAATGTGCATTTCAATTAGCTACACTAAAGCACACAGAAAAACATGTTCATAAACATGTTTGTTTCTTGTATCACACATTATTTCAAGGAAAATTGTTATGAAGATATAACCTGTTACAGCTCAGCTTACTGCCTTTGTAAAAGATCATATAAATATGGGGGCCATTGCCGGACTCTTTCTTTTCAGCAGGAGGTGGGACAGAGAGACCAGATGTCCCTGTGTGTGCAGGGCTGCCAATTGAGGCTAGGGCGTGGAACCCGAGACACAAGAGCCCAAATGGTGTGACAAAGGAGGAGCAGGAAGCCTGGCTCTGCCTGGGTGAACCTCAGAAAGCACCAGTCCACATCCACATCCCTGCCCCAAACGTCGGCCCATGTCTCACAGATTTATTGAACATCACTACCAGAGCAGGGCCATGTGCTGACCTTTTATCTGGATCACACAACCATAGACATGATCACAGTAGTGTTAAAACACACTTATGATCACTGTCTGCAGAGATGCTCAAATATGCAAACAAGTTTAGCAGCAAGTTTCCCAAAAACACAAAGAATATGATTTTAAATGCCCCAAATCAATTGAATCACTTTTGAAAGTATTCTTCTTGGATGTTTTATGTATAATGTACCCTGGTGGAAAATAATGTATGCTCCTTTTGCATAATTAATTTATATCAACCAGATAAGGTGGTATTTGTTATGTGATATCATACAGTGCTTCAATGTGTTCAATAACTCATTCATCTTGATTTAATCAGTGTTGTCTGGACACTAGATGGGGAGGAGGCATCCAGCCGCTAATCACAAAAGCTAAACACCTGGAAACATGGCATCACGGGCTATGTGGTCATTATCATTATCATAAGCCCTCTAATTAACCAACAAATCACATGCTAATGGAACATAACATACAAGAACCAATATACTTTTGAAATTTTCTCAGATTTTAAATATCAGATCAGGTCAGATCTTGCTGTGATCTAAGGGACTGTGTTTGAGCAGAATCTCTAATTGTGGGATTAAAGGTACATGATTTGAAAGTGCTATAATCCCTTAGATTGCAGTGTAATATTGAAGGTTTCCATGTGTGTCTATGCAGCATGAATAACTAGAGACAAACAAAAGGAAAAGACACACACAATTGGTGAATGTACACATTAGAATAAATAACTGTGTTATAAAACCTCTTCAATAATATATGTATTACCTTCACGGACAGATGTTAATGAGAAAATAAATAAATAAATTACACATTTCCAACATTTTATCTTTTACATAATTTCCTAGAGTCATCCAATGTAATAGTAAGTAACTAGTTTAATCACAATATTGCATTTACTGTATCTAACTATTTGTGTTTCCTCAGTCATGCATGAAAGGACAGCTGTCAAGTACAGTATGATGCATTCTGAGGAGTGGTGCTTTTGTGTTTGAGGGTATGTCAGGCTATTTGCTGGCCAGTGAGGTCATCAAAAGTGGGTAAGCAGGCTTTGTACAGGCCCCAGCACAGGTGTGGCAGCAGCCCTTGCTGAAGGATTGCAGTGAAGCGCGAACAATCATCTAAATGTATGTGAGATGAAATGGCTAGTTAACAATCTTTTGACTGCCCCAACCTCTGAGCTTTTGTCGGGAATCGATCGACCAGCTGCCACTGGGTTATTGTCAGCCTGGATGGTAGCCCCTTTGGCTGGGAGGGATGGGTAGCATTGTGTGTGTGCGTGCGTTGGTGTGTGTTTGTATGGGGGGTGTTGCTTCTTTCTTAAATGTTTTCTCATCGTTTAGGATCTAGTTAGATCTTGTTTGATTCATGATCTGATATTTATTTAAAAAATGAAAAAGAAAAAAATTTAACTTATTAATAACTGAATAATACTTAGCGTAGCTCACTGAGTTTGAATGAACTGAAATGCCAATATATTTGTGTGCATTGAATAAAATTGGGTATTCACCACAAATATGAATACAGAATGCAATGTACAATAAAACAGCTAAGGACTTTTCATTGGTTCTACAAACTGCAGTAATTGGTTCAAAACTATAGAAAATATTAAAATATACAAACACGACTAACTAAAGCTGGTCAGAGCAGTATTAATCCATTGGATCAAACAATTGTTCAGTCATCCAATTAGAATGAGCACAATTAATTGCATATAAAATCAATTCAATTATGAATTCAACCAGTATGAGTTCAACATTTAATTCCTGACTTTTCTACTGTCTCTGACATTACTCCAGTGGACGTATGCAGTTTGTCAGTGTGAGGGACAGTCCTACAGCCAGTGACACTGAGTAAAGTGCTGAGAGTCAGCTCTGACTCCTACAGTTTCAGTAATTATCCACAACTGCCCATTCTGTCCATCTACAGCCATAATGGAGACCAGAGTGTGTGCCTGTCACCACTACAGAAAGAGAGGAAAGGGACAGGGGAGAGAGACAAGCATTTGCCTACTTCATTATGTCATTGCCATGACACAATAGCTAGTTATTTTTTTCTTTTGTCACTGTGACAAAACATTTAAGGTAGCAGATCCTGCATCATTATCATTGTATTGCTTCTATTACTTTAACTTTGTAAAGTGTTGCATGAACTTGAAGATTAAATGATCCAGAAGTTAGCTACAAACATTTAGATTTAAGAATGTTTATCTTTATACTTATATATGCGAATACTCAAAGTCAGTTCTCATTACCAATCTCAACGTAACTTGTAATGTGTACAATTATTTACATAATGCACATGATAATATACTGTACAGTGTAAATGGGTACATGTACTTGGTAACAAGTGATATTAAAGCAATGTTCTGGGTTGAGTAATTACCAAAAAAAATAAAAAATAATAATTCACAAACACAAAAAAATCTAATTCCTGAGTTTTGTGGCTATACTTTAATGTTAATTGACTCACCACATGCACTTTCATTTTAAGTGTCTTACTGTGACCCCAATTTGTTTTAATTTTTAAATAAACAAGGGTTGGGACATTAACTTGTACTGGACCAGAAACATTCTTATGTGTAATTAACTTTTGTTTGGTTGTCATATTGTGATAATATATGAAATCACTGACCGGCATTTGTAAGTTTGAATGGTTCACATGATTTACCACACCTCTGGGGGAGGAATATTGATTATTTATTTCTTTTTTTTTTTTATTTACAGTGTAAAGACATTCCATTGCCCTTCCATTGCATGACATTTGTTTTTAATCAGTCAGCTGCTGTCTCTTGTCTTATAATTTGTGGTGAGAACAAGGAGAGAATTTAGATGTCACAGAGAGAAAGACACTTCAACTGTGCTGAGGTCAGCAGGCATTCGCAGAGCCAGACTCTGAGATATGGGGAGGTATGTCTTTGCAACAACAAGATTTCAACATACCAACACTTACCATAAAACCCTCTTTACTCAGAAAAATATATAAATATTTTGTCAGGTAACTTATACATTGCTTCACGTGGTACATTTAAATGATCTGGTTTAATTTAAGTAAAAAAATATGATTGAATATGCTTGAATTAATCTGATTACATTATACCAACAAACAGTGTTGGGTAAGTTACTCAAAAAGTAACCCACTCCAGATGACTAATCACTTCTCTAAAAAAAAAAAAAAGAAATAATTAAAATACTGAAAAAGTGATAACATTACTATTCACATTTCTTTACATTTATGTTACTTTCTAAAACACTTTTCACAGTGAAGTTTTTGTTTTTCCCAGTAAACAAATTCAAAATTCAATAATTACAATTTCTTCCCATTTCCACAGAAACGCAAACAGATAAACATGTTAACATAATTAATGTTTAAAATATATTATACATAAATAACATTATTTCACAAATAAGTAAGGTCTTAAAAGTATTAACTTAACTGAAATTCAGTAACTGTAATTGGATTACAAAAGTAAAATGCACATTTAAAATGTAACATGTTACAGTTCTTTTTGACTAAAATGTCATTTGATTATAGTAACTAATTACTACATTGCCAAAAAATGTTTTAAGTGTTATAGCAAGTAAAAAAATAGAACTTCAAAGGGATAGTTCACCCAAAAATGAACAATCTCTCATCATTTACTCACCCTCATGCCATCCCAGATGTAAATTACTTTCCTTCCTCTGCTTGACATGAACAAAGATTTTTAGAGGAATATTTCAGCTCTGTAGGTCCATACAATGCAAATTAATGAGTACCAAAATGTTGAAGCGCCTTTTTTACTCTAAATTCTCTTTCCTGCCCAGTATGCAAGTCACGAAAAACAAAAGAAGAGAAAGTGGAGATTGATGGTAAAAAGGACTTAAATATTGGTCATACATATCTGGGATGGCATGGAGGTAAGTAAATGATGAGAGAATTAAAATTTTGGGGTGAACTATCTGTAACGAGGCAGACGAGGAATGAGGATCTAGATGCGGCTTTAATAATGAAAACAAAAGATGATCCAGGTGTCTCAGAATATAAAGAAAAAAACAAAAACAAAGGGAACCAAGAGCAGGGCTAGAACAAGACAGGGATACATTCTACAACTGACAAAGACTGAACAGAAATCAGGGCATGATATACACAAAAACTAATGAGAAGATTAAACACAGGTGAGGAACAATGGGGAACAGCTGGAGGTGTCTGAGCAGGGGATGATGGGAAGTGTAGTCCGGGAACAGATGACAGGGGAGAAACACAGGCCAAACAACAGTGAATCATGACACTATCCCTTTAAAGTAACAATTGCAGGTTACCAATTTTTACAGTACAATAGTGCTGCCTTCTGGATGGTGCCATTTAAGACCCTGAAGTATTGCTGGTGGAAATCTTGGTTGTACCAAGAGATTCTACTAGCAGGCTGCAAGTTCTTTATGAATATCCATGTCCTTGAAATCACCAGTGTTTTTGAATTCTTTAATGTCATATTGCATTGTTTATTCAGTGACATAAAGTTGGACAAAAACCCTTACAGGATAAAAAATATGCATGAAATCGATTTTAGCAGTATGCATGTCACCATGTTCTGCTAGTCTGAGACACTTTAGGGAAAATTGTCCACTAACTCAATGTGAAATGACATCTTTAATTTGAATGAATAATTTACAACATCATATGTGGTTACATACAAGCTAATAAGCATGTAATCAGATTATGCTTAATGCCTTATTGGATTCCTATTGGCTCCAATTTGCACATTGCTCAACTCATCTCACCTCTTCAGTAAAAAGTAAAAATCATACTGAAGAAGAGGGAGAAATGAGAGAATTGAGGGATGGGGGACAAGAGAGGGGCTTAGTAAAGGAAGCCAGGACAGTCTTTTCACCATGCAATTTAATCACTGTATGCCCAGGCAAGTATTGACAGTTGTCCTGTGGAAGCTATTAAAGTTGCAGTCCAAGGTTAAATGAAATTGCAGTTTATCAGGGGAGCATTGAGAAAATAAGGGAATCTGCTGGAGCCAACTGATTAATGTGGAGCATGATCAACACAAGGAGGTTCATTAAACCATACATCACCTGGGTAATTTAACATGTCATCACGCCTGCTGTCTCCCCCTCTAACACGTGTATTTATATGTGCATGGGGGTGTGAGATTACGTGTGGTTTTTGTCATGGTTACACGCTCTACATAAAAAATTCAGTATCGGTTCGGGTGCCGGCAGATTTAATATTGTGAAGAGTGATATGCGGAGTGGTGGTGGTGGTGTAGTGGTCTAAAGCACATAATTGGTAATCTGCTAATCAGAAATTCACTGGTTTGATCCCCACAGCCACCACCATTGTGTCCCTGAGCAAGGCACTTAACTCCGGACTGGGATTGTCCCTGTAATAAGGGCTCTGTAAGTCACTTTGGATAAAAGCATCTGCCAAATGCATAAATGTAAATGTAAATATGCAGCATTGTAACATGTCAGAAATAAAATAACAGTAATTGCTAAGTCTTTCCTACACATGTAGGGGGACCAGATTCCTGCTTGTGGAAAACGGGACAACACCCTTGAGCAAAAATGAAATTGATGTATCCTTACCTAGGTGCAGATCAATGTGAAGTAGAGGGTGCATATGCATCTTTAAATGTGTCACCTTGTACTTTTTGCTGGCAGCAGTTTTTCTCAGTGTGTGCTTGTCTTTTTAGTTATTATCATAAAATGCAGAGCAGTCCAGACAAAATGAAGACGTTCAAAAAGCACTGCCTTCATGACTGTTACACTGAGTCGAGATTTATCCTTGCTGTGTTCATTAATGAGAACACACACTCCACAGATGCAGATGTCCCAGGCAGGCATAACACAAACTCCATGACCTTGGCTCAGTGATGCGAGTGACAATGTTTTTCATGTAAGCTCACTCATCGAAGAGCGAACTGAGAGCAGAACTGAGAGCAGGGATTCTGGAGTAGAAGTGTTTGAGGATGCTCTGAATGTCTTTCCACTCTGGGGTGTCTCTCAGTAGAGTCCACTCAAAATTTTTCTGTGCTCTCCATTAAGCACCTCCAATTTTGGAGGTAATCCACTGATGCTGATTAAAAGTTTCTCACTGCACAAAAGAAATCATCTGCTTGCATGTCAACAGCGTCATCCAGGGCATCAAACTGCTTTTTAATGTCAGAGGGTATGAATGATTCCTCCAGCCTGGCCTGCAAGACTTTTATCAGGTCATGAATGTGCAAAGCCTTTTCTGTGGCTGATATGTGGTCTTGCTCTACTATCTCCAGTATGCATTTCAAAGTGGCTGTTTGCTTGAGTGCAAAGCCAATTCAAAGTTTAGTGCAAGGATCACAGAAAATGTTTCTTTGGGAATTTTTCTTGAGAAAGAAATTATGCACGCAGACCATTGAAAATGTGTGGTATTCTTTCAAGAGCTGGACCAGAAAACTTGTGTTGCCATGCTGCAATAATTTCTGATAGTCTAGATGCACAAAAGCAAGTATGTTGCATGTGACATATTCAGATTTGGTGCAGTCAGAAGAAAATTTCAGATCATACAATTTCTTGATCAATTTCGCAGTACAGTCAGCCGACCGACAATTATGGCCATGCACAGCAGAATGATAAGCAAAAAGTCCTTCATTCAGAACTTTGCTTCACAAAAAAAATTGCTAAAACTTGGTGTTGCACACTTACTTTTAGCAATATCCATGTGCTTTTTTTGTATGATCATGCTGTGCGATGTCGGTGTGGCGATGTATATACGAGCTCCACAAATCTCACACCTCACTTTGTCTGTGACTCCTATTTTAGAAATGAAACCTCTTTTTGAAGATCCTCATTAAATATACAGGCACACTTCCTTGACATTTTTCCAGCCACAATTTCATTAGTGTGCTCTTTCAAACTGACTCTTCATTCAGTTCACTAAATGGACGTCTATTGATATGGGATTGTGATTGGATAGTTTAATCCAGTCATGTACTTCAAATAACATTGTGTGATTTTATTGGTTTTACAAGCCGTATCCTTGGCTACCTTTGATTAGAATACTCATGTGGGTGAGAAACCATATATAGGCTATAGATAAATTTTAGTAGAGAGGAAATATGAGACAAAACACATTTCTTTCAGAATAAGTCGGGACACTAGAAAAAATGTTTAATTACAGGACTCTCCCAGGAAAAAATAGGTTTAGAAAGCTTTTGGATTTACAGCATATTACAGCAGCTTCTACCCCTCGTGCCCCGGTGGTGTGCAGAGAATGCCCCTGGGAGCTTCAGCAGTCTAAAAGGGTATATTTTTCCTCTTAAATAGTTTATTTCCTTCTAAAAGAGTGGCATTCATGGAGAGTGTCTTTTTAAAGATGCCTTTCCATATGTGTATAATTCCTTGTTAAGGTCGTTACCTCTGCGCTTCCGATGGCGACGATCGCTGACTCACATGCATGGGCACTGCCCATGTGGGGACAGTGTTCGTGGACGGGTCATGTTCTCACTGCGAGTGCATGACTATGGCAATATTGTGGTTGCAGCTTTTCATCTCATTTGGGACTCGCGAAGCAGATGAGCTCTTGATTGCAGCATCGGAGAGTGGGCTGGTTAAATGATGCCGAGGACTCGACGGCCATGCTTGCCCGGGCGGCTGCAAGTGTCGGGCTGGAGTGGAACCCCTCAGCCTGATCCTTCATGGCTTGATGGTTGGGTCCGGAGTGGCACTCATGGCTGCACCTCCTTTTCCTTTCTTTCTAGAGGTGCATGAGGTGCTCACAAAGTCATAGTGGACACCTTTTGCTGCCCAGACCCGAGCTCTGAGCTCCTCTGCTCCCACTACCCTCGATGGTGGTGCTGTCAGGGGGTACTCTGCGATTCCCCGGTGGATAAGGCAGTTGTGGTGCACTTGTGCCACCTGGCGTAACGTTCCGAGACTCCCTTCCAAGGCCTGTTGGTTTACATTGTCACTGGTGACTAAGGCCAACAGTGCAGCTGTACAGGCCGCCTCTGCCCTGCATGCAATAGCTCTCCTGCAAGTGTACCAAGCCAAGGTGCTGAGAGAACTGCACGAGGGTAGGTGATGAAGGAGGTCCAGGAGCGCCACCTTTGGCTCAACTTGGTCGAGATGAGGGAGGCTGACAAGGCACGGTTCCTTGACACCCCATCTCCCAGGCTGACCTATTCGGTGACACCATCGAGGACTTTACCCAGCAGTTCTTGTTGGTTAAGAAGCAGATGGTGGCTGTTCAGCACATCCTGCCCCGGTGCGGATCAAGATCCCACACCTCGTCTGCTCATCACCAAGGGGCAATGAGTGGAGGGCCGGGAGGAGAATCCTTGTTGCCTCATACCCGACAGGCTGCGATACCCACAATTTCTGAAAAAGAGCATTTTTGTCACTCCCTGGGTCACACATCCGGTGTTCACGGCCATAATTATCATGGCCGCCGACAACACGTTTTTTACGGCAGGTATGGCGCAGCGGATGTGGGTCCCCCACCCCTACCTTCCCCTATCTTCATGATTGGCTGATTCTAGCACACTCTCGAGACTTGTTGTGTGCACACAGGGACCTGGTGCTCAGGCACCTCAGCCGGCTGGGGCTTCGGGTCAACTGGGAAAAGAGCAAGCTCTCCCTAGTTCAGAGTATCTTTGTTCTCTGGATGGAGTTTGACTCAGTCTCTATGATGGCGCGCCTCATGAGCGAGCGCACGCAGTCGGTGCTAGACTGCCTGAAGTCGTTCAGGTAGAGAACAACGGTCCCACTGAAACAATTTCAGAGGCTCCTGGGGCATATGGCATCCTCGGTGGCAGTCACGCTGCTCCGGTTGGTGCATATGAGACCACTTCAGCACTGGCTTCAGACTCGAGTCCCAAGATGGGCATGGCACCGTGGGGCACATCGCAATGCACATACTGATCTGCCACTGCTTGTTCAGCCCTTGGACAGATCTCAAAATTCTGTGGGTAGGGGTCCCCTTAGTGCAGTTGTTGAGATGCATCGTGGTTACGACCGACGCCTCCAAGTGTGGCTGGGTGCTGTGTGCAATGGGTGTGCAGTCGCCGGCTCCTGGAAAAGGCCACGACTGCATTGGTATATCAACTGTCTCAAATTGCTGGCAGTATTGCTCACCCTGTGGAGGCTTCGGCCATTGATTCAGGACAAGTACGCACTGGGCCAGATGGACAACACGGCAACAGTAGTGTACATCAACCACTAAGGCAGTGTGCACTCCCATCGCATGTTACAACTCGCCCGCCTTCTCCTCCTGTGGAGTCAGCAGCGACTCATATCGTTGCAAGCCACTCACATCCTGGGCAACCTCAACAGCGTGGCAGATGTCCATAGCAGGTAGACCTGTTTGCTTCCCTGGAATCATACCACTGCCCACTCTGGTATGCCCTGACCGAGGCTCCCATTGGCACAGATGCGCTGGCACACAGCTGGCCCTGGGGGATACGCAAGTATACGTTTCCCCCAGTGAGCCTACTTGCACAGACCCTATGCAAGGTCAGGAAGGACGAGAAGCAGGTCATCCTAGTAGCACCCTACTGGCCCACCCAGACTTGGTTCTCGGTCCTCACACTCCTTGCGACGGATCATTGGTCATTGAGGCCATCGCTTTTGCATATCATGCCCAGGTCATGCTGCCCCCCATGTGGCTATGAGCACACTCTACTAGGAGTATGGTGGCCTCCTGGGCTCTTTAGCAGACATCTACAGAGCAGCAGGCTGGGCAACACACAACACCTTTGCGAGGTTCTACAGTCTCCGGGTTGAGCCGGTTTTGTCCCGTGTGTTGTCAGGTAAGAACAAGTAAGTTTGCGGGACAACTAGCCGGGTGTACAGCTTGTGTATAGTGCCTTCCCCATCCTGGAGGCGGACACATGTGCCCCCCCCAGCCTTGTGTTCATGAAGGCGTGGACCCTGGATGTCTTTCTTCCTTAGCTCTGTGGCAGGCGAGTTGGAGGAAAAGCTTGATGCCGGCCCAGTATGTGTGCTAAATAGGCCCTGTACTGGGATAGGTGCTCCACATGTACTCGTTGCATCTATGTAACCCCGTGTGATGTATCTTCCACAAGACGGTTTCTCCATTAGTAAACCTGCATCTTCCTTGGGTAGAGTTCCCTCTCCCACCGGTCGCCAAGATTGCAGAGCTCCTCCCCGCTGGGTAGGAACTACCACAGGGAATTCTCCACATGCGACACTGCCGACAAAACTCGATAAGACCATGTGACGTATCTCCACTCAATGACCACCCCTTCGGGTAGGATGTGTTCTCCGCAGTGTCTTCGCCTTGGGAAGGGACACTTCCCCAATGCGGTCACTTATGGCTCCCAGCTGAATGATTTCCATTCTTTTTAGGGGAGAAAAAAGAAGAGGCCATGGCTGGGGCAGCCTGTCACCATTTTTTGGGCAGTAGACTTGCCCCTGAGGTGCGGGGGACCATCTGATGCTCATAGATGCATTGGGGGAAGTTACTTGATGGCTGGGTGCGCTGGCTACGAGGCATGCAACAGTTTGCCCATCTCGCACCGCATGTCCACGTAACACAGTTCAGCTAGTTGTGGCATTTTATATAGGGACCCCTAGTGTCACTACATTGACACAACGTCAAGTGAGTGACAGATAGGAAATATCTTGGTTACTTTCGTAACCTCTGTTTCCTGATGGAGGGAACAAGACTTTGTGTCCCTTCTGCCAAAACAGTAAACTACCCATTGAAATGACCGGGACCTTGTCTCAGCTCCTCAGCACAAAACCTGAATGAGTGGTTGCGAGCCAGCTCCTTTTATACCCGTATGCCCGGAGAAGTGGCATGCAAGTTCCACTTGCATATTTCCATTGGCCTTTTCTCAAAGATCAGAGGTGTTTGAGGCTCCCAAGAGTGACCCCTAATGGAACTACATCGACACAACGTCTCATTCCCTCCATCAGGGAAAGACGTTTTTTGTGCAAACTTGTGGAGCCCATACCAGCTTGAGTGCATGCCACTATTAGAGCAAAAGGGGGACATTCCTAATATTAAGCAATTCTGAAAATCATGTATGTTTATCAATTAAATCTTTCACTCAAATTGTGGTCTCAGAATTTTGAACCCCACTGTACGTATATAGCATAATTTCTAATTATTTATTACTTTGATATTTGTAAACAGAAAAAAATGGTGACAAACACATCACTCCTGCCCAAAATGCTTGGCTTTTCTATTAACATCCACATCCTTTCACAGTTTCCCCTTGTGTCGGGCCCTCTCTAATCAGGAGGGCCTCTTGCAAGGGCTTAGAATACGCAGGGAATGCGTGGGACGTTTATGTTTTTTGTGTTTATGCTGTGTCTTTCATACAGCAAATATCTAAATGTGTAAATGCAAAAGTTCAAATTCACTGGCCATTCATGTAATTAATTCAATTAAAAATTTTAAATGAGTGAGAGCCCTAAAATTATATATCTTATATATTTATGTCCATCTTCCGCTAATCACTCTGTCCACCTTATTTTTGAAATGATTGCTACACCCCTGGCCTTGTGATCACTTGCAGTTTTGCGATGGGACGAGCAAGCGGGCATAAATAAGGCTATGCTAATAGAGCTCGGCAAGGCATGTCATTTATTATCAAGGATTTGTTTACAGGAGGATAACTGATGGTGCCTGTGGGACAGTGGAGAGTCGAACATGAATCATGGGCCAGACGAGGCTCTTGATAAGGCGCTGAGAGTGGCTCGTAATTAAACAGGGCACTAGAGACCAATTGTTTGTGGAATGATTTGGCCGGGGCTAATTGACACTAATTGTTTAATCTGATTTTCTTGCCTTTAACTGCAATTCTAAGTTGGGCCCTGTAGAGCAGTCATCCACAACAGTGTATTAATGAGGTCTGGGAGATTATTAGAGAGTATATGTATGTGTATGAGAGTGCGCTTTTGTGTGTTTGCATGTGTGTATGTCGTCCGGGTTTGTGCATATGAAAGGGATTTTGTTCTTGTAACATCTTACAGTTCTACAGGAAGATTGCATTTAAGAACAAGGATCATAAGAAGAAAATGGCAAACATGTTTGCAACATATTTTTCATTCATACCCATTATTTACATTCCAAATGAATGAATAAGCATTCCTTTAAGGCTTACTTACCTGTAAACATAGTCTCTCTTTCTAAGTACTCTATGGTGGCTAATGCCTTAAACTTTTTGCTAAATGAGTGACATGAAGGCTATGAATTAAACTTCCAGTCCCAGTCAGCCTGCACACCTTCAGTCAGGTGATCACACAGTGTCAACAGCAGGGTTGCTTTAGTCCTATTTACCAGTGCACCTCAAACCCCTCTGTGTGTGAACAATTCAACCCCACTCTGTTCCATGACACATAATGGCTTTTAATAGTCATATTTCTTAAAATTACTGGGTCAACAGTAGCAAATGTGTTTCATGGCTCATTAGCCAAAAATGCTACACAAACTGCGGCTCTATATTTAACATTAGCGATGATGCAGAGGAAATGTTTTCATGCTGTTCATGTGGAGCCTTTCAGAGCCTAATACTGGGGATTTTGGTAAAAGTAATGAGTTCCAGGAGAATATGCAGGGTTAATAGCTTTTCCTCTTATGTCAATGATTCTTACCTAAGGCATTACAAATATTATGTCTGTGTATTAATTTTGATTAATCTAAATCACTTAGGCCTTCCCTTTTCATTTCATAAATCATATAAGAGCCTGTGCCGACTTGGCAGAGATGGAAATCAATGGAAATATAACCACAATAATAAGAAATAGCAACAGTAATAAGAAGAAATAACTCACTTTTATTCCAGTTTCAAATTTTTTTTGGAAACTTGATAATTATTACAAAATAATTAATATATCAATAATAATAACAATAATATACATAATAAACTGAAAAAAGCATCACTTTCTGTTGCATCTGAATTTTTTATAATCGTTAAACAAAGACCACACCAAGGTTTGATTGACACTGCTTCTCACACAGGTTACCTAAAAAATGTGCTTCATGTGGTAACATCTACATTAAACAGTTTTATTAAAACATAATGTTGTTAATGTTGACTAAAATGAGGTTACACCAATTAAAACTTTTTTTATGGGTTACATCAAGTAGAAATAGATCCAGATTTCCAAGCTTAAAACCCTATGCTGCATGTGGTTTAATGCCATATGTCCTTCCACTATATTGAATGAATATCTTTCAGGACTGAACTACAGATCAAATTGGTTGATTTACATTTTACAATTAGTCATTTAGCAGACATACAAATGAGCAATATAACAAGCAATCTGTCGTACAAAAGTCAACAATATCTGCAACATCACACTGCCAAACAGTGCTACTTTAGCATGTGTACACTGTAAAGCCCTTAAAATGAGTTTTATTGGTGTAACTTAATGTATTCTGGTTAAATCAGTTATGTTAGATCATATTTTTTACTTCAATCAATCCAGTTAATTAAGGTATTACCGTATGAAGCACACATTTTAGGTTTTAATAAAGACAATCTTGTCTATCTATGTAAGCGCAGCGTAGTTCTAGCGTGAAGACTAGCAGCTGTACATCATCGCACCATTAGCTGGGTAATTCCTAGCCAATCACATGTAAGCCATTGCTTTATTAGTCTGCTAACAATCTATCACATTGCTGTTTCAGTGTGCTAACACGGGAACATAATTCTAATAGTCCAATTCGCTCTCGGACTAGTTAACATCCAGCATGGACACAGACTTATTCACTGCTCCTTACCTTTTATCCTGCGTCTGCAAATTTCCGAATCCTCAGTGGGATCGCGCCCTCATGGAATCATAATAGACATGTTCTGATTTTTCCATGCCACAGGAGAACCAGTGCACAGAACATATCTGGAAGCCCAATCACGTTGTCACTTCATCTCAACTTCTGCCCATATCAAACCCATGAAGAGTAAACAACCAGCAAACCCGGATCTGCATCCATATCTCATTCACTTAGGAGATCACCCTCAGTCAAGCCACCACATCCTCAATCGGTATGCATGACCCGCTGAAGGAGTGCGCTCCTCCCCAAGTCTGTTAAAGTCATCGGCTCTGGCAGCAGCTGTTTTCCATCAGAAATAAGCTAATTCTTATCATTTAGTCATGGGTCTAGGCCTTCTGTTGCATTGCTGTCTGTTCATCATAACGCATCTGCATCAATATCAAAAGCTAGTATTTCATGTCAACACTGCATTCGCTCTCATAGTAATGGCAGGCAATCACGCATTCATAGCATCATCACATGAGGGTAACTCGGTCAAGGTTCACTCGCATGTCATTCACCGTGTCGCATGCCTGAGTGTTTCACATTGGATAATTAAGATCATTATTCAGGCATGTCATCCTGTGTAGTGCTTATTGTACAGGGTCCCATCACTCCCTTCAGTAAGATATCCATGTTTTGTTGGTTGCCTTCACTCTAAATCATGTAGTGGGTGCTTTCCAATACAATTTATCATCCCTACTCACTAGGAAAGACAGAGCTCATGATGTGGGCACTCTGAGGAAGCATGGCATTACAGTTTAACATTATGGTTACTGTTGTAACCTCCGTTCCCTGATGGAGGGAATGAGACGTTGTATCAAATGTAGTGACACAATGGGTCTTTCTTGAGAGCCTCGCATACCTCTGTACTTGAGAAAAGGCCAATGAGAAATTGACAGACAGAATTTGCATGTCCTGCCCCTGGACAGCCAGGTATCAAGGGAAGCAGGTGTGTGTCTGTCAGTCAGGTTTTTATACTGAGGAGCCGAGAATAAGGTACGGCCAATCACAGTGGTAGGTCTAAGGTCATGGCAAAGGGGACACACCGTCTCGTTCCCTCCATCAGGGAACGGAGGTTATAACAGTAACCATGAAGTCCCCTTTCTGTCACTCACTTGAAATTGTGTCGAATGTAGTGACACAAGGGGTCCTATTTCAAAGTGTCATGCACTAGACCGTATTAAGTGAACTGCTGAAACAGGTGCAAGCAGGCTGCAGCGTGCTAGAAACAACTGTATCGGCCATACGTAATCCTCCCCAACGTCCCAGAAAAAGGTGTCATATACAGACCTTAGGTTCCCAGCACCCCTAAGGGGGGAACAGGCGCTACATGACCATCATGGGAGCAAGCCAGCCAGCCGCGGTCTTTTCTCTCTCTATGTATCTCGCATAGAGCGTAAAGTGTCCTCTTAACACTATGAAATGTGTTGTGGAAGGTGATCTTTCCCGATACTATTCTTTGAGGGGGGAAAAGACCCTGCAGAAACCACATCCTGCCCAGACTAGGTGGAGGTTATATAGGCTCGGACCTGACAAAACACGGGACGAGATGGACTGAATCCTGAGATTGTAGAATCACGCAAAGGTGTTGGGTGTTTCCCAGCCTGCTGCTCTGCAGATGTCTGCTAGGGAGGTGCCGTTGGCAAGTGCCCACGAGGATGCCACACTTCTCGTCAAGTGTGCTCGAACCCGGTAGGCTAGAGAGATGGCGTCAATGAGCCAGTGAGCTATCCTCTGTTTGGAGACGGAGTTCCCTTTCTAACATCTGCCAAAGCAGACAAAGAGCAGCTCAGAAAATCTAAAGCTCTGTGTGTGGTCCAGATAGATACACAAAGCACGTACCAGACAAAGCAACAAAAAGGCTGTGTCTGACTCCTCCTGGGGCAGCGCTTGCAGGTTCATGACCTGATCCCTGAAGGGGGTCATAGGAAACTTGGGCACGTAGCCTGGTTGCGGTCTTAGGATGACGTGAGTATCTGCCGGACTGAACTCCAGGCATGTGTCACTGACAGAGGACGTTTGCAGGTCCCCAACCCTCTTGATGGAAGCGAGCGCTTTCAGGAGTGCCGTCTTCAAGGAGAGGGCCTTGAGCTCAACTGAGTCAAGTAGCTCGAAGGGGGGTCTCTGAAGGCCCGAGAGTACCACTGACAGATCCTAGGAGGGGAACAGGCTTGGCCGGGAAGAGTTCAGCCTCTAGGCGCCTCTAAGGAACCTGATTTTCAAGTCTTGCTTTACCAGGAACTTGCTGTCCACAGCATCATGGTGGGCCGAGATAGCAGCTAAGTACACCTTCAAGGTGGAGGGGGACAGCCTTCCCTCCAACCCCTCTTGCAGGAATGAAAGCACTGACCAAACTGCACATCTCTGCGGGTCCTCAGACCCTCATGAACACCAATTTGTGAACAAGAGCCACTTTAGGGCATAAAGCTGCCTGGTAGAGGGAGCTCTGGCTTGGTTGATCGTGTCTATGACTGCAGGTGGTAGGTCATTCAGATCCGTCTAGGGGCCAGACGTGGAGGTTCCTGAGGTCTGGGTGTGGATGCCAGAGGGTTCCCCGTCCCTGAGAAAGAAGGTCCTTCCTCAGGGAAATTTGCCAGGGAGGTGCTGTCGCGAGCTGTGTGATATCCGAGAACCATGTCCGAGTGGGCCAGTAAGGAGCCATTAAGGTGATTTGTTCCTTGTCCTGCCTGACCTTGCACAGCACTAGTGCAAGAACTCTCACTGGAGAAATGCATTCTTACGCAGCCCCCGGAGCCAGCTGTGCGCCAACGCGTCTGTCCCGAGAGGGGCCAGTGGGAATTGTCTTGGGAGGGATCTACCTATGCCATGCCGAACCGGTCCCAAATCAGCTGGACTACCTGGGGGTGGAGCCTCCACTCTCCACCTGGCGAAACCTGTCGCGATAACCCGTCCGCTGTCATGTTGAGGTTGCCGGAGATATGAGTGGCGTGCAGCGACCTGAATAACACGTCGCAAGGCAAATGTGCGTATGGGGTGCTGAGAAAAGACTCAAAGCACTTACCTTGCTCCGCGTACCCAGCAGTGGGCGGGTTAGAGACTGAGGAGGAGGTCCTGTGAAGAAGTGGTCTTCCGTCTCAGGGGTGCTTAGGAGTCTTCCGGGTCCTAGAGGAAGTCCTGGAGAGGCGCTCAATGCTGGGGCTGAGAGAAGGGGCCAGGTTGAGGCAGAGCTGCCTGTTGCTTAGATGCAGGTGGGCTGTGCTGGGAAAAGTCATCGACGGTGTCGCCGAAGAGGCCAAGCTGGGAGATGGGGGCATTGAGAAAGCGTGCCTTGTCAATGTCATGCATCTTGACCATATTCAGTCATAGGTGAAGTTCCTTGACCACAAGGGTGGCCATTGCCTGCCCGAGTGCCCGCATTTTGAACTTCGAGGCCCTGAGTGCGAGGTCGGTGGCAGAGTGCAGTTCCTGCAGTACGTCGGGGTCAGAACTACCCAAGTGCAGATCCTTAAGTTCCTTGGCTTGGTGGACTTTTCCCTTATGCCTAGGAGAGCCATGGCATGTAGGGCGGAGGCGGCCTGTCCAGTGGCACTGTAGGATTTCGAAGTCTGTGACAACGTCATCCTACAGGTTGTGGCGTTCTCGGGGCACAGGTGGAACACAACCACCCTATCCACCTGGGGGACCTCCATGTACACGTGGGCTGCCCCACCGTCAAGGGTAGTGTGAGCGGATGAGCGAGGAGGTTGAATCTGGTCGAAACCTCGTCAGCTCGTCAAGCACTTCTCGGAAGAAAGGGACCATGGCTATGAAGGTGTGTGGCTATGAGGGAACCAATCTACTAGCCATGAGGGGTGAGGGGCGAAAGTTTTCAGTCCAGCCTCACGCTCATGGCAGCACAGGAAAGCATAGCAGACATCCGTGCGTCAGCAACAGACTGGGCGAGCAGACCCGAAGGTGGCAGACCAGATGAGTCATTAGCACCAGACACTGCTGTGATCCTCTCCGATGCAGCGGTGCAATCATTATCCAGCTCACAGGGTCTGAATGAGACAACTGACTGGCTGTGAGGTCTTGCATCGGATCAGGACGGAAGCAAACGAGCGTGCTGGGGGGCGGGTGGTTCGTGGTGATTTACCCCGTGAAACCAAGCCTGTTGCTCTCCCCAAATCGCCTTAATCGACGCCCGCGCCGGCCTTAATCCCGTATGAGGAAGGTGCGGCGTGTGTTGCGGCTGAAGTGGCTTTCCCTCAGTAGGGAGAAAGCCGTGATCGCAAAGTTGCCATGGCTATTTTCTGCCTATTTTTCTTGCCGCATCCAGGAACTACACAGAGGCGGAAAGACATCTTAAAAAAGACATGTCCTGTAATTGCACTTTTGTGTAAACTCTTTTAAAGAAAACAAACTCTTTAGATAGGAAAACACATTTTTAGAGCAAATGCTGTCGAAGCACCCAGGGGCGTGGACTGCACAGCGTGCAGAAAAGGAGAAAGCCGCTGGTGATGTGCCGTAGATCCAACAGCAGTGCTTCGCCAACAGAGGTGAGTGGAGCAGTAGTGAGACTCAGCTTGCTGCTGCACAACCGCTCAGCTCTGAAGAAAAAATCTTCATAAATCATTCACTCATCTTTGTTCAGACTACGTTTCAATCTATGGGGATCTTCAAGCATTGGGGCTTTATCAATTTTATTAATATTTATTACAAAAAAATTGCATTTAGGGGAGCGCTCGTCAGCAGCAGGCAGTAGGATTCATTCCTCTTGACATCACAGTGCTGTGTCCAGTCCTCTATTAAGCTACCTGCTATAGCTCAATAAATTCAGGACAAGTATGGTGGATACAACTCGTGTCACTTTATGAGCTTTTATTGCGCACATACACAACATTCATCCACAAACCATGTAGCTTGAATGCTATCTCTACGCCAGCCTGTCAGGCGGATATTAGTGACGTTAACTATGTTAGTTAGGTTAGGTTGTAAACCTGCAATGAAACACAAACATCAGAATTAACTAATAAAATTACACAAAATGTGATATTAATTATTAACCTGAATTACTAGCAATGCTCTTTTATAGTCACTCACCGGCAAGGCATACCAGTCCTGAACATCAACTAAATGAAATGAACATAAAGGCGACGCCTGCGCACTGTAACTAATTAAGCATATTCAGGTACATAGTCTGGAGACCAGGAACAATAATAAACAAACCTTTAACCTGGTAAGAATATAACATATAACATGAAATATAACATAAATATGCCTTCATTTGGAATAAGTCGGTAAATGCACACACTTATTTTCTCAAATACCCCAGAACATGATAATAACATCCATCTCTCGTAATATATATCTATATATATATATACATACATAAACACTAGTTATACCTGCTGGAAAGTTCTACACCTCCCACTTGGCCTACTAATTCTAGAATCCAAGTAGGCCACCACAACCAAACAGTTAAACTTCTAGCTATTACGTTCTCCCCATGACCATGCAACTAACATTGCATACTTGGATATGACCGTATTATGTCACAACATGAATCTATCTCTTCAAGTTAGTTTTAATGTCCGTAAATAACACACATTGTCCTTGATGACATTACAACCTCCTTTACCGAAACACACCACCAGCCTTCGGGAGGATGGTAGTGGGGAGAGTCTTGATCCTTCACCGAAACACACCATGGTGGGGATGCTTTACCAACCGAAACACACTATAGTGGGGATCCTTTACCAACCGAAACACACTATAGTGGGGATCCTTTACCAACCGAAATACACTATAGTGGGGATCCTTTACTGCTCCTCCACTGGAAGCAGAACCACCAACCTCCTAACGTCCCTATGGAGGATGGTGGAGGGATAGCTCTCCATGCCTTGGTTTTTCTTGAAGTGTCTCTTGAAGTGTCCACCGAAAACTGGACAGCTTTGACATGTTCTCACCCTCACATCTCGTACTACACCCTTTACATCAGGACACACCTCCATGACTCGACCCAGCCTGAACTGGCCCCTCAGCGCATTCTGGTCAGCTAACCACACCAGGTCCCCCACTGCAACATTTCTAGCAGGCGCGTGCCACTTCTGACGGATGTAGAGCCCCGGACCAGCCAACTGGCTCCACCGCTTCCAGAACTTGTCAACCTCAATCTGGATTGCTCTCAGGCGCACAACGGGGTAAGTTGGATACTTAAACCCTCGGGAGTCACCACTGGGTCCTGTGCGACCAAGCAGAAGAGAGTTGGGAGTGATGACTTCTACGGTCTCATCTTGTACCTGGGCTCTGGCACCGATTGGTCTCTCATTTGACAGGTTAGCAGCAAGGTACAGGAGGGTCTGGAACTCCAGTGCTGTCAGGTTACCTTCTTTGCCAACACTGCTTAACGCTCTCTTGAGTACACGGACAGCTGCCTCAGCCACCCCATTTCGGTGGGGAGAGTCCGCCGGGTGAAACACCCACATCCAGTCAGTTCCTACGGCTGCCGCCTTCTTCTGGACCTGATCCTTGTCGATGCAACTTAGGAACTCATAAAGCTCCTGTAATACTGGTCTGGCACCCACAAAGTTTGTCCCTTGATCCGACCAGAGCTTTCTTGGGTGACCCCTGAGAGCTGTGAAGTGCTGGTATGCTTTCAGGAATCCTTCCGTCGACAGATCTTCCGCAATGTCAGCATGTACCGCTCTCAAAGCCATACAGCTGAACACTACACCCCAGATTTTCATTTTTGTTCTTCGTCTTATAGTATTTTTAACAACATATGGTCCGAAAAGGTCCAATGTCGTAAACTCGAAAGGTTGGTTCAGTTCGTTCGAGGGGAAGCTCACTCATCACCTGTTTGCACATTCTTGCTTTGGTCTTTCAACAATGCATACAGGAGTCAATGACACTTCTGGCAATCCTTGGTCCCAGCACCACCCATGCTTTAGACCTCACACGGAGGAGTGTGCCAGCAACACCTTCATGGTTAACCTTATGGGCCTCTCGTGTGAGAAGGGTGCTAATCCATGCATTGTAGGGGATCAGAGGCACGCCAGTATCTCCATGGGTAATGGTCTGGACTCTACCATGGCATTTTAGGAGCCCTGAAGCCTCATACCTGCTGACAACGAGTCTGTCTAGTGTCGTCACAGGAAACGTAACACTCTTCTGGGCGGCTAGGCACAGGTCTTGGAATGCAGCTTTGCGTTCCTTTACTGTCAATACTGCCTCCCACTTTGCTGGTATAGAGGCCCTGCCTACGCGGGCCAACCACTTCTTCACAGCTCTGCGGACATAACCAACTACTCCACAAAGCTTAGCTAGAGAACTGCACCTTGTTGGTTCCACTTGGTCTATGAGCATAGCTCCCCACAGTGTCTCCGTTTCTTTGGTCTCAGCTAAAGTCAATTCCAACCCATTTTCTGAGGACGCTGAAACCCCGCTAACTCTATCTGTGGCTTTTGGATCTTCACCACCAGGACTGTCAGGGTTCAACTGCTTCTTGGCTTGAGCTCTGGTGAGTACTGCCGAAAAGGCCTTTCTCTGGAGTTTACTCACCACCTCCCTAGCATCAGCTGCCACATCTGAAGCGGACTTCATGGGCCAATCCTCGACTGGACTAGACAGGAACTTAGGACCTTCCTGCCACACAGAGTTCTCACCTAGCAATTCAGGAGAGCACCCTCTCGTGACTAGATCAGCGATGTTGACCTCGCCTGGTATCCACCACCAGTCAGTTACGGGTCCAGCCTTCTGAATCTCTCTGACTCGGTTCGCAAAGAATGTCTGGAATCCATAGCTCTCTCTCTGGATGGCCCCCAGCACTGTCTGACTGTCAATGAAGTGGTACCACTTCTCCACGTCTAACCGTCCATGCTTCAATACGTATCCCTTTAGACATGTGGCAAAGACAGCCCCGCATACCTCAGCCTTGACTGCGTCACCTTTTTGGTTGAGGGGGGTTAACTTGGCCTTTGACTCTACCAGCCAGGTGACCACACCATTTGACGTCTCCCATCGCAAGTACAGTACAGAGCCATAAGACTCGCAGCTCCCGTCAGAAAACGTGATTCCCCAGGGTTTACCGCACCAGTCAGAGGGTGTGAGGCTTCTGTGGAACTTAATGCTACTCAAACGAGCGTATTCCTTTAACAATTCAATTGCCTTTCCCCTGAGCTCGTCAGATAGAGGTTCATCCCAGGTGTCTTTAGTAAGCTTGCCAGCTTCCTGGAAGGCTATTCTCACAAGGATCACTCCTTTCTGTTTCACAGGTGTTACTAGACCGATCGGGTCATACACCCCGGCGATCTGGCTCAGTAAAACACGACGAGTCAGTGGGTACGGTGTCTTTACTTCCACTTCTTCTTCAGTGAGGTCAATCTCAGTTCTCATCTTCTTCTTTCTTCTGGAGAAGTTGACGGAGACCATCACAAAGAGTTTGTCCTCTTGCACAAGGTAACCTGCCCCTAGGGCTTTGTTATCTTCCTCCCTTAGCTGGTTGGGCAACGTCAGAGTCACTGGCTTGGACTCTGTCCCGTCCCACCTTCCACTTTGACCAGACCGGACCCAAGGCTTGAGGTAGAAGCCTCCTGCTTTCAGTATTTTCTCTACTCCCTCTTGGATCTTGTCTAGACAGTGTGGGTCATTGTGGGACGTGAGGAGGTCATCGACGTAAGAGTCTTCCTCGATGACTCTTCTTTCCTCCCTCATATCCAAGAACTGGGGCAACTTCGCGGTCTCTCGCATGGCAACCTGTGCAATGCACCCCGCTGGTTTGTCCCCCATGTTCACCCTCACTACAGCATAATCCTCAATCTCATCCTCTGGTGAGTCTCTCCATAGGAACCGATGCACATGGACCTCTTGTTCCTCCAGCCAAACCGAATTGTACATCTTGGTGATGTCTCCGATGGCTGCATGTTTTCCTTCCCAGAATCTGAGGAGCACCGCTCTGATGGGATTTAGGACGTCTGGGCCTTTGAGCAAAATGCTATTCATGCTCACCCCTCTGAACTCCTGGCTGCTATTCCAGACGAGGCGCACCGGCGTAGTCACTGAGTGGGGATTTGGAGCGGTTAAGTGGCTCACCCACCACACAGCACCTTTCCAGCTGTCCATCATGTCCTTAGTGAGCTTAATGGCAGCTCCTCTCCCCACCATCTCGTGGACTTGCCTCATGTAAGCCTCTTTCCACAGGGGGTCTTTCACAAGCCGCTTCTCAGCCCTCAGGAACGTTGCTTCCACAGCTTTTCGGTTGTTGGGAAGAGAGGCTGGGTTTTCCTTCCAGGGGTACTTCGCATCCCAGTGTGGCTGGTCGCTGTGGGCGTCTCTCTCCCTGAAGGTTAGACCTGCCTTTATTATCTCCAGCTCTTTCTCATCAACCAGGGACATCTCCTTTCCTCCCGGTGGGCACTTTCCACAGCGACACCCTCCACAGATAGGGTCACAGGCAGTACCGATGCTATCCCACTTTAGCCACTCAAGGATCTCTTTATTGCACACTGCTGTTGTTCGAGCTTCTACACTGCTTTCTTGCTCCAAATGGTTTCCTGGCCTTCCCACGAAGTGCTCTTCAACTTTGAAGGCTACCGTCCTCATTGAGTGAGCGAAGTGTGTCTTCGACTGCCATGTGGTCACCTCCACTTCTTCGAAGAGGTCTGGATGCACACCACTCACGATCTTGCCCAGAGGACCATCCCACAACACCAGGTCTCCAACCCTTTGCAGCCTTTGTGGAGCTAATCGGCTTAGTTTCAGGGAAGAACTGCTCTAGTCGCTCTGATTTCACCACTCGATCCACTTTGGCGATGTCTTCCATCCCGTAGCAGATCATCTCATGAAACTTCAAGGTTCCTCGTGAGGTCCACACTTTTATCGTCACAAGATACCTTTTTGTATCAACTTTCACTTTCATCGTGCCGACACCATACACGACAAGGGAGATTGGTTCACCCGACAGCCCGAGTCTTTCCGCAGCTTGGTGTGTGGTGTAATTCGTGTCGGAAGCAAGATCGACCAAGGCTCCGAGACTGTCTCCTCTCTTTGTCGTGACAGGTGCGAGCATCATGAGGACTGGATGTTCTTTCAAGCCACTCTGTTCTATCACACCCTTGCCAGAACACACTGTCGACGTGGCCTTGTTAGTACAAGCTCTGCGGACAGCATCCAACTGGTTAGGAGTCAGTCCCAACTCGGCGAACACAGCCTCTTGCTCTTCTGTCGGCCCACGAGGTCCCCTCTTTTCCTCTGTTTTGTCTCCTCTCTTAGTAGCATCCTTCTCTTTTGATGCCTTAGGGCAGAGGAAATAGTGGTGGTCCACTGGAGTGTCACCTTTTTGTCACCTCCTTACGACAAAGGAACTTCGGAGTGCAGTCACTCCCGACCCCGTGAACATCCAGGCATTTTGAACATGCTTTTGCCTTTTTAACCTGAGCTCTCTTCTCCGACAGACCGGCCTTCCTGAAAGTTTTACAGCGAAACAGTTTACCTCCATGTTCTTCATTACCACACACAGCACATGGTAACTGCTTGGAGTCTCTTTTGACTTCACTTGCCGTAGTCTTAGTGAACGACTTCTTATCTCTCCATCTGTCACCTGGTTTCTCCCGGTAGCTTGGCCGCTCAGGAGCATTAGCAGGCCATGGCTTGCTGGGCAGCAACTGCTCCAACCTCACTAGCAACGACTTTTGGTCTTCTAGGAACAGCAAGAGCCTGTCAAAACGGTTTCCTGGGTGGACGTTGTTAACAGGGTTTCTTACACATGAGCCACTCTCTTTTCATGACATCAGGGAGTTTACTCTCCAAAGACCGAATCACTAGCTGATTCTGTACAGCGTCTGCGCACCCCAGGTCCAATGCTGCCCTCTCCACCGCTAGGATCAACTCTAATGTCTCTCGTGGCTGGTGGTTCTTTACAGCAGGTCGTGATTGAAGCTCCAACACAATCTCTTCCGCTGTTTGTGCTTTGTCACCATAACGGTTCTCTAATTCCCTGAAGATATCGTCTGCATCTCTGCAACGCAACAGTCTGAGTCCACTTTTCACAGACTCGTCTACACTGTCTAGCAAGTGAAGTTTCTTGCATTCCTTTGACCCCGTAGGTTCCGCCTGCACCTGGATACTCTCCCATTCAGCCTTCCAGCGCCAATAGTCCCTCCTGTCCCCAGAGAACTTAGGCAAACTTATGGGTGTGAGCCTTATTTTTGGCCGGGCCCATTGAGAGCTGTTATCCCCACCAGTGTACAAACCAGGGCCACTATATGGCATGCTACTACCTTGTCCCATGCTGAGATTGACGGGTGGAGCAGCACGAACACTCATCAATTGTGGCGTGCTGGCATAGATCGGTGGTTGGGCAAAACTGACACCAAGTCCACCATCAGACCGTCTTGACTGCAGGTTGGGCCGTAACGTCTCTTGGGGGGTACTCTGTGTGGTAGCTGCTATATATCTGCTCTGAGGTCGACTAGTGACAGTAGCACCTTGAGCAGCATAGGTAGAGATGCTTGTTCTCTCAGATAACATGAATGAAGGAGAGCTCGTAAGATATACAGATCCCTGCCCATCAGTGGGCAGATTGATGACAGCATGCCGGGTGTTAACAGGTGGAGTAGCAATAGCAAGGCTTACTGGCTGGGTAAAGGTGATGTTGTCTGCAGCCGCGAGGCTGTCGATATTTGTTGTGACAGGCCCACCAACTGCATCATCGTCTCCCACATCTTCATCCTCTTCCTCCTCACCCCTGTCTACATCATCTTTTAGTTCTGTACTGTTCCTCTTCATGACCTCATTATCACGTCGGCATGTCCACTCATCCATCAGTTGCTCCTTGTCCTCTCTCAATGATCCAAGGAGCATCCATTTATCCTTTTCATGTGGCCGATAGTCTCTCCAAGTGTACACAGCCTCCCTGAGATCATGGAGTTTCCTATCCAGCTTACCACTTTTGGCCCCTTGCTGTGTCCATGGCACTACCTTACCTTTCCCGAGCGCCTCAGCCCGATCAAGAGCAGACTTGAATTGTGTTACAAGAGCGTCTATGTCCGGCGCTGCATACTTGAACCACAGAATTTCCATGATCTTGCTCTCAATTTCAAGGAACCTTTGCTCACTGGCATCTCTCTTCGCCAGGGCATCCTGCGACTCACTGTCGTCACCCATAGGGTCTATCTGGCTCTGTGCGTCAACATGTTCATTACTGGCATCGAGGAGTTTGTCATAATCATTCTTCAATCTCGCTAACTCTTCTGACAGCTCAACTTCACGTAAACGGCCAGCACTAACATTAAGGCGGTTTATCCGTGTTGTAAAGTTTCGTTGCGCATTTGAGCGTTTCCGCTTTAAGCTCTCTAGATCTGGCTTGTCATCTGCCATCTTGTCTTTTTTATTTTTCTTCTTTTCTTCTTCTTTTTCTCTTTATCTAGTGAACAGAATCTCTAAAACTCCTTTTAGCAAAATGACTCATTCAAAAGAATCGTTCAAAAGAATCGTTCAAAAGAATCGTTCGTCCGCGAACAACACAGAGGTATTTGCCAGCTGTTATGGCTTGTAGCGGCGTTGTTTACAAAGTCACGTGGCTGTCATCATTATCCACACAGTCTTACTCACGGTTGTGGAAGTTATTCAGCCCTTTAACGGTCCCATTAGCCCTTGACTTCGGCTCCTCCGTTGTCGTGGTGTTGTTGACGGCCGCTCCAGAATCTGAGTCTCCGATCCCGGCGCCGGTTATAAACAATGGCTCTCCTCCGCTCGGGGTTCGTGGACTCTCCAGCACGGCTCCGATGACGATTTACAACTGTCCAGTCCTCTATTAAGCTACCTGCTATAGCTCAATAAATTCCCCACTGGAAGGGTTTCAGGACAAGTACGGTGGATACAACTCGTATCACTTTATGAGCTTTTATTGCGCACATACACAACATTCATCCACAAACCATGTAGCTTGAATGCTATCTCTACGCCAGCCTGTCAGGCGGGATATTAGTGACGTTAACTATGTTAGTTAGGTTAGGTTGTAAACCTGCAATGAAACACAAACATCAGAATTAACTAATAAAATTACACAAAATGTGATATTAATTATTAACCTGAATTACTAGCAATGCTCTTTTATAGTCACTCACCGGCAAGGCATACCAGTCCTGAACATCAACTAAATGAAATGAACATAAAGGCGACGCCTGCTAGTAACTAATTAAGCATATTCAGATACATAGTCTGGAGACCAGGAACAATAATAATCAAACCTTTAACCTGGTAAGAATATAACATATAACATGAAATATAACATAAATATGCCTTCATTTGGAATAAGTCGGTAAATGCACACACTTATTTTCTCAAATACCCCAGAACATGATAATAACATCCATCTCTCGTAATATATATCTATATATATATATACATACATAAACACTAGTTATACCTGCTGGAAAGTTCTACAGCTGGATTGTTGATCTTGCAGCAGATACCGAAATACAGCTCACTGGAGTTGCATGTCATGGATCATGCATGGTCTGCTGGTTTTACGGGCTAATAAAAAAAAAAACATGGGCCACGTCTCTTGAATTTCTAGGCATCACACTCTATTCTCTAAACACTCAAGCTTCCCTGCCTAAAGAAACACAACAGGGTCAGGTCTATTTGCACATCGTGCTCTGGTCAGTTTGGGTCTCAACGTGATCTCCTGTCCCTATTAGGCCACCTCAATTTTGCCATGCGCATCATTCCTCAAGGCCGCGCCTTCGTTTCCTGACTCCTCACACTAGCTCATTCCGTAGACAACCTCTCCTACATATCAATTGTTGATTGCTGCCACGAATCTATGGATGACATGTCCCTTTTCATGGACGTTGTTCCCTCCATAGGATTCTGTGGTTACTTTCTAGGATCACGGTTCACAGGGAAATGGCCAGAAAAATGTTTCAATATAGCTTCCTACACTCCATCCACTCTCTTTGAAATGTATCCCATAATCATGGCCAGCGTTTATATGGGGTTCCCTTTGGCCACGCAAACTCGTCATAGTTTTGCGACAATTCCGCAGTCGTCACTATAATCAATGTAGGCCCACTTACCAGCCTTTTTGCTTGTTAAATACAAACCGTGATAAGATATTAATGATGATTAGAATGGGAGATGGGGTGTGTTAGAAAACACTTGGAAGTTTGCTGCACACATGCCAGAATCACAACTTGGTAACAGTTGGTAGGGAGAAGCATCTTTCATTATTTATGTCATGTCAGTTGTTTTGCTGTGTAAGATCGAGGAATTTTAAATTCAGATTTTTAAATGATTAGATTTGGAATCAACTTCCATTAAATCTTAACTTAATATTTGAAATGATTTCTTAATTGTCATTCAGTCTTCATTTCAAATGCACTTTTTTTCAGTTTTTTTAGGCAGAACATTATTTGTGCATTTCAATTAGCATTTATCTTGTCATTGTCTTCATGAAGTATTTGTGATTTATCATGGATGGCTACATTTACTTTGTGCTAATAATTGGATGCTATTGAAAGGATGAGTTTAATTGATTTTTTCGATGACTGCGGACATTACTGGCGCAAACCCTAGATTGTCAGCAGGGTCTGTGTTGAGCTGCGATCAATGCCGGTGAATCTTCCCCCCTGCTTTATTTACTCAAGCCGGCATTGATTGAAACAAGCAATAGTTCAGGGTGAATATTGTCATGCCATTGCAAAGTTTTACCTTCTTAGCCTCTAAAAGATTTTTAAAGATGCCTGCCATTTGATCCTGACCATGTAAAACACAGACAAATACTTAAATTGGAGTTTTAACACCTAATAAGATCCATCAAGAATATAATTTCTTCCTTTATACTATTCATAACAGATTTTAGTGGATTAATTGTTGATGTACACTCACTGAGCACTTTATTAGTAACACATGTACACCTACTTAATCATGCTATTATCTAATGAGCCTGTAGCAGCCAATAATATAATAACTACCATTAATGTAATAACTGCCAATAACAAAATACATTTTTCATTCTTAATGTAATAAAAGTCAATAATGTAATAACTTACCAATAATGTAATACAATTTCTGAATCAATAACATACTAACGTTTTGCCAATAATGTAATAAGTGCTTACATTATTGGCTGACTATTGCATTATTGGCTGAGTTAATAAAAAATAATACAATATGTATTACATTATAGGCAGTTATTACATTAACGGTAGTTATTACATCATGTGGCAGCAGTGCAATTCATAAAATCATGCGGATACGGGTCAGGAGCTTCAGTTAATGTTCACATCAACCATCAGAATGGGGAAATGTGATCTCAATGATTTCTACAATGGCATGATTGTTGGTTACAGGTGGCTGGTTTGAGTATTTCTGGAACTGCAGATCTCCTGGGATGTTCACCCACAACAAAAAACATCAAGTGAGCGGCAGTTCTGTGGACAGAAACGCCTATTTGATGAGAGAGGACAACAGAGAATGGCCAGACTGGTTCGAGCTGACATAATCACTGATAACTATTATACTCTGTACAATTGCAGTGAGCAGAATAGCATCTTAGAATCCACAACATGTCGAACCTTGAGGTGGATGGGCTACAACAGCAGAAGATCATGTCGGGGACTTAATTTGTACCAATCTGTAATAGGTTTACATACGTTTTAAGGAGATATCTTACACCACCAGTTTCAAACAAGAGCTTGTTAAATTGGAAGCACTGTTATCTAATGAATGATTCTCTAGACGAATCTCTCAAAGAAAGTAAGAAAACAGTGTCATATTTCAAAATCTTCCATTTTGCATAGTTTTGGTCCAATGGATTAATCTCAGTCTAAACATCAACAAACTGAACATAACAAAACAGCACAGCAAACTTATTGTGCATTCACCGGAGTCATGCAATCCATTTGGGTGTTTTCTGTGGAAAAACAAAATCTTATATCTTCTTCTCTAAAGAATGGTCAAATTACTGACAAATGGATAATCCCTTAAATCTACCTTGTGCTTCTTGCCTTTCCCTATTACTTCACCCATAAACACCGGCTCATCGTGCACTGAGCTGCGAGTTGACGTTTGCATATCCCATTTTGTGGGGAGCTTAGAGAAAGGTCACTTGTTGTAACCCATCTGGGACTCACAGTGTTGAATGTAATCAGTATGCGCTTGTTATTCCGGGTGCCTGTGCTTTCTCTTTTATCTGCTTGTTGGAGAGAAGTTAATTTCCCTTGTGACCTTTGTGTAATAAAACAGTATTATCTGTTGCACTTGGGAAGAAGCAAATTAGCTTTTTCTGTAGTGTTTTGTCACTAAGGTGATCACTTATAAAGTTATTTACTTAATTAGATTAAGAGCGCTGTAAAGGCCCCATCCAGAGTGAGGAGGCGTATCATGTCTGTCTGTTTTATCTCACAGCCTCTCCAGCCGGAGAACACAATGTCTGAGCATCTCAGATGAGATTCCGTGTGTAAAACCCCAGTGACAACAGCCCTCACTCCACAACGTTCCTCATGTGCTTGAAGAGGATTATGACAATACCAGCATGAAGGCCAGCACAGAGATGGGGCAAAGTACTTTTCTTCGACCATGTCTAATTTTGATAGGTTGCACTTAATGTGAATCGGTTATCTGATGCAGGCAGACGAAGGAAGTTGGATGACAACCATTTTAACATGTGGCTCCAATGCGGTCGCTGAATGCTTGTTTGGAATCACCTGAACTGAACAGAATGACAAAAGCTCCATGCTAAAAGCATTATGAACAGCAATTCTCCTGTCTAAAGTCCTTAATATGGCTATTTTGCACAGCACTGCACGAACATGTGCTATTTGATAGCCTTGAGTTTCTTTCAGCCATTCAGTTTGGCTAATCCTTCCCCTTATGCCTAGACTGCGGCCTGATTTGTCGGTTAAATTAAATCTGCCACACTTTGTCCTAAACAGCATGATGGCAATCTGTCAGTACTGAACAGAAGTCCAGAATTTTGTTTTTCCTTTTGTAAATTGCAGGTATATGTCACCTCTGCTTGTCCTGCATGCCACAGTTTGTTTTAAATGTATTTGGTTACAGTGCAGCGAGTTCATTAAAATAAATGTGCATCTTCACGACTGAAACATAAGCCAAGGAAATGCTTTGATTCTGTACGCTGCCTTGCAAAATAAGCATAGACTTGCTCATATAGTGTATGCGAAATACGCAAACGTTAACCCTAGAATTTACGTATATACAACTTTACAGCAATGAAATGTATTTCTGGGTCACAATAGACCCAGGTGATATATAGATGCTTATTTTTTTTTAAACTAGTTTTTTTTTCCCAAGGAAAATTAACTGTGATGATACTTTTATAAATAATGTAAATGTTAAAATGGTTGATATCGCTTTTATTAAATTCAGAGTTTCACACACATTGAAAATTGAGTAAACATTTTGGGTGGCATTATAAAAAAGGCTGTATAACATTAATACGGGCAATTTCCATGTTTCAAAAAACTAAAAGTTACCGGTTCAAACACATTACCAGGAGCTATTACCATTGTGGTCTTGTCGTGAACATGGCATCTAATCTTAAATTGCTCTATAGGAACTGTCCCTGTAATAGGTGTAAAGTCATGCAGTTTGGACAAAAGAATCGGCTGAATAGTTTCTTGCTATACTTGCATACTACACATAAATATGAACATAAACTTGGTATTCAACATATTTTTAATTACATAACTGCTGAAAAATTACAACAATCAATGTATAACAAATGTGATACCATGCACTGAATATCATAGTAAACACATATTACTCATACTCGACCTACATATGCATTCTAGGGGTGGTGATGCACTTATATTAAATAAATTATTAAATGTTTGCTTAATCTTAAAATGGTCAGTTTACATGGTCAAAGACACCTAAACTGATGAATATCTGGAGTGTCAGATGACAAAAACACGTAATGTATTAAAATTAGACGGCTAGGTCATTTTGACCCACATTTGCATTGTAGGGTCAAAAGCATGTTTTTTGGGGCAAAACTTTCTCACACACCTTCAAAACCGTAGGAGATTTTGTGAATGGAGAACAGCTTATGTGAGAGTCCCACTGGTATGTTTGTGTGTGTGTGTGTGTGTGTGTGTGTGCGCGCGCGCACTCGTGTGTATTTGTGTGTGTGTGTGTGTGTGTGTGTGTGTGTGTGTGTGTGTGTGTGTGTGTGTGTGTGAACCTCTGAAGGCGAATGCAATGCTTTGCTGACCCGTGGAATCTACCTCATTATCTGGCCCATTGTGCTATTCTCCTTCCTTGGCCCCTTTCACACCCTGTCACCCAGCCACCTCCAATGCCACCGGCCTGGCCAGCTCATTCATGTTCCTTCAGTCCATTGTGAGGCCCCTGGAGCCCAGGGCCCTGTAGCGAGCAGGGGGAAAGGGCTGCCCCTGCTTTGTGTTTCCCTTGCCGCTCTTCACACGCACGGCGGGGAACTTCCTTTCTCATGTCACCAAAACCGGCATGGCCTAATCCGTCAGGCCACACCACCCGCCGAGCATGCTGGGAATGGGCATTTATAAAGCAGTCCCTAATGGTCTGTTAATAAATCGCTTCCATTTTACGCTCGACTCTTCACACCAGAGTAGAGGAGGAAAAATTCTGGGCCGGAGGATCCAGGGATCTGTCATGACACATGTTGATGAACAAGCTTTGATCTGGGAAGCAAGAGCTATAATTTAAGATTCTCTAAGAATTTCTGTCACATGCCAAAAAGAAGTAGATGAATCTATGACTTTTTTGACCTGAAATAGCTTGAAATCACTTGTATAAAACACTCAATGTATGGAGGTGTGAGTTTTGCTCGAGGGTTAATGGTTAGAGCACTGCCCTGCTGACCGTTTGCAGCCCCTCTTGGGTCTCTAGAGAATCTATTACCCATCATTCTCCCTCTTTTAAAGAGGTGACTTTGGTTAAAGCACTCTGGCTAAGAGGTTAGACAGGAACTCCATATTGACTTTGACGGTAACCAAGATGCGTACGCTCTATGATCTGAATGGCCCCCGTGTGAGGCGTAGACGGGGCTGGCTGTATGAATGGGACCATGGGTGATTGGCTCAGCGGGAGCGTTCAGGGGTGTTAGGGGTGTCAGGAGCCCAGCGGGCTAATCTTGTTAAGTGTGACACACAGCCAGGGGGAGTGGAGGGGTGGTCCCAGCAAGACAAACACTCACACTTGCATGCACACACACACACATACGCTAACAAGTACATTATGTGCACAAAAATAAATATGAGGGGAAAAGCGCATGTTTTTTGTTTGATGTTTGTTCTTTTAAGAATGTGTAACTATATAGTTAGTTTATTAAAGTGGATATTTATGATTGATTTTAATGTAATGCCAGTCAACAATATAGATTACATTGATTTGTAATCAAGCACAATAATATTTCAAAGTCATAAACGAGTTTGTTATTCTGAACTCTTAACTATATTTGTAAACTGTTGTTGCAAAAAGAATCTGGGCTACTTTTTTATTCCAATGAAATTAAAATCAAACTTCATGTGTGCATGGCATAAGTAGAATAATGTAGCAATTAGTTATATTTTTGCAGGTTTAATGGTCAAATTTGTCATTTCATAGTTTCAGAGGCCATGGTGTTATGTTGCTTGTCACAGGAAAAAGTGTGATTGGGCCAATTAAAGTGTAGGAGGGTGTGTTCAGTTCATCTGACAGCTGCATGTTGTATTAAAAAACCTACTGATCATATTCAAAACTTACAGATTACCGAATGTTTAGAAGAAAGAACTAAACAAAGCTGAAAACGTGGAAAGTGTGCTACAATCTGCCTACAACAGCACAGCGATTGCACGTACACACAGAGAGCCAAGACATAATGGAGCTTTTTCATATTGTATGAAGACAAATGCAATTATTACACCATTGCTTCCTCGTAGTATAGACAGAACACTTAAAGGGATGTTTCACCCCCAAACAATTTACCCTTAAAAACTTCTTCTTGCCCTACCTCATGTTGACTTAGTTACTATTCACTTTCATGCACCTTATTCCCATACAATGAAGATAAATGATGACTGAATCATTCTTCCTAACATCTCCTTTTGTGTTCTATGGAAGAAAGAAATTCATACGAGTTTGGAACAATGTGAGGGCGAGTAAATGATGACAGAATTTTCATTTTTGGATGGACTATCCCTCTAAAAATGTGCCATTTGAGATTCGCAGTGATTTGTTGCAGTTTTTAATGCATGGAAGAGCAGAACCATTACATGTGCACCTCACCTCAAGCAATCTGCGCTGAACCCTTTGTCAGTCAATCAATGCTCTCTGTTATCCAGAGAGGCATAAATTGGGTGGTTATGACAAACAAAAAGCTATCAGTGGCCATGAATAGAGAGCGACCACTGAGCAGGGTCAAGCGTCAAAAGCTCTGACTAACCGTGAGTGCGCTCTTGTCATCAATAATATGGAAAGAGAAAGAGAAACAACCAGGAGAGCGTGAACTTGACAGGAAATTCTGAGATAATGATTGGATCAGGTCTAAATCTATATGCTACCAAATGCTATCTACTTGAATTGCATTTTTCGCGATACTGTACATAATTACAAACACAAGAATAGCATCAAAGAGAGAGAGAGTGAGAGAGAGAGAGAACAATGTTCTGTCCTGTTGTGGTATCTCTGACAGGTTTGGTGCTATTGGACACATTATGGTGAATGTCTCAGCGGAGTGATGGGAGAGGGTTGAGGTCATACTGGTATACGTGGCTGATCCTGGTGGCAAACTTAATTGGCAGCATGTTTATTCAGGTATAAACACCACATCTTGACAGACTGCAGCATAGCATGTAATTACCGCTCTACCTCTTGCTAAGTGGGATCTGTATTCATGTTATGGGGATTTCCAGTGTCTTTTCATAACAACTCAAATCAGAAAAGAACGTTCAGGGGTAATTTAGTTATTCTCCAAATGTATTTTGAGAAATGCCTTGTCACTAAGTAACGGCAACATGGGCTTTCCTTTGGCATTTCAAGGCAAAAAAGGTGAGTTGTTTTGTTTTTCCTCTTTTTTTTTTCTATAAGCTCAGAAGCCATTTAAACATTATTGAAAATGCAAAATTTGTAGCAATGTCATAAAACTGTCCTAAAAAAAAACATTTATATTGGAAATATATTCATGTGCAAAATGCAAAACACAGTTGCTAAAAATAATTTGAGTTAGTTAAAGAGCATAAGTTCAGTTTTACCATGTAAACTACAAAAAAAAAAAAAAAGGATGGACGCAAATTCAGATGAATTGTATGTGTCTACATAAGGAAGAAATTGTTACCACTCTAACTAACTACAAATACTAGTTAGTTTTTTTTATTTGTCTATATATATATATATATAAAAAAAAATATTTCCAATCCAGTTAAGGAAATTATTGAATTCAGAAAATAAAACCCTCCAGAAGAAGCACTTCATTTAACACATGTACTCTGTCTCTCTCTTTTTCGTTTCAGTCATCTATGTGTCTGCGAGTTTAGGAGGCTTTCCCTCAGTCTCACTTGCTCTAAGCATTCCATCATATATAAAATAATTTAAGAAAGAGAGAGAAAGAAATATACAGGGCCATTGTCATTGTTTATCTGGCTGTCTTTTCATTCCTCGCCCTTGGTTTCCTCTTCAGAAATTGATGCTCCTTTAAAAAGAAGCAGAGGAACTGACAGGTAATGCTTACTGTGATAAATACTTACTGATTTCATCAGTCAGAGTTTTCCCCTGCCTTTTTTGCACTCTACAAGTGCAATTGTTGGAAGTTGGATGGAGATTAGCTGTCAGATGCAGCAGATAAACAAGGAGAGGTGGGGCGAGACCTCAAGGGGGTTCTGATCTGGCAGTCGAGGGGTGGCAGCATGTGTACGGTGATCAAAGCGAGACACATTTATCCTATTGTATAGTGCTGTGTTACATGTCTGCCTGTAGAACTTAAGATTACCTTACATTTTGTTTTCCACATATATTTAATTTGTATTTGAGTGTTTGTTTTGAATTTTTTTTTCCCTAAATGTAGAGAAAAGTCTAGAAAGTCACTTTTGATTTCTCACACTAGGTCTAAGGTTTTCAACCAGGGGTCCATGAAAGCACTGTAGCGCAGTGGTTCTCAGCCCTTTTGTCTCCAAGGCCTCACAGTGTCCAAAACAATATGTGAAGACCACCCAGTAGAGGGACGAAAAATCAGTCCTCTGTGGTAAAGTGGGAAATAAATAAATACAAATTGAACGAGAGCTCTGGTGCATTTTGAGATAGTGTGTTGCATTGAAGTGACACATTTGTCTTGTTACATGCTTTAGGCCTAAATTTGGATTCTTTACAGTTTTTTTCAGCATTTTAATTGAGATTATTTTAATATCTTGTTTAAATTACTTTGAGGCCATAAGTTATCTTGTGGCCACCATGGAAGTTTGCTGAAGGCCCCTGGTTAAGAACCACAGCTGTAGGTGAATTTACAAAATAAAAAATAAATAAAAACAAAATTCATATAGAGCTTTTTTATTAATAAAAAGAAAAAAAACTTTTATAATTTCTTGTAATTTGGTTTATTTTATTGAGTGTGAAATCATAATTAAAACTATTGTTTTTCTGTGATAGCGGTTAATAAGAATAAAATTGTGTGAACAATCCAGGAAATGGCAAAGGATAAAAATAAGAAACATGGTCAAAACTAGTTCAGCATAATGTAATTAGGGATAAATAGTCTAAATAACTTTAAAATGTTTTGCCCAAAACTATCTTATTAAAACAGTAAAAAAATAAGAAAGGCTTCCATACAGAGCGGCACAAAATGTCTCGGTTACGTATGTACAATTGCTTTTTTAAAAGGATACTTTACACCTGCCGACGTGCTGAGGAGAATCAGGATGCTGAGGTCCGTTCACCAGCGAACCGGTGAGGTGGAGAGATGTAGAGGGCTTCGAGACAAGAGATGATCGCTGTCTTGAAGGAAGAAATTCCGAGGAAATGGTGTTTTTACAGAGGCCAGTTTTGCACCAAAACAGGCGGGGACACCTGTTATATTAAAATATTGGCGTTATTATAGAGAGGTTTCAAATAGGTAGTGTTTGAAGGCACTTCCCATATGCGTTACTATGCAATGTCAAGTGGACTGAGTCGTAAGGGAACCGCTTGAACTGAATGCAGTATGACACGCTTCGATGTAAACAGAGAGCTGAGCCAAAGCACCTCAAACACAAGAGCATTATCACAGTAGAGGATTTAACGTCTGAAAGTGTTTTTATTGAAATGTATTGTTAAAGGGATAGTTCACCCAAAAATGAAAATTCTCTCATAATTTACTCACCTTCATGCTATCCCAGATGTGTATGACTTTCTTTCTTCTGCAGAACACAGATTAAGATTTTAAGAAGAATATTTCAGCTATGTACGTAGCTCCATATAATGCAAGTGAATGGGAGCCAAAATGTTGATGCTCCAAAAAAATAAATAAAAAAAATGTAAAGGCAGCATAAAAGTAATAAGTAAGACTCCAGTGGTTAAATCCATACCTTTTGAAGTGATATGATAAGTGTGGGTGAGAAACAGATCAATACTTAAACCTATTTTTGCTTGAAATTCTTCTCCCTGCCCAGTAGAGGGCATATGAATGAAGAATGTGGATCACCACATATAAGAAGAATGTGAAAGAATGTGAAAGTGAAAATGAAAATGAAAATGGAGATTGACTGAGCAGGGAGGAAAATAATGATTTAACCACTGGAGTCATATGGATTACTTTTATGCTGACCTATGTGATTTTTGTAGCTTCAAATTTATGGCACCCATGTATTTACAGTTTATGGACCAAAAGAAATTCTTCTAAAAATCTTAATTTGTGGTCTGCTGAAGAAAGAAAGTCATACACATCCGGGATGGCATAAGGGTGAGTAAATTATGAGAGAATTTAAATTTTTGGGTGAACTATATCTTTAATGCAGCATTTTGATGGCTGTAAAAACAGCAGTGCATAAATGGACAAAACTTAAAGGGACATATTATGCCCCTTTTTACACAATCAGTCTCAGGTGTCCCCAGAATGTGTCTGTCAGGTTTCACCTCAAAATGCCTCACAGACCATTTATTCTACCATGCCTTTATACCCCTGTTGTGTAGCCCTGTTCCAAACGGGCTGTTTTAGTGTCTGTAGCTTCAAATGCAAAGGAGCTGCTGCTCCCCACATCTTTTTCTAGAAATGGGCTGTGCCTTTCCTGCTGGTGCCATGGATACCTGGCCACAACAAAATTATAAATAACACAGCGAACACATTGTCAATCATCTTACTGTATTGTGCATAACAAAGGTCGAGTTATGAAATATGAAATATGAAAAACAGCTATATATGTCGAAAATAGCATTATCATTTCATTATCATTTTTGAAATAATGACCGGTTTTATTACACAAAAATCTTCATTGCATGACCACTCAAGTGGGACTGTGGAGGACGCCAATCGGTTTATTTCATAACCAAACAGAGCTACAGTCATTGTTATGGAATAAGGTAGTTAGGGATAAATTGCTACATTGCACAACGCACAATGTTTTCACAACAAGCATTTTTCGTGCAACGTGCTAACAAGTAAATTCAGAAAGCCAAATGGCAAACATTAAAAAAGTATAAAGTGCGAAACCTACGACTTGCAAATCTGAAATTGGGTCACGGAGAGTTTGTATCGATCCATCCTTGATCCTTAGCTTTGAAGCAAATCCTTGTGTTAACCATCGTTGAAGAAGCAGTCAGAGCAGTCAGTAGACACAAGCGACTCTAGCGAGGAGATAAATATGGCGGAGAGGTTTTAATGAGGGAGGATTTAAGCTACTTGGATGGATCTCTTCACCAGCCGTGGGTGGTACCTTTCCCCTTTTGACATCATAAGGGGCATCATTCCTGAACGGCACATTTGGAGACACTGTTTTATTGATGGGGAAAGGAAAGAAACGAGGGTATGTCTTTTACCATATTTTGTGGTTGTCTACACACACTGGGGACAAATAATTATGTGGATTTATTTTGTGGATTTAAAAAGTGGATTTTGCATAATATGTCCCCTTTAAATCAGAAAAGAGATGAAAGTTCTTGCAGAGGGTTTTAATGTGCTGACTATTTTTCACTTTTATACACAGCAAGCTATCATCATGCAAGAAGTTGCATCTCTCAATTAATTTGAGAATTAGGTCTCCCATTAAAACCAACACCACTAAAATATTAATGTTAGAAGTCGACCCCACTAATTAACCAATCAGTTGTTGGAAGACTAGTAGTTTAGTTGACCACCGTGGCACATCCCTAGATGAAATAATATTTTCTAGTGTTATTAATGAATTAATTATACAGTTATTATACAGTGTTGTAAAGTGATTATATGCCAGTTACCATTAAAGTCAATCCTTTTTAATTGGAAGGTTACTAGGTTGGTTGACAGTTTAGGTAGGGGGTCCCTTGGTTGGAAAAGTTTGACATGCCCTGACAAAAAATAAAATAAAATATCACGAAAAACAGCTCTAATATCCTGTGTACAGTAAGAGTGAGCAGTGGAGCTGAAATCTTTGGCACCTGCAGTGCTGCTATAACCGCACTATAGCATTATTACATTATAAACACCCTGTTTGAATTAAATAAAGTACACTTTGCTTTTGACGACTTTCTCTCTTCATTTCTCTCTCTCTCTCTCTCTCTCTCTCTCTCTCTCTGTCTCTCTTAGCAAAACAGCTGTGCTGGCCTTAAAATGCATTAAGTCTCTTGTTCCTTTTAGATAGTTAAATTGTGCATGAAATGTAGCTGGCACGGGGAGCTCCAAAGCTGGACTGATTAGGCAACATCTGTTACATTGGGGAGAAATCTGTGTCTGTCCTAATTAGCTGTCTGATGGGGATACGGTGTGCCGGATGGTGCAGGGGGCTGCCACAGGTTCTTCTCCCCCATTCGGTCACCTGTCCGGCAGCCCCGGCCCTCCCTCCCCCTGCTACCACCACTCATCAGACATAATTATGGAGAACGCTGACACAAAAGAGCAGAATAAAAGGGAATAAGCTATGTCCATCTGTACACATGCACACACAAACAGACATGTATACACATGCTTACCCCTCAAACATGAGAACATGGGGACTGTGGGTACCATGTTGGCCCATCCTACCTCTTGCATCTTTTCCTGGACATGAGTTTAGATATATTGAATAGTGACTTTAGTCTGTTAAGCTCAAAAAAGTATAAAAATGAAACCATTAAATCACAGTAAAAGTAATCAATAGGACTCATTCAGTATATTCCAAGTTTTCTGAATACATATGATCACTTTGTGTGATGAAAATAATTCAATTTATGACGTTATTCTCTCTGAAATCAAATAATTAATAAAGCGTTGAAAGAAAATATTACAGCAACATGAACACAAGGAGAACCAATAAGATTATCATGTTATTACCCACATATTGACATGACAGTATTTACATTTTTGGGTGATCTATTCCTTTAGTCTTCTGGTCTGTTCCTCAAACCAAGCAATGATTTGACTTAAGAGGACTTGAAATATAGCACACAATTATGCTACTTTGGAATCGATTTACAATACTTTTATGGTGCTTTTTGTCCGTTTTGGGGCTTAACGGATGTGGTCAGTCACAGACCTGCAAGAAGATTCTAAGAAGTTGTATTCTGCCTAAAAAATAAATAATTAAAATAACAGCATACAGGTTTGGAATGACATGAGGGTGAGTAAATAATGACAGAATTTCGCTTTTTGTGTGAACTATTTCTTTAAGAACTAAATTGTACAAGTGTTCATCAACCTTGTCTATTGAAAATGGCATTACACCCCACTGTCAGGATAGTAGCTTCTGACATAATTAATTAACTAAAACGCATGAACATACCTCCTCCTATTGATGAATCTTGATTCTTACTGTAAATCTATATGTTTTAATCAAGGACCCTCTGTAGGCAGATTTTTACCAACACAGGGCATGCAGAGCACTAACCTCTACATACTACACCCACTGATAATCTTTGACTAGTGGTTATAAGATTGGAAAAAAGAGTTGACGAGAACTGTTGTTCTGTAATTGTAGCGGTGCCCACGCCTGCTTTTAAACTCACCATGACATGAGTCAAGACTTCCTACTTGGCTCACGTAAGGGCCAAATCTCTAAACATAATTACAGCAAAGCTATTAGGACCATCTTAGACATTTATGCTCTGTGCTGGCACTGTGCAGAATGTCAATAAAAACGCATTTGAAGCCTCAAGGTCCGTGTCACACAGAGCTGACACAAACATATGTATAAAGAAAGGCACATCTGAGTAAATACTCAATTTATGTCACAGCATTTTTTAGATCCTCTCCTTAATCATTTTAACAGGTTTTAAACTTTGACTACACCACTGTGTTGATGGACAGGCTGTTTCCATGGCGCTTCGGTAAACTGCCAGAGACAGAGCATAGTCAGTCCATGCAGATGATTTAGAAATCTTACCTGGGCAATTTTAAACCCATTAAACATTTGAGATGCTGCCTTCTCTTGTATCTCATATCAAATAATCTGATCTCCAGTGAACTAAGTCTCTTTCTTCATAGTTCTTTTGATTAAGTTAAATGATTCTCAAGGGTTAAATGGCATGGAATCGTAATGCTTTTGCAATGGTAATAATTATTCGACATTACATAGAAAATGGAAAGAAAACCCCCCTAACTGGAATGTTTGTGGCTAGTATTTGTAACCATTGTTTAAAGTAAAACAAGTTAAACTGTTTACAAGAGAAACTTGCACAGACCGCAGACCAAGCGCCATTTACAAACCAAAACAATTTAAAAATTAATTACAATTTTTTTTTCAAAATAATGATAACAAAACTGCAGTAGATAAACACACTTTATTTCGAGCAATGCCATTGCGTTATCTACTTTGCTTTTTCTTTAGCAGAAATATACAAACTATATGACTGAATTCAAGCCACACAAGTTGTAGTTTGTGAAATCAAGTGTGAGAGCGTTTACTGAGATTCACATAATTTACAGGGTTTAAAAAGTGAGATCAATGGTACAGGTGATACCACACAGAAGAGAAGCTTCACAAACTTATTTATGCAGGCAGTGATGAGCGAGTGAATTGAGTGCAGGTCTGGTGAATTTGAAATCTGGTGATGAGGAACGGAGCGCTGAGGAAGGTGCAGATCCCGAGGGAGGCATAACAACGACAACGTTTTCACACATACCTGAGTTCGCTGGAAAAACAGCACGGGCACAGACAATGAATTCAGATATTGACCCTTTGTTTGAATGTAGGGGTGTACTGATATCCAGGTTCAGCGCAATAAGCCAGAGCTTAAATCAATCGATGAAAAGTTTATATTTATATTTTCTTTGGGGTTTCTGAAGGTTGAAGCATCCATGATACACACACCAAATAACCATTTTGAACAATACAAATCTACAGCAAAGACAATTAAACTTTTTTACAGCACTCCTCCTCTTGTAAACATTGTAAACAACTTCCTGCCTCCTCCTCCACGTGACGCTTGACTTTACGAACGAGCTTACATCATCCCTCTCATGAGCGCACGTCACAGAGATGTACAGAAGCAAACATTTGTAGTTAAAAAGTATATAAGCATTATTTTGTTTCTAAAATAATCAATCATTTGGTTTCAGAAGAACTTTATTTGTCGACATGGATTATTTTGATACACCCTAAATATGCATTAAGGACTGTCAAAAATGGAGTACATTCAATTGCATTGTTTAAAGGAGGAGGCCTGAAATGAAATCCTAAAAATCTTAAATTCTGTTTTGATGAAGAAAGAAACTCAGATACATCTTGGATAGCCTGAGAGTGAGTAAATGATCATAAAATTTTCATTTTTGGGTGAACGATTCCTTTAAGATTCAAGCATTTGTCTCAAAAGTTTGGTAGAAATGTATAGCCATAAATGTGAGAAAAGGCAGATGAAAGTGTCCATGCATGAATAATTATGTTGGCTTATTCTGCAGTAAAAGAAAACACTAAACTGTCAGTTAGAAAGGCAGAATGGAAGAAACAGAAAGAAAAATACTGTGAGTGGTGGAGAATGACAGCCAGCGACATGTAGAATGTCACAGCAATTGCGGGCCCATCAGAGCGGGCTGCATGATGGGTGATTGCCTCGTGTGTTTCTCACGAGTCCATCGCAGAGGACACGCGCTCTCTCGTCTGTCCCTGGCCCAAGCCTCCGCCACTGCCTCAGACGTTGACATTTAAAATGTTGCTTCCTAACCACTTATGCTAATTGTTGTAATTTTCCTGATGAAGCGGCGTCCTGATACCTTGATGCAGCCAAGATAGTTTTACATTTTCTCTGTGTGTGCTGCTCGTCCATTTGGTCCATGTAGTGTCAGCTTGGAGTGCTACTGAAAGCCGGCAAAATTGCAAGCAAATTGCATCAGATTGCCAACATTGTGAAAAGGTAAATTGCTTGCAAATCTATTTAAACCACTGGCCTATTTTCATCAGCCACAGTACTTGGTATTCATGATTGCTTAATTGGTGACCTTTTCTATTGTGTAGTGCTTTATGGTGTAATGGAAAGCGATCTTTACCAAACCAATTATGTATTTTTTTCTCGCCCCACACCCATACATTATAGCTGTGATTGCGATGGCTAGTCCTTTGTAAATGAACTTTCAGATTCCAATTATTTCTTTATATAACTGATGGAAGATAAAGAGTCATTTGTTTGCTATGATGTTGCATTTGAAAGCTCTTTGAGGCAGAGACTGTCAAAGCAAATGGAGGCGCAGAAGCCACAAAGTCGTGCCCTGCTTTTGACTGACCCCTCATTTACTGCTGCTTTTCTGTGCCGGGGACCAATTAAGGACTCAGCTGGTGAAATATTTTGTCAGATTCTTGAAAACAAGTATATTAACTCTGGATTCAAATGAATGTTTTATCTATAGTAAAGTGTGCGTTTTAGGCTATTCTCAGAATACTGACATTATATTGACAGTTTTTGTCTCATATTTATATATGTTGTTAGAAGCACTTACTGTAAATGAAGACCCCTTATTATTCAGATTTTTAAAAGTTACAAAAATTACAGTTGTACCAAAAGGTTGGAAACATACATTGCTGTAAGTAAATTTATATTTTCTGAATTTCACACATTAAAGGCATTATTCTAATGTATTTTTGCTGACGCCATGGTTTGGTGTGAGCTGATGAAAGATGCCACTCATTCAGCCCCACTAAGACACTGTCCAATCAAGCCCAGAATGCACTCCTCAAACAAAGAGATTAGATACATTTCTTTACAATCTAATCTGTATTGAACAGAATACATAGACATAATCCTCTGCAATACACTGTTGAAAATATTGTTGAAGAAATTTTCTGGTTCAATACAAGTTAAGCTCAATCAACCACATTTATAGCATAATATTGATTTCCATAAAAGAAAATTTGACTTGACCCTTGTTTACTTAATAAAAAGAAAGAAAGAAAGAAAGAAAGAAAGAAAGAAAGAAAGAAAGAAAGAAAGAAAAACTTGTGGTTACAGTAAGGCACTTACAATGGAAGTAAATTGGGCCAGTCCATAAACATACATTACACAGTGGTTTAAAAGTATAGCCACAAGATGTAAACACTATACATGTTAACATGATTTTAGTGTGATAAACTCTTTGTTTTACATTATTTTATGTGATAAAATAGCTTAGGGTTAGGGTTTCCACCGTTCCACCTTCAAGGCAATGAAGTTGTGATATTGCTTTACACCATTAAGTTTAGTAAGTTATTTTATTACACTAACATTGTGTTATCATGTATAATGTTTGCGTGTTGTGGATATACTTTTGATACAGTGTGTAATTTGACATTTATGGATTGACTCCATTCACTTCCATTGTAAACATCTTACTGAAACTGACATTTCATATTGTACAATAACAGGGGGTGAAAATGAGGATGAGACAAAATATATTTTTCTTGTAATCAGCATTATGCCACAAATGCTGAAATTCCTTTTAATTCTGTTTCTTTTAATTCTGTTAAAGAATTATACAGAGATTTCAGCGTTGTGTGGCCCATAAGCAGGGTTGGGAGGGTAACTTTTGAAATGTATTGCACTACAGATTACAGAATACATGCTGTAAATTGTCATTTGTAACCTATTCTAAATACCTTGGATTATTTCTTCAGCACTGGTAGATTTTTTCTCTTGTTTTGACTATAAAAACTCTGTCAGTACAGTAAAACAAAATACACAATTTAAAAATACATTCTCTGAAAAACCTAAATATCTTATGCAGTGATGTTTGTAAAACAAGATAAATCAAACTGATCTTGTTTTAAGTATTTTTAGATATTTTTACAGGAAAACAATAAAAAATTATTATCAAGAATATGATTTTTGCTTTAATATCAAAGGTCTTACTAGAAAAAATAAATTATGATCCAACGTGAATTTTCTTTATAAAAAAATATGATCGTGCCTGAAAACATGTGCATGTAAAATGACTAGGAATAAAATTTTAGCTAAGCGTAAAGCTGATAATTTACACAGCTGATAATTTACACAAGGTTTATTTCTATTTCTTTTGCTCCAAACTTCAAACTTTCTTCTCTGTCTGCTCGTATGAATGTAACACATCATGAGAAAGTGTTTCACCGCTGTTCAAATGCACTTTGGATCGCATAATTTATATGTAGAATTGTTTTCCATCTGATAGGACTAAATATTAAATGAAACAAATGACAATAAAATGCAAAGTAATCTCTTCAGTAATCAAAATATTTTTGAATTTAACTGTATTATGATTACATTTATTTAAATTGTAACTGTAGTGGAATACAGTTACTTATATTTTGCATTTTAAATACGTAATCCTGTTACATGTATTCCGGTACTCCCCAACACGGCACATAGTCTGCTTAAGAGTTCAACATTGCACATGGCACATACATGTATGTGTATGTATGTGTATGTATGTGTATGTATGTGTATCTGATTACAAAGTAATAGGTTACAGTAATCTAATATTTTAAGTAAAAATATTGTAAAATTTGTAATTCTTGTAAACTGATTAAAGTTACTGACTTTCAATTCAAGTAATTACTTTTAAGTGCATATGTATAGTAAAGTAATATGCATATTACATTTAAAATATGAATTTATATGTACATCTGTTAGCGTTTCTGTGACCGCTGAATGGTGTGTGACAATGATTGAGGAAGAAATCTAAACATTTTGAATGAGTGGAAAACCAAATACTTTTCTGAAAAATGATTTAGAAATTAGCATAAAAGTAAAATAAGTAGTAATGTGATTACATTAACTACAAGTAATCAGATACAATTTTTAAATAAGTATTTAATAATTGTTAGATGATGTGTACTCATAAAGACAGGTGGAGTTGAGAAGGCTTCCTTGAAAACATAACAAATAGTAAAGGAAAGAGATGAGTTCTTCAATAACTATGCTGCAATGGCATGAACATTATGTAGTGTATGTCTGTGTGTAGGCCTATGTGTGAGTTTGTGTGATTGATAGAGGGGCTGGCTGTGCACATGTGTTTGTCTGTAGGCTGAACCCCAGAGCAACAGATTCCTTTGCTCAGATTAGCTAATTTTGATTTGTTTTCAGACAGGGTGTGTGTATGTGGGTCTGTGTCTGGGCTCCAGGGCCTAGATTGTAAATTTTGCCTGCTGCAGACCAGAAGCTGATTGATCTCTCAGTGTAAAATCGATAACAAGACACTGTCATCTTTGTAACGAATGAGGCGCTCTAAGGAGATAGATTAAGATTCTACAGATCACACCGTGCTTCTCTTTCATCAATCCAGCCCTGCCCGGGTTCAAGTAGTGGAACCTGCAGCCGGTTTGAATCTCTCCTCATCTGCAGTATTAGTTCGAACCTGAGTACTGTCTGCAAAGGCCTCTTCATTATACCGTGTATATTTCATCCGTATCAACCGACATGGTACAATTAAACATTTGCCCCTTTCCCCTCTTGTGTCTAATACCCCTTGATTGATTTCTTTCATCATTTGCTGAAATAGATCACATCGAGGGGTTGATTAAATCAAAAATTGAGGGCTATTGTCTTTCCCGCACGTACTTTATCAGAAGTAATGTAACGAGCATCCTCATTTGTCTCGAGTTGTTACAAGGAATAAAGTCAGCGGTGTTTTTCGGCCGTCGGCAAGCCCGAGATTAGGAGAAGATTAATATAGTGCTTCTCGTCTCTCTCCTCTTCTTCTCTGTCTGCTCTGTCGCCTCTTGTATCGCTGCGGCAGAGATGCGCCGCGCTCCCTCGCGGGCCCTCTGCTTAACCTTCTCCTGCTCATCTATTATAGTACACCTCCACGCGAGACGCGAGCTAAACGCGCTCGTCATGCCTGCGCTGGATTGATGGTGGTAGAAAGTCATTGCATAATCTCAACTTCTTCTAGCCCATTTTATACCTACAGACTCATCTTTGGAGAGGAGAAGAGAGCGATTTTGTTTGTATGGGTGTGCGTAACCTTCATTTATCAAATATGAATTTAAGAATGTTTATGTGATATGCTGTATGCAAGCATGTGAAAATCGCTTCGCTATTTCACATGGATCCCTACTCTGATACACTGTAAATAGAGGTAACCTGCAATTGTTAGCTACCTTAAAGGGATAGTTCACCCAAAAATTAAAATGATCTCATCATTTACTCACTCAATTGCCATCCAGGGGTTAATTCCAGATCTTCAGAAGCGATATGATGTGTTTGGGTGAGAAAAATATCAATATTTATTTTTTTTTTATTTACATTTTTTTTTGTTTTTTTAATATCAATCTCCACTTTCATATTCTTCTTCTTTTCTTTTTGGTGATTCACATTTTTCATGCATATCGCCACCTACTGGAGGTGAATTTATCCTTAAAATTTACTTAAATATTTATCTGTTTCTCACCCACACTTATCATATAGTTTCTGAAGATATAGATTTAACAACTGGAGTCTTATGGATTATTTTTATGCAGCCTTTTTGAACATTGTGGAGTTTAAAAATTCACTTGCATTTTGAAGGCCTACAAAGCTGACTTCTAAATATCTACATTTATGTTGTGTAAATGATGAGAGATTTTACATTTTTTGTAAAAAAAATTTTTTAAAAAAAAAAATTTTTTACATTTTACATTTTTTACATTATCCCTTTAAAGAGCTTCTACCTGCTCTAAGCCTTAAAATACTTTAAGGCTCATATAATAATAAAAATATTTAAAAACTTTATCAAACACTTTTTAATAGATTTGCTATAAAGAATGTTCAAAGGGGGCTCACAGTGACTTAACCAATAACAACAGAGATTCATTTGTTTATAGAATACTTAATTTGTTATAAAATGCCAATTGTGATGGGAATTAACAGAAAAACGTGCACCTTTTCTGAAGTGTGGTTCTCAAGTTTCGAAAAATCATTGTCTTAATTGGTTACTCAAAAAAAAAAAAAAGCACCTTGCTGTCTAAAAGTATTAAGTATTAAGAATAAGTTGACAAATTTAGTCATACCATATAATTATTGTTCCTACACTGTATCTACTCTATATCACTAATTACTTAAATCGTATATATTTTTTGAGGAACAGACTTTTCTCATGACTGTTTGTTTACTAATCTTGGCACGTAGAGAGCAGATTGGACCCCCTGAGAAGTAGCTCCCCAGACAGTCACATTACAAGTGACTCTTGTTATGCATTGAATCTCGAGAGTTTCAGAAATATGCATACATTCTTCAGGGCAGCTTGACAACAGGACCAATGCCAACTATTGATCTACTGTACATAAGTAATGGTGTGTTTTATTCAGAAAAAAAAAACACAATCTTTTCTAAATTTAATTTTCAAATATAAATAATAATGTCTACAGATTTGCAGATTGGCTGAGCCTGGAAATATTTTTGAAATTGAATCCCCAAAGAGTGCAGATCAACTACAAATGCAACTCCCGCTTGCACTCACGTATAATCCTGTAACAATAAATACTTGTGTTCAGTAGTTTATATATGACCATCACCAGCATGTGTTCAGTTAATCACAAGGACAAGCCCCCTCAAGAGTTAGTGGAGAGAAAAGAGAATGAGAGCTGTTGCGTGTAATACTTGTTTAATTCCCAATGGGTGCGCTTCTTATCAAATTAAATAGTGTGGGGGTTCTGTCTGGATTGAAGCCCATCCCTTTCGACTGGCCAGCATGTGTAAAATCGACCAACAAGAGAGTCAGGGTGGTGGTGGATGGGGATAGGAGTACCACACAGCACTGGGCGCCCCTGTCACATCACCCCCCCTCTTCCAGTGCGGTTGTGCTCCCGCCTCAGGGTCAGCTGTCCCAGAATGCTGGCTATAAGGACTGGCACAGGGAGACAGGGGCCCACTACATCACCCCCAGCTGGGAGACTTATTACTGCCACCCCTCCTCACCTGGCCCAGCCATTTATAACATCATCAGCCTATTAAATATTCATGAGGGTAAGAACAGGAGGGAGGGGGATTGGCTGGTGGGGAAAGGAGGAGTGGGGTAAAGGGTGGTTGAATTCTGCAGGTGGCTGTAAGGTCTGTAATTGGTGCCTACTTGCCTCAGCAGCATAAAATTGTTTTCATTATGTGTTCACAGAGGCAAGATCCTGGGCCCTGCGAGAGCTTCCCACAGGGCCTGTAGAGCGAGTGAGAGTGAGAGAGATTACACTTAAACAAGGTCCTAGCTTGCAATATGAGAGAAATGGGACAGGAAGAGGGGTTTATGGAGGGGAAAAAAGAGTGGAAGAAGAAAACAACATGGGGAGGCTAATAATTAAAAAGAATGGGATGTAGAGAGGAAGTAAAAGAGAAGGACAGAAACTGAAATATATATATATTTAAGGCAGAGGGGGACATTACCCCTCACCCTTGTGGCCCTTGAGAACATCCATAGTCATCTGGGGAGCAGTTGGTTAGGAGGGGAGGGGATGCAGGGGGAAAGAAATCAAGAGAGAAAGAGCAAGAAAGAGAGAAAAGTTTCCACCTGACTGGAGTTCCCATGGTTTGCATTGCATGAGGGTAAGCAGGTTTTTGCAATAAACTCAGCCTTTTGTCCCCCTAGAAAGGCCAGTCAGGTCCCTCCATTTGGATTCAAGAGTGTCTCTTTCTCTGCTCCCTGCGCTGAACTAATCACCACCGTACTTTGTTTAATTGCAACCAAAGGGAAAGATGCGTTCAAGAAGTCATTCTGATCACCACCCCCCCCCCCCCCCCTATACTATACTAATACATTGTTTAAATCCCCCCCCCCCATAGTCCATTTCCTACCCCCACCAACCTCTCTCTCTCTCTCTCTTCTTTTTCCTTTGTATTGAGTATTGCAAAAACAAAAACAAAATTCTGCAGATTGAATCTGGTTTTGGTTGAGGAGGTGGAGGTGGAGTAGATAAGAACTGGAAGTGATTGCTTACAGTGTGCAGATTTGCTTCCTGCCTGTTGTGGGTATGTAGCAGCAACCAGAGATAATCTAACAGGTCTCACTGGGGGCCGTTGATTGCTGGTTCTTCTGTGTGTGTGTGTGTGTGTGTGTGTGTGTCTGTCAAGGTTAATGTATGACACAGAACTGCTAATAGTGCGGACTAGAGTGACGAGTGGCCGGTAAGTCTGTTGGGCAGGAAGCTCACCATAATCGGACAATATAATGGACTCAAATTCACTGCTCCTTATTTTAAAATGGACATTCAGAGAGTGAAGGTGCAGGGTTTGTGTGCAATGACTCTGGGGTCAGTTGCTTTGTGTGTGTGTGTGTGTGTGTGTGTGTGTGTGTGTGTGTGTGTGTGTGTGTGTGTGTGTGTGTGTGTGTGGAGGATGGGGGTGAAGGGAGTGTTAGGATTTATGAGACAGGACCTCTACTTTAACACACACACACACACACACACACACACACACACACTTAAGCTGGCTCTGCACTAGCTGATTTTTCCAATGATTTTCAAGTTTTAGCTTCTTTTAACATAATCACTGTCCAGGTAGGGGGATACAGAGCACACATGAGCACCTCTCAGTAAAAGGTGTTAATCACTTGACTGTCAAGACTCACTGCTTAGTTAATGGCTTCAGGCACTGAAAAGACACAAATGTTTTATTTGAAAAAAATTATTCTGTCACTGAGAAGAACTGGCAAGATTACAAGCTGATAGGAACTCTTTTTTTATCACACTCTGCTGCATATCATCACAAATGCTGATTCAAATCCATAGTGATTCTGTCATTCTGCAGAAATAATAATAAAAAAAAAGCAACTAATGATTGATAAAAATAACCTTGATGGACATTTTACAGTTTAAAATATAACTTTTGTGAAATCCAACCGAATATTGAAGAAAATGCAGCATTGTAACTATTTTAGGCCCTGTTTTAGAACAATCAAGCAAGCTACAGGCTCGAAAATGCCCCAAATCACTCTATTGCAATTGCAAATTTACTCGTGTTGTTATTTTGTCAGAGATAGTTGTGGAGAGTCATTATGTATGTCACTCCTCCGTGATTTTTAATCGGCAAGTGTGTCATACCCAGAGATGGGTAGAGTAGCCAAAAACTATACTCGAGTAAAAGTACAAATACTTGAAAAAAATAATTACTCAAGTAGAAGTAAAAGTGCTAACATAAATAATTACTTTATAAAGAGTAAGAAAGCATCCAATGAGAACCTTGTTACTTTCACAAATGATATAATGGAAGTTAACTCCCTACATTCCATTACATAATACCCATTTAACATGTATTACAGAATTATTATTATTTATGGAAATTCTGTCATCATTCACCATCATGTTTTTCCAAACCCGTATGACTTTCATTCTTCCATGCAATACAATAAGGAGATTTTAGATAGAAAGTTAGCCTTGGTAAGCATTTACTTTCAGTTAATGTGTTTTTTTCTCTCTATATTTGAAAGTGAATGGTGACCGATACTGTCAGTCCCTAACATTCTGTTTAACATATTTTGTGTTCCACAGAATACAAAGGCTCACACGGTGATGATAGAATATTAAATTTATGACTGAGCTATCACTCAGGAATCATAACAGTAATCCATACAACTCCAGTCATTAAATCCATTTCTTCAGAAGTGATATGATAGGTATGGATGAGAAACAGATACATTTTTAAGACATTTTCTGCTAGAAATTCTTCTCCCAGCCAAGCAGGTGACATATGCATGAAGAATGTGATTCACCAAAAACAAAAGAAGAAGAATGTGAAAGTGATCTGTTTCTCATCCACACTAGTGGTTTAAGGGTTCAAATTTATCATGGTTCAGTATGTATCACGGTTTAATTGTATATATTACTGCCAGATCCAAAGAATACTCTATTTAGTATACACTCCCAACAGGTTTGCCCTTAAATAACAATCATTGCTTTACAACAGTATATTAAACCATAGTTTAACCATGGTATTTTTAGTAAAATCATAGTAACCACAATATAAACATGGTTACTGTCATGGTTACAATATATAGTAAAATCATGGTTACTATATAGAATCTACAGTATTACTGTTATAAAACCACAGCTAATTGTATCAAAACCATGATTTTTGCAAAGAAAACCATGGTGACAGCAGTCATGGTTACTACAATATTACGTATAGTAAAACCATGGTAAAAATTTATCTGAGGAAGTGAGCACACCTGAACCAAACAAAAACTCAAAACAACATTTGAGCATCTACCAAGAATCACAGACATCAGAACAGGCATTAGAATACATTATAGTACTACAAATGTCATGTCTTGGATGGACATCAAATGGTCATATTTTACAATATGGTTGCATTAGTTTACAGTCCTTAACTGCATTAGTAAACACAAACTAACAATGAACAATACAACAGCACTTTTAAATCTTGGTTCATTTTAAATTTTACACATACTCATTTTTTTTTTTTTATTAAAAATAGGATATTTTAACATTTGTTAATGCATTACGAACTTAAATTAACCAATAGTTAACAATTGTCTTTTTACAAATCAACATGGTAACACTTTACAGTTAGGTTCCATTTGTTAACAATGAACAATACTTTTACAGCATTTATTAATCCTGGTTAATGTTAATTTCAACATATACTAATACATTGTTTAAATCAAAAGTTGTATATGTTAACATTATTTAAAGGGTTACTTCAGGATTTAGCATTAAGCTTTGTATCAGTAGAAAACCAGTAGTATTTTCGAATTACCGAGCTCCCCCCCATCATATCCCCCTGAGACGAGAGATTTATTTATTTTTAGTCTGGAAAAAATCCTCCGATGACGCAAAAATCGTCATTTTGCGTCATCGGAGGATTTTTGGGCCAGAGGCTTAAAACTACAGCCAGTATTCCGCATGTTTTCACCATGCCAATATGGGGCGTGATCTCACTCACAGAATGTGAAGATATTGTCAGCCATCTTTCTGTAGAAGCTAAGAAAACAGGCTCTTGCTCTGTGTAGAAAGTTTGTATACAAGTAGACTAATCACGATGGCGGAAGGTAGTTTTGAAGTTGAAATGGCAGAAGGGGATTTCAAAGATCTGTTGCGAGAATCTGATGCTTGTGGCTACCTGTACGAGCCGCAATACAGCGATGAACAGAGGCTGGAGCAGCTGCTGTAGCAGGGGAGCAAAACCTGCTTGGCAGGCAGGAGGAAGAGCCCGGCCAGACTCGAGTTGGGGCGGACTGGTGGTGTCAGTGCTCTCGCTGTGCGCCTATGGAAACAGATAGAATGTCCTATTGCTGTCGCGAATTTCAGCGATGCCATTTTCTTCTGGACGAGATCGCTGAATCCGCTGATGAAACTACACCGCTAACTTGAGCATGTATAACTGAGCACCCAAGTTTTGTACCACACATGGACAGGGGAGTCCTGGAAACTTATTTTAGGATCCCGAAGATAAATTGGAAACGCCAGCCAAAGCCCGCAGGGACAAACGGACGGCTTAGTGTAAAGTGAGTATTTTGTTTGTTTTTCTTTTTGTTACTAAGACGTCATGTACAGAGTTTGGACACCCGGAATTATCATAATGTTCTTCCCGCATAGTCAGTCAATTTATCAACTAACTCACGATTTATAGAGTCACAATGTATAAAAGCTAGCCTAGTTGTATCATATTTTCAGATACTGCCGCCTGTAACCGGTAGGTGTGGTTTGGGAGTGGCCTCGTAAGGGCAGCAAAGCAAGTGTATTCTGGGAGTTGTTGTCTTTCAGCCACATGAGTAAAAAATACATTTTCTGCCTTTTCTCAGTCTAGAATGCTTCAAATTCAAAAATAATTTCACATTTATACTATATAAATGACCAATTTTAAATACACATTCATCTTCCCAGAGGTGAAGTATCCCTTTAATGCATTATAAACTAACATGAACTGATAATGAACAATTGTACACTCACTGAGCACAACGCCACGGTGAAAATCACTGAGATCACATTTTTTCCCATTCTGATGGTTGATCACAATGGGAAACATTAAGATTATCTGAAACTCCTAACGAATATCTGCATGATTGTATGCATTGCACTGCTACCACAGTGCAATGATTAGATGGATTGGCTGATTATAACTGCATGAATAAGCAGGTGTACAGGTGATCCGTATAAAGTTCTCGAATGGAATCTTGTTGTAAAGTGTTGCCATTAGCATCTACCAACATTAATAAATGCTGTTGAAAAATATTGTTCATTGTTAGTTAATGATACCTCATGCATTTAGTAATATTAACAAATAGAACCTTATTGTGAAGTGTTGTTACGAGCAAGCACAATATTTATTAATTTATAATTAAACAATATCACAATATTCTGTCTTGGAGCAATCAACTGCGGCTGATTAAAGTGTATACATGTGAATGAATCCAAGCTGCATTATCTAGGTCTCATAGTTCGAATAAAGTGTTTACATAAGGCTTTAAAAGACTAATTATTGTTTTAGTCCGACTGAAATCAAACTATTAAAGTGTGTGTAAATGTACTGATTGTTGTCATAGTAAATATCAGCACTGTTGAAATGCCACTTGTCCAATCAGATTAGAGGACCAGAACTAACTGTTGTATAATTCTGTGTAAAGTATCTTAAATTGGCATTACCCCTCGTGACATAACTCCAGTGTCATGACTTAACATCGCCCAGCACAGCAGGAGCCTACCACGCAAGCCTGTTTTTGGGTTTGTGGTTAGTTCTGCTGGGGAATAACCCTCCTCATCAACCCAGCATGAAGGAGGCCTTTTCTGGGCGAGGTGCTCAAATCCTGTCTCACTTAAAGACTCCCTAAGTGACCTTTGGACACTCATTTAACCCCTCACTGTGCCAGCAACCCTACTAACACAGGGGATTTCATCGCTTGATGCACTTTTGGGTTCCCACCCAGACCAATTCATTGACAAGAGCTGAAATATCTGAGCCTGCTGGGAAATCCCTCATGATTGGCATATCTTTGGAATAGCAAAAAAAAAAAAAAAGGTTTAGAAAGCTGTGGCTTGTATATGTGTCAGGGGAATTCGTAGTTAAAGGGATCATTCACCTAAAAAGAGAAAAATTATGTCATCATTTAATCACCTGTTGTTCAAAACCTGTATGATTTTCTTTCTTCAATGGAAATCGAAAAGAGATGTTAGGCAGAATATTAGTCTCAAATAGTAATTTATTGTATGGAAAAATATTCAATTAAAGTGAAAGGTGACTAACATAATGACTTACATTTTCTTTTGTTTTCCATGGGAGAAAGTCAAACAGGTTTGGATGACAGAATTTTCCCATTTGGGCAAACTATACCTTAATGGTATCCCTTATTTCTTCTCTAAAATTGAATTAATTTTATTTATTTTTTTGCATATCTTCATATCACGCTGAAGTCAGTACAAATCAAATTGAAAAATAGAAAGAAATCTTCAAAATGATCGGTTGCGCATGAATGTTACAGTACCTGCAGTTCAAAAACTCTTTTGAAATGTTAGAATGTGATCATATATAAGATTTGAAACATTTCCTCTCATTGTTGAGAGGTTTTTAAAAACAAGGGATTAATGGGACACAGTTGCTATTCATGATGCTCACTCTCTCTTAAGAGATGGGGGGATTTTGCTGTCTCTCTAAAGAGATAGGGGGATTTTGTATTGTGTGAGCAATTGGGCTGTCCCTCCCTCGCTCTCTTGACTTCTGTGGGGGCTGCCTGGAGGTCGGAACGGGCCAATCAGGACGCTCAGCCGACCTGTGAAATGCTGCATTCTGGTCCCATCACTCTCTCTCTCTGGCTCAAAGACTGTTTAAATGGTTGTGGTTTATTATTGCCCACTAAGGGCTAAAGTGATCCTCTGTCAGGCCTGTGGGAGAGGGGGGGTCCACAAACCTGGCTTTCTCTGCAGGCCCTTTTGCTGGACAGCTGTTCAGGCATTGCCTGACTTTTCATATGGATATGTATGGTAATGGAAGGCAATGGAGTGAGGATGAAGTGGAGGCAGCGTTAGAGCCCTCACTCTCTTCAGCACGCCTCCAAAAGCTCCACAAAAGGAGCAGTAAAAGGGGGCCGGACCGTTGAAGCTCCCACTTTTTGTGGGCCTGAATAAGTTCTGCGAAAGCAATGAAACTGATCTTTAGCCGCGAGACAGGGGAAGTCTGCCCACAGGATCCGGCGAGCTCATTAGCACAAAAACGTCTAGCGCGGACAGATAATTGACTGAGGCAGATTCAACTATCACTCCCCCAGAGTCTGTCACAACAGTTTTCTTAGTGCAGCACACACACAGTACACCCCATACCCACCCCTCCACCTTCAACGACATGATACAAACACATCCCATCACATTCTATTAACAGTTTGCACTCTTTCCTCCCGTCACTTGCTGCTTTTCCTCCCACATCCTGATCTGAGTGCTTCGTCACTGCGGGTATTTTACCCTGTGGCGTTTCCCTCAGCCAGAGACAGTTAATGTTGGTGGATTAAGATGAAACCGTAGCTGCTAGTACACAAGCCTCTTGCTGACAGAAGATAATTGTTTACATGTCATAATTTGGAACACCAGCATCTGACTGGATATGTTCTGCTTTATAAAATGAACAGGACAAGATATGTTCAGAGGCCCCATTAAATATTTGAACGCTTTTGGACACCTAAGTCACATTGAAAAATGTCTGAATGTCATGTAACTTTTAGCAAACAAATAACGCCAGACCATTTCTCATGGCTAACGTCCTTTATTCAGATTACTTTTAACCAGCTCTCAAGGTGATTCTAATGGGTATATGAAGTCATTTCCCCTCTAGTTCACACACAGTGTAACCACACAAGTGTAGTTCATCACATTAAAGTTTGACAATAAAAAAAGTGTCCAAATACGTCTTATTTTTAACACTATATCTATTGATTTATCATTTGAAACCCAACAAACTTCTTATTGTGAAATGTTTTGCTTGAGAGATGTGCCTGTTCTATCTTTCTTAAAAAAAATAAATAAAATATATATATATATATATTCTAAAACACTCGCTTGTTAATTTTGTCTGTCAAATTGATGTTTCACAGAATGTGACTCACTTGTGGTTGCATGTTTGTTACATTTTATCACAGTCCTTCTCCCAGAATTGGGTAATTGTAATTAAAAAACAAAAAGTGGCTACATTTCCTGTCTAATAATTTTCTAAAAGTGTTTAGAGTTTTTTTTTTTTTTTTTGTTCTGGTGAGCACAAATGACTGTGGCACACATGTTCAACCCCAGCAGAGGCCTCTGCCTGTGCTCATCATAATGGCAGTCTAACTGCTTCGAGGTTAAATTGACTGGAAAATGCTGTTTTAATTTTCATGTTAATTGAAATGGAGCAATTGTTAATATATTCACAAGGCAAAAGAACCAAAATGGGATTTTGATTTCTATCGAAATCAGAATGGATCTAGATGGCAACTAACAATCAGGTTTTATTAGTTTTATTTTTCCATAGTTCTAATTAAAATCTTAGCAGTACCCAGCTGTTGAGGTGACTGTACTATATACAAAGCATTTTTGCTCACACATTCCACAATTCTGAAAAAGTTACATTAAATTTAAATTTTTGTTTTATACCAGAAACTGGAAACTGAAAAATATCTGAGTGATGCATTTGTGATCTTTTTAGCTCCGATAAATGCTTTTGATAACAGAAAAACACCTTTTACATTTAATCAAATTCAATTGACAAAAATCCCTAAAAGGAATTACGAGATACGGACAGTGGGGGGTGAATCCCCATCCAACAATCACACTGCGTTTGCAAGAGAGAGAAAAAGAATTTTGTCAAGCAGCTAACAGGCCTATTCTCCACGGCTGCCCCCTTCCTTCATGGGCAACTATAGAAATTAGCCCTAGCCTTCTCTGCGCTCTCACACTTGGCTACACACGCTTGCATGGACACAAGGAAAAGTAGAAGGAAAAAAACTCTTTTCTTTCTGTCAGCATTCCTGGCCAACAATGGCTAGATTAGGCAACGTGAGGGCCTCTCTTAGGGGGGGGCGTATTGAGTGGCCAATGGCCCCGGCAGGAACAGCTGGTGGGGGTTAATAGCGGCTGAACTCCGCAGTCAGGACCCTTTCTCTATTATGTGGGCCACTCATGGGAAGGAAAGGGGGCCGCTGACAGATTCTGGGTTGCGAGGGACCCTCTGTACAGTGTGCAGGGGTCATCCAAGTGGTGTATGTGTGTGGTGTGCTACTGCTGGTAAGCCACAGATAGGAAAGTGCACACTGGCGGAACCAACAAAGAGTTTCCAGGGCACATTAGCATTAGATTAGATTCAGTATGAGGACATGAAGGAGGGGAAACAGTGTATATAAGGAGAAAGAAAAAGAAAGGAAGGAGTTCCCTGTGAAAATAGAAAGACCCAGAGAATAGTTGGATTTCTTCCATTTTCACCCTCTAAGTCAATACAGATGAGGTATTCGAGGAGTCGAGTAAATTAAATCACTTTTACTAATTTGATTAATTAAATGTTGTTCAACTCAAGTGATGATTGCTTTCTTTACTTTCTGTAATCTTTTCTGATTTGAGATTTCTGTCTTTCAGGAAGATGAAGTCCTATGTATTTGCTGACACATTAGGTCCAACATCAGGTGTTCCAGCTACATGACTACACACTGAGGCTCTAATCACTCCGAGAACAAGTGCTGTTGTTCACATGTGTATGTAAATGTATGATGCTTCTTGTGTTCCAAAGATGGAACGATGCCTCCATCAGTGATCTAAAGGTTGTCCATATCAGTGTTGTTTTGCTGAGTGTCTTACTCACTGGTTAATGATTTTGTGACATTCGTGTGAGTTTTTGCACATACCTACAGGTAATAATACAGGGACACAATTCATATGGGTATTAGATGCATAACGTTGTCCAACTTTTTTTTTTTTTTTTTTTTTGTAAATCATCATTAAGGTTTACAATTACTGTAGGAGAAATTGCCAACAAAGTCTTATGAAAACTGGTGAAATGGTCGAAACCAGACAACAAAGAGAATTTCAAATCAGTACAGTATAGGCATTACATTTTTGCTGTAACCTCACATCCAACACTTTATTAAGAATGGAAATGTCAGTAAACAAATATGGTTACTTATTCCATATTTATTTATGTAATACAAATGACTTATGCCTCTCTCAACTCGTTCCAAACCCAGATATTTTTCTTTCTTCCATGGAACAAAATACGGCTGCTCTCCAGTCATGTTGGTAGTCTAGTAAAAGCTGTTTTATTTTACATTGAGCTGGTCCGCTGGTTACATTTACATTACATCTCACTTTAGAGTGCACCTTTAATGTAGGTTGACTTGTAAATTAAATTAAATTAATTAGTGCTTATCCTATTAAAATCACGGTTAGGTTTAGATTTGGGGTTAAACTTAGGAAAAATCATAATAACATTGTTCGTTGGTTAATTTTATTTTTCCAAATTTAGTTAAGATTTTTTACGATTTTGCCATTTCATATTATTATTATGACTTGTATGAGACTGAGTTAGAAAGTGTATATTTTAGGTGACATGAAAAGTCATAAAAATCTGCATAATAATGCAAAATTTTAAAAGAATTTGCAAAATGCTGTTTAAAAAAGTGTTAGATGGTGTATACCATATCATGGACATGCCAACTTCCAAAAAGTATTTCATGCCAACTACCCACATACAACCATACTGGGTGACACATAGTGATCAGAAATCTGTTCTGCAGTTTGTGTGATACTGTCATATTTCTAAATTCAATGGAATGACCTGTGTTGACAGAACATGGTTCCCTGTCAAATGAGAAGGTTCCTTGTGAGAACTGACAGGAATTAATCCCTAACTCCATCAAGAATTCCCTCCTTCTCATGTCAACCCGCCGTGGCTCATGTCGCTCATTAGTTGCCTGATTATGATAGCACACCAGTGTAACATTTAATCTAGTCTGACACCAGATTTGCTTCTGCTACAAATCCCCCTCTGCCATGCAAATTGAGCCGTCTGACTGTGTGTGTGTTTGTACGGGGGGTGTTTGATATGGTGCAGCAGCCACGGAAATTAAATATTAGTGTGGAGAAGAGACGCTGGGGATGTCTGGCCTCTGCTCTCAGTACTGTGATTACAAAGATGCCTTGGTACTGTGCTAATCAAGGAAAATGAAATTAACCAGCATTTCTACCTCTAGTGAACACTCAAGAGAAGAGCATTGCCTTCAGTTAATAACACATTTCACCTGACAGTCATACTCAGTCAACAAATCTAGAACTTTGGTTAAATAAGCACAGAAAACATATAATGGATAATTAACACTGAATACACAGGATTTTCCTGCTAAATTCACATATAATAATAATAAATACATTTTTAGCCAAGTATGCCCAAATCCAATTACTGTCTGATTTCATGTTTACTAATGTTTAATGAAAGGAGTGCAGATTGGCACACTTCAAATTAGATAAAACATGCAATAAATAATCCAAAAGTAATCAGAGTAATTGGATTATATTATTTTTAATGTAATCTAAAATATTATGTTACTGATTACAATTTTAGTTGTGTAATTGTTATCAGTGCCAGATTACATTTCAGAAGTAATCTACCCTAAACTGCACATATTACACATAAATTACACAAACATTGAGGCCACCATGTTATGATCACATGACCAGTCAAACACTCTCACTTTAGAGTGCACCTTTATTGTAAGTTGACTTGTCAATTAAATTAAATTAAATTTTACTAAAATGTGGAGCTGGGTACACGCAAACCTAGAAATAGCTCACTTGTCAGTGTTATGTAAGTTTTTTTAATTCAGGATTTAAAACACACACACACACACACACACACACACACACACACACACACACTTCCTGTAACACCTGTTTTCATCACTCACTACACCCTCTTCCCCACTCTGTCCCTTTCTGTAATGCTTTCAAAGGGCTTCAGCACAGCTCGAGTTGGGACGTGTGTCGTCTTCACCCCCAACCCCCCCCCCCCCCCCCCCCCCCTTTCCCGATCAGTAAACATTTCATTTCCTTGTCCTGTCAGTAGTGTCTTTGCTGTGTGCTTGTTGGCAGGGCCCCTAATCTGAAACACAAACTGACTTTTGTAGATTAGCCACTTCATCTTTCTCTTCTCTTTTAGGACATAGTTGTCCCCCCACCTCTGCATCCCAGCGAGATATGCTGTCTATTCGCCGAGCTCAGATGAGCCACTCCAATCCAACCCTGCTCTGTTTGTCGTCCCCCGAGTATGTTTGCCCAAGTCTTTTAAAATGGCTCTTAAGAAAACATCTCATTGGAAGTGGCATATGACTCCCCAGCGACAAATATTTTTTACTGAGGCCTCAGCTAACTGCATCAGTCTCCAATGTCCCTCTGTGCTTATGATTGAGGGAAATTACATTTGCATACTGTATCTGCACAAAGCTCTGCAGAACTAAATTACAATCCCTTACAAATGCAATTGCCCCGGGAAAACAGCCAGCGTCGAGATTTCTTGAAAGAGCTGCTTCAGAGCCCTTTTATGAGAGACAACGAGTCCTGCTGTGGATATGCAGCTACCTGTTTTTACATGTACCCTCCTTCCTCGAAACACCTGTGCTCAGTGGTTGTCTCATTGTTTTTCTCATCCCTCGCTCATTAAAATTGAGAGACCAAAGAAATGACAGCGGGAGGCTCTCACTGACTCATGCCTCCTTTCTGGCGCCAGCTGGCTGACGGTATGCTTCCTGCCACCACTTAAAAAAGCAGGTCATGTGATGCAGAAGACTTGAGTATCCAGATGCTAATCGTACCTGTCTCAATAAATTCAACAGGTTTGCTTGGGGCGACCACAAATATGTGACGTGCACTTCAGTTACACACACCGACAGGTTGCTGACATTAAAGCTACATCTCACACAGTGAAGTTATATTTTGAGTATACTAAATTATTTATTTATTTATTCTGTTTTGGTTATGAATGATGTCTGGCTCATGTCAGATGTTGGGTTTTCATTTAAACAGAAATTTTTCAACACTTTGTTCTTCTATTGTTTTGCAATTTTCTTATTATGTAATCAAATTCCATTTTTAAAAATAGCATTGTATTTTTATAATCACATTCTACTGCCATGCAAATGCAAGATGCAGACACCCATTGTTGGGGAAGCCACTTTGAAACTATAGTTCCCCTTTTGTCACTCACTCGACGTGCTTCTTTCGGGAGCCTCAGATAGCTCTGAATATGAATAAGGCCAATGCCAAATTGGCGAACAGAATATGCATGTCCCGCCCCATGGACATATGGGTATAAAAGGCAGGATGTGCCTACAGCGCATTGCCAGTACAGTCTTCTAAAAGAGTATTATTTTCAAGAACTAAAAGAGTTACGTTTGGCATTGAATGTCTTTTTAAAGACACGTCTTTATCAAGATGCCCTTCCGCCTTTGCGTTTGTTCCTGGAATGCAGCAGATATCTCTCTGCTTCTGACAGCCATAGGCGCTGCTCCTTCTTCCCACGGGATTGAGGACGATCCGGCTGGCGATGGAGGTGATTTAGGGAGTTCAGTGTACTCTGTTTTGCTGGGAAAATCCCCCCCCCCCCCCCCCCCCCCACACAGCACGCTCGATTGCTTCCGTCCGGGCTCAATGTGAGGTCGGCCTGCCTCACAGCTAGTTTGATATCTCCGTTGGAGCCATGGAGCAGGATGATAACGTCGCTGCTGCATCGGAGAGCATTGCGGCGTCATCGCAGCGTCCTACACGGCCGTCGGACAGGCCGCCTCCGCCCTGGATGCCATGGCCCTCCTGCAAGTCCACTAGGCCAAGGCACTAAAAGATCTGCCCTTGGGTAGTCCTGACCCTGATGTGCTGCAGGAACTGCGCTCAGCTACCGCCCTCGCCCTCCAGGCAGTGCGGGCACTCAGACAGGTGATGGCAACCCTTGTGGTGCAGAAATGTCAGCTTTGGCTGAACTTGGTTGAGATGCAGGAAACTGACAAAGCCCGCTTTCCCAATGCCCCCATCTCCAGCTCGGCCTATTCGCCGACATTGTTGAAGACTTCACCAAGCAGTTTTCAGCGGTGAAGAAGCAGACGAAGGCCATCCAAGGACGTAACCAGGATGTTTCAAATACCGAGGTCAAAAACACTTGAGAAATAAGTCTGGCTGACAACACATTTATTTTCAATAACAACATGTGTAAATGTATGTGTGTGTGTGTGTGTGTGTGTGTGTGTGTGTGTGTGTGTTTTCCTGTATCTGGGTGTGAACTGTTGAACTATAACCTATAGGTAGTTGTGGCTTCTTGCTTGAACAAGCTTGAACCTTCTGACACAGTGAGTGTCACATCTTGACTGTCTTGGGAGTGCCATTCACCTATTATTTCCCTTTTTTCTACTTCTAACTCTTTCTCCTCCTCAACTGCCTGACTTCTCTCCCCTGTCTCCTCTGTTGAATTTAACATAATAATAATAATAATAATAATAATAATAATAAAACAAGTCTAAATAACTGACCAATAACTGACCATAATATCATTCAACAATAGGTTATGTTTGGGCCATGCTTAGTAAAAGGATAATATCCATCACTTCACAACACATTAATTATCCATATAATATTTAGCTTAATTGACAGTGCAGATTAGCCAGCTGCAACTCCACTGGATTTCAGCATTTCAATAGGATATAGGTTTGAATCTCATTGGTAGCCCTATTGCATCTCCTATTAGCTTTTTGCTGCATATCCATTTACTTTCTCACCTTCCCTCCTTCTCTTTGTCTGTTCATCTTCTGCTGGCTTTCCAAACGATAATTTAGTTTGTTGCAGCCTTTTCATTTTCGGTCATTTGAATGAAAATCATAAGCAGAAATTAACATGGCGTCAAGTTTATTTTGAACAATGAATTTGTGGGCATTGAAGTTTATGTGAGCTGTGCAAGACACTGCGTTGCGTTCTTCTTTAATTGGTTTATGAAACACTCCGCTACAGCCGACTACTTTCGTTTTGACATGACAGCGGTATCTGCAAGTACGTGTCACGTGACGGTCTGTTGATGTAAGGATAATTGTCTCGCCGGCTATTTTCACTTCACAATGAAACGACACTTCAAGAAAAAAATACCAAGGACATGAACTCGGTGTCCTCAATGGTAGTTACGGCCATGAGTCCATCCAACATATCCTACCTCGGAGCCGGTCTACATCCAGCGGAACCCCATCTGCCAGCCAAGGGCATCCCCCCGCGGCAGCAAGAAACCAGCAGGTAGGTCCACCACAACCAGGGCCCAGCTCTCAGCCCTGGCTTAGAGACACCCACAGGAAGCGGACACCCCCCCATCTCACGAACCTCCTCCAGGACCCGGAAGGCTCCCAAGCGTTCCTGAGTCAGACCACCCAGGGGACAAGATGGTCGCTCAGGATCTGGTAGCCAGACCACTCTGGACCCTGGACATAGAAACTTCACCTCCATGTCCACGTCTGTATAGCGTTCACAACCCCGGTCGGCCGGTTCTGATGAGTCCAGAGGATGCCTTACCAGGACCTCCTCCTCAGTCACTAACCCGCCTCCTATCGGTTATTCTGAGAAAGGAAAGTGCTTTGAGCCTCTTCTCAGCCCACCTGCCTCAGGTCGCAACTTTGCCTCCTGACACAACACTACCTGCTCCCCACCAGTACGAAGCCCCACCGGGTATGTCAAAAACGATCATCACTTTAGTGCCCCTCGCGTAGAGCTTGGATGCGTGGCTTACGCTTTCCAACCCGTCGCGCTGGCTGGCCAGGACATTCCAACCTGGCCATGCGATTCAGTTCACCAGGCATCCACCCTGTTTCAGCGCCATCCGCCCCACCTTGGTGCTCGGCGAAACAACACAGACCCTTTCTACGATTTGCGTTCGAGAGCTGAGCATACCAGTGCAAAGTCCTTTCCTTTGGCCTGTCCCTGTACCCTCGCATCTTCTCAAAGGTCGCAGAGGCTGCCCTTGTCCCACTAAGGGAAGTGGGCATTCGCATACTCAACTACCTCGATGACTGGCTGATCCTAGCTCACTCTCGAGAGATACTATGCGTCCACAGAGACCTCAGCCATCTAGGGCTTCAGGTCAACTGGGAAAGAGCAAGCTCTCCCCATTTCAGAGCATCTCTTTTCTCTGCATGGAGTTAGACTCAGTCTCAATGGTAGCATGCCTCACAAACGAGCGTGCAGAGTTGGTGCTGAATTGCCTCTCTTCATTCAAAATAGGCACTGCAGCCTAAAACATTTCCAGTGGGTCATGGGGCATATGGCATACTCAGCCGCGGTCGGGCTGCTAGGGTTGATGTATATGAGACCGCTCCAGCACTGGCTACAGACTCGAGTCACGAGGTGGGCATGGCGCCGCAGGATATATCGTGTGATTTTCACCCCCTCTGCCATCAGTTACTCAACCCCTGGACAGACCTCTGTTTTCTGTGGACAGGAGTCCCCCTGCAGCAGGTGTCCAGGTGCATTGTGGTCACCACAGATGCCACCAAACAGGGTTGTGGCACCGTGTGCAATGGGCACACAGCCGCCGGGTCCTGGATGGTCCGCAGCTGCGTTGGCACATCAAATGCCTAGAGTTGCTGGCTGCATTTCTTGCCCTGCGGTGGTTTCTCCCGCTGATTCGAGGCTAGCACATCTTGATCCGTTCAGACAGCACCGCTACGGTAGCGTACATAAATCTGCAAGGCACCGTGTGCTCTCGTCATATGTCACAACTCGCCCACCACTTCCTCCTTTGGAGTCAGCACCGACTGAGGTCGTTGCACGCCACTCATATTCCGGACACTCTCAACATGACAGCGGACGCGCTGTCACGACAGGCTCCACTCAACGGAGAGTGGAGGCTCCACCCCCAGGTGGTTCAGCTGATCTGGGAACGTTATGGCAAAGCACAGATAGACCTGTTTGCTTCTCAATAGAACTTCCACTGCCAACTCTGGTACTCCCTCAGGTCGGAGGCAAGTCTCCTTGGGACAGATGCGCTGGCATACAGCTGGCCCCGGGGGGCTGTGCAAGTACGCATTACCCCCAGTGAGCCTACTTGCACAGGTGCTGTGCAAAGTCAGGGAGGATGGGGAACAAATCAATCTAGTGGCCCCTTATAGGCCCACCCGGACTTGGTTCTCGGATCTCATACTCCTCACGACAGCACCTCCCTGGCATATCCCCCTGAGGAAAGAACTTCTTTCTCAGGGACGGGCACCCTCTGGCATCCGCACCCATACCTCTGGAACCTCCATGTCTGGCCCCTGGAGTGGATGCGGTTAGATCTGAGTTGCCTACCACCAGCTGTCATAGACACCATCAACCAAGCCAGAGCTCCCTCCACCAGGCAGCTTTACGCCCTAAATTGGCGCCTGTTCCAAATTGGTGTTCTTCCCGATCTGAAGACCCACAGATGTGTGCAGTTGGGTCAGTGCTCTCATTCCTACAGGGAAAGCTGGAGGGGCGGCTGTCCCCCTCCACCTTGAAGGTATATGTTGCCGCTATAGTGGCCCACCATGACGTGGTGGACGGTAAGTCCTTAGGAAAGCACAACCTGATCATCAGGTTTCTAAGAAGCCCCCAGAGGTTGAACCCTCCCAGGCTATGCCTTTTCCCTTCATGGGATCCCTCCATGGTCCTTACAGGCCTTCAGAGAACCCCCTTCAAGCCTCTAGAATCAGTTGATCTAAGTGCCATCTCCCAGAAAAAAGCCCTCCTGATTGCGCTCGCTTGGAGTCCTGCAAGCGTTCTCTGTCAGCGACACTTGCCTGGAGTTCGGTCCGGAAATACTCATGTCATCCTGAGACCACGACCGGGCTATGTGCCCAAGGTTCCTACGACCCCCTTTAGGGACCAGGTAGTGAACCTGCAAGCGTTGCCCTGGTAGGAGGCAGACCCAGCCTTATCGTGGCTGTGTCCAGTACATGCTTTGCGTAACTATTTGGACCACACACAAAGCTTTAGACTCTCTGAGCAGCTCTTTGTTGCTTTGGCATACAGTGGAAAGGGAATGCTGTCTCCAAACAGAGGCTTGCCCACTGGGTAGTCAATGCCATTGCATCAGCCTATCAGACCCAGGCAGTGCCTGCCCCATTGCATGTTCGAGCACACTCTACAAGAATTGTGGCATCCTTGTGGGCACTGGCCAGCGGCACCTCTCTAACAGACATCTGTAGAGCAGCGGGCTGGGTGACACCCAATACCTTTGCGAGATTCTACAATCTTTGGGTTGAGTCGGTTTCGACCCGTGTTTTGTCAGGCCGAGCATGTAGAACTCGGTAACACAGGACGACTTGCTGGGTGTGGCGCTTGTGCTAGCGCCCTTCCCCTTCACTGAGGTGATCACGTGCACTGTTTCTCCCAGGAGATTCCACTAAACTCGTGCTCCCTGGATGTCTTTACCTCACTAGCCATTTGGTCCGCAAATTCAGCAGAGGAATTCCCGAACCAGACCAGCTATGGGTACTAATTACTCTGTACTGGCATAGGTGCTCTACAGGGTTAGCCTTTTTGGATTAATCCCCCTTCCAGTGGACCCACGTCTCCCTTGGGCAGTCCCCTCCTGACTACATTAAAGCAATTCAAAGAAGAAAAGATTTAACAATCAGATTATATTATTTAAAGGAATATTTCAGATTCAATTCAAGTTAAGGTCAGTTGACAGCATTTGTGGCATAATGTTGATCACCACCAAAAATTATTTAAACTCATCCTTCCTTTACTTTAAAAAAAGCTAATTTTCCACAAATACGCCACTGATCATTTTCACATGCAAATGAGCTTTCCAGCAAACTTGCGGAAAATTGTCCATTGTTGCCAAAGGTTTGCCAGAGGTTTACCACTGCAAAATTATGGCAATCATTCGCAGAGAATCAAAATCTCATTTGAGTGTAGTTTGGGGTACCCCTATTCACACTAAAATCACGCATGTTAACACGCATATTGTTTGTCTTGTGGCTATTCATTTGAAACCGTGAGTATTTACATTTTTACGGTTCGCATTGCTGCCTTCGCAATATAATGTGACAAATTTTGTGTTTTGTGACACTACGCCACTATTTGTTGGTAAATGTAGCTTGTTACTGGCAATACACTGTTGTGAAAATAGTGTGGCAGGGCAGAGGGCGGGCCCAGGCCGTGATGCTGCACACCAAACCCTTAATCAGGCTGATCAACCCAGAGAGAGAAAAAGGTGAAAACCAGCTTAACAATATAAATAATATTTAATGGTTAACTTAAACAAAAAGACAAACACAAACACATAGAGGTCAGCTGCCCATAGTTCTCTCTCTCTCGAAATGCGCCTCTGGTCACCATTATCCCTCTAGGGCTTGATCAGCCTGATTAGGAGCCGGGTGTGCGGCATCATGGCCCCACCCTCCGCACTGCCATATTGAGCTACAATAAAGGTAGTTCCCCATCTGTCGCTCACTTCGACGTTGTGTCGAAGAAGCGAAACTAGGGGTCGCTCTTGAGTGCTGAATATGCCTCTGATCAATGAAAAAAGGCCAATGAGAAGTTGGCAGACAGTATTTGCATACTCCACCCCCGGACATACGGGTATAAAGGTGAGGATATTCATCGAAATTCATTCAGAAATTTTCTTCAGAGCCGATGGTTGTGTTTGCAGTGAGCTGAGAGTCACACACCCGTTCCTGTTCCTCTGACACTCTCTGCTGTTGGAGAGCATCTCACTGCGAGAGCATGACCATGGCAACGTTGCGGTCGTGGCTCACTTTCAATAGGAATTACGGCACTCCAGCTGCCCCCCGCATTGCTCCTTCTTCCCACGGGATTGAGGACAATGCGGCTGACGATGGAAGTGATCTGGCGATGGCAGCGGGTGCAGCTCCGCCGGGTATGCCCCCTCGGACCACCCGCCCCCCAGCACGCTCATTGACTCCCATCCGTGCTCGAGGCAACAGCGGCTCACCTCACTGCATCGGAGAGCGCGGCATCTGACGTGGATGACTCCCCTGGGCTGCTGCCTTCGGGCCAGCACACCCAGGCTGAAGCTGACGCTCAGATGACCGACATATTTTCCCAGGCCACCGCCAGCATGGGGTTGGACTGGAACCCTCCGACCTCCCCACAGCCATCGCGGTTGGATGACTGGTTCCTGGGGTCTGGGTGCCGCTCACAGACCCCCCCCCCCAGTGCATGATGGGCTGACGTTTTCGTGGCGAGCACCCCTCTCGCTACCCTCGACGGCGGAGCGGCCCACGGGTACATGGCGATTCCCCAGGTGGACAGGGCTGTTGAGCTCCACCTGTGCCCCGGAATCACTACCATCTGGCGGGGTTGCCCTGTGCTCCCCTCCAAGGCCTGTAGGACGACGTCTTCATTAACCACCAAAGCCTACAGCGCCACTGGACATGCAGCTTCCGCCCTGAATGCCATGGCCCTCCTGCAAGTCCACCAGGCCAAGGTACTTATGTGTTGCAGGAACTGCGCTCAGCGACCAACCTCGCCCTCAGAGCCACGAAGGTCACAGTGCAGTCACTCGGGCAGGCGATGGCCACGCTCATGGTCCAGGAGCGTCATATGTGGCTGAACTTGTTCGAGATGCGTGAGACAGACAAAGCTCGCTTTCTCAACCCCCCGTCTCCCAGTTCGGCCTCTTTGGTGACACCGTCGAGGACTTCGCCCAGCTGTTCTCTGCGGTGAAGAAACAGAAGGAGGCCATCTCTTACATCCTGCCCCGCCGCAAGCCTGCCGCCATGGGCCATGCCCCGTCTGCTCGCCGAGGGCGTCCTCCTTCGGCTAAGAAACACCCTGCTCCGCCTCAACCCAGGACCAGCTCTCAGCCCCCGTGTCAAGCACCCCACAGGAAGCAGACGCCCCCTGTCTCACGGATCCCCTCGAAGACCCGGAAGGCTCCCAGGTGCTACTGAGACGTCCAACCCAGAGACCGAGATGTTAGCTCCAGAGCAGGTAAGAAGATCATGCTGTCTCCCGGTGGAGGGCCAGGAGGAGAATCTTTTATTTAATTTGCCCCACATTCTCAATAGCAGAGCTATTTCTGGTCTCTGGGTCACCTGGCCCACAAATGCCTTTCTCACAGCACTCTGCCGCCAGATCTCAACAGTCCCGTCATGCTGGACACGGACCTCCCGCCTTCAGCCCCATGACTGTTCCCCGGCCGGCCGGTTCTGACGAGTCAAGTGGACACCTGCACCGGACCACCTCCTCAGTCACTAACTAACACTAGTCCCTGCCGGGTGTGTGGAGCAAGGTAAATGCTTTGAAAATGCCTTTTTGCAAATGCCTTTTCTCAGCACTAGCACCCTCGGCTCCCGACACTGTACTGACACTGTACTTCCTGCTCCGCCCCGCTGCTCCGCCCCGCCAGGTACATCAAAAATTCTCGTCCCCTTGGTGCCCCTAGCACGGAGCTTGGATGTGTGGCTTTCACTTCCCAACCCGTCATGCTGGCTGGCCCGGACCATCCGACTCGGTTCCGCAATTCAGTTTGCCAGGCCCCCGCCCCCCTTCACGGGCGTCCGCTTTACCGCAGTTCGCTACTCTTTTACTCAAAGACGCGATAGAGCCTGTCCCTCCAAACAAAATGAGGAAGGTTTCTACAGCCCTTACTTCATTGTACTCAAGAAAGGCGGCGTCTTACGATCGATCTTGGACTTTCAACCAGGCTCTGCTCAAACTCCCGTTCAAAATGCTCACACAAAATCACATCTTAACTTGCGTCCGGCATCTAGATTGGTTCGCAGCGGTAGACTTGAAGGACGCATACTTCCACGTCTCAATTGTGCCACGACACCGACCCTTTCTACGGCTCGCGTTCGACGGCCAGGCATATCAGTACAAAGTCCTCCCCTTCGGCATGTCTCTGTCCCCTCGCGTCTACACGAAAGTCGCAGAGGCAGCTCTTGCCCCGCTCCGAGAAGCCGGCATTCGTATACACAATTACTTCGACGACTGGCTCATTCTGGCCCACTCACGAGAGTTACTATGCACTCACAGAGGCCAGGTGCTCAGGCACCTCAGCCGTCTGGGGTTTCAGGTCAACTGGGAAAAGAGCAAGCTCGCCCCGGTTCAGAGCATCTCTTTTCTCGGCTTGGAGTTAGACTCAGTCTCAATGTCAGCACGTCTCACCAATGAGCGTACTGAGATGCCTCGCCACTTTCAGGCCAGGCACAACAGTCCCTTTAAAACCGTTTTATTTTGTTTGTTTAAGGCTATTGACTTGTAGTATACTGTAGTTTTAAATTATAAAACCATATGTCTGCTTAAGCTAAATATTTAAAATAATTAAATGTTCTTTTTGAGTAATTTTTCCCCCTATGAGCTGCAATTAAAACAAAAACACAGTAGACTAAACATATGCTGCTCACACGCTGCTTTTGCCTAGTTCTGACACGCTGCTTCTGCTTCCGATATAAATACACTCATTTGTTAACATGTATGCCAAAGAAAATACACACTGCTTCTGTCTTGCTTCGGGGTGCGTTGTAAAACAAGCTTTAGACGATGGTCTCTCCGGTGACAGACCAGGGCTGCATTTTACAATAGCATCGCAAGCTTAAGTTGATCGTAGAGACCATTAGCGCCAATGGTTTCTACGATCTACTTAGGCTTACGATGCTTTTGGGAAATGCAGCCCAGTTTGGCTGAACTTTGGCTCAACTTCTCTCAATTTTTTCTATCACAATTATTATTTTGTAGGGTAGCATGCGTTTATTTTTTCTTATGCTAAAATTAAGAACAGCTCTTCTAAAGGGAGGAATAGATAATAATAAATACTGTTTACCCTCTTAACAGCAATTGCACAAAAAAAAGTGTTAAAATATTTTTCAAAACAATATGATTTTAAACCATATTTGACCATGTTTCTTTTAAACTTCAGACTAGAACCATAAAAAACTGAATCCTGGCAGAGAAATATAAATGTTACTGTTTTCCTAAAGTGCCAGGAATATTGTAGCATTATGGATTAGTTGTCATGTCCAGCATCTTCTTATTGATGGCAGAAAAATGTGAAAGTAGCTAGCGACCTGGACATAAAAGATCAAGATTTATAGCCTGGAATCTCTTGAACAATTTTATCAAAAGCCCATTCCAGCATGGCATTTTTCTTTGGCCCATAAATCAGTGTTCTGAAGCCCCTTTGGTGGATAGTAAGAGGAGATAGATGAGCCGGGGGAGAGGTCAGTGCTGATTTTTCACCTCAGCATCCTGTCATGGGCCTCAGGCAGCCACTGTGCCTTTATGAATTGGTCTTTTACTTACTTGTGTTTTTAATTTGTTTTACTCCATTTGGGCAAAAGGAAAGAAAAAAGAGAGGTATTAGGACCTCAAATCCTGGCTGGAGATAATTTATTGATTGCTGAAGGACTTGTGCGTGCTGACTTGCCTCTTGTGCCATATTAAAATAGAGCAAACTTTTGACAAATGAGAGAGCAAGATGACAATTTGACCATCTCTGAATTGATAAGTACCACCAGAGTGTGTCCGATTTGTATATTGTTTTTTGAAGTATTTCTGCAGATTCCATAAGTGTACAAAACACCGTTGCAAGGCACATAAATAAATGAATCAGAATATCACTTTTAATTACAGTAATGTTATGACTGGGCCTGGGTAACTTAGCGAGTATTGACACGGACTACCACCCCTGGAGTTGTGAGTGAATCCAGCCTGGTCTCCTAAGCAATCAAATTGGCCCGAATGCTAGGGTGGGTAATGTCACATGGGGTAACCTTCTCATAGTCGTGATTAGTGGTTCTCGCTCTCAATGGGGCACATGGTAAGTTGTGCGTGGAACACGGAGAGTAGCATGAGCCTCCACATGCGGTGTCTCCGCTGTGTCATGCACGACGAGCCACGTGATAAGATGAGCGGATTGGCGGTCTCAGATGTGGAGGCAATGGTAAGGTTTGATCCATTGAGTAGTCTTGCCACCATGAGGACCTACTAATTAGTGGGAATATAATTGGGCATTCCAAATTGGGAGAATAGGGGATACAAATAAAATAATAATAATAATTATGATGTTATGACTGCAATATGTTAATGAAAGTACTGCATGCAACAGACTTTACACAGTGAGTTTAAATGTGACAGCTTGCTCCCTCTCTTAAAGCTTAACAGATATATTCCTTAAAGTGGTCAGGCACACAATCTCCTATCTGATTGAAAGGTCTTCATTTATTATTCGGCTATGTAAAGCAGGGGAATGCGTTTTGACCTTGACACTATGAATGATGTCAGTAAGTGGATCATCCACAGAGGTGACAGTGGATTCGAGTGGGCCCTGTCAAACACTAAACCATTGCGACAACCTGCGTCTAAGTTAGTTCAAGTGTCAGATGTACTAGTTATGGATTCCTGTATCTCCGGAATACAGGTGCTAGCAATGCCAAGGTCATGGAATTGATTCTTAGGGAAGACGCATACTGATAAAATGAATAAACTTAATCTGCCTGTGCAGTAGCATCTACATAGCAGGCTTCTCTCTAGAAACAGACAATAATAATGGTTCCACTGTTAGAAATATGAGCTTATTTTCTAAAATGATTAAAGGACAGGACTGTATACACAGCAAACAAATGAAAACATACACATACACTATTACAATCTGGTCTCTTCACCTGGTGTAAAGCTTCTAGTAAGGTAGTCGGTTCACATTGCTGACATTCCTGTAAACTTGGCCCGAAGGAAAGCTGGCTGTTCAGTGAAAAAATGTAAAGGCATCTGTTGCGATGTTATTTATTGCAGCTCTGTGTTTGAAGCTGGGGTCTATGATCACAGCCCCTATGATCAACCTCAACAGATTATGACCAAAGTAAAAGTGTCTGAGATTTTAAGATATAAAATGTTTTCATTCTTTTTTTCTTTATTTGTATTTGACCCCAAATATGAAACATGAATAAATGACATTTGAATAATTCATTTTTGTAATTGTATTTTTGTAGTTTTTCTTTTTTTCTACAGTATTTTTTACAGTATATATATATATATATATATATACACACACACACACACACACACACACACACACTATATTGCTGAGTGCCGTAGGCAATCACAGCAGTGCTGATTTAGGGCCATATAGCACGATTGCGAGTGTGTTATTGCTTATATACAATGGTTCAGTGAACAAGTACGTTTTTAAAAAATAGGAAAAACTGAGTATGGTCATAAAAAACACATTGTGTGACAGGGATTCGAGCCATTTATCCCAATTTCTAGCATCCTCGTTGTAGCGCGGAGGGGGACAGGACCGAGCTGATTCCATTATGCATGGAACTACTTTCTTAAGCCACGGATCAGATTCTGCCATTGCTGGTTCAACATCACTTTAGGACTAATAGTATAACGGCTTGGGATATTTCTAACATGTTATTGGTCAGAGAATAAAAATCTGACTTGAAGCGTGTCTCTGCTCCCATCTCCTCACTTCCACACAAGAAACCTGACGTGGTGTCACACTTGTGCAGAAAACCAGGATTTGAGGAGATAAGTCATCATGGAGTCCTCACCACTGGACGAGGTGATCAAGACCCTCACCAGCATCCAGCAGAAACAGCATCAAGCCCTCGTCGAACTGCGGCTGGTCCAAGCCCAAATGGAGGACCGACAGCCGGAGCCCACCTCGACTGTACAGCCAGTCACCCTTGTGAAAATGGGGCCGTACGATGATCCAGAATCCTACCTCAATCTTTTTGAGAAGATGGCCGAGTTGTGAGAATGGCCGCCTTACCAGTGGGCAGCCAGACTGTTGCTGTTACTCTCCGGGGAAGCGCAGCTTGCGGCCCAACAGCTCCCCACAGCCAACTGCCTCGTCTATGCTGACTTGAAGAGAGCCATTCTGCAGTGGGCTCACCATAATCAAATGGCTGGCAATTTAGGAAAGGAAAGAACACAACCAAACAATGGCCAGGTTTTTCACATTCATGGGGACATTCGCAGGTGGTGTGTGGTGTGCTGTGAATGTCAGTTGGTGAATCCACCAGCCACCCCAAAAGCGTTAATCGAGGTAGCCTTTGAAAGAATTGGTATGGACCTCATCAGCTATTAGAACAGACTGCATGCGAACATCACTTTGCATTAGTTCTGGTGGACTATGCAACACGATATCCGGAAGCAGTGCCCCTGCATAACATCTCAGCATGTAGTGTTGTGGAGGCACTCTTGAGAATAATCTCCAGAGTGGGGATTCCAAAAGAAATCCTCATTGATAAGGCACTACATTTATGTCATGAACACTACGCAAACTATATGAATTATTAGGTATTTAATCGATTCGCACAAGTGTTTACCACTCACAAACAGATGGGTTGGTGGAACGATTTTATAAAACCCTGAAAAATATGATTCGTAAATTCGTACACAAGTGTAAATGGGTTAAAAGGGAAAGGAGGTTGTAACTCATAATTTTTTAAACCAAAAGCCAAATAATGACAGGACAATGACGAGGCATAAGCTGAATAGTCAGTAAAGAGCTAATGATTAATCATTGCAATAATCACAGAATAGTCGAATAATTGTTCTAATAATCGTTAGTTTAGTAGCTTATCAAAATAAAAACAAACATGCAGGACAGCTGCCTGCAGCTCTCTCTCTGGTCACATTTATCCCTCGCTCGCCTCATCAGGCTGATTGGGGTCCGAACATGCGTTGTTCCGGCCCGGCCCCGCCCTCCTCTGCGCTACAACGAGGATGCTAGAAATTGAGATACATGGCTTGAACCCCTGTTATTTGCAGTTCGAGAGGTCCCACAAGCCTCCACAGGGTTTTCCCCATTTGAGCTGCTGTATGATCGTTGGCCGCATGGCATGCTTGACATCATATAGGAAGCTTGGAAGGAGGGGCCTTAAAACAGCAAATAGTTAATTCAGTACATTCTTGATCCTCGAACAAAACTTCATACTTTGAGTCAATTAACACAGGAGATTTTGCTCCAAGCTCGGGAACGTCAAAGCCGACTGTATGACAGGGGCACTCGACTACGGGAATTCACACCGGGAGATAAAGTGCTTGTATCACTGCCCACCTCAAGCTCTAAATTACTCGCCAAGTGGCAAGGGCCCTTTGAGTTCACATGTCAAGGCAGAGATATCGATTATGAGGTTAAACGAACAGATAGGGGTGGAGCATTATTTGTGGCTCTTCTGTTCAGTTTGTTCGGGGCCCCCACCACATTCCGGCATCTTATGGACAAAGTCCTCAGGCCATATATGGCATATGCCACTGCCTATTTGGATGATATCTTTATTTATAGTAATGATTGGCAGTGGCACATGCAGCATCTGAGAGCTGTCCTGAGATCGCTGCGACATGTGGGGCTCACTGTCAAACCAAAGAAGTGTGCAATTGGACAGGTGGAAGTTTGGTATCTGGGGTTCCACTTGGGTCATGGGTAGATGCGTCTCCAAGTTAACAAAAGCGCAGCAATTGCAGCCTGTAAATACGCAAGACCCAAGACCAAAAACTAGGTGAGACAGTTTCTGGGGCTGGCCAGCTAATACCAAATGTTTGTGCATAGTTACTCTGACGTCACCAGCCCGCTGACTGATCTAACTAGTAATGGGGCCCCTGATCTGGTCCAGTGGATGGAGCCATGCCAACAGTCTTTTCTAAAAAATAAAATCTGCACTTTGTGGGGGACCACTCTTACATGCTTCAAATTACTCTCTCCCCTTTATTTTGCAGACGGATGCATCTGACAGAGGGCTGGGGGCAGTGCTCTCGCAGGAGGTGGAGGGGGAGAAGACAGCACCATGTAGAAGGAGTGTCTAGCAATCCCTGGCCTGAGCCGAGCGGTAGGGGTATGTGGTGATGTGGGCGTGGTCGCGTGTCTGTCTGCAGGAGAGAGGGAGTGGTGTGTCTCGTTAAACACAGCTCACAGTCCAGATGCACTCCAAAGTTTCACAGCTTCAGGTGATGTAATTTAGATCGCAAAGTATGAGGGGATAATACAAAATAAGTAAATTCAGAAGCACTCTTGTTGTAGGATAAGCAAAACATGCATGTTTACAGGTTGGGAGGGATACTTTTGAAATGTATTGCACTACAGATTACAGAATACATATTGTAAAATGTAATTTGTAATGTATTCTGTAAGATTACTCAAGGTCAGTAACATATTCTAAATACTTTAGATAACATCTTCAGCACTGGTAGATTTTTTTCTCTTGTTTTGACTATAAAAACTCTGTCAGTACAGTAAAACAAAATACACATGTTAAAATACATTCTCTGAAAACCCTAAATATCTTGTGCAGTATTGTTTGTAAAGCAAGATGAATCTAATTGAACTTTACGGATTTTTATTAATCATTGCAATAATCACAGAATAGTCGAATAATTGTTCTAATAATCGTTAGTTTAGTCGCTTATCAAAATAATTGTTAGTTGCAGCCCTAGTAAAGAGACATATAGCTCTTTACACATCTGCACTGCTCTTACACTTTAGTTTAGAACAGCACAAACAAAAAAGGAGTGATAAACCATCAGTACTCATGGAACATCTCTCGTCTAATCAGATTCAAGGACCGGAACTAACTGTTGTATATATATATATATGTACTTTTCTATGTGTTTTTGCAGGTGTCATATTGACTTGATACTGAAGCAATTTCACTATATTAGACAAAATTCACATATTGTGATAGAACAGAAGATTCAAGTTTCAATAAGTCTAAGGAAAATATTAAAAGAATTTGAAGGGAAACGTTTATTATTTGCTTTTGTACATGCTCATTATTGAGGTCTGGGGACCCCAAACATAAATACAGTAAAGTCAATCTCAACAGAACATGAGGGCAAATATTATTTATGACCATAAGCCAGTCCAGTAAACTTGACTAGTTTACATTTTTTACTGTGGCTATCAAATGAACAGTGAGGCTGGCGTCAAGTATCTGTCTCCTTCAGATATCGCGCACAACATCTACACACGCCAGAGTCACTTGCCAAAACATGCACCTCTGCTTCATATGTCTTTTTTTCTTTCCTGTAATTTTTCTTGCCAGCTACCTACCACTTACCGCTCAGTAAATTTCCTCTCCGTGAAGCACAGTGACTCAGATTAAGGCCTTCAAAAAGCAACTCTTTAAAACCGGCACACCCAGAAAAGCAGGTTAAAACTTTGTTTTTACTGTGCACAAACATGATGTGGAGTAATTAAAATAGCAATGTTACTAGCTTAACTAAAAAAAAATGTAAAAAAAACACAGCAGTATGCTGTCAGTCATTTTTTCCAGAAAAACTGCCTGACAAAAAGCTACACCATTGTTTTAAATGTTGCATTGTATTGCTTGTGCAACTTTACCTCTGAGCAAATGAAGCAATAGTCAAACAAACTCTCCTAAACTGTTCTATCTCTCATACAGTAGAAAGTCCTGCATTGGAAAGTATGATTCATTCAAGTGAATCGGTTTGTTCAGATAAGTCATGTCCTGTATATTAACTAATTAAATAAAAACTGTTCACCTTTCCCATGCACAAGCACTGTAAATCCTAATAATAATTTAGCAGAACTCAAAACATTTGAGACAGTATGTTACTTCAAATTTAATAAACTCCCAAGTTTAAGTTCATGGAAATTTCAGATTTTGATTTTGTGCAACACATGTATGTTAAATGCTCTTGACTTGAAATATTGATTGAGCTAACTCATACATTTTGGCTCAACTTAAATACTTTGAGAAGAAGGATTTTCCTTAAGCAGCATTAGTTAATTCTATCTAACACAGTGATTGCTAGCATACAGTACATACTAATTGGAATTACAATGCTTTAATTATCATAGTGATTGCTCAATGAGTGCAAAGGAATTTAGAACAATGTTAAAAAGAGCCTGTCCTCGACCTAAGCTCAAGCTCCACTTTGTACCATAATGGTAAGCCCAGAAATTGTGAACATAACAGAAACTCTTTCATTCTTTACATTCATCTTGCACAAAGACACATTATATAACACTTAATTTTAACAATTATTCTCCCTGTCAAGTGCCATACAAAGCATGCAGAGAAACAAAAATCAATTTCCTGTTAATTTAAAGTGACAAGTTCATTAAAATTAAAACAATAAAACGATTCAGATTACTTAAAAGATGTAAGTTTTTTTTAACTCAAAAGAAAGAGAAAGTTCTAATACTTCTCTGGGTTCAGTTATTTGAACTAATTTGTATGATCTAATTTTCCCTACTCAAAACAAGAAATTATTTGAGCACTAGGGTTTACGGCGAGTCTTTGCACTGCATTTTAGATCTTATTTGTTTTAACAAAATATTTATTTAAATTCTGATATTCATTACTGTGTTTTCAACTTAGCTAAAGCCTATACAGTTAATGCTGTAAGCCTATTTGAGATTGTTAATTAATTCAAAAGTGTTCATTGTCTTTTTGTCATATTTTTTAAAAAGATAGTGCACCTAAATTAGCTTTAATGTAGTTAGCTACTTTGCAAGTTTGTATCTGCTGTGAAACTAGTTTTGTAAATGTGTAGACAGGTGCAATTTAATTTATGGTGTTTCAGAGTAGCAAATAAAATATGCAGTAAATCGTGGTGTGTCATCAACTCACTCTGGCCACTCCACTGAATCAAAAGAGTTCCTTGTCTGCTCTGGATGTCCTAATGATTTCTTTCTCCCATCAAATCAATCAATAGCAAACAAGTCCATCCAGACAGCAAGATAACTGTTCAAATTTGATGAGTCAATCAACAGGGATAAAGAAAAGCACTCCAGGCTGCAGTGTACTTCCTGACCACCTCTATACGTGTCTGTCAAGCCTAAGTTAGCATTTTGGCCACTGCAAAAACAGAATTTTCCATTAGAAGAGTAAAAGGCTATGATTGCAGCAAATGCCTTTGTCCCAGCCACAGCTCAACACATCATCTACCGTCATCAGACAGGACAAACATAAATACTGGGTGCAATCAACAAACAATCTTTATCTGGGCAAAAGGAAAATAATCACCAAGCTGAACTTTACAAACAAATGTGGATATCATGGAACATATGTTCACATGATTTGCAAGAGATACAAATATTGATGTGTGTGTGTGTGTGTGTGTGTGTGTGTGTGTGTGTGTGTGTGTGTGTGTGTGTGTGTGTGTGTGTGTGTGTGTTTATTGTTTTCTTTGTGGGATACCTTAAAAGAGCATTGATAGCACTTAACAATAAGGTGGTATTAGTTAATGCAATAGTTAACATGAACTAACAATGAACAACTTGTACAGCTTTTGTTATTCTTGGTAAATCTTACTTTTGACGTGCAATATACTAATACATTAAAGATGCATAAGTTCACAAAGGTAATTCTATATGAACTAAAATGAAATAGAAATGAACTAAAATATATTTGTAAATTACCATTTACCATAACTAATAAATTACTTATTGTTAAACAAAAAGGAACCTAATGCTTTAACGAATGTTTACGAATATAACCTTAGTGTAAAGTGGTACTGAGTCATTTCCTTGTAATTAATTCACAAAGATAACAATGATATAACATAAAAAAAATCTAATTATTCAAGAAGAAAATTGTTTATTCACTCTGTTCACTCAGTCTTTTTCCACACAATGAAAGTGAATGGTGACAGAGACTGAACATTCTACTTAACAGCTCCTTTTGTGTTCCACGGAAGAAAGTAACACAGGATTGCAACAGCATGAGGGTAGGGTAAACGATGACAGAATTTTATTTTTTGGGTGAACTGTCCTTTTAATGTTTCTGATTGGTAAAAGTGGCCATCAGAATTTTTTTCAACTGTTGCTTTTCTTTCTGATAGTCAGTGCATGAAAAGTTTTCAGTCTGAGCACCTACAGAACACTCACCATAGGCAGCAGTGGTAAATTGGGGTGCAGAGATGGTCTAATTGGTAGCTGATTGTGTGCCCACAAAGTGTTCAATTACAGGCATCCTCAACCCAAAGCAATGGACCTTTTGATGCTGGTTGCTTGGCAACATCTCATTTAAGCTGGCTTTGTGTAATATGGTTTTTATTTAGTTGGAAAAAAAGGAAAATTATTTTGCACATCCGCATCCCTGGGGAGTATTCACAGGGGATTTGGAAACCCTAAGGGGTAAGAAATTAGCCATTCGTTAGATATTAGATGTGTAAGGAAAACACATTTGGAGGGTAACAGTGAACAAACTATTTTTAAAATGCATGTCAGGTAGAGCGGCAAACACTCATTTAGGTTATAAAAGTTTTTTGTTTTTTTTTAAATAGACTGAAATTCAATGTAAAAACAATAAATAACTTAGATCCTATGCTTCTCTTTGTTTAGCATTAAAAAAAATGAGATGTTCGTAAAATGACAGCAGAAGAAGCCTCATAATAAAGAAAGAGGAAAGACAGCCGTTCACCGTCACAGCAAAGCAGTGAAAACTGTCATTAAGGCAGTGTCTATTGAAATCTAAATTCACTGGGATCATTAGAGGCTTGGACCTCCTTCTTCCTCTCTTGTCATTCATTGGGCAGGAAACCAGATGACTGCTGGGAAATAAACAGCACATCAGTGACTCGGCATTAATGTAAGACAGATAAGAGACTTTCAAGCATCTTAGAACTATATAATTAGCCATTGCTTTCTTTGCATTTGAATGGGCACTTAAACTTTGAAAGCTCTCATTGTCTTCAGTTACTACCCTATACTCTTAGCATCAGTTAAGCCTTCCATTCAAGAAGAAATCAAAGGTCCCAGCATTAAAATTAAGGATAAGAAGCCTTGCTTTTGTAAATCAAAGACATTTGCCTCTTTTTAGTTTTGTTTTTGCATCCTTTTGTTATTTTAATGGATTACTTTCTAAGGTGTCAAAGTGAAGATAACATAGACGCTGTCTTGCTGATTAGCAGACAGCTACTGTACTGTATGTGTAGAACATGTCAGGAAGAGCTATGTACATAGTGCATCCAAACAGGGCTAAATTTCCCCTGAGATAAAATGCACTTTTGATTAGATTTTCTACCAAAACACAAAATAGCCACAAAAACTACCCCAGTACCTTAACACCTATGTATCACTATGAGCTGCAAAATAATCCTAATCCATGAAATAATTGTGTGCAATGTCTAAAGTTTGATTTGGAGGTTAATTGATCTAATATTTAATTGTTTTTTAAATGTTGCAAAAAAAAAATTCAAGAAAATCTTATTTGAAATATTCAGTTTTTTTCAAGGTGATCAAAAGAAACTTTCTCTTCTTCTTCTTCTTCTTCTTCTTCACAGGTTTTAACTGTCCAATGAGTGAAAGAATAGTTTTGGGGATAAAAAGCCCCCATTCAGGGGCTAAATACCCCCATAAAACACATTGTTTTCTTAAGTATGTAGAAAAGATTAGTTATGAAAAATGTTCAAAGTGTGCTCACATTCACTAATCCAATAATTCATTTATAGAATACTTGGGATGTCATAAAATGCCAAATGTGATCTAAATGACCAGAAAATGGTTAAGGAATATTGTCATGCCATCCCAGATATGTATGTCTTTCTATCTTCTTCAGAACACATACAAAGGTTTTTTGAAGAACATCTCAGCACTGTAGGTCTGTATAATACAAATAAATGGTGATCAAGACTTTGAAGCTCAAAAAAATCACATAAAGTCAGCATTAAAGTAATCCATACGACTCCAGTGATTTAATACACATTTACAAAAATGTTTATATATGCTTAGATATGTGGATTATACAATGCACCCAAAGAGGGCCCTGTGACTATGAAGGCCCCCAGCCCTCTTATAGGATAGGATCCTTTTTCTAATGACATGTTTTGAGCCACTCTTTAATCTCATAATAACGCCTGGTGAAATTTTCCATGCTTTTCTGGAAGTAGAAGACCTTGTAAAATAATTTCTAAAATAGCTACCTTCGTATTTTGATGCACTCGTCTTTTTCATGTTTCATCTTTTGATTAAATTAAAAACAATAAACAATAACATTTATTGTTACTGATGTTGCAAATTGAGTATTTATTGAATTCAAGCAACTTGTGCATAACATTTAATTATTTTATAGAAAAATAGGCTTAAAAGATCAAAGAAAATTGGCCCTTGCTATCCATAATCTCCCCCTGCTTGGTGATCATGATTTTAAGCTCTAATACACTTTATTACATTCTATTACAGCTCTATTACACTTCCTAGCACCATCTAGCACTGTCAAGCACTAGGAAGTGTAATAGAGTTTGAAATCATGATCTTGCCTAAAGACTGCAAAGGCATTCAAGTATTTGAATTGTGTGAATTGCATTATTGATGTATTTCTGAACAACTTAATAGATATAAACAAAAAATTATCATCACGCCATTTACCAATAAATGACATAATGAAATTAAATAATTTTCAAACTCTTCCATGATGACCATGTTTTCAGTATCTGAGTCCAAAGTACAAAGTCAGGCTTTTTGTGTATCAAATCATGCTCAGGTGGTGTCACCAATATGCAGGTATCCATTCTATTGTCACGTGACAAAAAGGAACCCTTTAGTCCCTCAAGATTGTGTGTTTTTTATTTTATTTCAGTGTTTTAGATATAGTCACGATTTTGATGAAATTTTCAAATGAAGAAACCCTAAGAAAACTTTCTGATAATCGTGACTCAAAAATTCATTGATGATTAAATTAATGATTACATACACACACGTGTATTCAAAGTGCATAGAAAGTCTTTGAATATCTTTTGCTAAATGGTTACACCACTTCTAAGAACTTGATACATGTGTTTTAAATTAGAATATTAAAAGATTTCTGATTTTTGGCATCTCAACATTTTGTTTTTGCATCCTTTTGTTATTTTAATGGTTTACTTTCTAAGGTGTCAAAGTGAAGATAACATAGATGCTGTCTTGCTGATTAGCGGACAGCTACTGTACTGTATGTGTAGAACATGTCAGGAAGAGCTATGTACATATATGCATTTGCAGATGCTTTTATTAACTGACTTCCAGTGCATTCAAATTATATATTTAATCAATATGCACTCTCTGGAAACACATTAACTTGAAGTATAACAAGTTGAAATGGCAGCGATCAGCTGTTTATTACTATTTTTTATGTCTTTAATTGTTGTTTAACAGAAAATGAAAAACCCAAACAATGCAGTTGTGTTTTTTGTCATGTATGCACTATGTGCAGAGGTAAGAAGAGATCTGAAACCAGCCAGTTCAGTCACTCAAGAACTCTGATAATCAAGCTTGACCATAATAGGACTGCATAGTACTTCACATCCTCTAGCTAACACATGTGATCAGGTGGTCCGGACTGATTAACAACAACAGCCACTTACTGCCATTCTTACAGCGAGATGTGCTGGCAGTGCCATCTGTGTGTCCTGCTCCTCAGCTTCACAGCCTACAAGCACCCACACGGCACAAATGATAGAGGACAACTTGTCATTGTGTCCCAAATATGAATCTCATCGCTATTTATCACAACCTCCCGCAGCCCTGCTGTCAGCAAGAACAGACACAGCTGAAAGCTGCATTTCCCAGGCTCGGCCGTGGTTTGGCAGACTCAACTGCCTCTGTGGCCCTTGTTGCAGGGCTGGATTATTACGGCCTAATGATGGGGTCAGCTACAGGACAAAATCTGCTTAGGGAAGCTGGTGCTCCTGTCTCAGACCTGCTGCTGATGACAGAACTAATCATGTGTGAAAAGCCACCATGTTGTGGTGGCACCGGTGTGAACACGTATTGCAGGATTTTGAGTGTGACTGGATGATGTATGGTGAATGAGACAGAGGCTTGTTACTAATGCCATCTTTGTTTTAGCCAATATAAATGGGAAGTTGACGTACATGGACTTTTTTAAACAACATCACGATTTTAGGTTAAAATTTTTATGAATATATAAGGAAAATCTTACAGGTCCTGCAATGTTTTATTTCGCTTTAGACCTTTTTGAATTTTTTATTTTTTTGGTACTTAGTTCATTTTAAAATGGACTTTCAGTGCTACAAATAAATGAGCAAGTATGAATATTTCACATAGTCTCTGAATTAATTTCAGGTCATAAAAAGTTGCATATGCATAATATTCTGAAATGTAGCAAAACACTGTTAATAAAATAGTTAGAGGATAACATGTCAACTACCCTAATAAATATAAAAAGAACGCAAAACACACAACCATATCTCTGTATAAGTAATATGGCAAAATGTAACAAGGCAAATATCTCCGTAATAACCTGACAAAGAGGTGTATTTTGTGAAAAAAGGCCAGCTGACTGTACATTATCATCCTTTTTACATGGCTACTTAGCAAATAAATGTATATGGACATGAAATATTTATCTGAGTTTAAATTATTTGATTATGTGAGAATAAAGATTCTGCGGAGTGCTACGAGAGACATCAAATTAGCACGGTGTAGGAGATTGGTCAAATATACAGTTTAATAAAAACTGATAAAATATGTTGAATGCTTCACTCTCCAATTGATTTGAAATGTTCCTTAATGAAATGACACTAAACAATCTGTTTCATCAGCACTTAGGGTCCCACTGAGCGTGAGATACAACACATTGATAAGCATGCAGGGATGCAGAGAGTGACCGGGGGGCTTCAAATTAAATTAAATGCACATTACAAACTCTCAATGGGAGGCCATCAAGATTTAGAAAATGTGATGGATAATACTATTCTAAAATATGATAATATCTATTCTTAGTACTGTTAATGGACTATATTCTCCTGCTGTGTGGAAATTTTGGTGTTTGTTTGTTTTATTTCTAGTTTACAAGTCTAAATTAATGACTTTGATGTGTGATGCTGACATACAATATAAGCGATTGATTCAAGTTCCAACCACCCCAAGCTGAGAGGAGCTTTCTTAGACCAGTTTATAAAAACACTATCAAAGCAACCTTTTATAAGCTCTTTGCGTAATAACGGCTTGAGAACTTACCTAATGGCAAATAAATCTCTGTCTCTCTCTCTCTCTCTCTCTCTCTCTCTCTCTCTCTCTCTCTCTTTCTCTCTCTCTCTCTCTCTCTCTCAATTTTTCAATTTCAATTTTAAAGTACTTTATTGGCATGATTGTGTTTACATACAATATTGCCAAAGCATTAATACACAAAACAGATAATGACAAGACAAATAATAATAATAAAATGGTAACATTTTCTCTCTCTCTCTCTCTCGCACACACACACACTCAAACACACACACACAAACACACTAAGTACTAAGATAGTCTTCCCAGGTATTTAGCACCACTGATCAGGTTGTTAATATCAAGTTTCTATTTGTCTTAAAAGAATCACATCCTGTTTGAACATAATGTAGTGTGGAAAAATTTCATAACTATAAGCCTGAATTCATAGGATCGTAGGAGGAATGCATTTAGTGCAAGAACTGACATCTGTTCTTCAAAAGACATTGTGCAATTCTTTGGCACTTTGGTTAATTAGCATTAACAGTGCACCACAATGGAAGGACAAACTTTTGTTGTCAGCACTCAATGCTCTGCCACATTGATCTTTAAGCGCTTCTTGGAATAAAAGGATTCCCTCTTCTCTGTAATGATATTCTTGAAATAGCAGATGATGAGACTGAAGAAAAGATACTTCCTTATTTACACATGTGTGCATCAAATGAAGTTAAACGTCTAGGGTCAGCTTTAAAAAAATTTACTCCAGTGAACAGCCCATTTCTGAGTTTTAATTACGAGAATACAATTCACAAAAATGTTCTAATTTAATAAGGTTTTGAACTAGGTGCTTGAAAACAACATACAAATCCACTGCTAGATAAAATACACATTTGTGTATAGGGACTTTTGTCTAAACACCTGAGATAGCCCTTGTGACAACCTCCCCCTGTGACAACTAGCCTCAATCTCTTTGAATGGGTAACACTTTACACTAAGGATCCATTCATTAACATTAGTTAATGCAGTAGGTATCACAAACAAAGCAATTAACAATATATTTTGGAAATATTTATTCATGTTAGTTAATAAAAATACTATCCTTCATTGTTAGTACATGTTAGTTCATAGTGCATTAACTAATGTTAGAAAACATGTTTTAGATATTGTAATTAACATTAACTAAGATCACTAAATGCTGAAAAAAGTTTGTTCATGTTAACTAATGTTGTTAATTAATGCTTACAAATGAAACCTTATGTAAAGTGTTACCTGAAACTGCCTTTCTTAAATCACTGCTGTTCACTGAACACACCAACTCAAACTCAAAATCCCAGCCACAACAAACTGCCACCAGATACAGTTTACCAGCTGGGAAGGTCCAGTCTGCCTCTGGTCACTCAGCAGCTGCCCAGAACTGGGGCAATTTGCCCATTTTAGCTCACTGCAAGTTTGTGCCTGGTTTTGTATATGAGGCCAATTAGCGAGCCCTACCTTAGCCTGCAGCTGAAAGGTTAATGGGAGAATGTAGGATACTGGGTGAATTCACCTGAGAGGTGTGGAGAGATCCCCACAGAGCTTTAATTTGAATGTAAAGGGGAGGTGGTGATGGTGGATCAGTGGGATGGAGGGCCTCAGAAATCTTTGCATTGAGCTTCATTGTTACTGCTGGTCATTTGATCTTAAAATAATTTACTTCATAATCTCACAGCTGGAGCAATAGGTGCTGCTCGATTAGGCTGCCAGGTCTAAGAAAGTGGGAGAGAGAAGAGAGCATTTAAGAAGTTGGGGGAATAGGGGTGAGATGGACAGGGGACAGCATGGACAACATAGTCTGGTTCCTATGGGGACCTATGAGGTTTTAAGGGTTTTAAGTGTTTCAAAGGCTCGGAAATACATTCACCAAGACTAAATTTAGGAGCAAGATATTTCAAGGAAATCTGAAGACATTTACAAATATTGTATAGTGGCAAAACTGAATTGCTGTTTAAAAATCCTAGTAAATTCTAGCTCATTATAAAATAGAATTCAAATAATTGTATTCATTATAGATTATTTAATTTCTGTGCCACTACCTTATCAAACGGAATTGCAAAAATAATTACTTGTGACAGTGTTGCTGTTTTGGGATGGATAGACTACTCAAACAAAAAGAAGAATGTTTTGATAGAGTCAAAGAGACTTGAAAATAGAAAATTAACAAAATTAAAATAAAAAATTAGACACATCAACTTTTAAACAGTTCTTCAGTGAAATGATAAAAAACTAAATGGTAGCACTTTGTTTTACAGTAATGTTTTACATTTACTTACTATATAATTAAAACAACTATAGTAATTGCTAGGTACTAACCCTAACCCTAAACTTAACCCATATTAAGTACATGTAGTTACCTAATATTACTCAGTACTTTCTAGGGTACACTGAAAGTATACTGAAAAGTACACTTACTGTAAAATAAAGTGCGACCAACAAAGGGAGTTATGTTATCCTCACCCAAACTGATCCAATTTCAGCAGAGCATATAATTATTTGCGGTAATGATGAGATATGAGAAAAAATCCTGACCCATTGTTTACTTTAACCTAAATCTTAACCATAGGCCTCTTTTCATCATCAGTTTTTATGAAACTAGATGAACTACAATTAGATTTAATAGGGGAAAGATAAGAACTCATTTTAATTTGATAGAGGAAATTTAATTAAATGCAGAACAATGATTTAACTCAATCTTAAGTGTTTTGTGGTTTTAGTTTCAACTTAAGTATAAGGCAACATGATCCCCTGTCACCCAATTATTTCTAAACTGATTGTCTTGTTTCTTTAGGTTAGTTTAACTGCTACAAATGTAAAGAAATTCATGTATTTCAGTATTCAGATGCTCATCCTCATCAGAATGAGAGATTGTAATTGTTGCAAACCATTTAAAACAGCACAATTACATACATATCCATAATGAATATGCATAACAAAGACCAGCTGTGTGTATTTCATTGGAATACGGAGATGCAACCGACCAAAATGCAAATGCATCCCAATTCAGTGGATCCAAAAGGAAGAGAGGACTCATAAAGAGATGGTGACCTTAGACAGTTTGGTCACCAAAGCCATCTAGGAGAAAAAGTCCAAGGTTGCTGGGGTCATTCGCCTAGAAAGGCTGCTTCCCATAATTTGCATAAATGCCTTCAATCAGGAGTATGGAGGAGAGAGCTGAACTATGTCTCTTAAAGGGGGTTGGGGCTGGAGCGTAATGCGCCCATTACAAGCTAGTCAAGTCCAGGTGAATTGGTGTTGCCATTTACAGCACACTCCCTCGCATACAGACAGGAATAAAGAAAAAAGAGGGAGGATTGAGGGGAGGGATAGGGAGAAGACAAGTTCTGATATCAATGTTACTAAATCAGAGTGAGGTGCTGTGAATGCAAATCAGATTGTTTGTATCACGTCATGACAAGCTGTTGAAAACATTGATTTAGCTTGGCTTTTCGAAGCTGTAAAACTATGCAAAATGAGAAAGTGGCAGACTAAAATGGAATGGCAGAGCACAATTCATTGTTATATCTACCAAAGTCCGCAAAAAAGAGTGGTCTGAATGATGCATAAGTAATGAACTAGTCTGTTTTCAGACTTACAAATCTAAAATTAATATCTTTCAAAAGCCTTTTTTTTAAATAAATAAAACAAAAAACAAAAACACAAAGTAAAATTTACATAGGTAAACGCATTTAAAATAATCAAAGTGGCATTACATGGGTCTATATTTATGGAACACTTTTTGTTCTATGTATCTTTGAGAAATAAGTCAATTGAGTCTCTGGACATGGCAGTACAAATATATATGGCTTATTTAAAGTTGCACAAGCAGTTTAGAGATTAGCTTATGTTTAGCTTAGATTTGTTTTCTTGCAGGGACATAACTCCCTTAGAAAACAGTCATCGATGCCAAGATATTTCATTCACAACCCTTCTGGTAAATCTTACAGCACTATGCAGTTACACAATGATATCTTCACTCCACAATCCACAGACAGAACTTTAAAATGCTGCAGGCAAGTCTGGCTTTACACTCACAAAAGATGTGCACTTGAGTCTTTAGTTGCCTTGTAAAGTGGACACTGAAGAGAAAAGCAAACAGTCAAACAGCATTAAATTACCATTCAGAAGAGCTCATAAATTAAGGATTTTGTTGTATTCAAATGTGTTTGATCAATCAAGGGATTTCATGTTTTCTTGACATTCTGTAAGTAAAAAAAATGCAAATGTAACATTAAGTTTGCTTATTGGATATTTCCCTTTTTAAAAGGATTTGGAGAAAGCTGTTATTGGAGAGCTTAATTCCCTTGATTCCCATCTCCATGCAGCTGAAAAACACGTGGGAGCCAGAAGGATTATTTGAATTCAATGTTTTTCATTCTGTAAACCCTGGTATGCTTTTTGGAGTGAGTTTTCCTTTAGAACCACTGTTTATAAAATGGAAAAATATCATTTTAAAACACAGATTTATAGAAATCACATATAGCTGTACACATAGTCAGATAGCAGAGTTTGTATTCTTGATGAATTTTTTAAACATTTATTGGCCCATCCTCTTTGGGCAGTAAAGCCAGTATGCAGAATGTGTTTGAGACCAAAGGGTGTGCATATTAAAACTTTTGTACTGGCCTCAGAAGCACCTGTGATCTCTCTGTACTAAGTGCTGGACTGCAAGGTCATAAATCACGAGCTGTGAGAGGAATATCTCATCGGCTGCCTGCATTGGGCTGCCAGTGCTGGGATTAAGGAATCAAAAGGCCACGTATAGACTAATGCCACATCGGCCCCTGAGACAAAACAGATCAACACCAAAGACCCTGCACCCGACACGCTCTCATCTCTGGGGAGTTATCTACATACAAACAATTTACATTTGAGAAAATAATAATAATTACAAAGAAAAATTTAAGTGGCAAATTGAAAAAATCTATAACAAATAAAATATACAAAATAAATAAAATACAACCATTTAGTTAATCGGTTGTAAAAAGAAATAATGTTAATGGTTAGAGGGAACTGAAGGTTGTTTATCACACTACATTACATATGCACTTGGTTTATGAGGAATGGTCTCTTGTTTTAATCTTCTTTAAGGTCAGTAGGGTAGCACCAGTGGGGGTTATTGAAAAGGAAAAAGCCTCTCTCCAGACATATGCGCTGCTTTCCTTTGGGAATACTCAAGCTCTCTCTGCTCTGGTATCTGTCTATTGGCCTATTCCCCACTCTCCCCTTACACAAAGACTAATATTTGCTATCTGACATGATTATTCATGTTAGTGAATGCTATGCTAAGGTATATTATACAAATACCATCCCAAACTGCTGGCAATCTGCTCAGTTAAGGAAGGAATGCTGTAAATCGCCATCTAGGTAAATAAAAAAAGTATGTGTCACCTTACAAGAGGAGCACTTAAATCTGTCATATCTCAAGTGAGGAACACTAAAGACAAGTAAAGCAAGATAAGCAGCGGTGGTTGAATGGTTACTTCCTCTGGACCCCCGAGGACGTATCCATCAACAGATGCCCTCGGGTGGAGGATAACAAATTTGTTCTTTTATGAAGCTTGCATAACACCGCAGGGGTACACATAGGAGGGCCGCATGTGGCCGGATATCGCATTCCGTCCAGTTCAAACTACATTCCCATGGTTTCCCAGAGTGTTAACGCCAGGAGCGAGCGACTTTTTGTGGATGTAGCTGACGTGCCTCGGCATGAAGTCGCAAACACTTACAGTAATCTTTCGAAATCGCTTCACTGTTCCCAGCAGATAGAGAATGTTATTAGGCTATATACATATATGGGCACCGAGTGAGCGAAAATGACTCAGCGAATTCTGAGGCTGATATGTGACATTTATGCTATAAGAAACTATATTTTAAAACCCTTATATATATATATATATATATATATATATATATATATATATATATATATATATATATATATATATATATATATATATATATATATAAAAAGGATTTTAAAATTAATAAAATCTGTTTAAAATACAAAGTAAAATAAATCTCACTTGTTGTTGTTGTTGTTTAATAATAATTATTATATAGCCATACCATCAGGGACAAAAACTGAATTATCTTGAGAATAACAATTACGCAAATGTTTCATGTGGTGTTCTGAGTTTGCCCTTTAGTATTAGTATTAGTATTGTATGTTTTTTTTTTTGTTGTTGTTGTTTTTTTAGATAATACATTATATATTGACTCCTGCAGGGTTGCACCAGCCTGTTCTTAAGGCAAAACGTAACTAGTAAGTAAACTAAACTCTCTGTAAAGTAATACGTAGTTGCATAATATGGCATTTACCTGATCCAATAAACAACCTTCAAATTTGTACACAGAGATGTTAAAAAGCGGTGGGTTTCAGTTTGATGTTGTCATGGTAACTATCAGCTGTAATACATTTTTAATTAATTATATATTTAGCCTATGTATGAACAATATTTAATAACTGAAAAAAAAACGAATGAGGGGCAATAAATAAATAAATACTAATATGACAGGCTGGAAAAAAATAGACATTTATTCATTTTAAGATCTTATATATTTTGTATATGTTGAAACTTGACACCGGGTGTAGCCTACACAGGATAGCGAATTACATAATGTCATAAACTTAAAACACGTGTTATGCAACATCTTCATATAGGCCTATGTCAAAAGGATTGAAGCATGTCACGCAAAATATGACCTCATTGATGTCATTAAATGAGTCTACTTTTTAATTCCATCTGTAACCCCTGGTCGGAGGCTTCCGTAAATATTTAGTTTATAGGGTTACGTCCTACCCAAGTTTATTGGTGCAACGCTCAAATAATTAGTTTGTGATAAATAAAGTGCGTAAATTGTGACATAGTGCCCATTTACGCCACAACTAGGCTAAGTTGTAACTTATGTATAGCTGGTGCAACCGGCCCAGAGCTTTTTGGAGAACAACTACTCATGAGGGAAACCGTCTCCCAAAGGAGACCATTTTTGTCAGGAAGGACCATATGCTCATCAAGCAGCCGGGACAGGTCGTGTTTGTAAACAGAAGCAGTCGGCGTTCATTAGTGCTTCGATAATCCAGTCCCCTAGAGGGCATTATTGGTGCACTCACGTGAAAGTTAGCAGAGACCCTCTGAAGAATTCATTCTGACAGTAGGACCTTTTATTATTATATATTTTTTAATTATTATTATTTTTAGATGTAACTATTTAAATTTTTAAGAATGTAAATTTAAAGTTTTAAGAATTACAAATATAGTTCTTAAGAATCTAACAGTTTATAAGCATGGAATCATCAGCTGTGGAACTGTTTAGCGTGTAAAGGGCCGTTCACAACGAACGCGTGTTGTGTTTCCCCAACGCCTCGATCAGGAGCGTTTTTTAAACGCTTCAGGTGGAGAAAAAACAACAAACCTTTTAACCGCGCGCCTCGCTGTACAGTATGCGGGGTTTTTTTAGCGCAAGAACGCGTTGGGTCTGAACGGCTCCTTAGTCAGACTTTCACCAAGTATATTTCTCTGTTAAAACTAGAGCAAATAGAAAAAAAATGTGTTCTACTTTTTTAAGAAGTTTAAATTCACGTATGAAGCCACTATATCCAATTATGATATTTATTAATTTTTCCCTATGTAACCTACTCGGTCCATTGGCCAATGTTGTATCGTTGATGTTGACAAGTGAGACAAACTTCTTAGACTGAATGATTTAAGTGCTGCTTTGGGTGTTTTGCATACTGTTGGATGGTAACTAAGGCAACTGGACGCTGTACCGCCCTCTTCCTGCACTTTTTTTTCTGAATTAAATCTCTTCAGCCTATACAAAAAGCAAAACACGTAATATGTAAACAAGTGACATTCATCGCGTTACACATGGTTTAAAAATAGTTTCTGTCGTTCAGTTGGGTACCTCTGTTCCACAAGGACTTCGAAATGTCAGAGGAGGAAGAATCTCCGTTTTCTCAAGACCTCAGGGTGCAGTATTTAGGCGAGAGACTGTGCCGGATGCTCAAAGTCAAAACTGATACGTGGGAAAAATTTGTCAACCTTGAAAATCACAAAACACATTTTACAATGTTTTTCGAATCCCGTATTAGATTGTTATTTTTCAGCTTGACTGCGTCCAATGATCTTACTGTTTCAACTGAGGTAAGTGATCAATGAGGCCTTGTGTTTACATCTCTGTGTCTGATATACAGTATATTCAGTGAATGCTAAATCAGGTATCACAGGTTCAATCATTTAATATGGTACTAGTTATTTCAACAACTATCAACCATTGTTGTATTTGTGTACTTTAGGTATGTCCTCTTTCCAAACACAAGGAAGTTTACATTCTCAAGAAAGAAAATGTCCCCATCCTCCCAGAAAACTGTAGAGGTTCTGTACTCTTCGGGGTGCTCTCACCCACCTTTCTGCCACAGCTGTCAGACACCATGGAGAATGTAATGAACTCTTTAAAATTTTCAAGAACACTACTTAAATCTTCAACTGTTTGATAGGCTGTCAGAAAAGTAAATAAAATAAATAAGTAGAGAACTCTTATTATCAAAAGCTCTAAGACTTTTCTTTGACGTGAATGTATAATCTGTGGTCTCTTAAACATAAAGCAATAAATGCATGTGCAATTTGTCGTAATTTTGCATCAAGGTCTGTCTGCCGCTTCTGTCAAACAAGAAGAATCACCTGATGTGGCCGAATTCAGTATCGCAGGATGTGACACAACACATTGAGAATTTGCAAAGCAAGGTGTCCGTGGTGATGGGAGAGTTATACGGGAAAACCATCCTTCCCATTCCTGCCATCCAAGAGTGGATAGAGCAGTGTCAAGAGGCAACTATCACACTGTATGACAAGCTTTATTTGTGTGGGGGTTTCTTCTGTGATAATATGGATACATCCCGTATAAGGAGTGCTTGATCAAAACTTCTAACGTTCAAGGGATTGTTCACACAAAAATACAAATTCGGTCGTCATTTGCTCACTCTCATATCATTTTAAACCTTTAGAATATTCTCACTTCCATCAAACACAAAAGCAGTTTAGCAGAATTTTGAGGCTGCTCTTTTCTGTATAGTGAAAGTTACCTGTGACCAGGATCAGACTCATGCTCTCCTTTCCTACTTGATGGAAGAGAGAATGTAAAATATTGGTTTAGAATGACAGACAGTTAATGGTAAAATGTTATTTTTTTTTTTTGGTGAACCATACATTTAAAGTATAATTATTGTAGTTTTAATAAGTTGTATTCTTTAAAGGGATAGTTCCCCCCAAATGTAATAATTTACTCACCCTCATGCCATCACAGATGTGTGTGACTTTCTTTCTTCTGCTGAACAGAAATTAAGATTTTTAGAAGAATATCTCAGCTCTGTTGGTCCTTTCAATGCATGTGTATTTTGGCCATAAATGTGTAGGTCCAAAAAGCAGCATAAAATTAATCTATAGTACTCCAGGAGTTTAATCCATATTTTCAAAAAACAATAAGTGTGAGTGAGAAACAGGTCAATATTTAAGTATTTTTTTACTATAAATCTCCACTTTCACTTTCACATCTGAAAGTCACGTGGCGCCTGTTTAATTTCACTGTCACATATGAATAAGAATGTGAAAGTGGAGATCTGTAGTAAAAAAGGATTTAAATATTGATCTGTTTCTCACCCACACCTATCATTTAACTTTTGAAAATATGTATTTAGCCAAAAAAGTCATACACATCTGGGATAGCATGAGGGTGAGTAAATGATTAGAGAATTTTCATCTTTGGGTGAACTATCCCTTTAAGGTTATTGTCTTAACCTTAAACCTCATAGAGTAAGTTTAAATAGCATAATATTTCATTGTTTTGACTGAAACGACAATCTATTTTTGTCTTTGGCAAACAAGACAAGACAGTCACAATAGAGCCGTGATACATGCAATTGAGTCAATGGTCATCAGCTGGACGCACATGATCCATAAAGTCTTGCAAGCTGATTCGGCTGAATTGATCGAGAAGGGGCTGAACCCTGGACCAAAAGCTGAACTTGACTTCTGGAGGTCCAGGAAAGCGAACATACAAAGCATTCACGAACAGGTTTGTTTAGCCATTAGCATTTTACATTGTGTAAGTTAGCGGAAATGATTGGCAATGCACTAAATCTTTCTAAATCTCAGCTTCAGAATCCTTGTGTTAGGAAAATGAGGAGGATTCTGGAAATAATAGACAGCAGTTATTTCCCACCATTCAAAGCTTTGGCGGAAAATGTTTTTGATGGTAAGGGATAGAGTTATACAATGTTCCAACCTTCATTTCATTAATACAGTTAATTTCAACTGTACTTTACTGTGTCTTAATAATTCATGGCATTCTCTCTTAAGACTCTGCCTAGATATTGGTAACAAAGTATATTTCCCATGTAGCACAAATACTGATGTCAATAGCAATTATGCATATTTCTCCCAAAGCTTTGCAGGAGGCCAGGGCTATAGACCTACATTTTCAACCTCTCAGATCAGCGTTGTCTCAACTTGAAGAGCATGAGTTCTCATTCCTCCATGCACTCATTCCACCAGTCTTTCATCTAATATTTCTGGTCTGGACACACTGTTCATTCTACCGTTCACCTGCTCGCATTGTCGTGCTGCTGCAAGAACTCTGCAACCTCCTCATTCAGCAGGTATGACACATGTATCATGATTTCTAATATATGTTTAGGTTTCTCCTACAGGAGTTAAAGGGTTAGATCACCCAAAAAGAAAATTGCTGTCATCATTTACTCACCCTCATGTCATTTCAAATCTCAAATGACTTTCTATCTTCCATGAAACACAAAAGGAGATGTTAAGCAGAATGTTAGGGACTAACAGTCTCAGTCACCACTTGTCAGTTTCTTAATTTTAAAGTCAATTTTGGGATTGGATATAGCCAGAATATAGATTAAAATGATGCTCTTATAACCAAAACATCATATCTTTGCTCCAACCAGGCCACTTCATATCTCAGTGCAGAGGAACTGCTGAGAGTGGAGACTGAAGATATTTTGGAAAAGTTACAAACTGTGGTGGGAATTTTTAGGTGTTTCAGGGAAACATTCAAGGCCTACAGACAGAAAGTGGCTGCTTCGATCAGTTCTTGTGCTTCACACAAATGTTGGGATTTCCCATCAGCTCTCATTTTTACTAGATTTGAAGACTTCTTAGCTCGGGTTTCACAGTTAAAGGTAAGCAGTTATGTATACACACACTCACTTTAATGTAATTTGCGTTTGATTGTTGTATTTATAGTCTTTGGAAAGAATTAGCTCTGATGATATTAGTTAATTGCGAATTGTTTTATGCATTGTCAGGATGTGAATTGATTGCTATATGTATGTATATGTGTTTAGTATATGTATGTATTGGCATAGTTTACTTTAAAGGAATATTCCAGGTACAATACAAGTTAAGCTCAACTGACAGCATTTGTAGCATAATGTTGGCTACCACAAAACAATTATTTAGACTTGTTCATCCTTTTCTTTAGAAAAAGCAAAATTGAAGAGTACAGTGAGGCACTTACTGTACAATGGAAGTGAATGGGGCCAATTTTTGGAGGGTTTAAATGCAGAAATGTGAAGCTTATAAGTTTTTAAAAGCACTTACATTAATTCTTCTATTAAAACTCATGTAATATTTGAGCTGTAAAGTTGTTTAAATCATAATTTTTACAGTCATTTTAGTGTTTTAGTGTTTTTGACAATACACCATCATGGTAATTAAGTTGTAAAATTAGCTATAATTTTACACATTAAAGGTTAGTAAGCAATTGTACCACACTCAAATCATGTTAACATGCATATTGTTTATGTCTTGTGGCTATACTTTTGAAATAGAGAGTATTTCAATGTTTATGGATTGGCCCCATTCACTTCCATCGTGAGTGCCTCATTGTAACCCAGATTTTTGCTTTTTTTTTTTTAAGAAAAGGTGGGGCAAGTACAAATACATTTTTGTGGTAATCAATATTATGCCACAAATGCTGTTGATTGAGCGTAACTTGTATTGAATCTGGAATATTCCTTTAAGAAACTGATAATGATTTAAAATTAGCATTTGAACATTAGGATGTTGCGATGCTTTATGTTTTCCAGGCTATTTTCTCTACCATGTTGGAGTTCCAAAGGTTGGAGAAGCTGGTATTTGGAGGACTCAGAGGAAGGGTTTACACTGCACAGGTCTCTCTGCTGCATTCAGAGTTTCTCAAACTCTGTAAAGTAATAAGAGATCGGGAATACAATCCACTAGATTTGACATCTCAGGTATGGTTTGACTATGGATTTTTTAGAGTAAGTCAAAAGATCATGAAGAGTGTGTTTTGAATTCCTAACAGAATTTTATAATCCTAACAGTGAAACACAGATTTAGTATGTAAGCTTACCATTAAACATGTTCAGTAAATCTGTGTAAATTATGCTAAATAGATAGCATTGTTTGATGCAATAGTAGATATAAGGGAAAAACATGTTTAAAACCTTTTTTTTTTAAAAATATATCAATTGGAGATTTGATTTCGCTAACGAAACGTACAGGTTTTTATAAATCTGAAAATTGACATTTATTAAATGTATAACTTACATCTTAGTGTAATATCGGTCAACTCCGTCAGACACGCTAAAAGCATGCTATTTTAATTTCTTTAATTCTCAAAGTCTTTAATTAGCTAATAATGGTGTTCAGGTGTTCAAGTTTTTTTCTGTTTTCAGTCTATTCTGAAAATTCTGACAGAGTTGACAAAATAAAATAAAAAAATCCATCTCAACCATGTGTTGTACACTGTACATTTAGTTTTTTTTCCTCAGTTGAAGCTCTGTAACCTAAACTAAAATGGCAGAATTATTCTTCAAGTCTTAATAGAAATGATCTCAATGGGATGACAGTGTTGACAAATTAAAGCTGTGACCGCAGAGACTTAAAGGTGCAGTATGCAAGATTCAGAAACCCTTGTTATTAATGACTCCTGCGGCCGAATATTGAAATGCAGCCAGCTGCCACACTTGTGCACACACTCCGTAGGGATGCCAGCGAGCGAGAATCAGCCAAAACAATGACGTAACAGACAAAGAGACTGAACGGGATCCACCGGCTTCGTGATGACAGATGTAATGCATAATTAAAATTACAGTTATGATTGTTTTACTACAAACTTTGAGACTAAACTAAAACTATCAACTATCAGCTAATATAGCATACTGATATACACATACAGCTACATACTACCAATCTATGCCAGAGTTTACCGTTGCACTGGAATGTAATGCTGCAATATTGTATGTCATATGTTGTACTACGATCAAAAAAACAGCGTATTTGCTTAAATGTATCCTGTATACCTGACTTTTAGTATAAAGAGAAGATTGTGGAAATTATTTAAAAGTTACAAAGCAAGATAGCTTGCAATTCGTCAGCGTTAGCTGGCAAGATCAAGTAAGCTAACATGACACAGATCAGTCCTTATGGCACTATATTTCACATGCTTTGCAGTTATGTAAGCTTACCTGTCCAATAAGAAGAACACCAATTCAGTGTAGTTTTGATCCCCAAATCCAAATGAAGGTCCCTCCAGGAATCAAATGCCCTGCCGATGCTCACTCTAGTTTTCACTCAACCACGATCACGTTCCCGCCTAGCTAGATAGGATTGTATATACGGCTCTCGGGAGCGCCCAATAACGTCACATCCTTTGGATTTTCCCGGCAAAAGCGACCCACTCCCTTCGCATGAAAATCAGTCTACAGGCTTTAATAGGCAACCTAGGAAGGTCGGGAAGGGCTCATTTATTAAGTTACGTTACAAGCCGTTCACACATTGGCAAAAAAAGGCAAATATTACATGAAAATTGTTACATACTGCACCTTTAAACATTGTTTGTTTTAAATATGTTAAAATATAAAAATGCCTTGATCACGTGTCCTACTGTTGCATCTACCATGAGCAGGAAGTGGGAAAGATGCAACGTGAGAATACAAGTTTGATACATTTTTTTTTATTGAAAATATAATTACAATTTTACTTTATGTAGTGTTTGATATCTTATAGATCCCTAACATTAATTTTATATTTATAAATGTGTTGCATTTTTAAACATTTTGTTTGGCAGTTTAACATTGTGACCTCTTGCTTGAGTACAGGTTAGTTGAAATTATTTTAAAATATAAGTAATAAATGCCCAGAGTATACACATTTCCTTTCAGGTGTTACTTTTTCGGTATTTTAATTATGATTCATTTCTTGATTTGTTAACATAAAGAGGACTTTTTTTATGTATGACATGTTTTGTCCCTTATCTCAAGAATCAATGAACTCTTACTGGGCCTCTGTTGCTATAGTTCTACTGTGATATTTATCAGTATCGTGGTGACAGTTTTTATAGTGGAAAAGGTTATCTTTAAAAAGATAAGCTATATGTGGATATTGTGAACAGAAGGGGTGGCCAGAAAGCTTACTTGGCAAACTTTTTTTACTTGTGAGGTTTGATTGTCCTCTTAATTCATCTTTATGTGAGTCCTGTTTGTAACGTTTTAGATGACACTTTGTAGTAACCTCCATAACTTAAGTAATTAGCAAACTTTATACTAATAAAGTACAATTACTTTATAGGCATATACAGTACTGTAGTGTTTAAAAGATTATATGTTGAAGTTCATATACATTATTAAGTTTTTGCGCTTTTTTCAGCTTTATTTTTAGTATTTAACAGTTTTAAGTACTTACCTGAACTTTTTTGGCTTAATATTACATTTTAAACCTTGATTTAAAATTTTGAAAGGATTTTGAAAAAGACTGCAAAGGTTTCCAAGAAAAAGTGGCAGATTTTGATCAACGGCTGTCCAGCATTCTGTGCCTAGCCTTTCAAGATTGTTCAGGATTGGAATCTGTTTTCAAAGTAAGCTATTTAAATGAGGATAATTTAGTTTAGAAATATAAAGAAAAAGCAGACTATAACCTATAATGTATCTTTCAATATGCATCTCTTTGAAGCTTGTTGCTGTGCTCAAACCCTTCTTGGACAGACACATCATAAAGGAAAGTTTTACTCCAAATTTCACCAAAATAATTCTGCTCGTTGGGGAAGAGCTGGACAAATGCAAACACCTGTTTGCTTCTCATCTTGAGCAGGTATAGTTGTAGTTCTTCAGCAGCGCCTTGTTGTTGGTATGCAAAATGGACCTTTTTTGGAAATCACTTATCATTTAATTCCAGAAAAACAGCAACAAAATACTGTTGAGCAAGAACATGCCTGCTATGACGGGAGCTTTGAAATTGACAAAAATGCTCAGAGACAGAATGCAAACTCCCTGGAAGAATTTCCGATTTGTTCTTGATATGTAAGTGTTTATAAACCCTTTTAGCTAATTTATTATTTTCAGTTTGTTTTATCGGTACAATTGAGTCGAGGTTGATGAGGTTGGTGCATTCCTCTCACAGGACTATGGAAGGTGCAGAGATGAAATTGGTAAGTCATAAGTACATGGAGATGTCCACACATTTTGATGAGTACGAGAAGCAGGTCTATTTCAGCTGGTGTAAAGATATTGACCAGGTCTGCCAGATGAACCTTGATCAGCCCCTCATCAAAAGAGATCCCAGCACAGACCTACTGTCAGTAAACATCAATCAAGAGGTGAAGAGCATAACTATAGTGTGTTGAAAAGGCAGCACAGCACATCGCTTTAATTTCAGTTGTTAGACATGCCGAGTACCTAATTGTCAATTTTTGGGATTTGGTCAGTATAGTAATTTGCATAATGTTGACCTTTTTATCTTCCAGATTATTTCTGTGCTGAAGGATGTGAAACAGCTGAAAATTCTTAATCAGATGAACATTCCCTTTGCTGCCTTGAAGGTTTATGAGAATAGAGAGATTTTCTTTAAGGTTTGTGAATGCTCAGTTTGTATTGCCTATTATCAGTTACGATCTTGTTTGTTTTTAACATACTATGTGGTCAGTGGGTCTCATTTGCTATTAATGGCATACAAGGTTTTCTCACAAAGTCTCCAACAGATTCCTAACAGGTGTGTACACATACATTTGTTAATATTCTCATTTTAATTGACACTTTTTATAGACTGTGATGATGCCCCCCCCCAAGCTAGTCGACAATGCTGTGATGGGATTTTGCCATTTTGGCGTCTTTCTCTCTTCTACTGTTGGAATCCATCTCTCGATTTTTTTATTTTATTTTATTTTATTTTATCTTTTACCATTTTTGGAAAGTCGTGGCAATATAATAATGGATTTTTACTTTTGCTCTTGGAGCAAATGGCAAAAATAACACAATTTGCTGTGGTCTCCCATGTACCTGTATAGAAGTTACCCTGCTATATATTACTTCTGAAATTCCCAGAAGTAAAAGTAACTTCAACACAGAAATGTAAGAAGGGTTCATGTTAAAGGGTTAGTTCACCCAAAAATGTAAATTCTCTCATTATTTACTCACCCTCATGCCATCTAAGATCACTTTCTTTCATCACTGAACACAAACGAACAGTTTTAGAAGAATATCTCAGTTCTGGAGGTCCATACAATGCAAGTGAATGGTGACAATTATTCTAAAAATCATCTGCCGAAGAAAGAAAGTCATACACAACTGGGATGTCATGAGGGTAAGTAAATGATGAGAGAATTTTCATTTTTGGGTGAACTATCCCTTCAATAAATCCACAGTTAGTAATCAGCATAATACATGCACAAACTATCTCCATATAAGGGGTTTCCGGACAACCTCTACTGTACAGTCATTCATAATTTTCTGCATAATTAGGTTGGCTTGAGAAAGCCAACTTACTGAAATCCTATTTAAACTTATTATTAGGTTGGCTTGAGAAAGCCAACTTACTGAAATCCTATTTAAACTTATTATTAGGTTGGCTTGAGAAAGCCAACTTACTGAAATCCTATTTAAACTTATTATTATTATTATTATTATTCTGAGACTAAATTTCTAAATGTAACTCCTCCTAGAGCTTTTAAGCTACATGCACCAAACTCGGCACAGACCTTCAGACTAATCCCGAATAGTGTGCTATATCTTTTCTAACTGATCGGACTTACGGTTTTCCTAAAAATGACGATCAAAACTCGGAAAAACTCCCATTGATTAACATTGCGGAATGTTCAGAAATTTAAATCCCAACTGCCGTTTTCACACACACAGACAAAAAAGGGCCTGTCAGCCCTGCGTCTCTCTCTCTCTCTCTCCCTCAGAGGATTTCTTTTATCAAGCAGCCAATAAGTAATGACCTAAAATCTTCATAGCCACAGTATAGTAGCTTCCAGGTTGACTCGATTCACTCAGTATGGAAAGGAGGCTTGATAAGTATCACCCTGGTAACTGCATAGCAACCAGACTGGGTTACCCTAGCAACCAAATAACAAATCACATATTTCTGCACCAGAAAATCATACAGACTTCCTGTTTCACTTATTTCACTCAGGATGGAAAGTAGCCTTGATATGTATCACTCTGGTAACTGCCTAGCAACCAGATGGGGTTACCCTAGCAACCAAGTAACAAATCACATATCTCTGCACCAGAAAATCGTAGTGACTTCCTGTTTCACTTATTTCACTCAAGATGGAAAGTAGCCTTGATATGTATCACTCTGGTAACTGCCTAGCAACCAGATGTGATTACCCTAGCAACCAAGTAACAAATCACATATCTCTGCAACAGAAAATCAGAGAGACTTCCGGGTTGACTTATTTCACTCAGGATGGAAAGTAGCCTTGATATGTATCACTCTGGTAACTGCCTAGCAACCAGATGTGATTACCCTAGCAACCAAGTAACAAATCACATATCTCTGCAACAGAAAATCAGAGAGACTTCCGGGTTGACTTATTTCACTCAGAATGGAAAGTAGCCTTGATATGTATCACTCTGGTAACTGCCTAGCAACCAGATGTGATTACCCTAGCAACCAAGTAACAAATCACATATCTCTGCAACAGAAAATCATAGAGACTTCCGGGTTGACTTTATTCACTCAGGATGGAAAGTAGCGTTGATATATATCACTCTGGTAACTGCCTAGCAACCAGACGGGGATACCCTAGCAACCAAGTAACAAATCACATATCTCTGCACCAGAAAATCGTAGAGACTACCTGTTTCACTTATTTCACTCAGGATGGAAAGTAGCCTTGATATGTATCACTCTGGTAACTGCATAGCAACCAGACAGGGTTACCTTAGCAACCAAGTAACAAATCACATATCTTTGAACCAGAACATCGTAGAGACTTAGGGGTTGACATATTTCACACAGGATTGCAAGGAGCCTTATGAGTATCACTTTGGTAACTGCCTAGCAACCAGATGTGTTTACCCTAGCAACCAAGTAACAAATCACATATCTCTGCACCAGAAAATCATAGAGACTTCCTGTTTCACTTATTTCACTCAGGATGGAAAGTAGCCTTGATATGTATCCCTCTGGTAACTGCCTAGCAACCAGATGCGGTTACCCTAGCAACCAAGTAACAAATCACATATCTTTGAACCAGAACATCGTAGAGACTTCCGGGTTGACATAATTCACTCAGGATGGAAAGGAGGCTTGATAAGTATCACTCTGGTAACTGCTTAGCAACGACAAGGGCTTACCCTAGCAACCAAGTAACAAATCACATAACTCTGCACCAGAAAATCGTAGAGACTTCCTGTTTCACTTATTTTACTCAAGATGGAAAGTAGCCTTGATATATATCACTCTGGTAACTGCCTATCAACCAGATATGGTTACCCTAGCAACCAAGTAACAAATCACATATCTATGCAACAGAAAATCATAGAGACTTCCGGGTTGACTTTATTCACTCAGAATGAAAAGTAGGCTTGATAAGGATCACCCTGGAAACTGCCTAGCAACCAGATTGGGTTACCCTAGCAACCAAGTAAAAAATGATATATCTATCTGTCTATCTGTCTATCTATCTATCTATCTATCTATCTATCTATCTATCTATCTTTCTGATGGTCAATATCTATCTATCTATCTATCTATCTATCTATCTATCTGAGGGTCAATATCTATCTATCTATCTATCTAACTATCTGCGGGTCAATAACTATCTATCTATCTATCTGTGGGTCATACTCTATCTATCTATATCTCAGGGTCAATGACTATCTGTCTATCTATATATCTGACGGTCAATATCTATCTATCTATCTATCTATCTAAGAGTCAATGACTATCTATCTATCTATCTATCTATCTATCTATCTGAGGGTCAATATCTATCTATCTATCTATCTAACTATCTGCGGATCAATAACTATCTATCTATCTATCTATCTGTGGTTCATACTCTATCTATCTATATCTCAGGGTCAATGACTATCTATCTATCTATATATCTGACGGTCAATATCTATCTATCTATCTAATGGTCAATGACTATCAATCTATCTTTCTATCTTTCTATCTATCTATCTATCTATCTATCTATCTATCTATCTGAGGGTCAATATCTATCTATCTATCTGAGGATCAATATCTATCTATCTATCTATCTATCTATCTATCTATCTATCTATCTATCTATCTATCTATCTATCTATCTATCTAATGGTCAATATATCTATCTATCTATCTATCTATCTATCTATCTATATATCTATCTGATGGTCAATAACTATCTATCTATCTATCTATCTATCTGATGGTCAATAACTATCTATCTATCTATCTATCTATCTATCTGAGGGTCACTATCTATCTATCTATCTATCTATCTATCTATCTATCTGAGGGTCAATATCTATCTATCTATCTATCTATCTATCTAACTATCTGCGGGTCAATAACTATCTATCTATCTATCTGTGGGTCATACTCTATCTATCTATATCTCAGGGTCAATGACTATCTGTCTATTTATATATCTGACGGTCAATATCTATCTATCTATCTAAGAGTCAATGACTATCTATCTATCTATCTATCTATCTATCTATCTATCTGATGGTCAATATCTATCTATCTATCTATCTAACTATCTGCGGGTCAATAACTATCTATCTATCTATCTATCTATCTGTGGTTCATACTCTATCTATCTATATCTCAGGGTCAATGACTATCTATCTATCTATTTATCCGACGGTCAATATCTATCTATCTATCTAAGGGTCAATGACTATCAATCTATCTTTCTATCTTTCTATCTATCTATCTATCTATCTGAGGGTCAATATCTATCTATCTATCTGAGGATCAATATCTATCTATCTATCTATCTATCTATCTATCTATCTATCTAATGGTCAATATCTATCTATCTATCTATCTATCTATCTATCTATCTATCTGAGGGTCAATATCTATCTATCTATCTATCTATCTATCTATCTATCTATCTATCTATCTATGGGTCATTATCTATCTATCTATCTATCTATCTATCTATCTGAGGGTCAATATCTATCTATCTATCTATCTATCTGAGGGTCAATATCTATCTATCTATCTATCTAACTATCTGCGGGTCAATAACTATCTATCTATCTATCTGTGGGTCATACTCTATCTATCTATATCTCAGGGTCAATGACTATCTGTCTATCTATAAATCTGACGGTCAATATCTATCTATCTATCTAAGAGTCAATGACTATCTTTCTATCTATCTATCTATCTATCTGATGGTCAATATCTATCTATCTATCTATCTATCTATCTATCTATCTAACTATCTGCGGGTCAATAACTATCTATCTATCTATCTATCTATCTATCTGTGGTTCATACTCTATCTATCTATATCTCAGGGTCAATGACTATCTATCTATCTATTTATCTGACGGTCAATATCTATCTATCTATCTAAGGGTCAATGACTATCAATCTATCTTTCTATCTTTCTATCTTTCTATCTATCTATCTATCTATCTGAGGGTCAATATCTATCTATCTATCTGAGGATCAATATCTATCTATCTATCTATCTATCTATCTAATGGTCAATATCTATCTATCTATTTATCTATCTATCTGATGGTCAATAACTATCTATCTATCTATCTATCTATCTATCTATCTATCTGATGGTCAATAACTATCTATCTATCTATCTGAGGGTCAATATCTATCTATCTATCTATCATCTATCTATCTATCTATCTATCTGAGGGTCAATATCTATCTATCTATCTATCTATCTGAGGGTCAATATCTATCTATCTATCTATCTATCTATCTATCTATCTATCTATCTATCTATCTATCTATCTATTTGATAGACTGAATGGTTTTATAATCTCTAAACTTTGAACTTTGAAAACTACTACTTATAATTACATCAAATTAGAAACTGTAAATCTTCAAACTTTTACAACTACTTCAAACTTTATGCTAGGCTTTCTCAAGCCAACCTAAAGTTTGTACTCAAACTTTTTAATCTAGTTATTATTATTATTATTCTGAGACTAAATTTCTAAATGTAACTCCTCCTAGAGCTTTTAAGCTACATGCACCAAACTCGGCACAGACCTTCAGACTAATCCCGAATAGTGTGCTATATCTTTTCTAACTGATCGGACTTACGGTTTTCCTAAAAATGACGATCAAAACTCGGAAAAACTCCCATTGATTAACATTGCGGAATGTTCAGAAATTTAAATCCCAACTGACGTTTTCACACACACAGACGAAAAAGGGCCTGTCAGCCCTGCGTCTCTCCTTCTCTCTCTCCCTCAGAGGATTTCTTTTATCAAGCAGCCAATAAGTAATGACCTAAAATCTTCATAGCCACAGTATAGTAGCTTCCAGGTTGACTTGATTCACTCAGTATGGAAAGGAGGCTTGATAAGTATCACCCTGGTAACTGCATAGCAACCAGACAGGGTTACCCTAGCAACCAAATAACAAATCACATATTTCTGCACCAGAAAATCATACAGACATCCTGTTTCACTTATTTCACTCAGGATGGAAAGTAGCCTTGATATGTATCACTCTGGTAACTGCCTAGCAACCAGATGGGGTTACCCTAGCAACCAAGTAACAAATCACATATCTCTGCACCAGAAAATCATACAGACTTCCTGTTTCACTTATTTCACTCAGGATGGAAAGTAGCCTTGATATGTATCACTCTGGTAACTGCCTAGCAACCAGATGGGGTTACCCTAGCAACCAAGTAACAAATCACATATTTCTGCACCAGAAAATCAGAGAGACTTCCGGGTTGACTTATTTCACTCAGGATGGAAAGTAGCCTTGATATGTATCACTCTGGTAACTGCCTAGCAACCAGATGTGATTACCCTAGCAACCAAGTAACAAATCACATATCTCTGCAACAGAAAATCAAAGAGACTTCCGGGTTGACTTATTTCACTCAGGATGGAAAGCAGCCTTGATATGTATCACTCTGGTAACTGCCTAGCAACCAGATGTGATTACCCTAGCAACCAAGTAACAAATCACATATCTCTGCAACAGAAAATCATAGAGACTTCCGGGTTGACTTTATTCACTCAGGATGGAAAGTAGCCTTGATATGTATCACTCTGGTAACTGCCTAGCAACCAGACGGGGTTACCCTAGCAACCAAGTAACAAATCACATATCTCTGCACCAGAAAATCGTAGAGACTACCTGTTTCACTTATTTCACTCAGGATGGAAAGTAGCCTTGATATGTATCACTCTGGTAACTGCATAGCAACCAGACAGGGTTACCTTAGCAACCAAGTAACAAATCAAATATATTTGAACCAGAACATCGTAGAGACTTAGGGGTTGACATATTTCACACAGGATTGCAAGGAGCCTTATGAGTATCACTTTGGTAACTGCCTAGCAACCAGATGTGTTTACCCTAGCAACCAAGTAACAAATCACATATCTCTGCACCAGAAAATAATAGAGACTTCCTGTTTCACTTATTTCACTCAGGATGGAAAGTAGCCTTGATATGTATCCATCTGGTAACTGCCTAGCAACCAGATGCGGTTACCCTAGCAACCAAGTTACAAATCACATATCTTTGAACCAGAACATCGTAGAGACATAGGGGTTAACATATTTCACCCAGGATTGCAAGGAGCCTTATGAGTATCACCTTGGTAACTGCCTAGCAACCAGATGGGGTTACCCTAGCAACCAACTAACAAATCACATATCTCTGCACCAGAAAATCGTAGAGACTTCCTGTTTCACTTATTTCACTCAGGATGGAAAGTAGCCTTGATATGTATCACTCTGGTAACTGCCTAGCAACCAGATGTGATTACCCTAGCAACCAAGTAACAAATCACATATCTCTGCAACAGAAAATCAGAGAGACTTCCGGGTTGACTTATTTCACTCAGGATGGAAAGTAGCCTTGATATGTATCACTCTGGTAACTGCCTAGCAACCAGATGTGATTACCCTAGCAACCAAGTAACAAATCACATATCTCTGCAACAGAAAATCATAGAGACTTCCGGGTTGACTTTATTCACTCAGGATGGAAAGTAGCCTTGATATGTATCACTCTGGTAACTGCCTAGCAACCAGATGTGTTTACCCTAGCAACCAAGTAACAAGTCACATATCTCTGCACCAGGAAATCATAGAGACTTCCTGTTTCACTTATTTCACTCAGGATGGAAAGTAGCCTTGATATGTATCCCTCTGGTAACTGCCTAGCAACCAGATGCGGTTACCCTAGCAACCAAGTAACAAATAACATATCTTTGAACCAGAACATCGTAGAGACTTAGGGGTTGACATATTTCACACAGGATTGCAAGGAGCCTTATGAGTATCACCTTAGTAACTGCCTAGCAACCAGATGGGGTTACCCTAGCAACCAACTAACAAATCACATATCTCTGCACCAGAAAATCGTAGAGAATTCCGGGTTGACATAATTTATTCAGGATGGAAAGGAGGCTTGATAAGTATCACTCTGGTAACTGCCTAGCAATGACAAGGGCTTACCCTAGCAACCAAGTAACAAATCACATAACTCTGCACCAGAAAATCGTAGAGACTTCCTGTTTCACTTATTTTACTCAAGATGGAAAGTAGACTTGATATATATCACTCTGGTAACTGCCTATCAACCAGATATGGTTACCCTAGCAACCAAGTAACAAATCACATATCTATGCAACAGAAAATCATAGAGACTTCCGGGTTGACTTTTTCACTCAGAATGAAAAGGAGGCTTGATAAGGATCACCCTGGAAACTGCCTAGCAACCAGATTGGGTTACCCTAGCAACCAAGTAAAAAATGATATATCTATCTGTCTATCTGTCTATCTATCTATCTATCTATCTTTCTGATGGTCAATATCTATCTATCTATCTATCTATCTATCTATCTATCTATCTATCTATCTATCTATCTATCTATCTGAGGGTCAATATCTATCTATCTATCTATCTAACTATCTGCGGGTCAATAACTATCTATCTATCTATCTGTGGGTCATACTCTATCTATCTATATCTCAGGGTCAATGACTATCTGTCTATCTATATATCTGATGGTCAATATCTATCTATCTATCTAAGAGTCAATGACTATCTATCTATCTATCTATCTATCTATCTATCTATCTATCTGAGGGTCAATATCTATCTATCTATCTATCTATCTATCTAACTATCTGCGGGTCAATAACTATCTATCTATCTATCTATCTGTGGTTCATACTCTATCTATCTATATCTCAGGGTCAATGACTATCTATCTATCTATATATCTGACGTTCAATATCTATCTATCTATCTATCTAAGGGTCAATGACTATCAATCTATCTTTCTATCTTTCTATCTTTCTATCTATCTATCTATCTATCTGAGGGTCAATATCTATCTATCTATATGAGGATCAATATCTATCTATCTATCTATCTATCTATCTAATGGTCAATATCTATCTATCTATCTATCTATCTATCTATCTATCTATCTATCTATCTATCTATCTATCTGATGGTCAATAACTATCTATCTATCTATCTATCTATCTATCTATCTGATGGTCAATAACTATCTATCTATCTATCTATCTATCTATTTATCTATCTGAGGTTCAATATCTATCTATCTATCTATCTATCTATCTATCTATCTATCTATCTATCTATCTATCTATCTATCTATCATCTATCTATGGGTCATACTCTATCTATCTATCTACCTATCTGAGGGTCAATATCTATCTATCTATCTATCTATCTATCTATCTATCTATCTATCTATCTATCTATCTATCTATCTATCTATCTATCTATCTATCTATCTATCTAATCTATTTGATAGACTGAATGGTTTCATAATCTCTAAACTTTGAACTTTGAAAACTACTACTTATAATTACATCAAACTAGAAACCGTAAATCTTCAAACTTTTACAACTACTTCAAACTTTATGCTAGGCTTTCTCAAGCCAACCTAAAGTTTGTACTCAAACTTTTTAATCTAGTTATTATTATTATTATTCTGAGACTAAATTTCTAAATGTAACTCCTCCTAGAGCTTTTAAGCTACATGCACCAAACTCGGCACAGACCTTCAGACTAATCCCGAATAGTGTGCTATATCTTTTCTAACTGATCGGACTTACGGTTTTCCTAAAAATGACGATCAAAACTCGGAAAAACTCCCATTGATTAACATTGCGGAATGTTCAGAAATTTAAATCCCAACTGACGTTTTCACACACACAGACGAAAAAGGGCCTGTCAGCCCTGCGTCTCTCCCTCTCTCTCTCCCTCAGAGGATTTCTTTTATCAAGCAGCCAATAAGTAATGACCTAAAATCTTCATAGCCACAGTATAGTAGCTTCCAGGTTGACTTGATTCACTCAGTATGGAAAGGAGGCTTGATAAGTATCACCCTGGTAACTGCATAGCAACCAGACAGGGTTACCCTAGCAACCAAATAACAAATCACATATTTCTGCACCAGAAAATCATACAGACTTCCTGTTTCACTTATTTCACTCAGGATGGAAAGTAGCCTTGATATGTATCACTCTGGTAACTGCCTAGCAACCAGATGGGGTTACCCTAGCAACCAAGTAACAAATCACATATCTCTGCACAAGAAAATCATACAGACTTCCTGTTTCACTTATTTCACTCAGGATGGAAAGTAGCCTTGATATGTATCACTCTGGTAACTGCCTAGCAACCAGATGGGGTTACCCTAGCAACCAAGTAACAAATCACATATCTTTGCACCAGAAAATCAGAGAGACTTCCGGGTTGACTTATTTCACTCAGGATGGAAAGTAGCCTTGATATGTATCACTCTGGTAACTACCTAGCAACCAGCTGTGATTACCCTAGCAACCAAGTAACAAATCACATATCTCTGCAACAGAAAATAAGAGAGACTTCCGGGTTGACTTATTTCACTCAGGATGGAAAGTAGCCTTGATATGTATCACTCTGGTAACTGCCTAGCAACCAGATGTGATTACCCTAGCAACCAAGTAACAAATCACATATCTCTGCAACAGAAAATCATAGAGACTTCCGGGTTGACTTTATTCACTCAGGATGGAAAGTAGCCTTGATATATATCACTCTGGTAACTGCCTAGCAACCAGACGGGGTTACCCTAGCAACCAAGTAACAAATCACATATCTCTGCACCAGAAAATCGTAGAGACTACCTGTTTCACTTATTTCACTCAGGATGGAAAGTAGCCTTGATATGTATCACTCTGGTAACTGTATAGCAACCAGACAGGGTTACCTTAGCAACCAAGTAACAAATCACATATCTTTGAACCAGAACATCGTAGAGACTTAGGGGTTGACATATTTCACACAGGATTGCAAGGAGCCTTATGAGTATCACCTTGGTAACTGCCTAGCAACCAGATGGGGTTACCCTAGCAACCAACTAACAAATCACATATCTCTGCACCAGAAAATCGTAGAGACTTCCTGTTACACTTATTTCACTCAGGATGGAAAGTAGCCTTGATATGTATCACTCTGGTAACTGCCTAGCAACCAGATGTGATTACCCTAGCAACCAAGTAACAAATCACATATCTCTGCAACAGAAAATCAGAGAGACTTCCGGGTTGACTTATTTCACTCAGGATGGAAAGTAGCCTTGATATGTATCACTCTGGTAACTGCCTAGCAACCAGATGTGATTACCCTAGCAACCAAGTAACAAATCACATATCTCTGCAACAGAAAATCATAGAGACTTCCGGGTTGACTTTATTCACTCAGGATGGAAAGTAGCCTTGATATGTATCACTCTGGTAACTGCCTAGCAACCAGACGGGGTTACCCTAGCAACCAAGTAACAAATCACATATATCTGCACCAGTATATCGTAGAGACTACCTGTTTCACTTATTTCACTCAGGATGGAAAGTAGCCTTGATATGTATCACTCTGGTAACTGCATAGCAACCAGACAGGGTTACCTTAGCAACCAAGTAACAAATCACATATCTTTGAACCAGAACATCGTAGAGACTTAGGGGTTGACATATTTCACACAGGATTGCAAGGAGCCTTATGAGTATCACTTTGGTAACTGCCTAGCAACCAGATGTGTTTACCCTAGCAACCAAGTAACAAGTCACATATCTCTGCACCAGAAAATCATAGAGACTTCCTGTTTCACTTATTTAACTCAGGATGGAAAGTAGCCTTGATATGTATCCCTCTGGTAACTGCCTAGCAACCAGATGCGGTTACCCTAGCAACCAAGTAACAAATCACATATCTCTGCACCAGAAAATCGTAGAGACTTCCGGGTTGACATAATTCACTCAGGATGGAAAGGAGGCTTGATAAGTATCACTCTGGTAACTGCCTAGCAACGACAAGGGCTTACCCTAGCAACCAAGTAACAAATCACATAACTCTGCACCAGAAAATCGTAGAGACTTCCTGTTTCACTTATTTTACTCAAGATGGAAAGTAGCCTTGATATATATCACTCTGGTAACTGCCTATCAACCAGATATGGTTACCCTAGCAACCAAGTAACAAATCACATATCTATGCAACAGAAAATCATAGAGACTTCCGGGTTGACTTTATTCACTCAGAATGAAAAGGAGGCTTGATAAGGATCACCCTGGAAACTGCCTAGCAACCAGATTGGGTTACCCTAGCAACCAAGTAAAAAATGATATATCTATCTATCTATCTATCTTTCTGATGGTCAATATCTATCTATCTATCTATCTATCTATCTGAGGGTCAATATCTATCTATCTATCTATCTATCTAACTATCTTCGGGTCAATAACTATCTATCTATCTATCTGTGGGTCATACTCTATCTATCTATATCTCAGGGTCAATGACTATCTGTCTATCTATATATCTGACGGTCAATATCTATCTATCTAAGGGTCAATGACAATCTATCTATCTATCTAGCTATCTGCGGGTCAATAACTATCTATCTATCTATCTGTGGTTCATACTCTATCTATCTATATCTCAGGGTCAATGACTATCTATCTATCTATATATCTGACGGTCAATATCTATCTATCTATCTTTCTATCTTTCTATCTATCTATCTGAGGGTCAATATCTATCTATCTATCTGAGGATCAATATCTATCTATCTATCTATCTATCTATCTATCTAATGGTCAATATCTGTCTATCTATCTATCTATCTATCTATCTATCTGATGGTCAATAACTATCTATCTATCTATCTATCTATCTATCTATCTATCTATCTATCTATCTATCTATCTATCTGATGGTCAATAACTATCTATCTATCTATCTATCTATGGGTCATACTCTATCTATCTATCTATCTATCTATCTATCTATCTATCTGAGGGTCAATATCTATCTATCTATCTATCTGAGGGTCAATATCTATCTATCTATCTATCTATCTATCTATCTATCTATCTATCTAATCTATTTGATAGACTGAATGGATTTATAATCTCTAAACTTTGAACTTTGAAAACTACTACTTATAATTACATCAAACTAGAAACCGTAAATCTTCAAACTTTTACAACTACTTCAAACTTTATGCTAGGCTTTCTCAAGCCAACCTAAAGTTTGTACTCAAACTTTTTAATCTAGTTATTGTTTGAGTTTGTTCAAGATGGAACCCTACATTTTGTGAAAAATGTTAAGTGCAAGCTTATTGAGAAATCATGAGTTCTGTGTCGAAAGTGAATGAGTAGTGAAGGAGACCCATTGGGAGAATTTTTCCTAATCTCTCACAGAACCTTGGGAGCCTACATTTAATGGTGCAGTGGTACAACAAGGTGAGACAGACGACCCTTGATGTTGAGGCTCCACTCATGAAGAAGGAGATGGAGATTATTGACCAGCAGCTCCATCGAGCTGAAACCAAGCTCACATGGCAGGACCAGAACTGTTGGGACTACATCTGCATACTAAAGGACTCAGTCTATCAGCTGGAGAGAAGAATTCAGAAAGCAAAAGACAATATTGAGACGATGGAAGGTCTTATGAATGGATGGAGCAAACAGCCGATGTTCTGCAGGAAAGAAAACAAGAAAGACACACTCTTGCAACTGGAAGATAGAGCAGCAAGAGTGGAAAAAAGATACAGCAACCTCAGGAACGATGGAGAAGCAATCAATAATTTGTTACAGGTGAGTCAGTGCCTTTTTCTTAAAGGTGAAGTGTGTAATTTTTTCTGTTAAAAGACTCCTATCCCAGCTTAATGTGGAAAGACAACTATAAGTAAGCTATTCATAAGTAGATGTCCCCTTATCCCCCCTATTCTGATTAAGTACAATTTGCTTACTTTGCTGTTTATGGTCATTTTTGACCGGTGACAGTACAAGTGTCATTTTTTTTTTTCTTTTTTTAAAGAAATTATAACATTTCTTCATTCCAGAAGTAAAAACAATAAAATGATGCACTTCTTTTGTGATTTTATGTTTTTATTTATATATACATTTCTCGATTTCAACATTCATTTGCATATGCAAATTAGCAAATTTATGTAACATCACTACAGTAAAAACCTTGTTGAAACATGAATAAAATATGAGAATATGTCCTGCATTGAGGGCAGAAAAAAAAAAACGAATTGAAAATCATGTCAAGACAATAATAGCAAGTAGATGGCTGCAGTGTTTTATGCAGCCACCTACTGTGTAGTAATTCTAAATTGTATCACAAGTTATGCATTTTTATACATATTTAGGCATTATCAAACTATTATTTGTCAAAGTTTTGCATTTTTGTCAAGTGTTTTGGAATAAGGTCACATTATGCTTACAGTTAAACCTGACCTGATGTTACAAAGACAAGACATACGTATTGTTACCAATAATTTATTTCAAACATCAAAATTTAATAACTTAAAGTAAATTAATAATAATGTCAAGAAAATTAAGAGTAATGAACAGAATTGAACAGCAATGGAATGTGAAAATTCAGTTAGTGTATAAAACAGAAGATTCAGACTTTGTTCTTTGTTCTATTTGTACATGTGTGTGTGTGTGCGTGCATGAGTGTGTTTGAGCGTGTGTGTGTGTGGGTGTGTTCTGCCTTCTGGCTGTTAGTCTCACCCATTTATTTATGTGTGTGTGTGTATGTGTGTGCTGTATTTTGATTGTTTTATGGCCTTACCTCCTCATTTGTGTGTGTGCGTTGTTTGTATTTTCTGATTTGTGGTTGATTTATAGAATAATAATGATATATACAAAAATAAAAATGATAGTGTCACTAGTTAATTTGTGTGTGTGTGTGTTGGAGGTGTGTTGCACTCTACATGTTGTAAAGTCTCACCACTTTATGTCTTTGTGTGTGTTTTCTGCGTTTTGGCTGATTTTAAAATTGTATTCAAAATTTTTTTTAAAAAAAATGCTATTTTTTTAATCGTTCTTACTAATTTGCTATGGTCAGTCAATTTTGACTTGCGAACAGCAAAGGTGTTTTTGGAAAAAAGGAAAAAAGGTTCCTTTTTTTACCCCCCTTTTTTTTTAACGACCACTTCCATAATAATTTTTTTGTTTGTGTGTGTTGAGATGGCTAGTGGAGGAAAAGTCACTGAGGGCCCTATTTTAAGAGTTCAAGTGTTAAGCGCAACACAATGCCTTAAGTCAGAAGTGCAAAGTCATTGGGCATGGCCACGAAGTTTTGGAATTTTCGTGCATGCATGCACTAAGTCAAGGCGAAAGTAGGTTTGGCGAAATTACATGTGCAACACACAAAAGGCGTGCCATTTAATTCTGAGGTTCTTCTCAGATTATTCCACTGTCTGCATCCTATTATATAGTCCATTCCCTCAAGCACCAACGATTTAAACAAAGACAGCACATTCATTAGAAGTTGGTAGTGTAAATGGACTGTATGTAATGAATTAGAAGAACTGAAAATGATGTTATTTTTTGCTTAGTTGAATCATTAATGAATGTCAGGCATATTTCTATAACAGCTACACACTCCTTTTATACGCAAGGAAAATGTGATTCTCGTCAGAATTTAGATGTGTGCTCCATTAAATTAAGTAATTATTATGAATCATTTTCATCTACTGACACTCAAATCATGTCTAGTATAAACAATGATTGTATTAGTGCATATTTCACTTCTACCGGTCAATTTTGAAAAATTACATTTATTTTTAAAACACAAAAAAATATTTCTAAACTTCAAACTAAATAAAAAAATTATAACAATAACAAAGTGGTCAAATCATACTAAATCCAAACATTTTACTCACTTCTTCCACCGGCCCCTTTTTCATTGACTTAAAAATCACTCTACGACGACAGGTGGAAAATTGCTAGTCAGAATTAAATCATAAATACAACTGTAAATATACAATAATAATATATATAAACATAAAAATATTAATAATAATAGAAATAAGAAACCATGGTCTCTAGAAAGTTTATCACAAACATCATAATTTTTTGTTTCAACAAACAGCTTCAACAGTGAACTGAATTTTGACTTTGCACCGAGTTAAGAGGTGGTATTGAAGCATCTAAGTGCAATTACATATTTCTAAAGTAAATAGCAAACTGCGCTTAGCACCACATTTGTTTAAATACAACACACCATCATTTTGCACTCCTCTACACACAGTAGCACAAACACTCCCTCCAACGCCCACTTGCGCATTGTGCTGGCACGAAAATTGGATAAGACGTTGCACACGGTTGTAGCACATAGTACTGCACTTTGCGCACACATGAAAATAGAGCCCAGAGTCGTGTACCGCTCTGATAAGTGAAACCATTTTTATTACATCTGAAAAATATATTTAGGTCAAGTATGACTGAACAGAATAGGACAGTTAAAGTGTAAATACTATCAAAACATTGCTACGTTTGATATAGCAACATAGGAACAACGTCGTGAGATTGGGACGGGACTAACTGTTTGCAATGCTAATGGAAGACAAAGGGCATTTGTTTACATGCAATACACCATCATTTTGCACTCCTCCACCCACAGTAGCACATACACTTCCTCCCATGCCCACTTGTGCTTTGTGCTGGCACGAAAAGACGTTAGAAGACATTGTACACGGTTTTAGCATGTAGTACTGCGTTTTGTGCACTCACGAAAATAGAGCCCAGGGACTAACTGTTTGCAACGCTAATGGAAGACAAATGGCAGTGTTCAGGAAACCTGTTTGAAAAGTTTTTATTTTTGACATTTCATTTGGTTACGCTAGTGTTGCAGAAATTACACACTTCAGCTTTAAACTTCACATCAGCTAGTGCCATTTATCTGAAATATTCCTCTTTTCTTGTATGTTTTTCAGGAGAACATTATGCTCTTTGCTGCAGATAGTTCCTCGGATGCATGGAAAGCTTATTTGGAGTATGTTGATGATATGGTGGTGGAGGGGTTTTTCAGTGCAATCACTACTTCTGTAGAGTTTTTCATTGATAATACAGAGGCGTCAGTGAAACAGGCTCCCCTGTTTGAGGCTCAAATGCTGCTGAGAGGATCTGAGATTATGTTTAGACCATCTCTGGACCGAGATGCTGGGGATGGACTTTATGAATTGGTGGAAGAATTGCTAGGTGATGTGTTCAAGATGTCTGCTCAGGTGAAGAGGGTGGCACCTCACCTGGGCTTGGAGGATTATCAGGTACTTACCGTTAAGATAAATTAAGAATATATAATTATATATGAGTAAAGAAATATAAATAAAGAAATTGCAGAATAAACATACAGTATGAAAATAACAGCTTAGAGGAGAACCATTGCGGATCTGTGGCATACAGTAGCCCAAACAAATATTTGGATGCTAAAATCACACTTAAAATATATGAATGTTATCGAATTATATAAAATAATATCAAACAAAGAGGTGTTTGCACATTATTTTCTTTTTTCAGGCAAAAAATGGTTTTTGCAGTATTTGCATACATACTGAAAATATTTCTGTGAAAAGCTTAATTTGATCATTTGTTTACAGATGCCTCTTGGTTTGATTTTTTTGTTATGTATGCAATGATATTCATACATTTTCACGGTAGCTTAAGTGTCTAAATTATTTTGCGGGCCACTGTATATCTATTCTCTCTGTTTGATGCAATCTAATCTGTATCAGAAAGAAGCTATGCAGAAGTATATTGTTGTGCAAATACAAATTAATATTTGCTGTTCATTTAGGCTGATGTCGAGGACATGTTGGACCTCTTAGATCTCAGACAGGAAGTGATGGAGAGAGTTGATGATGTCATGAAGAAAGCTTTGCAATACCAGGATGCATTTAACCGCTACGCTCTCCTGTGGCTAGATGACAGGGTTGAATTTCTTAGGCAGTTTCTCCTCTATGGTCATGCGCTTACAGCTCAAGAGGTGGAGGCATATGGAGAAGATGCAGTTCCAGAAAATCCTCCCACCACAGTGCAGTTCGAAGAGCAGGTAAAACTTTACTGCTTTTAATGTTTCTCCTTAAATACCAGGTTTTTAAACAAGATGTGACATGTTACTAATTTGGCATACAATGATAATATAGATATCGGACCGTAAACTGTCCTCTAATAGTAGAAGGAAGGGTTTGTCTTGTTACTAGACAGCTGTGTCCTTTCAAAACAGATGAATCATTATGAAGATCTACATGCAGAGGTCAGCAGTTGGGAGAATTGGCAGGTGTTTGAGGGCTGGTTTAGAGTGGATATCCGGTCCTTTAAGATGAGTCTTTTAAACATAATCGGAAGATGGTGCTGGATGTTTAAGGAGCACCTGATATCTTATGTTACTGGCAGGTGAGAGCCCTTTCAATAATTACATTAAAAAAAGAAAATAAATTGAACACCCTTATTTACTTAACACCAAATGCTTTCCGACATCAACTAAAATCATTGATTTCTGCTGATGTTCTTCAGTATTGGTGAGCTAGAGGAGTTCATTGTCCAGGCAGAATTCAGGCTTAGAGAGCCAGTGTGCAGTGGAGACTACCAAGCTCTTGTGCAAGTAATGGGTTACTTGCTGGCTGTCCGAAACAGGCAGACTGATACAGACAGGCTTTTTAAACCTATCAGTGATGTGGTCACTCTTCTGGAGCAGTATGGAGAAATCCTTCCTGAGCATGTTCACACACAACTTCAGGTGAGAGTATTTTAAAACTCCTGAGCCCTTGAGGGGAAATGTACTAGCAAATAGTGTGTATTTTAGATGTGTTGGACAACAAAGCTCTTTTTTTGACTTACCTGTTTCAGGAGTTGCCAGAGAAGTGGAATAGCATGAAGAAGCTGGCCTGGACAGTGAAACATGAGGTTGCTCCTCTCCATACTGCAGAAGTGGCTGTCATCCGCAGGAAGTGTGTGGCTTTAGAGGTGAGGTTTTCTCATTTGCTCATAACTAAATATCAGTTAAAAGTGTGAGACTTTTCTCACTTGAAGCTAAATTAAATGTTTTGTTTGCAAGGTTGAAAGTCTGAGAGTTAGCTATGAGACTTCAGGAAGATAAATGTGCCCTTCATGTAAAATACTATATTATTTTTGCTGATTCCCGTCTCTTCTCTTAGAAAAAGCTGTATCAGTTTCGGGAGAGGTTCAAAACAGAAGCTCCTCTCCAATACAACACAGAAAGACCTTACACTCTCCTGGATAAAGTAAATGTTACTTACTCAAAATGTTCACATTTTGTGTAGTTCACAGTGTACATTCACAGTATTGTGTGGTAATGACGTTATGTTTGTTAGTGTCACAGGGAGATGGTGATTTTAGAGGCAGAGATGGCAGAGCTCCAGGAGTCTTGTAAGCTGTTTGAAGTGAGCAGCCCTGATTCTAAGCAACTCCGTCTTTGTCAAAGAGAGACGGCTGTTTTAAAACAGCTCTGGGATCTGATGCTGTATGCTCAGGTGGTTCATGCTTTTTAGTTTTACCTTATTTTTATACAGATTGTTCTGTTTTTTTAGTTATTTAGCCAGATTAACTCTGCACAGGACTCTTAGCATGCTGAGACATCTCACATTCTACTGCCACTGGATTAAAAAGCACCATTTTTGATAAATTCAACATAAGGATATGAACTTGAAACTACTGAAAATCTTGTTTTCTGGTAAAAAAACAAAAAAACATTTAAAACAATATTAATTATCTTTTGAAGCAAACTTACATATAATAGTGAAAGGATAGGTTACCTAAAAATGAAAATTCGGTCATCATTTACTCATGCTCACGTTTCAAACCCATGTGACTTTCTTCTGTTGAACACAATAGAAGTTTTTAAGAATAGTAGCACTGCTCTTTTTCAAAACAGTGAAAGTGAATAGTGACTGAGGCTGTCAGTCCTTATCATTCTGCCAGGCATGTCCTTTTGTGTTCCAAAGAAGAAAGTCATATGGGCAGCCCTCTACATTGCAAGTAAATCACTCGCATAAGCATCCCAATTTTCACACTATGTGATTAAAATATGTCTGTTATTAGCCACTGGTTAGTACATTTTCACTCACCAGTGCTTGAATTGTGTATTGGTGAAAAACTTAAGCACAGCAAACTTTTTACTGAATAAAAAGCTGCCGTTTAAGAAGCTGGATTCAGCCTTGTCTTTTACTTCGTGCTTTGCCTTGTGAGTGCGCACTCTGAAGGAAATGTACCTTATTTGGCTGGAGTGGGTCCTGAGATATGCCATAGTTACATTTACATTTAATTTAATAACGCCAATTCTGATTTTTCTTGACCTTTTCCGCAGACTGTTTTCACAACATTTTCCATTTTACAACATGGCTACAGACCAGTAACACGCATGTTGGACATCTGTTAGACAGTAAAAGTGTTGCAAAACTCGAGAGCTTGTTGGTTTGAATTTGAGAAATTGTACAATAAATATTTGTAAATGTAAGTCAGTACACATTATGCAAGTAAAAGTTTCCTTTTGGCTTGTTATGTGTATTTTGTGTCCAAAGACGAGATTCACACACTCTATTTCATTTTTATGTTTCTTTTGATATTCTTTCTTTTATTTAAAGTCAGCTGGTGATCAAAAAGGTAAAAATGAACATTAATTCTAATTATACATTGCACAGATGAGGGACAAAACTACTGGAGAACATCTCTCTTGTTAATGTGCGCTGCGCTAATTCAACCATAAACATTTACTTGCAGGGTTTCCAGTTCTCTTAAAGAGACAGTACCATTTTAGTTTTTGTTAAACATATCAGTGTAAGCTCAATGTAAATCGTACAAGTGCCTATGAACAGACATGCAACAAAATGTAGTAAGTGTAATAAATGTGTAAATTTAAATATTTAAAGGGACAATCATACATTGTGAAATATTTTAACTTCAACAAACATTTTAAATGTGAAATAATGGAATCAAATATATGAATACTTTATATATGTGAAAATGCCCCCTTCTCGGTTTGGTTAATATCTTTTTCAGTTTTCAGTTGCATTATGCTTATATCCAAAAAATATTAAGTCAAAAGTCTCGCGAATAAATACAAAAATTTGCTAGCCAATGGCGATTCTTTCTTCAATTTGTCCGTAGTGGGTTCTATGGGTTTGGAACACATGGAGGTGTATAAATGATGACAGAATCTCAATTTTTGGGTGAATTATTCCTTTAAGAACAAGAACATACTTAAAATATATCTTGAATTTAATTAGTTTTTCTTACCCCATTGGCAAATAGATTTTTTCTTGTTTTCAAGTTTTAATCCAAGAAAATTACGTTATATCTTGACGTCTAATTGTTTAACACATATTGCTTCTCAAGTGTATTTACCTTCTTTTAAATTTTTGGAAAATCAGACAAAATACTGATTAGGAAAATTATTTAACATCGAACACCTTGTTTCTGGCTGTTTGTCTTGTGTAACGGAATGTTGTGTCCTCACAGTGCAGTATAGCAGCCTGGACAGGGACAAAGTGGAGAGAGATCAATGTAGAACACATGGAGACAGAACTGAGGAGATTTACAAAGGTAAGAATGCCTGCATCAGTATCCTCTTATAACAACATTTTAACATTTCCAAGAAATAAGATTTAACAGGCACTGTTGTCAAGTTGCTGTTAGTATTTCTTATAAATATGTTGCCAAACACATTTGCTTGAAGATTCTGATTTTATGGACCTGTAATTATGGACAATATTCAGAGCTGAATTTTGTTGAAGTGCATGTTGAGCTGGGTTTGATATCTTTTAACTAACACTAATTCTATGTCTGGCCAGGAAATGTGGGTTCTTGATAAAGAGGCCCGTGTTTGGGATGTTTATGAGGGTCTGGACCGTGTGCTGAGGGATCTGTTGGGTTCTCTCAGGGCTGTGACAGAACTGCAGAACCCAGCCATGAGAGACAGACACTGGCTCCAGTTAGTCAGGACTACCAGGGTGAGAAAGAAAGGGTAGAAGCAGAATATAACCATTACTTCAGAACTGAAAAACACTATTACTTTAAATGTATTAATTATGCATACACGAAACACCCCTGTTACAACAGGATTGAGCATAATTCACACTTTAAAAATTGTCTTCCTTTTAATTTATGAGCTGAATGTTACATTAAATTGGCCAAACCCCACAGGGTGTTGAATTAGAATTTATTCTAATTGATTTCTAATTGATATTATATAATTATTGATATAATGTAACATCTTTGGAAATACCTCATACTGAAAAATGAAATATAATATTTAAAACTTTTAACAGCAGTTGTATGGATTATTTACTAATTTAATTTCATTATATTTTTATTCTACTTAAATTCAAATTTGAATTACAATTCTGCAATTCTGCAATTTCAATTCAGGAATCTAAAAAGCATTCTCAATTCAGTTCTGAACACTTTGTAACACTTCTGGTAAAAATCAAATTTGAATCAATTAATTATTCTATACATTCATTTTATTAATTTTTTTTACAACATTTACACACGTATTTTAAACATGCTGTTCTCTCAGGTTAATTTCACCCTAACTGAAGGAACGACATTTGAGGATTTACTAGCTTTGCAGCTGCACAGATATGAGGATGAGGTGCACACTACAGTTGGGAGAGCTGTCAAAGAGATGTTCACTGAGAAGGTTCCATCTCATATCTTTTCCAGCACAATTTAGCTTTGACACATCTTCTGGAAATAAAAACAAGTGTGTAATTTTTTTTTTTCTGCAAGGTTTTGGCTGAAATTACGCAAATGTGGACACAGATGGAGTTTTCTTACGAAGAACATTACCGCACTACTACGCCAATGCTCAAATGCAGTGACGAACTTATAGAGAGTCTGGAGGAGAGTCAGGTACAAACATCTCAGAAATGTCACATGCAATTAGCTGGACAGTTTATCATAGATTAAACATAAACATTGATACTGATAGCAGGTTCACTCAGCTTATCAGAAATGTTAACAAACTGTTGCTTGGCAAAATAAGTTTGGTGTGGCCAAGGTCTTTATCTCTTTCTCTGCGACCATCCCACAGCATGAAGGAGAGCGATCTTTCATTGTCAGCCGCCTGTATTCAGGCATCTGATTTATAGAGACCACACATTGCCGGCTTTGTCATCACACTGCATATGCAGGGGCCAAATCTAGCCAAACACATCTGAGTCTATTGAGAGTGAGTCTGCCGTCTGTGCGAAACCGGCCCCCTTACACCCACATGGCTGAAAACAGTAAAGAGAACAGAAGGGCAGAGAAACAACAGACACTGGGCTGGAAGTAACCAAACCCATAACCCAGGTTACTTTTAACAAATCTTACATCTCATAACCAGAGCTAAGCCAGATCACCTCCATATGTGACCTGGATTTTAGACAGTAAACTAAAATAAAGTTTTTTATAACATCGAGTGGAAAGGCTTCCAACAAGAGTGTAAGCAATTAGGCAGGGCTGCTGCCTATTAATGCCAATAGTATTGAAATTAAATATTCAGCAAGCACACATGGATGTGGTGTGGTGTCCACACACAGTACTTTTTGCCATATTGTATATATCATAAATTTGTTTGATTTGAAACTCAAAATCATGATGTTAATTACTGTCCAGTCTCCACTGTTTACTAAAGTAGACTGTCCAGATTTTTAGCTGCATGCATCATTGTTCCTCTCTTAGGTGCAGCTGCAGGTGTTGCTGCACAGTAAGCAGGCAAAGTTCTTCCATGGGCAGGTGTTGGCTTTACAAGCCCAGCTGACTCGGGCTGACTCAGTGCTGTTGCTCTGGCTGGAGGTGCAGAGAACTTGGGCTCACCTGGAGAGCATCTTCATGGACTCAGAAGACATTTGCCACCAACTGCCAGAGGAGGCACATCAGTTCAGTGCCATTGATTCTGACTTTAAGGTATGCTTGATTTCATCTCAATTTCACTGATTACCGTTGTTTTGCATGCCATGTTTACACCTGGTATTAAGATGCATCTCAAGTGATCTGATCACATACTGTCAGGCAAGACACATCACTGTTTACACCTAGTCATATAAATGCATAATCTTTGACCACTTTTGTTCGGATTTCGTGGGCAGGGTCTCTGATTTCATGGCAACATATATTAATCACTATGTCAGTGTGCTACTGCATAATAATAAACAGCAATAATAGTCATAAAAGACAGAAAATGCATGAATAAAACCAGAGCGCCGTTTCTCCCAAATGCAGTTGAATTTAAATTGTAGCACATATGAAACATTCAAGCCCAATTATCCGTTATTTTAGTATAGTTACTTGTATTAACCTGAGCTTCAGACATGTGTGCTTGCCATCGGTGTCCATATCACACACACTGAAGAAGTTTTTCGTGATTGAGTGGGTATTCGCTTTTTCACATTTTCAGATTGGGCGGCTATTTCCTTTTATTAGCATTGTAGTTAATTAATAACATTCACTTGCATTGTATGGACCTACAGAGTTGAGACATGTTTCAATTACAAAACGTTTTGCACCCCGTTTACACCTATAGTTAATGTTGAACACCTGTGATTGGATCACCCTTAACACATCTTAATACCAAGTGTAAACGGTGTCTAGAAGAAAATTCTGTCATCAAGTTACTCATTGATTCAAAGCCGTTTTACTGTCTTTCTTCTTAACCTTTTTTAAGCACTTTAATAACAATTTAAGTACTGATAAAAAATAAAGATGAAACTTTGAAAACAAACATAATAGTAGAGTACAAATGATAGAAATTATTGCGACAAGTTCAAAGAATGGAAGCAAAGATTGTGTTTTAAAATAATGATTATTTTTTTTAAGTGTGGATAAAAGTATCTACCAAATGTATAAATGTAAATATTTATATTGTCTTTTTGTGTGTTTATGTGGATGTGTGAAGGACCTTATGTTCAAAAGTGCCAATACAAGAAATGTAATTATTGCCACTAACAAGCCCAATCTTCTACCGAAGCTTGAAGATCTGCAAGGGAGGTCTGTGAGATCTTAATTTAAATCTTACTGTAAATTGAAATCTTAAATTTTAAAGACTTGTTTAAAGAGGTCTTAATAGTTACACATTTCAGTACAAAGATTCTGAACATTTCCTGTTATTTATTCTAGACTTGCTGTATGTGAGAAAGCACTAGCCAAATACCTGGAGACCAAGAGAATGGCTTTCCCTCGATTCTATTTCCTCTCCTCAGCAGATTTACTGGACATCCTTTCCAAGGGCAGTCAGCCCAGACAGGTACTGTATTTGGTATGCCCATTCACTTTTTTGGGGAAAATTGTTCGACATTTGTCTAATTATACAGCTCATATCAGTTTTACATTTATCCATAAGCAGGTCAGCTATGAACTATGCAGAATTTCCTTGTATTTGTAAAATAAAATTATAAAAAACAGGAATTCTTTATGGAAAACTGTTTTACATATCGTATTTCCTCATCATTCTCCTCAATTGCCCACTGTAACCTTTATTCTCTGTGATTAAGCTTTTTCATCATCAGGAAGGGTGATAATTCAAAGGCAGTGCTTCTCTGTGAAATATCATAACGATACATAAAAGAAAGTTCCTCTCTTGGATTGAATCTGACCCTGGCCGCCTCCTCCTTTAGGCAGATCCTCCCACATATGTGCAGGCTTTCTCCTGAAGCATTCAACCAGAACAGGGTTGAAGTGCTTCATCTCGTTCTCATTGTACCTCGATTATAATAAGAATTGCAAAAATATCCACAATCATGTCATTATCCACAAAAATATGCATGTACTTAACCATACATAACTCGGTAGAGTATTCCAATACATATAGGTACTTTATATCATATATTGTTCTGTGAAAATATTGCTTTATGGTTCATTGCTTTGTAGGTAACCTGTCACCTGTCTAAGCTGTTTGACAGTATGGCTGATCTTGAGTTTTCTGACAAGAAGGAGGGAGGAAAGGCCCCTGCAGCAGTGGGAATGTTCAGCAGAGACAGAGAATATGTTGCGTTCTATTCGCAGTGTGACTGCATTGGACCGGTAAACCCCACATTCACATGAAATAAGACTCCAATTAAATCAAGTTTATTTTAAAACCGAACGCTAGATATTTTGAGTTAAACATGTTTGGCTTGTCTGATTTGATGGTTTCAAAGTGGTTTTGGGCAATTGTCAGCTAGTCAGGCTAGGACTAGCTGGTCAACCAGCTAAACACCATCTTGGCCTGGCTGAGAGACCAGTTAGACCACCTAGAACCAGCTAAGACCAGCAAACCACCTTAGTCTGGTTTAAGTTTTTCTCATCCAGAAAAGTTAAAAGTTACAGAGAAAAGTTCCTTTTTGAAAGAGTTCTGAAACTTTCTGGCCATTTCGGGCCTCTTTAGGGAACAACTGGGATGCAAGATTGAGTGTGGCATTGACAGTCTCTCTCTCTGAATTTTTGGAACTGGTGTTATTTTGTATTTTGTAAATATTAAACCATTGACATAAGATTAGTCAACAGTGTAGTAAGATTAATTCCTTATGGAGTGAGACATTTTCTGTCAGGTTGAGCTCTGGCTGACCCGTCTGGAGGATGTAATGAAGGAGGGAATGAGTAGGCACATAGCTGAAGCAGTGGCCGTATACGAAGAGCGCTTGCGGGAACACTGGGTCCTGGAGCTGCCGGCTCAGGTTGTCCTCACCGCCTCTCAGATCTGGTGGTCCACAGACATGAATCTGGCATTCGAGCAGCTGGCCGAGGGTTTTGAGACGGCGCTCAGAGACTACAACAAGAAACAGGTCATTTGTTTACATTTCCAAGTAAAGTACTTTTGTTTCACATTAGTTTCTCCTCCTAAAAGGGAACACAGCTCTTTTGTGATTCTGTTCTATTAATGACATTTTCAGGTGTTTTTTTTTTAAATGTGACATGTCATTTTTTGGATTTTGATGTTAAAATACTTTCTTCTTTCCCATCTTAAATGAATAATCCAGAGCATTTGTGGCATAATATTGATTAACATAAAATGAATTCCTTTTCTTTCAAAATAGCAACAATCAAGGTTATAGTGAGGCACTTACAATGGAAGTGAATGTGGACAATTTTTGGAGGATTTAAAGGCAGAAATGTGAAGCGTATAATTTTATAAAAGCATTGATTATGCATTGATTATTCTGTTAAAACTCTTTTACTATTTGAGCTGTAAAGTAATTTAAATGGTCATTTTAGGGTTTCTTGACATTACCTGCATCGTCCTGGCAACAAAGTTGTAAAATTTGCTTTAACTGACACCGAAAAGATTAGTAAGTGATTTTATCACACTAAAATGCATACTGTTTGTCTTCTGTCTATACTTTTGAAAAAAGTGAGTATTTTAATGTCAAAAATTGTCCCCCATTCACTTTCATTGTAAGTGCCTCACTGAAGACTTTGACGATGGAGTGACAAACCCAAGTGCAGTTTATTAAAGAAACATGAATTCCAAAAACCCTAACAATAAACGAGAACTAAACATAAACTTGACTTGAACAAGACTTTGCTTGGCTGGACTTTTCTTGACTAGAACGAAACAACAACGTTACATTCACAAACAATACTCGACTAAGGACAATGGCAAACATGAGGGCTTAAATACATGGACATGGGGAAACATAAGCCAATGAACAAACAGAACTCTAAACAAGAGAACAGGACAATAAGCATAAACCAATTACATACTAGAACTGATAACAATCTAATGAAACAATAAACCAATGAAAACAAGACACGTGAACATGGAGGGAAAACAGGACATCACATGACTATGGAAACAGGAACTAAACTTTTCAAAATAAAAGACATGGAATCCAGACATGAACAAAAACACATCTAAACATGACAGTAACCCAGATTTTTTCTTATTTATTTTTTTTTAAGAAGAGGAGGGGCAAGTTAAAATAAATGTTTGTGGTAATCAACATTATGCCACAAATGCTGTCGATTGAGCTTAACTTGTGTTGAGCCCTGAATATTCCTTTAATATTCAGGGACAACTATAAATAATCCACAGAAATTACACACTTCAGATTTAAACATTTGAACAGTGCTAATGCTCCCTGGTAGTACAATGCTGCTATATCTCATGACAGATAAAGACGCAGTCTTCTTGACATTTTGATTTAAAACCTGATTTTTTTCAGTTTTCAAATCATGAAATTTCATTAGTTCTTCCTCCCTATAGAGCCTAGACTTTTCTACATAGTGCTAAACTTTCTGTTTTAAAGGCATAGTTCACTTAAAAATGACAATTCTGTTTTCATTTACTTATCCTCATGTTTTTCCAGATCCATTTAAATTTCTATCTTCTGTGGAAAGCAAAAGGAAATGTTAGGCAGAATGTCTTTCAACATTCCCCTTCATTCTATGGGGAAAAAAATGCTTTGAATGTCAATGGTGACTGAGGCCAACATTCTGGCTTACATTTCCTTTTGCATTACACAGAACATAGAAAGTAATGTGGGTTTGTACCAACATGACAGAATAAAATTTTTTGTGTGAACTATCTCTTTATGGTACAGATAGAGCACATCTGTTGTGTGTACGAGGTGATGATAAAGCCTTTGGAAAAAAAGAGCTGTTTATTCACTATGATGAAGTGAATAGTGCTGATATGTGTAGACTGCCATGAGCCTGTCCATATTCTTGCTGCAGCTTCCGAATCAGTCATCAAATGCAGTGAAGGTTAGCACGTCCTTGGCTGCCGTTTAAATAATCTGCCTCTTTCCCTTCAAGCCCTTGATTGGAGACGCTGTCAGACAGCATGGGGTGATAAATGCAGTACAACCTAAGCTGCTTTTACACCAAATAGAGGCAGGAAGATTACATCTCATTTGCCTGTCTGTGACAGCGATCCAGGGTATAGCCTCTTAACCGCCTCCCCCAACACACACACACACACACACACACACACACACACACACACACATATTGACCCACCACTCTCATTCATTGTCACACTCGCATACACACACACACCAGCTGCCTGGTCTTATTCATAGTCAAACACTCTTATACACACTCGCAGTACCCCCAACATTGATAAATGAGCTCTGTGCTTATTTGGCCTCCCGACTGGAATATATGACTATATGACCTTGCTCCATAAATGTTCTCTGATGAACACATGACCCTGAGCCCCTATCACTGCAGTTATTACCATCCACTTCTCTCTGGCATGTAAATTGATATAATTACTGTAAGCAGGGGCCACAAAGCTTATTGTATGCTCTCACAGACCATTATTGTACACTCATAAACTCTCAAATATCTGTCCTGCTTCTCTAGATTACCCAGCTAAACTCCTTAATAAACATGTTATTGGGAGAGCTGAACCCAAGTGACAGGCAGAAGATCATGACCCTGTGCACCATAGATGTTCACGCCAGAGATGTGGTTTCCAAACTCATCGCTCAGAAGGTTGGGTCATGTTTGCTGTGGTCCATAAATAATGATTATGTTGACAAATGGACACTGTATTTCCTTGTTTTAAATCATTTAGCTGTGTTTGTCACTCTTAGTTTTGCAGTCATTATGGGATTTAAATTGGCAAACAGTAGTAATTGATTAATTAATTGAGTTGGGAGCACTTAGGAGCTTTTAACAGGACATATTCTTCTTTCTATATAGACTTGCACTAGATGGATATCTGTTTTGACTGTTTAAGACACTGTGTCAAGTTAATTGTAGTTAAACTATTATAAACATGTTATGAACACATTATAAACTTGTTATAAACATGTCCCAGCATTCTGTTCCATTCCGTTGCATTCTGTGAAGCTTTTTTTGAATGCAAGAATGTGTTCAGTGTGAATGGACCATTAAACTTTTGTTTTTCTTCTATATGGCACTGTAGGGTATTCTGGAATATGTCAGAGTAGATATAATAAATGTTGTAAATCATCTTTTCCCAGGTGAGCAGTGCTCAGGCTTTTACCTGGGTTTCTCAGCTCCGCCACAGCTGGGATGAGGAGCAGAGACATTGCTTCATTAACATCTGTGATGCCCAGTTTCGCTATTCATATGAGTACCTTGGAAACACACCCCGTCTGGTCATTACACCCCTCACAGACAGGTAGCTAAACAGATTATGGTGTCTTAAGTATACAAAAGACCAGAAAAAGTGTCACAGTTTTCCAGACATTTCTCAGTATTGGATGTGAACTCAACTGACATAGGAAATCCAGACAATAAAAGCAAGGAAATCTGACCTTTTGTTCAATGGAGTTAACATTGCTTACTTGAAAAGTGACTTTATTAATATACTTAAATATTTATTATTCATTTAGCATCATATTAGTTATTTGTTTTAAATGATTCAAGATGCTTACATTTTATTTTTTAATTAGGTAAAGAATCCAGATTTTTTTAATGTAATCTGAGGCCTTTGGACCCCACTGTATATGAAAATAAATAAAGTTTCAAGACGTCTAGCAATTTGAATGTAATATAATTATTAAAATATCTTAATTTACACATTACCTACTGATATTTTAATTAGGGATGTGCATAAGTAATCAATTAATCGAGTTTTATTCATTCAATTAATTTGAATTAATTCAGCTTTAAATATTCGACTAGGATTTTCCTTAGTGCCCTTGCTTACTATGGGCAATATTGAAATGGCTTCTCTCAACTAAATCTTTCCATTAATTAGTTCTCCTGAAGAAAAGAAGAAAATGTTGCCATTATTTAAAGTGATTGTATCGATTCGGAAGACTTGGAAAGTATGTTTCTATGTATGAGTGCAAATGTTTTGTTTTTTTTTCATCTTTTTTTTATCTACATCTTGTTGTTTGTGTAGTGCTGATTTTTTTTTTCATAAGAAAAAATGGTTCAAAGGTTGAACTTAAATTCTAAATGTCAAGTTATCGTTTACGCTTATGTGTTTTATGTGTTAGAGTTCTACACGACCACCACCCTCCCCATCTCTGTGCATCACTTTTGAAATGAGGGTGCTCCAGCCGACTTCCATCCCCTTAAAACAATTTGTCTGCCGACCATAACACATGTTAGGACCCAATTTTAATGTGTTTATCCCCTATATTGATGACTGTCATCTTCTAAAATACAGAGTCAAGGGAAAAATTTAATTTGAGTGCCCAATACATCACATATAAATCTCTGAACTTTAACCAAAATTTTTGGATCTTAACATACCACCAAAAAACATGGGCTGTGTCTCCATCTTCTTATTGGCATGGCCAGCAGGTGGGTGTGTCTTTAATACCAAGCCTATACAATCTAGAGGGGGTCCAATAGAATCTACATAAAATCTTGAATTGTATAAGGCACACCCTTGCATCTACAGACTTTACTTTTTTTTAGAATACTAGCCCACACTCCCTCCTCCATTAAAAAGTTAAATACTTCTCACATAATCTCTTGATAGAAGTTGAAGTTCCGTCCCCCAGACTCTGAATTTGCAGGAAGTAATACATTGATGCCTCATCACCTTTTCCAAATGCAGTAATCACTACTCCCAGAGTATCTGCCGCTTTAGGGGGGTTTATGCTACTCCCAAAAATAGTACAGAGCAGGTGGCGCAGCTGTAAATACCTAAAAAAAATTTGATCTGGGAATCCCAAACTGTTGAACCAAGGGATCTCAACACTCTACTCTCATATAGGTCACAGAGTGTATTAACCTCCCTCTTAATCCACTCTGTTCACCAGATTAATACATAATTAATACATAATAAAATACATTATTTATACATAATTTTGGGTTCAGCCATATGCTCGAGGCAACATTTAAATAAATGTCTGAATTAAACACTCTGGACACTTTTGTCCATACTGAGTGCAAATACGAGATAACGGGTAGTAACTTCACTTCTCCGGTTAGTATAGAAATGCTTTGCAGTGGCGAAATAGGGGCAAGAACTTTCTATTCAATACAAAACCAGGGAGGGGCTCTCTCAGGTGGATGAGCCAAATGCCTGAGACCAATTGCATAATAATAAAGAAAAATTTTGTGTAGTCCTAGCCCACCTTTGTCGATCGGCCTATGCAATTTACTGAAATGTAATCTTGGACGTTTACCATTCCAAATGAAGGACTTTGCTTTGCTATCAATTTGCTTGAAATAAGAGAGGGGAACATCTATAGGGAGAGATTGTTGCAGGTAGTTGAATTTTAATTACATGAACCTTCCCAATCATAGATATATGTAATGAAGCCCACCTGCCCACATCGCTCAAAAACATTTTAATTAAAGGGTAAAAATTAACTCTAACTAAATCACACAAATTTGCTGGGAATAAAATACCCAAATACTTAATGCCCTGTTTGTGCCACTGCATGGCACCTGGCTGAAAAGCCATTAACAGGTAGTATGCTGTCAGAGCCAAAGATTAGGATTTAGACCAATTAACGCTGTATCTCGAGTATTTAGAAAAGGAATTAATAATTCAGTGGAGGAAAGGCATTTATCTAGTAGGATCAGAGACAAATAATAAAATATAATCCGCGTAAAGCAAAAGCTTATGTGCCACACCTACCCCCACAATCCCTGGAAAATCATCTTCCATTCTTATCACAGCTGCAAATGGTTCCAGGGCAAGTCAGAACAAGGATGGGGAAAGCCGGGTGCCCCTACCCAGAGTAAAATAATCGTAAATTAATCCATTTGTTTGTATCGCCGCTACCGGGTTAAATTAGCTGTTTTTAAATGCAGGTGCTATATAACACTGACTCAGTCTCTACACCTGACCATGAGTGGAGCCTCAGCGGGACCAGCTGGCACAGGAAAAACTGAAACCACTAAAGATCTGGGCAGAGCTCTGGGGGTGATGGTCTATGTTTTCAACTGCTCTGAACAGATGGATTACAAGGTAGAGTGTGGACTTTATTCTCTGTTCATGTAAACTCACAATGAGTTACTTTGTCAAGGTTCAGCCTCGTAACTGGAAGAAATTAATGACTGATTACCTGATTAAAATGTATAACATTTGTAAGGTGTTTTGGAAGTTCTTTATTATTACTATTAAGCCATAACACATAAGGCAGTGAATTGCTTTCCTGACCAGTTACACTATTCAGTCTATAGGAAACGTCTTTAAAGGCCTGGCTCAGACCGGAGCCTGGGGCTGCTTTGATGAATTTAACCGGATCGCCGTGGAAGTGCTGTCAGTGGTGGCGGTGCAGGTGAAGACCGTACAGGATGCCATTCGCAACAAGAGGAAGAGGTGAGTAGTTCAGGACAGTTTCTTAGAACTGCTGAATGTTTAATACAAATTATTTTGGCAAAATCTTTTGGATCTCATTATCCCCTGCAGGTTTTTTTTTCTAGAGGAAGAGATAAACTTGAAACCCTCTGTTGGGATATTTATCACAATGAACCCTGGATATGCTGGACGAACTGAGCTGCCAGAGAACCTCAAAGCTCTATTCAGGTAAAGCTTGATTTAATCTCATTATCAGAAGGCACACACATAGGCTACCTACAGTCTGTTCACTGACGATTTGATGCATGTTTTTTAACAAATATCAATCACTGAAATCGGCAGTTACAATATTATTGGCTGACTTTACTCAAATTCTGGGAATAAAACCTCACAAGTTTTTATTAGTCTGCCTGAAAACAAGTCATGATTACACAGTATAGGAAACCGGGTTGATACATGAGCACTTTTCCACATTAGTGCCATCAAATCTTTCAAATATTTTTGTTTTGTTCAGGTTTTGAGGCACTTGATAGCAAGTAAGATAGATTTCCATGAGCAGAACTGCACAGTCTGCTTTGTTCATGTGACTGCTATGCAATTGTTTGGCTTTTTTTTTCAACCCGGATGTATTATTGTGGTACAGTCCATTTTAGATAAACCTGCCCCAAATTAGCTCATAAAAACTAAACAAACTTTGGTCACTTTAAATTTCAATCAGACAGTCTTTTTCTGGCTAGGTGGGTGGATCTTGGCCAGAATAAACAATAATGAGGATCAGACTTTATGCTGCAAGTTGATAGTCTGACTACAGAAATACATATCAAACCACAAAGGAAGTGTGAAGGGTTTTTTAAGGTGTTATGCACTGGCTGGTAAAAGAATGCCGAACTAGCATACATAGTGTCAGGATGTGTTTGATGTCACATCACCTGTAGTGGAAAATAGATGAGGTGCTATTTCTAAATGCTGTATCAGCAGTGAATAATGGAGTTCATGAATGCAATATGAATGTTGTGTTGTGCAGGCCGTGTGCAATGGTGGTACCTGACATGGTACAGATCTGTGAGATCATGATGATGTCTGAGGGATTTCAGAATGCTCAAGTTCTGGGCAACAAGTTCATCACTCTGTACAGGCTCTGTAAGGAGCTGCTCTCTAAACAGGTATTCTATGGTGAAAGAAAACCACTTTACCTCTGTTTGTATCTGCCCATAAGCAACATGTTCTCTTTGCTGTAGGACCACTATGACTGGGGCTTGCGGGCTGTAAAACCTGTCCTGGTAGTTGCTGGAGCTCTCAAAAGAGCAGATCGGACCAGACCAGAAGATCAGGTAATGGAAATGTGTCTATGTGTTAGTTATATTGCTATCAAGAGCTATAGAGTTGTTACTTAACTTTCAAAAATAGACATGCTATTCTAAAAGATATAATTCAATTCATGATTCTGAATTGAATTTGGACTGATGTAGCATACAGGAAGAAGATTTGTAATTAGAGCCCAAGCACTGAAAGTGCAGAGGCCCTATTGATCCTTCTAAGGATAATTAGGGCCTAAGCACTGAAAGTGCTGTTGTGAAAGTGGGGTCTCTGTAGCATCCCCATTTTCACCTACAGTCACCAAAATTGTTTCATTTATTGATCTCATCAAGCCGGACATCTTTCTTAATTATAGTCATTAGCTCCGCCCAACAGGCAATTGGCCATTTTGGATTTTCTGAAAATCGCATGCTCTAAATTTTTAAATACTCCTCCTAGGGGATTCATTATGACTGGCACAAAATTTGTGCAACATCATGACAAGGCATTGTAGATGTTAAACTGAAAACAGATTTTTGATATTTTGAACGGAGTCGCCATGGCAAAGCCATACATTTATGGCTAAAAATGAGAAACAGGAAGTTTCTTCTGTGTGAATTGTATGATTTTGGTGAAAATTCAGCTGTATGTTTGGTAATGTGGGCTGGTCTCATTTATGCGGCTATTATGTGTCATGGTCATAGCGCCACCAACTGGCAGCAGGAAGTATGGCACTTTTAACAGACTGAAATAGCCCTTTTATATTTACATGAATTGCTTAAAAATTATTTTGAATAATGTCAAGACAATGCTGATATAAATTTGTCAAGGGATATTTGATATCTTAAATACTGTTGCCATGGCAACACATTAATTGTTATTATTAATTTCCTCCTATATTTGGGTGTTTTTGAGGCACTTTCATGAAATTGTGGACACACACCTGAGTCATTGTCCATTAGCTCTGGACAAAAGTTCACGCATGGGCGTGTGTGTATGGGGGGCTCTGTAGCGCCCCCTTTAAAATGGGTGTGTAAGACGGCCTCTGTACCACCCCCATTTTCACCTAGTCAACACAAGTGGTACATATATAGTTCTTTCATAAACTTTCATATAGTCTTTAGGTCCACCCAATAGGGAGTTGGGCATTTTGGAATTTTTTTATATTGCAGTCTCTGAACATTTATATACTCCTAGGTGATTCATGAGACTGTCACCACATTTAGACAACATTATGCCAAGACGTTGAAGATGATAAATTGCGTACAGACTTTGATATAACCAATGGTGTTACCAAGGCGAGGCATTAAATTGATGGCGAAAATGGGAAACAGGAAGTGTTACATATCTTCTGTGTGCAATGTGATTTAGATCAAAATTGAGAAGTATGTTTAGTGTTGGTGGCTAATCACAGGGATGTGGTCACGGCCCTTTTTTGGGTCACGGTCATAGAACCACCACCTGGTAGCAGGAAGTGTGGCTTTTACAGCAGATTTTAAAATAGCCTATTATATTTACCCAAATTGGTTCAAAATTGTTTGGAATAATGTCAAATGTTAAATGCATGTGTCCACCTTGCATTTGGTTTCCAAAAGCCACAGGGTGGAAATGGAGCAATTGTGCTTGTGCCTGTCATCGTTGCTTGCAGCTATATTTTATATTTGAATTTAAAGAAGTAAATGAAAATGTAAAATAAGTTCCAAGCATTTGTGTACGTAGCTGCTATAATTATAATTATTAATAATAGATGTTCTTTTTCATTTGAATTACTCAGAAACGTGTTATCACAACATGTGTCGTATTCACAGAAACATTAGATGAGATAATCAATCTTTGAAATGCCACCTATTCAAATATGAATTTTATTTAAATGTATGTCATTATATTTAATAAACCACGTTGAAGGAGCACTTTATTTTCCAAAATCCTTATCTATATCAGAGTCTACAAAATGGTGACAAACAACATGAAGCAGGCTTACCAGATGAAAACATGTTTGAACATTTTGTTGTTCTGTTGGACCAATGAAAATCTTTTGTTGTTTGACAGTGTTGAATTGATTTGAATAGCAATTCAGTGAATTCCTTTTCCTGTCATTCCAATTCCAATTACTATGAGGCTTGGCCAATTCAATTTGAACTCATGAATTAAAAGGGGCCATTTTATTGAGTATAAATATTGTCCAACCCTTTTATAATGTAGGTGTTGATGCAGGCTCTGAGAGATTTCAACATGCCAAAGATTGTTTCTGAGGATATTCCAGTATTCCTTGGTCTGATTAGAGATTTGTTTCCTGGAGTGGAGGTGGACAGGGGAACTGATGATGAGTTTGAGCAGCAGGTCCGGCAGACGAGTCTAGAGTTGAAGCTCCAACCTGAAGACACATTCATTTTGAAAGTGAGATAATCTCTGCACAGTACATGGTCATTCTTTATTTGTGTTTAACAAGTTACTCTCTTTAGATTTCTCTGTTAGCACCTTGTTTCATTGTTTCTTTTTGTCCTTTTTTTAATAATAATAATAAATGAAGGTTGTACAGCTTGAGGAGCTTCTATCTGTTCATCACTCAGTCTTTGTTGTTGGTAATGCTGGAACAGGAAAGAGCCAGGTCAGTACAGAATCCTTATAAGTTCACACATTCACTTGTTTGCAGTGACATTTGAGTCCACTTTCCCTGGAATTTTGAATTAATATAGATTATATTCAACTTTTAATCATCTCTATACCTAAACAGATCCTGAGAACTCTTTACAAAACCTACAACAATATGGGAAGGAAACCTGTCTGGAATGATCTGAACCCAAAAGCAATAAGCACAGATGAACTCTTTGGATTCTTTCATCCAGTTACTCGGGAATGGAAAGATGGTACATCAGCAATCACAGTTTTGCAAGCCTGACTCTGTTCAATTCACAGTACATAACTTACTGTTTTGGTCCATTTTCCCTGGCAATTCTTTGAGATTGTAAATCTCTCATCTGGCAGGTTTATTGTCACATTTCATGCGTGATCAGGCAGGCAACTCTCAGTCAGGGCCGAAGTGGATTGTTCTGGATGGAGACATTGACCCCATGTGGATTGAGTCTCTCAACACTGTCATGGACGACAACAAGGTACCTTGCACAGCTTGTCCATTTTCATTCCAATTATTCCTAAAGCAGTTGGCTTGGTTAGTATACTCATCAGGTCAACTCTTTCAGATGTATGTAGCTTTGTTCAGTATGCACAATATTTAGCAAATGAGGTTGCATTAATTTAGAAATATCAACCATTGCCTTTAGAAAATAATTATTTTTCATTATTTTAATGGACATTATCTGATATCATAGCAGATTTTAGATATGTATAAATTTGTTTTATTCTAAACCTCCAATCAAGAATTTAATATGCTCCAAATTACAGGCAACAAAACATAAAAGCATTGATAGATAAGTTTTTATAAAAAAGTAATCCACTGCAGTGTACTATTCACCTGTCTAAAATGTAATCAGTTTGCTTTCATAATTACTTAATCTTAAAATAAATCACATTACTTATGATTTTACTTTTAAGTTAGTCTAAATTGCTTTTCCAAGAAAAGTTTTTGGTTTTCCACTATAAATGTCTATATTTCCACCTCATTCATTGTCACACACCCTTCAGCTGTTATAGAAAAGCTAACAATGTGAATTCACATTTTAAATGTATTATACATATTACATTGGCACAAGTAATGGACTTAAAATTACTAACTTTTATTGAAAGTCAGGTACTGTAATATGATTCCAAAAATTTAAAATGTTGCATTCATTTCTTGACTAAAAAGTTATTCGATTATAGTACAAAATTACATTGTAAACAGACACACCCAACACTACATAAAAGTAGTACATTGGAAAAGAGGTATAACTGTAATAGTACTCTTGGCATAGAAAAAGAGAAAAATATAAGTATTTGGTTTTGATTAGGATGAAATAAGCCCTGATATTATCTGTTTCCAATATCGACCTAATCAGACCTATACCAATAATAAGAATGGCCAACAGGATATGCTGACATATTTTGAATATCAGTTATGCTGTATCTTTCATGCTGTGTATGTCTGTGCAGGTTCTTACTCTGGCCAATAATGAACGCATCCCTCTCACCCCCTCGATGAGACTTTTGTTTGAGATCAGCCACCTGAAACATGCCACGCCTGCCACCGTGTCCCGCGCTGGCATTCTACACATCAATCCTCAAGAGCTTAGCTGGAACCTGTGAGAAATTTACTTTCAAACCATGTTCAATCTGTGTTAGGCAGAACCTTAGTTAGTTCGTTGAATAGCTTCTATTTTTATCAACGTTTAGATGTGTTACAAGCTGGATTGATAGAAGGGAGAAACAGACAGAGAGAGCACACCTGACCATTCTGTTTGACAAATACGTCCCTCGCTGTATAGAAAAAATGAGAAGCTCCTTCAAGACAATTACTCCTATTCTCGAGCACAGCATGGTTCAGGTATCATTCACAAATAAGCTTACACAATCATATAGGCCTATCCTCTGCTTTTCAAATGTTAACTGATCTCACTCTCTCTCAGACTCTGTGCTCACTGCTGGATTGTCTGTTAACTCCTGAGAACATTCCGGCAGACTCGCCACGAGAAGTCTATGAGACTTACTTTGTGTTTGCCTGTGTGTGGGCTTTTGGTGGAGCCACATACAAGGATCAGGTATTCATTGTTTTATTTTACCCTAGTCAATCATTCCAGAGAATACAAAATAAAAGTTCAGCATTGACATACATGTGATTTTATGTCTCATTTTATTTGCATTGTAAAGGGTTTATGACATAAGCAAAAAAGTGCCCTTGATCTTTTGACATAAGAGGTCACTGTACTATTAAAACATACTGTAAGTTTCAGAACTCAAATCTTTCTCCTCACTGCAAAAAGAACATTTATTGAAACCAAACTGCCAAACTGAATCGTTATCTACTTCCTCCACATTGTGATGTCACACTGTGGTAGATAGTTGCATCTGACCACCTCCACAATACCACATCAATGCCTTATTTACCTTTAATCATGTTTGTAGCCTGCCCAGCAACACTGAGCAGTGAGATGGCAAGTAGAGAGAGCAGGTCAGTCAAGAGAAGAGTGCCAATCATAACAGTGGATGTTTACTGTCAAGTCTTAAAGGAGAAATGGCACCAAAACCGAGCATTCAGAATGAGGGTGGAAAATTATCAAGTTTTACAAATATATGTCTGTTTTTTTGTGCAAAACAAATTACTAATATTAGAAGTGAAACTCAAGGAGCATATTAAAATAATTTACATCAGACATGATCGTCTCCTTAGTGCCCCTCGCCTTGAGCTTGGACGCATGGCTAATGCTTTCCAACCCGTCGCAGTGGCTGGCCAGAACCATCCGTTCGCCAAAGAAAGGCGGTGGGTTGCGACCAATCTTGGACCTGCGAGTTCTAAACCAGGTATTACACAGACTCCCGTTCAAAAAGGACGCATTATTTCACGTCTCGGTTCTACCTCGACACAGACCTTCCTACGGTTTGCCTTCAACGACCAGGCATATCAGTACAAGGTCCTCCCCTTCGGCCAGTCCCTGTCCCCTCGCATCTTTACGAAAGTTGCAGAGGCAGCTCTTGCCCCGTTAAGGGAAGTGGGCACCTGCATACTCAACTATCTTGGCTGATTCTAGCACATTCTCGAGAGTTGCTGTGCATACACAGTGATGAGGTGATCAGGCACCTCAGCCGTCTAGGGCTTCGGGTCAATTGGGAATAGAGCAAGCTCTCCCCGGTTCAGAGCATCTCTTTTCTCAGCATGGAGTTAGACTCGGTCTCAATGTGCCTCACAAGCGCGCGCGTGCGAAATCAGTGCTGAACTGCGGCGGAGGACAGCGGTTCCACTGAAACACTTTCAGAGGCACCTGGGGCATATGGCTTCTTCAGCGGCAGTCACAGCGCTCGGGTTGATCCATATGAGACTGCTTCAACACAGGCTTCAGACTCGAGTCCCGATATGGACATGGCACCGCAGCAAACGCCGCCACTTATTCAGCCCTTGGACAGACCTTGCATTTCTACGGGCTGGAGTTCCCCTACAGCAAGTGTCCAGACGTGTCGTGGTCACCACAGATGCCTTCAAACTGGGCTAGGGTGCTGTATGCAATGGGCACGCAGCCATCAGTTCCTGGTCAGGACCGTGACTGGGTTGGCACATCAACTGCCTAAAGTTGCTGGCTGTACTACTCGCCCTTCGGAGGTTATTGCCATTGATCAAGGGCAAGCATGTGTCGGTCCAGTCCGACAGCACAGCGACAATAGCATATATAAATCGGCAAGGCACCGTACACTCTCGTCGCATGCCGCAACTCGCCTGCCATCTCCTCCTCTGGAGTCAGCAGCGGCTGAGGTCACTGCAGGCCACTCATATCTCAGGCAGCCTCAATGCCACAGCGGCCGCTCTGTCGCAGCAGGCAGCACTCAGTGGAGAGTGGAGACTCCACCCCCAGGTGGTCTAGCTGATTTGGCGTCAATTCGGCAAAGCACAGGTAGACCTGTTAGCTTCCCAGGAATCCTCCCACTGCCCTCTCTGGAATTCCCTGATGGAAGCCCCCCTCGGGACAGATGCACTGGCACACAGCTTGCCCCGGGGGCTGTGCAAATACGCATTCCCCCCAGTGAGCCTTCTTGCACAGACCCTGTGCAAAGTCAGGGTGGATGAGGAACAAGTCACCCTCGTGGCCCCATATTTGCCAACCTAGACTTGGTTCTCAGACCTCATGCTCCTTGCAACAGCACCTCCTTGGCAGATTCCTCTGAGGAAGGACCTTCTTTCTCAGAGATGGGGCACAATCTGGCACCCGCGCCCAGACCACTGGAACCTCCATATCTGGCCCTTGGACAGGACGCGGAAGATCTAAGTGGCCTACCACCAGCAGTCGTAGTCACGATCTCTCAAGCCAGAGCTCCCTCAACCAGGCAGCTTTATGCCATGATGTTCACGAATTGGTGTTCTTCCCAAGCCGAAGACCCCCAGAGATGCGCAATCCTGCAACTCTTGCCTGGAGTTTGGTCCGGTAGATTTTCACATGATCCTGAGACCCGACCGGGCTATGTGCCCAAGGTTCCCACGACCCCCTTCAGGGATCAGGTGGTGAACCTGCAAGCGCTGCCCTGGGAGGAGGCAGACCCAGCCCTGTTGTTGCTGTGTCCGGTGCATGCTTTGCGTATGCTGAGCCCATGTGTCATATTGCCACATGTTGACCTCCCCTTTTGGGCAGGATGTGGTCTCCACAGGGACTTTTCACACTGAAAGAATAGGAAAGGAAAAGAACACCTTCTGCGATGTGTATGATAGCGTTAGATGGCCCCAGCCGAATCTAATACTCTGTGGAGAGAAAACATAGAGAGAAAAGGCAGTGGCTGGCACGTCCTGCTCCCATGTTAGTTACGTCGCTTACCCCCTTCAGGGATGTGGGGAACTACATGACGTCCTTTGGGGCGTTGGTGGAGGTTACATTGAGACTGATGCACCTGCTATTACGCACGCAGCAGCCTACTTGCACCTGCTTCAGCAGTTCACGTAACACGGTTCAGCTGTTGTGGCATTTATCTATAGGGACACCTAGTGTCACTACATCGACACGACGTTGAGTAGTCTTGGTTACTGTCGTAACCTCTGTTCCCTGATGGAGGGAATGAGGCATTGTGTCCCTCTTGCCACAACACTGTACTTGCTGAAATGGCCGGACCTTGTCTCGGCTCCTCACCACAAAACCTGATTGGAATCGCATTCCAGCTCCTTTTGGCATGCAAATTCCATTTGCCAATTCTCATCTGACTTTTCTTAAAGAATGCGAGGTGTTCGGGGGTCTCAAGTGGGACCCCTAGTGTCACTACATCAATACAACATCTCATTCCCTCCAACAGGGAATGGAGGTTACGACAGTAACCAAGATGTTTTGTGGCATGACTCCTTTAAAGCGATAGTTCACCCAAAAATGAAACTTTTCTCATCATTTACTAGCCCTTATGCTATCCCAGATGTGTATGAATTTTAAAAGAATATTTTCAGCTATATAGGTCCATATAATTTAAGTGAATGGTGACCAGACATTTAAAAATGAATCTATATGACTCTGGGGTTAATTGTCTTTAGAAGCGATATTATAGGTATGGGCGAGAAACATATCAATATTTAAGTCCTTTTTTACTATAAATCTCCATATTCACTTTCATTTTTACATCCCTGCCACTCTATTTTTTACCTGTTTAATAAGGGGTCAAAAGCCCAAAAATGAAATTTCACTGTATACACTAGGACAGCGGTGGGCAAAGTTGTTTGGGGCCACATTAGGCTTTAAAATATACTGAACATGGAGGGACAAAGTTCCCTTTGGGATGTTCTTCTTTGATTGGTTTTCATCTTTTTAGCATAGAAACAGTCTAATACATGATATATAATTTTCTGAAGTGTATCAGTGACTGATGAGACCATTCAGGAATTGTTCTACCCATTACTCTACAAAGGTACCAATAGATAATTTTCCATCAAGCATTGAAAAGGCTGAGTATACTTTTAAAACTGTTTATTTTACCATCTCTTCTTCCCATCCTGTACTTTTTGCTTGTCCCAGCTTCATGATTATCGGGCAGAGTTCAGTCAGTGGTGGACCAAAGAGATGAAGACTGTGAAGTTTCCTGTCCAGGGATCTGTGTTTGACTACTACTTAGATCCCCATGCCAGACGTTTTCTGCCGTGGACTGATAGGATGCCGACATTTCAGATGGAGCCTGACACACATGTACAGGTGAGGGCAGGATAATGTATTGCAGGAAATTGATGTAAAACTACTTTCTGAATGTACTTATACTTCCCCTTACACACAGAATAGCATGCTGTGAACATAATCTTTACATCACAATTTGTTTCTTAGTGAGTCCTTTTCCTGAGTAAATTCACAGTCACTTTTACAGAGAGCCACTTTAATTTCACAATAATGGCATGCTAATTTAGTGCAGTTAGTGCATTAGAGTGGGTCACTGCACAGATACAGAGAAAACAACCTCCCTCCATCATGAGCTGAACCTGCTGTCAGAGGAGTTTGGGATCTGATTACCGTTCAGAGTTATCAGAATTATGCATGTGTGTGTGTGTGTGTTCACCCATTGTCTCTATTTTTGTCCTTCAAAGATAAAGAGGCAATGTTGATAATAGGGTAGTCATAGTGATGAACCGGACCTACAGGTTTGTTGTGTCTCAATGTGAAATAATCATTGCACAACTAAAAGTTCATAAAAGTTCACATTGCAGTATTTTTGTCTTGTTTTCCAGCAAAAATATCTAAAAATCATTGTCTTCAGAGAATGTATCTTGAATATACACTAACTGAGCACTTTATTAGGAACTCCTGTACACCTACTTATTAATGTGTTTACCTAATAGCCAATCGCGTAGCAGATACAGATAAAATCATGCAGATACAGGTACAACCATCATATTGGGAAAAAATGTGATCTCAGTGATTTCAACCGTGGCATGATTTTTGGTGCCAGACAGGTGGTTTGAGTCTTGTTGAGGAAAGAGGTCAACGGAGAATGGTCAGACTGGTTTGAGCTGACAGAAAAACTACAGTAACTCAGATAACCACTCTGTACAATTGTAGTGAGCAGGATAGCATCTCAGAATGCATAACATGTTGAACCTTGTGGCAGATGGGCTACAACAGCAGAAGACCACATTGGGCACTTTATTAGGACCATAGTCTTCTTAATAAAGTGCTAAATGAGTTTAAGTCTGTTTACTGAGACTATTTAAGACTATTGAAAAGCAGGTGAAATACACTATATACTTATTTTAAAGATAGATTCACTGAAAACTTCCTTCCCAAGTAAATATATCTTGTTTTAATAATTTTTAGATATTTTACTGGAAATCCAAAGTAAAAAATACTACTTAAGACCCTTTAAGATCTTATTTTTTTGCCGTGTACATAAAGTATTCAACAGCTTTTTCAAAGTATGTCACAGCTTTTCTCAGAAATACAAAGCAGTACTTATTCATTTAGATAATCTGAATATGACTAGAATGATGAAATGCAAGGTGTTATCATGATATGATTTAATCTGGATACAGGCTGTGTTAGTACCTACTGTCGAGACGATCAGATTGCAGTATTTTATGGGCATGTTGCTGGAGACTTCTCAGCCTCTCATGCTGGTTGGTGGAGCAGGCACAGGGAAGTCTGCTCTGGTCAAGAACCTTCTAGAAACACTACCGGAGAGCTTCATAACCACAAAAGTTCCCCTTCACTTCTATACCACTGCATCTATGCTGCAGAGTAAGTGCTTACTGCTTACATTTCTTCACATTTCTTTACAAAGAGCTGGCATTCAGATGTGTAGAACAGCACCTCTTTGTGGTACATATGCTGAATTTCACTTCATTTGTTTTGTGGTCTGTGAAGGATTCCAAGTGTTGATTGATTAATTAAAAAAATAGACCTGCTAAAATAAAGTTTTTATAATTGAAAAAATTTGCATTATTTAATTAATTGACTGATTCATCAACTCATCACATTTATTTGTGATAAAGTGTTTCTGTCAACATACTATAATAACATAGCTGATGTCACCGTTTGCAAGTGTTCATTTTGGTTTATCAGCCAACAGTAGCAGCCTGGTTAATTTAAATTGAAATAAGAACAAAACAGTAGTATTGCAAAATTATTGATATGTAAAAGTAAGGCTTTTTCTATATAGGGTATAAACTAAGGATAATTTGTCCACTAATTTAAATTATATGTAATTGCTTTGAGGCAGCTAGTTGGCTCAAGGAATATTTCAAATGCATCCAACCTGTATGTGAATATACTTAAAGGGATAGTTCACCCAAAAATGAAAATTCTCTCATCAATTCCTCACTCTCATGCCATCCCAGATGTGTATGACTTTCTTTCTTCTGCTGAACACAAAAAAAGAATTTTAGAAGAAAATCTCAGCTCTGTAGGTCCATACAATGCAAGTGAATGGTGACCAACATTTTTAAGCTCCAAAAAGCACATAAATGCAGCTTAAAAGTAATCCATATTACTCCTCACTATGATTTCAAGCTTGATTACACTACCTAGTGCCATGTAGCGAGGCACCACATACCAAGGCAATCACTAGAAAGTGTAATCGAGCTTGAAATAATGATCGTCAAGGAGACTGCTTATGTTAAGATTTATAGTGAAAAAGGAGTTATATGTTGATCTGTTCTCACCCAAAACAGATTTGATTGCTTCAGAAGCCATGGATTAAACCACTGCAGTTTTATGGATTAACTTTATACTGCATATATGTACTTTTTGAAGCGCTAAAATTTTGGTCACCATTCACTTGCATTGTATGGACCTACAGAGCTGAGATATTCTTCTAAAAATCTTCATTTGGGATCTGCAGAAGAAAGAAAGTCATGCACATCTGGGATGCCATGAGAGTGAGTAATTGATGAGAGAATTTTCATTTCTGGGTGAACTATCCCTATAATCTCTTTTGCTTCAGTTTATGAAATTTTGCTGTCACAGTCCTATTAAAACAACACTTCACCTTCATATTGCCGTGATTTTCAGATGCAATAGAGAAACCTTTGGAGAGGAAGGCTGGTAGGAGTTATTCTCCCCCTGGAAACAAGAGACTCATCTATTTCATTGATGACATAAACATGGCAGCTGTGGACAGTTATGGGACATCTCAGCCACACGCTCTCATTCGCCAGCATCTGGATTACAAGCACTGGTTACGCAGCATCAGCCTTTTTTAATTTATTTCACTTAAGGGAGAAATTTCAAAATATTCTATAACAGCATTTGGATTTTTTGTTTCTAGGTATGACAGCAAAATGTTAACAATGAAAGAAATACACAATACCCATTACATCTCTTGTATGAACCCAACATCAGGAAGTTTTACAATTAACCCCAGACTACAGGTGAGTAGCTGACATGAAATACTTTTGTGAAGTATATTTATAATATAAAACAGCATTTTTTTTTTTGCAATTCTTTTAAAATTCTTTATTATTATTTTTTCTAAATTATTATAAAAACTACCTATTATCTCAAAAGCGTCTTTTGCACATTAAAAATGCACACTAATGTCAAAAATTCTGATTGATATTAATTGTTATGGTGACAAAAAAATGTAATTTTAGCATTGATAGCATTGACCTTATCTTGACCTAAATCTTCATCAGAGGCATTTCACAGTGTTTGCGGTCAACACACCCACCAGTGAGACCCTCAGCTCCATCTTCGGCTCCATCCTGAACTTCCACCTGCAGTGGTGGCCATTTAGCCCAGCTGTGGTCAGGAATGGTCCAGTCGTGGTGCAGTCAACACTAACCCTCCATGACAGAGTGCTCCAGCACTTCCTCCCCACTGCCACAAAGTTCTACCACCTCTTTAACCTGTGGGATCTCTCTCGGCTGTTCCAGGTAAGCATTCCTGCTTTGCTTTGATGTTGCTGTAATTTAGAATCTGTAAATCTAATGAATAAAACAACATAATGTACATGTGTTTTTATGTGCATCTAGGGTCTTCTGTTCTCCAGGCCAGAGTGTACTAGACAGGGTTCTGATCTGGTTCAACTTTGGATCCATGAATCCAGCAGAGTGTATTCTGACCGGTTTTCAGAGCTGTCCGATCTGCAATTATTCCGCAGGTTGCAGAGAGATGTCGCTCGACAGGCCTATGAGGTACACCAGGAGTGCACAAAAGGAGATATGTTTACTACTACACATTGAATATTGTTAAAGATATCAGATTTTGGGGGGATTTTATTTCCAAACTGTTTCTTCCATCTACTGTAGTGTGCACTGCCTGACCAAAAAAGGTTGCATACTTGAATATTACGCTGGACCACCATTAACATTGATTATGGCATGCATTCGTTGTGGCATTATTTCGACAACTTTATGCAACATCACAACCTTTATTTCCATCCAAAGTTGCATTTAGTTTTTGCCGAGATCTTGTATTGATGACTGGAGAGTCAAACCACTCTGTAAAGTGTTCTCCAAGCACATCCCAAAAACTTTCAATGGGGTTAAGGTCAGGACTCTGTGTTGGCCAATTCATGTGTGAAAATAATTCCTCATGCCCCCTGAACCACTCTTTCACAATTTGAGCCCGATGAATCTTGGCATTGTTGTCCTGGAATATGCCCTTGCTGTCAGGGAAGAAAAAATCTATTGATGGAATAACCTGGTAATTCAGGTAGTCAGCTGACTTTATTTTATTGCTGCAAAACTTTGTTGAAGCAAACCCAGATCACAACACTGCCTCCAGAGGTTTATACAGCGGGTACTATGCATGACGGGTGCATCGCTTCATGCGTTTCCCTTCTTACCCTGATGCGCACATTGCTTCTGGACTCTGGACTCATCAGACCACGTGATCTTTTTGTTCCACAGTCCAATCTTTATGCTCCCTAGAAATTTGAAATCGTTTTTTTCCAATTAGCCTCACTAATGATGGGCAGTGGTGGCTCAGTGGTTGAGGCTCAGGGTTACTGACCAGAAGGTTGGGGGTTCAAGCCCCAGCACCACCAAGATGCCACTGTTGGGCTCTGGAGCAAGGCCCTTAACCCTATCTGCTCCTGGGGCGCTGTATCATGGCTGACCCTGCACTCTGACCCCAGCTTAGCTGGGATATGTGGAAAACTATAAAAACTGTGTATAATGTGTGACCAAAATAAAGGATTCTATTCTAACAAGAAACTTTCTTGTGGCAACGCAGCTGTTTAGTCCAATCCTGTAAGTTCTCATTGCATTGGGCATGTGGAAATGCTCTTACTTTCACTATTAAATATAGCCGTCGATTTTTTTACGATGTGACTTCACTAAGCTTTTTAGTGATCTCCGATCACAATCATTCAAGATTTTTTTCCAACCACATTTCTTCTGTGAAGCTGACGGTTCACCACTATCCTTCCAGGTTTTAATAATGAGTTGGACAGTTCTTAACACAATACCAGTGATTTCAGCAATCTCTTAGTTGTTTTCTTTTCTTGATGCAGGTCAATAATTTGCCCCATCTGAAACACAGTAACATCTTTTCCACGACCACATTATATGTCTTCAGACATGGTTGTTTAAGAAATGAGAAGCTACACACTGCATCAGTTAGGGCAAAAAGAATTGTTGCCAGCTGAAACATATTTATCACTGCAATAATGTTCCAATCATAGGCTCTGAAGTATCTGCTAATTTAAATCCAAACAGCTTTTTTTTGCCCAGGCAGTGTATGTAAGTTTTACTTATCGGAAGGCTCACATATTCTGCACTGATTTTGTAACTGGAAAGCATTCACAGAACATTTTATAAACGAACAAGAAAGAGGCAAGAGATGTGTAGAAATTTGTAAATGACAGACATTACACTCTACATCCATATTGTCTATTAAGTTATCTAATTTTCATATGAAGCTATTTCACAAAATAGCCATTTGTTTATCTTTTGCAGGAAATGCAGGAGGATGCAGTGTTTCAGGAGCCTCTTATATACCTGCACAGCAGTGCGGGGTCTGAAGAAACTTCCTATAGACCGGTAGCTGGATGGGAGCTGCTCCGCTGTATCCTTACTGAAGCTCTGGACAGCTACAATGAGCTTCACTCTGCCATGAACCTGGTGCTGTTCCAGGAAGCCATGCAGCATGTGTGAGTACTCCATCTGCAGTATGTGCATTGGTGAATACAGATCTACACCAGGGTCAGAAATGTACAAGGGACAGGGCAAACATGCCACCAAAATGACAAAAATGCCCCCAAAATTAAAATTGTGGAGGCAAAAATGCATTTGTAATTAATTCTTCTGTTTTTTAATTGTTACATCTGTAATAGTTCTTAATATTGTTTTATACTGTAGTTATAACCTAGTTATACATGACATAAAATATGAATTAACGTTGATTTAATTCTTAGGGTAAGAGGATGATTCTTAAATAAATTTGAAAAAAAGTAGTTTACAAATGGATGTGACACAGTATTATTAAAATATGCCAATGGTCTACACGCAAAAAAACCAAAAAAAATTAAGTATCCCCAAAACAAGATTAAGAAGAACTAACAAAATTTAGTATGTTTTTTGTTTAAAAGATTTTTGCCAATGTGGTAAGAAGAATAAACTTGTTTTCCCATTGTTTATTTTTCTCTTGTTATATGTGTACTTTTACTGGAAAAAAAAGACAAAAATACTGAGAAATGTATTTAATTAATTTTTTTGCATTGTGTATATATTATTTCAGTTTTTTTTTTTTTTTTGGACTGTTTTCTGCAGGTGTCGAATCAGTCGCATCCTGGCATGTCCTAGAGGCCACGCCCTGCTCGTAGGTGTTGGCGGCAGTGGCAAACAAAGCCTGACCCGGCTTGCCGCCCACCTCTCCAACATGGATGTGTTCCAGCCCACCCTCAGCAAGGGCTACAGCATACAGGACCTGAAGGTAACTGCTTCCACAGAATTCATGCCAATAGAATACAACCTTAAGATACAATCATTGGAGGACATGATGTAGAATAGAACAGAAACCACAACAAATGAAACAATGGTATTTTTGCCAAAATGTCACAACCGACATCAGCTGCCCAAATCATAGTACCCATCGCTGGTAAATCTAAAATGGTGGTGATTCATTACCAGAGATCAAGCTTTCTTTTAGACAACACTTTCCCTGATCAATACGCCGTCCGGCTCCATCGATCTCATTTAGTCCTGCCCGGATGCAATGGGGAGTAATTGCCAGATCCTATTAAAGAACCAAGGCAAATATTTCAATGCCCTATTGATGAGGCCGCTGCTATCATTTCATTCATCAGTGTGTGGTAAATCTGAGGCCATTTGGCTGAGCTGCATTGATCTCTACACACTCAGCACTCGATGTCTGATGCCCTCTACACAAAATGCATATATGTGTTTATACAATCCTAAATTTGTATCTCTTAAAGGGATAAGTAGTCATGTTTCAAGGGGAAGATGTGACAGCATTCTCTGTTTTCCCCCCTTATTAACGTCTGAAGTTCTGATGCTTTTCAATTCAAACAATATCTGTTTTATTATTGCAAGATGGCATATATTTTGGTTGGAAAAACTGTAACACTGGTTTTTAAATGCACATTGTATGGCTGTACAACAGAAATGAAATCTTTAAAATATGCAATTAACATTATTTCATCTTTTTTTTTTTTTAAACTAAAAAGTTATTTCTTATTTCAGATAAACTTATTTCAGATCATTATAATGTGTCCCAATTAAACTTTAAACACAAATGATCCCTGACATCCAAAATAGTACCATATAAAAGTGAATATTATGAAGTAATATTAATAAGTATTAAAGCAATGGTGTTATTATGTTGAGGTGAAAATACGGGTAAATTAAATGAGATATTATGATTCCCTTGCTTGTTATATGTCTATTAATGGTACTGTTAGTTTTGGCACATATACATATCAAATACCAAACATGTATATGTTTTTTTTTTTTTTTTTGTCAGTGAGTTATGAAGAAAAATAAAAAAAATGTTACAATGGACCCTTTTCACCTTTTGCCTTTATTTTGCAGCATATTTTTCTTAATTATTATTTAATGTAAATTTATAACATTATTTTCTGTGTTATATAAACCTGGCATTACCTTAGAAAAAAAGGGTTTGCATCTTTCTCTCTTCTGACTGCTGTAAACCATCTCTCTATTTATATATATATATATATATTTTCTTTTGTATGTTCATAGTTTTCCTCTGCGTTCCAAACGCGGAAAATTGAAAAGAGTCCATTACCAACGGTCTCTGCACTTACTGATCTAGGTGATTTTGCAGATGCATTTTTTGGACTTACTGCCAATTTTTGCCAATTTAGAGTGAAATTGGAGTTGAAAAAAAAAATGATGGGAAGATGTCGGGGAAATGGGTTTGGGACCTGATACGGGTCAGATTCAAACTCGCATCTTCCACACGAACACCAAAGCTCAATATGTATGAAGCACATGCTAAGCCACAGCTCAAACTTGATTTTGGAGTTTTGTTGTTCTCTCCCATGTTGTAAGTGTTCTGAACAACAATCTTTTGTGTAATATTCTCAGGGAGATCTGGCCAGACTGTACGTGAAGACAGGGGTTAAAAACATCCCCACAGTGCTGCTCCTCACAGACGCTCAGATCCCAGAGGAGCATTTCCTTGTCATCATCAGCACCCTGCTCTCGTCAGGTCAGAGCCTCCCGCACATGCATACATTCACACACACCATGGGGAAGGGGGGGGGGGTGGGGGGGGGGTGCTCATTGTGTGTTGCTCTGATGAATGGGAAACATATGTAAATGGAGCGGGGCTAGTGAAGTAGATTAAGGGTGACTGGAACAGGTCTGCGTGTCATTGAATCAAGACCTCCTGAACACAGATGGTGGCTCTCATCTGTCATTGATGTGAAGCGCCGAGGTCGGAGAACTGCTTAGTGTTTAAACCAGAATAAAGCATCAGATCATTAGAGTTAACAAATGTAATATAATTTAACTGATGCGGGTGTAATTTTTAATGTTTCAGTGTACTAAAAAGAGATGTTTTAAATCGATATGCAATGATATTGCATATTGGGCCATATTTGAAGACATGTCTTAAGCACAGTGCTATGTTAAATGCCATATGTGCAAAATCAGTGGGCATGGCCAAAGAGGTTTTGTATTTTCGCTAAGTTTAGGAGTAAGTGGGTTGGTGAAACTGTTCGCGCTAAGCGTAAGCGATATATTTAGACAGCCCGTAGGCCTTTTTCACACTTCTGCGTTTCTCAAGTCCGGGGATGGCCCTCACCGGGTAAACTTACTTCCGGTATCAACAACAGCTATTGAAACATGAGCAAGATCTGTTGAATGCAAAGTCTTTATACATAGTGTGTAGACTACACCGTGATAAATAACTATAATAATGATATAAATAATACATTTTCATCTTCCGTGTCTGTTTGGGTCGGCTCTGCATTATTGCAAGTAAAACAATAAAACATGTGTGCAGAGAAAACCATTGGCAGCCAGCTCCGGTCTCTCACACACCTGTGCAGCTCCAGAATGAGAAGCAGGGCAGGGAAAATCTTGTAAACAGAGACACTTCTGTCATCTTTCTGTCTGATATTTCATCTCATTCACATGCTCCTGACGTCATCATAAAATGGAGTGGGGCAAAGTTTATGTTTGTCATTTGGGATAATATTCATGAAACTCTGTGTATTTTGCACAATGAAGCCAAACCAACTAAGATACACATCTGTTTTTTACATAGCACATGGTTCAAATTTGATAATAAGATATATTTTTTCATAGTAATTTTATTATCTCTATAAATAAGGGATTGGAACCATGGCTGTGAAATGTTCCGAAAAATATCCCTTTCGTGAGGCATGGCTGTTTTTTCACAAGACTATTTTTCACAATTGCTTATGTTCTTACTATGTAAATCCATGCTGTAATATCCGACGTAGTTTGTACATGTTAATATTGTTATAATCAGTATCAAATGCATTGTTTAGTGCACAGTTCCTTATTGCTCTCTGCTGCTCTGTACTGGGATGGTGGGGCTACTGTACATTGTGTTTATAATATATGTAATTTATGAAAATAGGTAAATAAATTTGACAGGATGACTTGGTTTCATTATTTTGATTATTTATACATTTATACTGCATTTAACATTTTTGTGAGTTTAATATGAGGTTCAATGAGATATAGTGAATTTTATATGTATTTTTGCATCTGTGGTGGGAGTATATAAAGTTTTTTAAAATGAATATCTCGTGATACGGATACGTGAGGATTCTTATTAATGCTAATAATGGTGAAGAAACCACACCAGCACTGCATTTGAGCATATGAACTCAAAAGAAACTGTAGCCTGAGGCAACTGAGACTTGTCCTCCACCACTCAGATTGAGACGAGTAACTGCAACACCACGAGGACCTACTAAGTAGTGGGAACTGGGCATTCCAAAGTGGGAGAAAAGGGGATAAAAAAAAAGATGCAGCATTTCAGGACCACTGGAAATGAACAGCGACCGATCGCAAAAAGCATAGACATATATTAGACTATGGAAAAAATGACTGACTATCCTACTGAAATCAGAAACATAGTAACTATATACTTCTTGAATGTCATCTATACAGAAACATAGTAACTATATACTTCTTGAATGTCATCTATACTGTACATCTATAACATGCTCTTTATATGCATGAAAGAGGTGGTTCTCGTCTAGGCTAATTCGATAATGTACGTATATTTAACCATATTGATCTACTGATACACAACATCATGGTTAGTATTAACTCTAATTGTCAGAGACATAATTTTACGTACCAGTGTAATTCAAGAGTATGAACATGCACTTTGATAGCAACTACTGGTGGAATCCACATATATTAAAATATAAATTGTGCCCATTGTGTATAAAGTTGTGCAATATTAGCTTGAATATAGAACTGTTACGCAAAAGTAATAGTGGTATCACTCAGTTAGATGATGAGCTCTGCATGACTGAAAATCAGATATGTAGACATATTTAGAAAACAATATATAGACCTTATTCACATCAGCACCATCTTTGATTTTTGATGGGAATGACAATGAGGCTGTGAGGGACTGACATACAGTCACTTCAATGGGTTGTACAGCAGTTTAAAGTGTTTTTGGATCATTCTATGGACAAAACATTGCAAAAAATAATAATTTCAAGAACATTCGGTAGACAAAACTTCAGACATCACGAGTTGTAGAAAATCAGATGTGATCTTGGAGCTTTGTACAGCGTTATACTGTTTGTCCCATTGAAGAGATGAAAGTCTATCTCTCACAGCCTCATTGTTATTCCAATTTAAAATCAAAGATGGCGCTAGCGTGAATAAGGTCTAAATATTCTAAATGTGATAGTTAATTTGGAAATCTGGGTTGCTTTAATTCAAGTTAAATGTGGAGCGTGTAATTCCTGCACCACTAGCAGCTCTAAACAGATTTGCAAAAAAATTAAATAAAAGATTTCCAAGCAGTTTTCTCAAACATACCGTAGTCTCCCATTGGTCAGAAAACAGATAATCACACCCCAAATTCACGACATTGGTTGAGCCAATGTTGCTGAGTCTGGCATATTCGTTTATTTTTCACTAGTGGTGTAGAAATTACACACTGCACCTTTAAGTGATTTAAGAAAAACTCAACAAATTAGCTTTCAACTGTTGTCTGTTTTGTTTTCAATATGTTAATATGTTTGAAAATTGGAATTCACTGTAATGCATGTAATGAATTAATTGAAGTGGACATCGTATTTGAGATTAGTTGTAGGTTTTTTTTTTTTATAAATACTAGCAAAATGTTACCTACAATAGTTTCATTAGTTTCAGTCTAAAGCTTTGTAAATTCATAAATGTAAAATGTTCTGTTATGGTTTAACCTCAGGTGAAATTCCTGATCTGTTGAGTGAAGAGGAGGTGGATGGTGTTAGGAAAGCTGTAAAGAGTGAGGTGGGGGAATTGGGTCTGCTGGATACCAATGAGAACTGCTGGAGCTTTTTTATGAATCGAGTGCGAAAACAACTCAAGGTTTATTTTTTGGTATACTTTAAATTTTGCATATATCAGTATGCCATCTAGGTTCATAGATAATGACACCTGTGTGTTTATGTGTGTGTAGGTCGTGCTCTGCATGTCTCCAGTAGGTAACCGTCTGCGTGTACGTGTGCGCCGTTTTCCAGCTCTGTTGAGGTGCACCACTGTGGACTGGTTCCAGGAGTGGCCCCTAGAGGCCCTACAGTCTGTCAGCTTGAGGTTCCTGCAGGACATCCCAGGCATTCAGGTAAACCTGAGTTTCAGTCTGCTTGCCAGTGAAGTAGCTTTATAGTGTTTTCACAACAGTACTTAATCTTTAATTTATCCTTTTCTGTCACAGTTTGGGCTCATTATAGTCATGGGCATTTTCTTTATTTTCTTCCCATGAAATCATAAGTGGAGTTTTTTCCTGAGGCCATCTAATGTATGCTAGTTTATATGCTAGTGTACTCCTAAAAGTTGACAAAATTCTCTTTTAGCAGATATACAGTACACATTTAGAACTTACGGGCTTTCTTGTCTATGAAAAAAGAGCAAATATTTTGACTCAGGCGCATACAAATGTTTGTCCAATCAAATACTTTGCAGATGAGAATGTCCCCTTCCCCTATAACACCTACTTTATATTAGCAATGTCATGTAGCAAAGTTAATGGACACTGGTTATCTGTTAATGGTTGTGACATAAACTAAATTCTATTGGCTATTTAAAAAATAAAAAAAAATGAGAGAGAGAAACCCTTCAATATGCCCTGGTCCAGCTATCATTAATTCTCTCAGAAGGCTTAGCTAAAACAGATTGCATATCATTTTACATTCCTTGAAGTTGCATGACAAAACTAAAAAGCTAAAAGACACCGTAATTATTTCAATGAGTTTTCTCTTCTCACATTTACATGTGCACCAGATTTCTCATCATTAGCTCGACTCTGAAGTGAAGACAAATGGCTGATCACATGCACAGTGAGCTCAATGACAGAAGCAGTTTCTCTCTCTCTCAGCATTGTTGTTTTCCCTGCATCAGTGGAACGATCGCTAAGCAGGATCATTTATGCTAATAAAGCAACAATGATTAATACACACAGACTGACCCTCAGAGAAGCCACAGCTGTTTCAACCAGACTGTGTGTGTGTGTGTGTGTGTGTGTGTTTTTAGGTTTCAATCTGGTAATTACAAGGGTATTATACTATAAATGTGGTTTATGAGGACATTTCTAGTGTCCCCATATTTCAAATCACTTAAAAAGCATACTAAACAATGTTTTTTTGAAAATGTAAAAATGCAGAAAGTTTTTTGTGAGGTTTAGGTTTAGAGGTAGGGTTAGGGGATAGAATCTATAGTTCATACAGTATAAAAATCATTGGAGAGTCTATGGAGAGTCCTCATAAGGATAGCACACCATCATATGTTTGTGTGTGTTGTGAGTTTGTATATTCGTGTGTGTGTGAGTCTATAGTTTGTTTCCTCTTTGTGTATTTCTCATAGTATTAGACCATATTTCTGGAGTAGTGAATTAAGGGCTGCCAATTTTTTTTCAAAATCTGCTGCTAAATCATGTTACCTGTGATAAAAGTTTTGTGATGATACGACAAAGCAATTAAAAGTTCTAGCAATACAAAAATATTTTATCCTAGTGTCCAAAAATGTCTCCAAGTTTCCAAAAGCCTCTTCAAACAATTAAAACATAATAATTGTGCATAAGAACTAATTACACATGTAAATACAACTATGACTAAAGGTATGCTCGCATACCTTTGCTCGTAACAAGACCTCATTATGTTCCATTCTGTGTCATTTGAGCAATCGTTGAGTCTGTGTCATGTACTGGTGGCCATATGTAATTAGAGTGAATGACCCTCTCTGCCCATATTTGGATCACTTCCACTTCTGGTTGCAGCAATCTAAATCCTAATACGATTGGTTTACTGGACAATTTACTAGATAATTTCTGATTAAATCATCTGATCCAGGAAAGCAAATTTGTTTTTAGCCAGATTTGCTATGTGCACATTGTGCTCTGTGTGGATTATTTAATGATCTATGAATCTGATTACTTTGTATGTATGTTAGTTTTAAAGATAATCACCTCCTCTAAGTTATGGTATGTGATATTTTATCTTCCATTTATTTTTCTCGATGCTATAAGTGAAAATGCTGCAAATAAAGTAAACGTGGGTTTACATGTAATATATATTTCAAAGACAAATACTTAGCTATTACTCACTATATTTTTGCCTGTCAGAAAAAAAAAATAGGCTAGCTGTATTCTACTCTTTGAGAGGTTTCCAAACACATATGCCACGTGGCTATTTGATCAGCTGGATGTTTTTACCGAATACAATAATATGTGCAGTGCAAAATTAATAATAAAATATAAAAATGGAACACTTCTGATTTGTCTGCAAATGTATATATATTATACATACATATATATTTATATTTATTTATATTTATACTTATTTATATTTATACAGCAGTGTAATGTATAAAATCATGCAGATATGGGTCAGAAGCTTCAGTTAATGTTCACATCAACCATCAGAAAAGGGAAAAATCTGATTTCAGTGATTTAGACCATGGCATGATTGTTGGTGCCAGATGGGCTGGTTTGAGTATTTCTGTAACTGCTGATCTCCTGGTATTTTCACACACAACAGTCTCTAGAATGTATAGAGAATGGTGCAAAAAAACAAAAAACATCCAGTGAGCAGAAGTTCTGTAGGCGAAAATGGCTTGTTAATGACAGAGGTCAAAGGAGAATTGCCAGACTGGTCCAAGCTGACAGGAAGGTGACAGTAACCCAGATAAACACACGTTACAACAGTGTGATGCAGAAAAGAAGTTCTGAACACACAACACAACAAACATTGAGGTGGATGGGCTACAGCAGCAGAAGACCCCTCCTGGTACCACCGTTGTCAGCTTAGAACAGGAAACTGAGGCTGCAGTATGCACAGGTTCACCGAAACTGGACAGTAGAGGATTGGAAAAGCATTGCATGGTTTGACAAATCTGGATTTATGCTGAGATACACAAATTGTAGGCCCACTGCAGTCTCAGTTTTCTGTTTTTGGATGACAGAAGCGGAACCCAACATGGTCTCCTGCTGTTTTAGCCCATCCGCCTGTATTCTGAGATGCTATTCTGCTCACTACAATTGTACAGAGTGGTTATCATTTATGCTATTATTTATGCATATGCATTTAATCACATTTTAATGTGTTAACTTTGAAAACCCTAATTGAATTGCTACTCAGAAACAAATAATATTATGTACATTTGAAGAAACTATTACAAAACTATTACAATCTCAGTTCTTAATGTGAGTCCAACTGCTTTTACTTAGCCTTTATACATTTGTTTTTGGATTAAATACATTTATGATAAAATCCCACCTTTGTGCAAAAAAAGTTTTTAGCTTGTGCAACGTTTTTATCTTAATGTATTTATAAGTGTAAAAAGCAGAAAGCAGAAAATTGTTTAATGTCTTACACAGGTGACGCTGACCTTTGAGTGTAAGAGATTGATGGATTATTTAACATGTATCTAAACTCAATATGCTCTTTAACAAATAGCATTATGTCAGATGTTCATTTATAACAGCATTTTGCCAGCCAGTTACATGTACATTCTTCATTGCTTTTCAGTGAATTATGATCTGTGTTCTTGCATCTTTTAAAATGCATTTGCCTTTGCATGAATTGATCTTTAACAGTCTGATAAATGAGTCAGTCATTGGAGAGCAGAACTCATCATAAATAACCAACAAACAAAACACAACGCGTCTCTGAAAGTTAGAAGACACGTTATATAAACACTCACCCTACTTTATACTCTCTGTGTCACCAACCATGGGCTATTATTTTCCCAGCCCTCTACCAGCTTAATCTTCCCCTCGGCTCCCTGCACCTAAATTTCAGATTGAGTAAGTCCACAAGCAGGCAAAAAGCATTCAAACTTGGAGATGAATTTAGGATTTATGAAGATGATATTTCAGGGCTTGTGACAGGCGAGGATGTTAAAGAGCGTTTAATCCGTACAGGTCCTTCTCTTACCCTCTTTCCTTGCTCTAACACTCGTCTTTACAGCCGGCTGTTCGAGAATCTATCAGTCTTTTCATGGCCCATGCTCATGTGAGTGTCAAGCAGGTTAGTGAGCATTACTGCCGCAATGAGAGGAGGCACAACTACAGCACTCCCAAGAGCTTCCTGGAGCAGCTGAGACTTTACGAGAGTCTGCTGAGAAAGAGAGAGAGGGAGCTACAGCTGAGACATGACAGGCTTCAGTCTGGCCTTCAGAAACTCAAGACAACAGCTTCTCAGGTGTGTACAGCTCATCTGCATCCACAGAGTTCGTAATAGGCCTGTCTAGTCTTCTCAAAGCTGGAGTTCGGATTTGCAAGAGAATGTATAGTAGTTGCTGCTAGTATAGATGCTCAAGTTGAATGTCAGCGCTCACCGAAGGCTGAGGGACTCGTAAACCTTGGGACTGAAATTGTTGATGATTGCTTACATTTGTGATATAGGGTTTAGTATTCAAATGTTGCAGAGGATTGTATCTGATAATGGGTTCTAGATTAAAAAGATCAAGTTGCTTTTACCACTTTCAGCAAGTCGTAAAAGATGATTATATTGATTGATGATTGTGTGGTCTTACAGGGTTTAATTTAGATTGTGACAGTAGATTGGGACGTTGCATGAATGTATTGTGACATTTTTGCAGTGTTAATGTAGAGTTGGGTCCAAACATCTGAGACCACATTGAAAATCGAATTTAAGCCTAAAAATAAATTGAAATTTGTATCATGTTGAAAAATGTTAAATCAAGAAATGTTATGAGTTAAAATTATATTCTGCACTATTTCTAAGTCTCTGATCAAATAAGCTAATTTGTAATGATGACCATGTTAACTCTTCGTACAAACACACCACAGTTTCCATTGAAGCACAAAAAATACTCAAATCATCTAAAACAATGCTGGATAACGTGGATGATCAGATCAGACTTGTGGAGTCAATGCCAACTCAAATGCATGCTGTCATTACAGCTTAAGCTTAAGTTTCAATTTAGCTTTTTACTCAAGTTGTTATGCTGATAAAACAATTTGTAATGAGAAAATTGTATTATATTATAAAAATAGAAACATTTTCACTAGTTGTCTGCAACTTCTGGACCTCACTGAAGTAAGTAATGTTGTCATTACTGTATAGTTGAACAGAACTCAACTGTACCCTGCAGTAGTCAGGGTTTATGGAATATATTTATACAAAGCTCTGAGAGGAGCATAAACTACATGAAAACATCTACACTAATACGTTCCCAATAGGTGGAGGATCTGACAGTCAAGCTGAACTCACAGGAAGTGGAGCTGACACTGAAGAACCAGGCCACTGAGGCTCTCATGACCAGGATCGGCCTGCAGACAGAGAGAGTGAGCCAAAAGAGGAAGGACGCTGACCTAGAGGAGCAAAAGGTAGAGGAATCTTGTAAAGGATCTGTGTTACAGTCTGTCTCCCTCATGTTTTCCCCCTGATTCACTGCCCTCATCACTTGCATCTGTTCCCTATCATCCTCACCTGTCCTCCATTCTATCATCTGCCCTTGTTTGTATAAATACCCTCATGATTTTTTCATCCATTGTCAGTCCAATCCATTATGTAATGTTAGCCTGTTTAGCTTTATTGTTTGTTCCACTCCAGCTTTTGTTATTAAAGGATTTAAAGTATTTACTCCTGTGTCCCCTGTCCCCCTTCCACTCCAAGTACCCAACGTTACAATCTGAGGTGTATCTTTACTGAATTTCAAGATGGTGCTTTACTGTTTCTCCATCACTGTTGCGACTGTATATTCATCTGCAGGTAACTGCCATGCAAGCCGAGGTGTCTCGTAGACTGAGAGACTGTCAAAGTGATCTTGCTAAAGCTGAACCTGCTTTAGAGGCTGCTACAGCTGCTCTACAAACACTTAACAAGGTATTTATTTTATCTCAACTTAAAATAAAGAATATCTTGGTGTTTTATTATCTGCAATTAAAAATACCAAAATAATGCTAAATTGTTACCAACTCATTTGTCATAAATGCTTACTAAACTATTACTATGTTTTTGAACCAACCCTTAACCTAACAATTAAAGTCTAGGGTGTATCTTGTCCCACACCAATTGTGTTATGGACATGAATAGTTGATATCTCAACTGTCTTAATTGATTGGGAGTGGTATGTTTTTACTTTTCTAAGTGATGAGACTTCTTTTAACTGCCAGTTGATAAAACAGGCAAAAAATCCCAATTACTTGCATTGAAGGGGACCTGGGGCCAGATACATGAAAATGTTCGAGAGAGAGAGAGAGAGAGAGAGAGAGAGAGAGAGAGAGAGAGGGAGAGAGAGAGAGAGAGAGAGAGAGAGAGAGAGAAAGAAAAAAAAAAAAAAGTTCTTATGATAAATTATTAAGTTCCTAAGTGCAATTCTTGAAACATTCTTTAAAATTTCTCTTATTTTTCTTAATAAATAAAAAGGACGTTCTCAGATTTATATTGATATAAATTATTACATTTTAAAAAATTACAAAAAATAAAAACTATTTATTAATTGTTTCTATGGACTCTAAAGGTCTCGGAGAGAGAGCACTATATGCATCCATTTGAACTGACTTGCAATTCACCAAATTAAGATGCTTCAAAACAACATTTATTGTTTGAATTTAATGATAACATTTAAAAGGTTTGAAAGCTTAAAATAAAAACAAGTTTTAAATATTCAAAAACAAGTTGGTCTCTAAAATCACATTTCTACATAAATAGCCCATTGTAACTTCCGACTCAACATGTTAGAACACGTCATGTTTAAAACAACCCAGTAAATTCATTAAACGTCTTACCTTTTGGGTTTTATGACAACTGTGAGTTTATTTACAACAATATATTTTATTTATTTATTTGTTAGTTTGTTTTTGCGAATATAAAATATTAACTTTTTTTATTAAGTTATAAATTAAGAAAAAAATGGTAATTAAGAACAATATTCTTCTAATATATTAATTAAATCCGGTCTTTTGACCTTATCTACAGAAGGGATAAGAATTTGTTCTGGTTCCGCCTAGTGGCTGGAGTTTATTTTGTAGAACAACACACCTTCGGGACAGTTTTGTGGATGACTCTACAAGCTCTTGGTGCTTATTCCATGTATCGGCTGGAGTTTATTTTGTGGAGTATTTCTGGCAAAATCATTGGAGTGAGTAAATTATTTGCTTACACTCATGTTGCAGTTGAGTGGCCCAGCTCACTGAACATCCACTTGACAGTTTGAGGAACCTGCACGTTTTTTTTTTTTCTTTTATGCTGGTGCCACCTATCGGCTGGAGTTTATTTTGTGGAGTATTTCTTTCAAAGACATTAGAGTAAGTAATTTGCTTGTACTCATGTTGCAGCTGAATGGACTGGCTCACTGACCATTCGTTTTGACCATCTGAAGAATCTGCATCCTCTTTTTGTGCTGGTTCCACCTATTGGCTGGAGTTTGTTTTATAGATTATCTTTTCCTGTGTAATATTGTCTCACAAAATTTGTATAGAATCACCGGACTTGAGCAATCCGACAGCAAGGCTCTCATAGGCATGCATTGAGTTTGGAGGGATGGACACCAGTTGCTGCTGTCATGCGCAGTAGGGACTACTCATGCGGGAAGGTTTGGGTTTGTCTGTTGCACTAATGTTGAAATGTCGTCTTTATTATCCCATTTTTGACACACAATGAATTTTTTCTTACATGTCAAAATGTCAAAAGTTAATATGAGTGGATTGTCTGTCTCTATGTGGAATGTGAATGGGTTGGGGCACCCCTTAAAAGGAAGGAAGGTTATTTCTCTTCTCATGCATAAGAATTATGATATAGTGTTTCTTCAAGAAACACACCTTTCCATGCAGGAAGCTGAAAAATTTGGAAAGATATGGTGTAAGCATTTTTTTTAAAGTGCTGGCTCGAGTAAGAGCAGGGGAGTCATTCCAATGATAAGTAAACATCTACAATTCAAATGTCTCAAACAAAGTAAAGATAAATTAGGAAGAATCATTATTGTTTTAGCTGAAATTCAGAGTCTTATTTTAGTATGTTAATATTTATGCACCTAATGTTGATGATCAGGGCTTTTTTATAGATCTTTAAGGGATGCTGCAAGCCGCTGGAACCCCTCATGATATAATATTTTGAGGAGACTTCAGTCTTTTGATGGATTCAGTCCTTGATCATAGTGAAGCAAAAGTGTGCAAACCCCCTAGAGCAAAAGTGACGCTTCACAGGATGTCTAATTTGGAGACTTTTGAACCCATCTGGTAGGGACTATAAATTTTTTTCTTCAATCCATAAGATTTACTCTAGAATAGCTTTTTTTTTATATCTAAGTCCCTCATTTCATCTGTTGATTTCATCTGTTGAGTGCTCAATTGGAAACATTTTAGTCTCCAATCACACCCTGGTGTGTTTAGAGATGTTGCCACATATGAAGAAAATGAAATCACATACTTGGTGCTTTAATATATCCTTTTTGCAAAATCCTGAATTCCAACAAATGCTAAAGGCTGAAGGCTGAAATCAATGTATATATGGAGACCAGCTGGTCCTCAAAATCCTCTGTGGTCGTGGCTTGGGAGGCACTTAAGGTGGTTCTTAGGGTCCGGATCATGCAGTATTCCTCATTCACCAAAAAATGAAAAGCACATGAACTCGTGCAATTGGAAGGGAATATTAAAAGTGCAGAGGCATTGAAATACAGATATAAAACTATTGTTGCAGAAGGTGGAGTTTTGGCTATTCATGGCAAGACAGTCATATTTTGAGTCAGGGGACAAGGCAGAAAAACTTATTGCGAGATATATAAAACAGAGAGAGTCTTTTTCTACCATTACTTCAGTGAAATCTGCTGGTGGTGAAATATTTACATCGGCCATTGATATTAATAATGCTTTTAAAGAATTCTATCTTGATCTCTATAGTTCCACGCCTTCGTCTTCAGATGAAGATATTACAAACTGTTTTGTGTGTATTCTCAAGTTGGACCTCAGGGATATTTTTTGAGGGTCAGGGTGGGGCTGGGGATTGGGAGGGCAAAAGGGAATTATGGGGGTTAAAAGTTTATTTCGTGAATATATGTTTTCTTTTCTGTTTCATGTGTCTGAATCAATAAAAGTGTTTATCAGAACATGAGGGACAGTTGATATTTTACATTGGTGTGTATAAATTGGTATAGTTTATGGTGTATATGCTTTACCCACTGTTCTCCCTGAAATATTGAATTCTTTCCGCTGTGTTTACTTGTTGTTGGGCTCCGTTCTGTTCACTCACATGCACACTGCTCATAAATCTGTTAGAACACCACTTATGCATTTACAAGACCAAAATAAGCCACGTTCTCCTGGAGAAACCTGGATGTTTTAAATCACGTTCTCTTAATCCCTTAAATGGCTGAAGGAAATTGGCATTTTTGTTTGCTTTCTGCAAAAACCCAGGAATAAATAATTTTCTTAAGTGCATGTAAATGTGGTCATAGAGACTTGGGGGTGGGCTCTTTTGACTTGGGCTTGTAAGCACCCACCCAGAACACTGTAGCAACATCATAGCAATGCCCAGGCAACCACCCACAACACCCTAGCATTGTGGCAGGGAGTTTTGCATAAACACTGCCTACATTTTCTTCAGAAAATGTGAAAACCTTGTTCAGCTGATGCTTTTATTTAGAGAAGAACATTTATGATAGTAGCAGCACATTTGGTGGAACATGGAGTGTCTTGTTCAAGGATACAATTGTGATTCTGTAGCTCATGAATTTCCACTTGAGGCGAACCTACTGTAGTTTGAGTAACCTTCTGGATTACAAATTAGCAGTTTTTGACTCAACAAAGATCTTTTCTTTTCTATCGCTTTTGCTTCTGTCAGGTAAATCTAACAGAGTTAAAGACATTCCCCAATCCCTCGGAGGCTGTGATCAATGTTACCGCTGCTGTGATGGTGCTGTTGGCTCCACGCGGACGAATTCCAAAAGACCGTGGGTGGAAGGCTGCCAGAGTCTTTATGGGCAAGGTAAAAGTGTTGCTATGACAACAACACACCCATGCCCCAACTCTGTCTGACTCTGATTCATCCCAATGTAATCCACAACCAGGCCTTGACCCGCAGACCCTGCTAACCTAGTGCAGTGCAATGAATATACTGTATTATAAAAGCACTTTTGTGGAAGAGAATATTAAATACATGTCAGATGAGATAGAAATGTAAATACTGCGGAAAGGTTGATTTATGAGGTCAGCATGAGGGGCAGGAGAGATGGCTTTTGAAAGTCAGTTGTGTAGTGTTTGATGTAGCTGATGTAAAAAGATCTGAGATGCAAATCTAAAGGTTGCAGGTTTAGTCCTAAGTCTAGGCGATCCAGGAACTAAAATATTATTGAAGTCATTATTGTGCTGTATTAGTACTTTGCCCTTGAGTACAATATTTTATTGTATTGTATAAAAATGTGTGCAATTTAGAATGCATGCAATTTAGAATGCACTTAATATATATGTTTACTGAAGATTTAACAAAGAAGGCTTCATAACTTATATGACAATGAATTCTTTCTCTAATTTAAAGGTTAAAATAATTTATCCTATCTTAGCTTAATGTGCAAAGACAGCTCTAATTAAATGTAAACACTATGACTCAGTGGCGCTATTAAAACATTGCTCCTTTTTTTGAGCATCCCAACCAGCAATTGGCTCAACTAATGGCAAGAGTTTGGGTTGGACTATTGCTTTTTTCTGTTTGTAGATACACACACTTCACCTTTAGTTTACGATGTTTATGTTTATGCTTTATCTAAACGTATTGGTTGAGATGAGGAGTGAACTTTTTTCTGCAGGTTGATGACTTTCTTCAGGCGTTGCTTTCTTATAATAAGGAGCACATCCCTGAGGCATGTTTAAGCGTTGTGAAACAGGAATACCTGAGAAAACCTGAATTCCATCCCGACTATATCAGGACTAAGTCATATGCGGCAGCAGGACTTTGTGCTTGGGCCATCAATATAGTGCGCTACTACGAAGTAAGGAAATGTGACATGTATGAATTAAAAATGCACAAAAATATTTAAAATCTTAATATTAATGATGCAATAAAAAATGAAATATATATACAAATACATCATTTTAGAATTTTCTTGGTTAATATTTTGGAAATAATTGGCTGTAACTTTGAGCCAATGACAAGTGTTTTTTTGATTGAAAATAACAAACAAACATTTCCTTTAAGGAATAAAATACTTGTTGATGTAACTGTGGAGTAAATAGAATGTGTTGTTGGGTTTTTTCAGGTGTACTGTGAAGTTGCACCAAAGCGCCTGGCTCTGGTACAAGCCAATACAGAACTAGAAGCTGCTACCACAAAACTGCTCAGTGTTAGAAAGAAACTGGAAGTAAGTGAAAAATGTACTAATGTTTTTTTTGTTATTATAAAATTCTTATTTTTATTGGAGAAAAATTGCAATTTTCACACCATCATGCATAGTCACACTTTAAAGCAGTGCATATGCATATTTCTAATGTGCCATGTATTTTATTCACTGTAATCATTGAAATTCAGCATCCTCTGAAAATAACAAACAGTGGCCCCAAAAAGTATTTGAACATTTCTGGACACTTGTAAGTCACACTTGAACATACAGTATGTATGAATTTGATTTCATTAGAGAACAAAAACACCAAAACCAAATGACAACTCCAAATAAATGATGCTAAACCTTTCCTCAGAAATGACTTGAAGTTCAGTCAGGAAAGTCTATAATGCAAGCTGATAGGTCCTTCAAAGTAATCTAACCAATAAATGTTTAGGTTACTGTTGTAACCTCCATTCCCTGATGGAGTGAACAAGACATTGTGTCGAGTGAAGCGACACTTGGGGACTTCTTGAAGGCCTCGGTTACCTTGGAACTTGAAAAAAGGCCAATGAGAATGAGATAATCAGATCATGATTCCTTAGGGACTTAACGTCCACAGCGTAGTGGTGAGCAGATATGGCGGCTACATACACCTTTAAGGTGGAGGGGGACAGCCTCCCCTCCAACCTCTCTTGCAGAACGAGAGCACTGACTCAACTGCGCATCTCTGTGGGTCTTCAGATTGGGAAGAACACCAATTTGCAACAAGCGCCACTTTAGGGCGTAAAGTTGCCTGGTAGATGGAGCGCTGGCTTTTTTGATCGTGTCTACTACAGCAAGTGGTAGGCCACTTAGATCTTCTGCATCCCATTCAGGGGCCAGATGTGGAAGTACCAGAGATCTGGGCGCAGATGCCAGAGGGTGCCCTGTCCCTGAGAAAGAAGGTTCTTCCTCAGGGGAATTCGCCAGGGAGGGGCTGTCGCGAGGAGTGCGAGATCCGAGAACCAAGTCCGTGTGGGCCAGTAGGGGGCTACCAGAGTGACTTGTTCCTCGTCCTCCCTGACCTTGCATAGCACCCATGCAAGAAGGCTCACTGGGGGAAATGCGTATTTGCATGCCCCCGGGGCCAGCTGTGTGCCAGCACGTCTGTCACGAAGGGAGTCTCCGCTAGGGAGTACCAGATCGGGCAATGGGAGGTCTCTTGGGAAGTGAACAGGTCTATCTGTGCTTTGCTCAACTGCTCCCAAATCAGCTGGACCGCATAGGGGTGGAGCCTCCACTCTCCACTTAGCGTACCTTGTCGCGACAGTGTGTCCTCTGCCATGTTGAGGTTGCCCTGGATGTGAGTGGCGCGCAATGACCTGAGTCGCTGCTGGCTCCAAAGGAGGAGATGGCAGGCGATTTGTGACATATATTTGAGATTTATGTACGCTATTTTACACGTGCTGTCTTATCGGATCAAGATGTGCTTGCCCCGTATTAAAGGGAGAAACCTCCACAGAGCAAGGATTACAGCCAGCAACTCTAGGCAGTTGATGTGCCTACTCAACTGGGGCCCATTGCACACGGCACCCCAACCCTGTTTGGAGGCGCCTGTGGTGACCAAAACGCATCGGGACAGCTGCTGTATGGGGAAACTTGATGCCGGACGCAAGTTAGAATGTGTCTTTGCATGAGCATTTTGAACGGCAGTTTGTGTAAGGCCCGGTTGAAAACTTGCAAGTCCAAGATCGGTCATAAGCCACCGCCTTTCTTGGGCACGATGAAGTAAGGGCTGTAGAAACCCTTCATCTCGGCTGGAGGGACAGGCTCTATCGTGTCTTTGAGTAAAAGGGTCACGATCCCTGCCCGCAGGGTGTTGGCATCTTCTGCTTGCACCGAGGTAAAGTGGATTGACTCGAAGCACTTACCTTGCTCCGCACACCTGGCAAGGGTGGGTTAGTGACTGAGGAGGTGGTCCCGTGTAGGTATCCTCTGGACTCCTCTGAACTGGCCGGCCGGGGGGCAACAATCGTGGGTCTGGAGGCGAGTGGTCCATGTCCGGGGTGTCGGGACTGCTGGAATGTGGCACCAGGGAAAGAGGAAATTGCTCTATTATTGAGAATGTTGGTACAGCAACCCGAAGGGGGTGCGGCAAATAAAATAAATTTAACTGAAGATTCTCCTCCCGGCCCTCCACCGGGGGACGGAGTGGTCTGCTTACCAGCTCCGGAGCAAATGTCTCGTTTCAGGAATGCTTGGGAGCCTTCCGGGTCCTCGTGGACTTTCGGGAGACGGGGGGGCATGCGCTTACTGCGGGGCACTCGACGCTGGGGCTTAGAGCTGGGCCCAGGTTGAGGTGGAGCTGCCTGACGTTTGGAAGCCGCAGGAGGACGCCCTCGGCAAGCAGACAGAGCACGGCCCATGCTGGTACGGTGGCAGGGCATGATGTGGGAAATGGCCTCCGTCTCTTTCTTCACTGTTGAAAACTGCTGGGCGAAGTCGTCAATGGTGTCGCCAAATAGACCTTTGGGGCCAGGACTACCCAATGCAGATCTTTGAGTGCATTGGCCTGGTGAACTTGCTGGAGGGCCATGGCGTGCAGGGCGGAGACGGCCTGTCCAGTGGCGCTGTAAGTTTTGGCAGTCAGTGACGACGTCATCCTACAGGCCTTGGAGGGGAGCACCAGGCAATTCCGCCAAGTAGCCGTTCTCAGGACACCGGTGGATTGCAATCGCTCTGTCCACCTGAGGGACCTCTGAGTACCCGTTGGTTGCCCCGCCGTCGAGGGTAGTGAGAGCAAATGAGCAAGGAGGTCGGTTGCGGGCAGTGAAAGGTGTCCTCCGCGAATTCGTCAGCTCATCATACACCTCCAGGAAGAAAGGAACCAGGGGGGTGCGTGGCTGTGAGAAGCACAGACCCAGACCCGAGGAACCAATCGTCTAGCCGTGAAGTCTGTGAGGACGGAGGGTTCCAGTCAAGCCCCACGCTGATGGCGGCTCGGGCAAGCATGTCGGCCATCTGGGTGTCAGCCTCAGACTTGGCGTGCCGATCCGAAGGCGGCAGTCCAGTTGCGTCTTCCGCGTCAGATGCCGGAACGCTCTCCGATGCAGCGGTGAACTCATCATCCAGCTTGGGGACCTCGAGGGAGTGAACAGACTGGCCGTGAGGTGAGCCGTGCTCACCTTGAGCTTGGATAGAAGTCAACGAGTGTGCCGGGAGGTGGTTGGTTTGTGGAAACTGAGCCCGCTGCCATCCCCAAATCACCTCCATCGCCAGCCAGATCATCCTCAATCCTGTGGGAAGAAGGAGCGATAAGGGGGCCGCTGGAGTGCTGTTCCTCTTTAACAAGGAAATGTTGCCATGGTGAAGTTCTCACAGTAAGAACATGAACCATCCACAAACGCTGCCTCTGAGTGTTGCCGTGACTGAACTAACTTAACTTTTCTTAGCCATTTTGTCCTTTACTTAAATCAACTGTTCCCAAGGTGATTTTTATGGACGTATGAAGTCAGTTCCGCACAAGTTCACACAGTTGTCTAAATAATTTGGTGTCTTAATTCTGAGCAATACACTGTGTATATTGTTTTATTATATAAACCTAACAAACTTCTTTTTGTACATTGTTTTACTTGGAAGTTGTGTTTGTGCTACCTTCATTTAAAAAGCTATTTGGTTTCATATTTTGTTATAAAATGTGAAGAAAGTCATACATTATTAAGTGAATTGACTATACAGTATAACCAACAATTTTAAGGCATTAGACCACCAATACAACATGTCTGTTACTGAATATTGCATGTGACACATATGTACAGTATTTGATTAAACAAAGTAGTAGTATTATATATTGCATACTACATTGATGTGTATCAGGACTCATGGCTGCTTTGTGCTGACAGGATCTGGACAGGCACCTGCAAAGCCTAACAGCTCAGTTTGAGAGGGCGGCAGCTGAGAAGTTATACTGCCAGGAGGAAGTGACACACACCAGCCAGACCATTGATCTGGCCAGTCGACTAGTGGGAGGCCTCCAGGTACTGGGTGACTGTGAGAGGAGAGGTTCTGGGGTTAGGAGACTGCACCAACAGACCTAATCTCAACATGAGCTTGGCTTTGTTCAAAGGAGAGGTGGCAATGGTGTAAATGTTTGGCCAGACACTCCGATTGAGAGGTCGGAAGGAAGGGGTGCACCAAATGGACCACTGCTTTGGGCAAGGGGATAGATGGCTGTAGGCCAGTTCGGGATAGTGAAAAAAGAAGGGCACATATTCATCTGCTGTCCATTTTTTTTCGGAATGTGGCTCACAAACCCGTTAGGAAAATGTATTTATGAGGGATAAACTGGATTTGTGTGCATGTTTCTCAAGCTAACTTCAAATATAATCTTTTTTTTCATGGAAATGTTATATAGGTTTTAGTTACAGATAGAAAAAGTACTACTAATTGCAGTTGGCCATGATTCAATTATTCCGCAAGCAAAGGTATACAATAATTGGGAGGGGGTAAAGAGATTAAAGTGAGTAGTATTTGGCTGGTTATGTGATCTTGACTTGGTGGCGCGCATGTGGCAGCCTGTCTCTTTTTGAAATATAAACAACTTTTATAAGGTTACTGATATGCCCTGAGTCACTGAAATACTATAAATGTTTTTAAGGATATTTATTTTTTTAATGAGGAAAAAGTGCACCTTTAAATTATTTTCTATTTTCTTCCCTGTAGAATTGCTAATAAATATCCTGTGAAATTATCAAAAAATTTTAAAAGCAATGTTAATGCATACAAATAATGTAATCTTTCTTTTAGTGCTTTTCCACTTTCTTAGTTGGAGAAATAAATAGGCCTATAATGGGTCAGCTTGGCTTTTAAACATATCAAGACAAATTATTTGTCTTTATGCCATTGACCTGGAAGAAATAGTGTTTAGACTAATACATCAGCCCGTCTATATGTAATCATTAACTTACCTCAAAGCCTTAACAGCTGTTTGAAATTAAAAACACTTCACCCAGGACTGAGTGAAATTCCAAGCAATCCATAATGCATTAGGAAAAAATTATAGTGATTTTTAACTGTCTGCGAATTTATTATGCTACATGTTCTGGAAGCTCAGCCCCTGTGAAGGCAATGTCTGAAAAGATTTATTGTTGCGGGAGCATCTCTGCAATATTATTGAAGTCTTAAATGAGTGCTAAATTGATGCTGAGTGAAAATTTATCTAAACTTTCAATGACAGTTTAGGTGAATTGCGACTGTATACATTATTGCTTATGCAGTATTTACAATCAATTGGGAGGACAGGGATAGCAGATGGGTTAAAACTGAGGTTTATCTATGGCTCTGAAGGAGAGATTTAAATTTACAACCCATTGTTTTCCTTTTCTTCTGATTTGCTCTGTCTTGATCAATTTGTCTTGATTCTTGAATCACATGCAACATTTTACTCCCCAATTCTCATTACTGCAATGTGCAAAAAAATATTGATTATTTAAATTGTTAAATATTTAAACATCATGGTAGGATGTGCTGTAATTTTTTATATATGCTTTAATTTATTTGATTTATGTTTTGTATATGCTTTATTAATTTAGCCATTGTTTTACTATTAACTGTTATAAAGTTAAAAATTACTGTATTACAATCTAATGAGAATAACCTTTGAGAATGAATGTGCTTAATTGCTATGAAACTAATGTCATCATGCAAAAACACTTAATGGATCTAAATATAGGCTTCATTTTCTTTATGCAAAACATAATTACTTTTTTATTTTCTATTGATTTGGGTGAAATGTGACCTGCACTTGGTGGATTCACAGACTCACTTTCTCATTGTAGGCAGAAAATGTGCGTTGGTCAGAAGCAGAGCTGGAGTTGGAGTCTCAGCTGAAGACTGTGTGTGGTGATGTTCTTCTGGCAGCTGCCTTTGTGTCCTACGCTGGCTACTTCACACAGCCGTACCGTCAACAGCTCTTCCGCGGCATGCTGATTCCTTTTCTCCAAGATCTTAGAGTATGATTCCTGCACAGCCTTTCCATTTATGCATATTATATTGTGCTTCATATTTATACTTGTTTGCTTAGCAATACAAAACAGTTAAATAGCAGTTCTTTAATTAGTTAGAAATTAATTAAGTCTTTAATTGGTTAATTGAACCTTTTAGTAAGACTACAATTTAGTTTTTTGTTTACAACTAGTAGACTTTTAAAAATTTTTTCAAACCAACTCAGATCTGTTTATACAGGACACGTTCTTGCATTCAAAAACAGGTAGACAGTGTGCAACAGAATGTAACAAAACGCAGGCATCTCGAGATTAGTTTTTCGCACTGGCGTAGCATGGGTAGGGGTTGGGGGGGGGATGGTACATTAATAAAATACAATTTAAATGTCTCCGAAGGGATATAAATTATTCTGAGATTTAAATGCGGATGCATGGAGAATTCGGTTTCAGAGCATCAAGCGCCCCCTGCAGGAATAAAACTTTATGTCTCACAACAAGACACAGTCAGTGGCTGACAACATGTGCAATTTCGTTCTGTTGGTCTGTTACCCTGACAAAACTTTCATAGTAATTAAGAAAACATGAGACATATCACATGATTCATATGTGGAGCCATAGAAATGATCAGTTGTTTTTTTTTAGGGTGAGGAAAGCATTTCAGATGAGCATGTAAAGTCAAACACAAGAAAAATCCTTAAAAACTTGCCGCTTATGGCATGAGACAATAAAATAAACAAATTGCCAAAAATGTCTGTCTGACACATATGTATACAGGCCAACAATTGATAAACAGAATGCGATAATATTTTTTAAAAAGTTTACCTCGGACAGACTGACACACTTGATTGTAAATGAGAACAATGGACTGTAGGCCACAATGTGAAATTAAAACTAACAAAATGTTGACATCTAAAGCCACTTTTTGTTATGTTTATTGAATGATATACTGGTCTGCCACAATAATGTAATGCTTTTTGATTTATTTCTGCAAATATTGAACTAATTTATTCTAATTTAAAATCAGAACATCATGTACATTGTAGTTTTTGCCATCTCTCTATCTCTTGTCAAGGTTTTTTGGATCAGTGTTTCCTCTTGAGCAGTCTACTGTAAAATCATGTTACTGTATTACAGTGTCTGCACTCCAGTGGAGCATTGAACTGAATAGCATCACTGTCTGTCTTCCTCTCTTCACACCTCTTCATCCAGACCCCTATCCCGCTGACAGACTGTCTGGATCCTGTACTTATGCTAACTGATCAGGGCACTGTGGCAGCCTGGCAGAACCAGGGCCTGCCAGCTGATCAGCTGTCCGTTGAAAATGCAGCCATCCTGATGGCGAGCCAGCGCTGGCCTCTGCTCGTGGATCCTCAGCAGCAGGCCAGCAAGTGGATCCGAAACCTGTATGGGCCCGATTTGAGGGTGCTGCAGTATGGCCAGAAGGGGTGAAGTATTTTTTATTTTGGGCACTTAAGATTATTAAAGAAAAAAGTGTTGAGTGGGTAACAGCAAACATGGAATGCTGGTAGTCCTAAAAAGGAACTTTAAAATAACTTTTCTTAATATAGGTAGTGGACAAATAACAAACCTACAAGATTGAAAAGAAATGTATATTAATGTATGGGAAGGGACAGTCTGTATATTTACATGCACTCTACAAGTTTGATTTCAGTCAGACTAAAACAATAATTCATCTTTGTAAAGCGTATGTAAACATGTAAAATGTAACATGTAAAATTTTGAGTCTGACTGAAATCATACCAATCCAATATTTGTGAAGTCACACTATCAGACGTAGATAATGCAATTATAGCTTGGCCTCATCCAGCATGTATACACGTTAAAGGTGCACTCAGAATTTGTTCCTCATTAAAAAATGAATAGTACTTTTGAAACATATGTATAATATCATGAGCACTCACAGTCATATTAGTAACCTAATAAAATCTGTGTAAATATACATGGAGCAGGATTCCCTCATGGGGGCTGCCATTTTGGAATCACATGACCAGTCAAATGATACTAACTTAATCTAAGAAACCGAACTGTAATTGGACACTTTCACTCCTGGATTCAATTAATCATAGCTAACTGTGAATACTAAATTTCTACAATGGCATTGGTAACTGAAAACTTTTGTGTTTGAACGATGCTGCATCCATACCACTAGGTGTCAGTTTAAGTCCAACATGCATAAAAAAATACTGAGTGCACCTTTAACTGGACCACAACTGGCCTCAGCATTGCTTCAAAAGACAGAGGTGACGTGCAGTGCGTGTTTTACCACTTCCTCAGCTGACATCCATCAAATATTTGACTATGCATTGTGTCATCTATACTTGAACAGACAGATGAAAACTATCTCTGCTTGACAAAAACCTGCTCTAGTTTAATTGTAGATGTGCATATTAACATACTGAGAGTATTATTTAGATGCTGTAACTGGTCACCAATGTTTTTGACCTTTTTTTTAATCACTTTTTCAGATATACTAGTTATTTTAAATGGCCTGTCAGGGTGGACATGCGGTAACATTGTCCCATGCACTGCTGAGGAGGGCCTCAATTACATTATGGTAAATGTTTTTTTTTACAGGTATCTGGATGTTATTGAGCAGGCTTTAGCCTGTGGTGAGGTGGTCCTGATTGAAAACATGAAAGAGACAGTGGACCCTCTCCTGGAGCCACTGCTTGGAAGACAAACCATAAAGAAAGGAAGGCAAGTTTTGCCATCTCTGATTATCTGTCACTTTACTGCTACTCATTTTAGATTATCATTTTGATTCTCTCATTGTACATATTACTGTAATAAACAGCAAAGTACCTATTGTTATCTATGTTTTGATGAGCTTTTTGTCCTGCAGATGATTTGCGTAGATCATTTTAAGGTTAATTTTCCAAGGATGTAGCTCTATGAGCTCCAAAGAGCCCTATTTATTGCTGTGAATCTCTGCAGTATGAAAACTATAATGGAAGATGATTTAGTGTTGTGTGATTTGAAAAGATTTGAAGTCAACGGTATTGATTCTTCACTCACAGAAGGTGATAAATGTGGGTTTGTTTGTTCTTTTTTTCTTTATGTGTGTTGAATACGGATCAGTTTCATGCAGCCAGAGTGATGTGTTTTAAATCAGAGAAAACAACATATTATATATTATATTATATTATATTAATTCAGTGCTTAGATATATATTAAAACCCAGACTTTGATGGATTTCTTTATATTTGGTTTCTAGATAAACTGTAAATTTAACACATTGGTGACTTCAGCCACAGTTATATTTAGTAATTTACTAAACTTTATATCAATGCATTTTCATGCTAATTAAGTGTATACTAAATGTGACAATAAATGCAACATTTCTCCATTTATCAGCTCTGATTTATCACGTCTTCAAGTAATTTGTCCTTGTAGCATTGTACCTCAGGGACACAAGCAGTCCCCTTCTTTTGACCCATAACCGTGGCCTGATGTTTAATTTGATTACGAGTTTGTTCCCGCGCCTGACCCACACTCTGGTCTGTGCCCGTGATTAATCCGGCCTGGCCTCGGCAGCCATGATGGATCTGGTACGGCTCGCCGGCTGAAGTTCATTAATAATTGGAATGTTGCAGAGTGTGAAGTAATGAATACTAATTATTCCTTTCATGTCTGATGGAGGAACATGAGCCAATCCATCAGCTGGGACTTTAATTTGGTGAAGTAATGGTTCTATCAATAGAACATTAATTCCATCTTTTGAAGATATAGTGTCGAAGAGGACCCGGGTCTTGGCGGAACCTTTGGCATGAGAGTTGTTGTCGCTGGCTGACAGGCGCCGGGTAATTAGAGAAAAATTAAAAGCTACCACGTATGGCCAGCCAGGCCTGATTTAATTGAAATGCAGATTGGGATAAATATTGGCTGCTGAGAATATCATCTTCCAATTTTATTTAACGCCTTTTGCCTGTGGTGGCTGTTTGGGGCATTTGTCATCCTTTTCTGTTTGCTTTAATAAGGCAGTTGGTGAAACTGGTGTGTAGTATGGGTGAAGTGCCTTTTTCCAGCTCTTACAGTAGATGACAATCTATTCTTATCATGTACTGTGTTGCACTCTTTACTGTAGACTTGCCCACATGTATCAACACAACGTGTTTTTCCCACAGGTACATTAGACTGGGTGACAAAGTGTGTGAGTATAATAGTGGTTTCCGTCTCCTTCTACATACTAAGCAAGCCAACCCCCACTTTCCCCCTGAGCTTCAGGCCCAGACCACACTTATAAACTTCACAGTGACACGCGCTGGTCTGGAGGAGCAGATTCTGGGACAGGTGGTCACACACGAGAGGCCCGAACTGGAGATGATGAAGGTTAGTCAGTCACAGAGCCTGTTTCCTGTTTCACAGAAAGTCGAGATTAGAAAAGAGTGGTCATGTTCATTCAATGATCAAAGAAGTCACTCACATTGGCTATGTGAGATCCACAAGGATCAAACTTTTACTAATTGTTTATTTATTTAAATTTATAATGTCTAAAAAAACATGATTTTACTTTATTTGTTACACTGGCAAAATGTTTTCCAATAAGTATATTATGCAAGTTTTGAAAGGAACCAGGTTTGGGTTACTTAACTGTAACTCCTGTTCCCTGATAAAAGTGGAACGAGATGCTGCGCTGATTTAGCTCTTTCGGAACGTCTTTAGGAGTGACCAGCTGTGAATGTGTGTGCAACACATCAATGAAATTGACTAGAATTTATAGCCTCTGCTGTGACATTGGATGCACCTGTAGCAGGGCTATAAATAGATGTGCCACAGGTGCATTGTCAGGTATTTTGTCTAAAGAGCAGTTTAGGGCGTCCTCAGTACGGCAATGAAGCGCAGCATCTCGTTCTGCTTTTTATCAGGGAACAGGGGTTACAGTTAAGTAGCCTGAGGCATTCCCTATCAAAAAGCTACACTTTTATGCTGCGCTGATTTAGGGCTTTGGGAACAAGAATACCCACGCCGCCGCACTGTGGGTGTCTGGACCCCTTACGGTTGTGTAGTTGTGCTCGAGAGGTCAAGAGCGTGAGAGGTCACAGGCATGAGCTTGGGATGTTGACTCAAGGACGTGAGAACCCAGAGTGGCATGAACATCCAAACTATTATCTTATGAATGTATGCGGAGAGGAACCAGCCCGCTGCATTACAAACATGTTGCAGAGGTACACCTCTGGTCAAAGCTTTTTAGAGGAGGCGACCCCACCGTGCGCCTCGTAGGCCAGGGCAATAGCATTCCTTTGTTACGGCCCCCATGACAAATGAATAGTTGCCCTGACTTATGCCACTGGCTAGTGCGGTGGACATAAGTCTGAAGGGCACGGACTGGACACAGTCCGTGAAGTCTTTCCTGCTCCGGCATAGTACACGGCGGGGAACAGAAGGCTTCGAGAGTGACCAGATGTACGGTTGAGAAAGGAACCTTAGGCAGGTAGTCAGGATGAGGGTGCAATATTGCTTTAGCCATTCCTGGGGTAAAATCTAAGCAGGATGGCAAGACGGACAGAGCCTGCAGATCCCCAGTTCTTTTTAGAGAAGTAATTGCCATAAGAAAAACCATCTTGAGAGTCAGAAGTTTATCAGATGCTGACTCTAGAGATTCAAAGGGAGTCTCAACCAGACCCTCAAGGACTATTGATAAGTCCCATGAAGGGATCCTGGTCCTAGCAGGTGGTCTCAAATGTATGGCTCCACGAATGAAGTGAGCGAGCAGGGGATGTGTCCCCAAAGGCATCCAGTCAATCAAGGTGTAGCAAGCCGATAGAGCGGCCACATAAACCCTGAGAGTGGCAGGGCATGTGCCTGCTGATAATTTTTCCTGCAGAAAATCCAGAACTGAAGCAATCTGGCAGTTAACTGGATCTGCTTTATGTGCACTGCACAATCTTTCAAAGACACCCCATTTATTGCCATAACTTCTAGTAGAGGGAGCGCTAGCACTTAGAATGGTCTCGATAACTTTAGGTGAAAGCCCAGTGTCTCTCAGTTGGTACCTTTCAGGGGCCAAACATGAAGTTTCCACAGCTCGGGCCGGGGATGAAATATTGTCCCCTACGTCTTGAGACAGAAGGTCCCTCCTGTCCAGAATCGCCCAAGACGAGCCGTTGAGGAGAGACATTATCGTCGAGAACCATACCCTTTTCAGCCAACGCAGTGCTATCAGTAAGAGGCAGGACCCTTGCTGGCGAACTCTGGCCAAGACTCCCGGGAACAGCGAAACTGGAGGAAATGCATACAGGCGCATTCTGGGCTCAGAGAAAAGTAGAGGGGACATTGCGCTGTCTGTTTGGAGGCGAAGAGGTCTACTTCTGCTCTGTAAAATCTCAACCAGATTTGTTCCACTACCTTGGGGTGGAGTTTCCACTCCCCCATTGGTATTTTCTGTCTGGACAGTAAATCTGCACCCACATTCAGGTATCCAGGGATATAAGCTGCTCTGATTAACAGGAGCTTGCCCTGGGCCCAAAGGAGAATCTGCCATGCCAGTCTGTTCAGCTGACGTAAACATAGATCTCCTTGATGGTTTATGTAAGAGGCTACCACTGTGTTGTCCACCCACACCAAGACATGGCAGCCTCTGGAAGAAGTAATTCAGGGCCAGAAATACAGCCATCAACTCAAGACAGTTGATGTAACAATCAAGCTGACGACTCTCCCATTCCCCTTAGGCTGGACGACCACTTAAGACTGCTTTCCAGCCCGTCAGGGAGGCATCTGTCATTATCAACCTGCGAGGGCAAGACACAATTAGAGTGGGACCCAAAGTGAGGAACTGGGGTCTGAACCACATAGAAAAGGTACGTAGCACATGGCGCGTAACCCTTATCAGCCTTAGGGGACTGGCCCTTGGATGAAATCTCCTGGCTTTGAGCCACAACTGAAATGGTCTCATGTGCTGAAGGCCCAAAAGGATCACCAAGGACACAGATGCCATGAGACCTAGTATTCGTTGATACTGACGAACAGTGCAACCTTGGCCTAGCCTGACTTTGCTCAGGGTGTTCTGAATGGACTCGATTCCAGTGGGAGACAATTGTACCCGCATTTTGATCGAATTCCATACGATCCCCAAATAGGTAGTTTTCTGAGTGAGAAAGAGGATGCTTTTCTTGGCGTTGAGCCTCAACCCCAGAGAGACCAGATGAGTTAAGACGATATCCCTGTGCTGTAATGCCAGTTCTTGTGAATGTGCTAGTATCAGCCAGTCGTCTATATAATTCAGAATGCAGATGCCCCGGAGTCGCAAAGGAGCGAGTGCTGCATCCATGCACTTTGTGAATGTGCGGGGTGATAAGGCTAGGCCGAATGGAAGAACTTGATATTGGAAGGCTTCGCCCCCGAAAGAGAACCTCAAGAACTTCCTGTGTTGTGGCAGAATTTCTATATGAAAGTATGCATCCATGAGATCGATCGTGACCAAACAATCGTGATGTTGGATTTGAGACACGATCGTCTTGACCATTAGCATCTTGAACTTGAATGCCCTTACTGAGCTATTCAAGCCTTGAAGGTCTAAAATCGGACGCAACACCCCATCCTTCTTGGGAACCAGGAAGTATCTGCAGTAGTAACCTGATTCTCTCTCTGGAAGGGGAACATGTTCTATGGCTTCTTTGACCAAGAGATTTTGCAGTTCTTTCCATAGTAGACAAGCTTGTTCTGGTTTCACGGTAGTGGGAACCACGCCGTTGAAACACGGAGGACGGCGAACTAATTTAATTCTGTTGCCTTTTTCTACTGTTCTTAGAACCCACATAGAAACACCTGGCAGTAGCTTCCACGCTGCCAGGTTCTCTGAGATGGGAATTAATTTTGACACTTCCTGTTGAGGGGATGTCGAGTATTCTGTGTCCTGGACTATGGCAGGAAGCAACTGAGCACACAACATTTTCCTGGAAACCGCTAACTCCCGAAACACCAGAGGCGGCAGGAATAGAGAGGTTTCATGAGGGTATCGGGAAGGTACAGGAGGATGTTTCACGCACCCTGACCCGAGGGTGGCTACCCCCACAAGGCTGGTGGCAAAACCATCAGGGTTTTCTCTTCTTTGAGATTACTGCCTTGAGGTCTTGCTTTGGGGGCTGCTGAGGTGACGAACCGGCCCCCAGTCTTTACGAGGAGGAGCGCGATTCACCATGCTTTGTTTTTGAGCCTCCCCCTGAAGGACAGGGGCAGGGCTGGGAGGCCGACGGCCCCTTCCCATGAGTGCGGCGAGGAAGGAATTGTCTGAAGGCCTCCTCATGACTCTTTGCCTCCTGGAACCTGGTGATAACTGTGTTCATAGCGTCACCAAATAGGAGGAAAACTTTGTCCTTGTCTCTGATGCCCGAAAGGTTGAGCCATAAATGTCTCTCTGTGCTGGCCAAAGCAGCCATATACTGGCCAATGGCACGAGTCATCTGTTTGGTCACGTGGAGAGACAGATCCATGGCTTGACGTAGCTCTGAGAAAGCCTCTTCGTCGACTGTGGTGCCTGCACTCAAGTCCTTCAACAGGTTAGCTTGGCACGCCTGTAACACTATCATAGTGTGCAGGGCAGCACCAGCCTGACCTGCTGCCTGATAAGCCTTCCCCACAAGCATAGAGGTGGTCCTGCACGACTTTGTGTGGAGAGTGGATCTCTTTTGCGATAATGCCGAGCCAGGTGGGAGATAACCCACAAGTGTCTCTTCTACCGGCGGCATCACTGAATAGGTGATAAGGTTTCCTCCATGAATGAGAAAGCTTGTCATGGAGGTCATCAAAGAAAGGAAGGGACTGATATAGCGTTCCCTTCCTTTTTCCCCTTTTTTTTCCACCAGACAGAAATCTGTCTTCTAGTTTGGAGCTTTTGGGGGTCTCTTGTTTGTGTGGCCAGTCTAACTGTAGCCTGGCCACAGCCCGACGAACCACCTCGAGTAATTCCTCAGCCGTTTTATTATTGTGTGTGGAATGTTCAGAGGTGGGTAGCTCAGAGTCTGCAGACTCAAGAGATTCAGCGTCCCCAGAGGCGCCGAAGCGCGCTTCAGGCTCACGAGAAGGACCAGCTGGGTCTGGGGAGAGAGCGAGCGATAGGGACGGACCCATCTCTTGCTCCTCAGCCAGATCCATGCGAGAGCCCCACGATGAGCGTGACGAGTGCGAAACATTTTGACTGTAAACAGATCGCAATGCTCGCACCCGCCCCAACACAAGAGCAGCATGCTCTTCCCCCAAACACACAAAACAAACTGGTGTGTGTCCATTTCAGCCATATAGCGTAAACACAGGAACACACACTGCTTGCTTTGATTCACACTCATTCTTGGAATATGAGAAAAGGTTTTCTGCGCACTGCCAAACAAATTCTAACTCCCAACAGAGGAAAAGAGAGTTCTGACAGCTTGAGAAGCACAGCACACACAGAGTTGTCAGAAGACAAAAGACCTGACGATGCACCTGTGGCGCATCTAGTTATAGCCCTGCTACAGGTGCATCCAATGATGTCACCAGCAGAGGCTATAAATTCTAGTCAAGTTCATTGACGTGTTGCACACATATTCACAGCGGGTCACTCCTAAAGACGTTCCCAAAGCACTAAATCAGCGCAGCATCAAAGTGTAGCTTTCTGATAGGGAACTTCCTTGTGCAGTGGCCCTAAAAATTAATTGGCCACTTTACAACACTTAAGTAACACTTAAAACTGTATTAATTTTATAGCATTATAAACAAAATTTCAAAACAAAAAATAAAGTACATTTGCAAACCATTTACACCAATTGGTCCTAAGGGCATTTTTAACTGGATGTATGAAGTCAGTTCCTCTCAAGTTCACATGTGTCCTAATAGAGTAGCCACATGAGTACTTCATCACATACCCTATGGATATGTTGAATTGAGATTGACAACCAGAACAGTGTCCATTATATTTTGTCTTAATTTTGAACCGTATATCTATTTTTATCTAATTTAATTGAAACTCAACAAACTTCTTTTTGTTTAATGTTTTTTCTTGAAATGTGTTTGTGATATATTTATGTAATATAAATGCTACTTGATTCCATATTTTGTTATATAATGCAAGACATTCATACATTTTAAATTGTAGCTCAAGTGTCCAAATGCTTTTTGGAGCCACTGTACAGTACCAATGTTCCCTTAATGTTCAGTGTGTCTGGATATTGTTTCCTCAAATAGTCCTAACATTGTGTTGTCTTTGATTACTCCAGTTGGAATTGAGCACTCAGCAGAACTTGTGTCAGATTGAGCTAAAGAGACTGGAGGATGAGTTACTGTGCAGACTGTCAGCAGCAGAGGGGAACTTCCTTCGAGATACAGCTTTAGTGGAACAGCTAGAATACACTAAGAGCACAGCAAAACACATCCACAACAAGGCACGATACACGCTGATCATTCAGCTCTTATTAGTATTGCTTGCCCATGCCTCTTTTACTACATTGTGATTTTTAAACAAACTTTTTCAATTCTAAACTGAGCTGGAAATTTGTTTTACTTCATTGAATTATGGAAAGAAGGTCAGTTCTCATTCCAATAGAATCTTATAGTAGCTGTCAGTAGATGGTATAAACATACTGTACATTTTTAAGAGAGCTTATATCTGGTTGTAATTCAATGATAGTGTGTTACTTGCACAGGCTATTGCAGCTCGAGAGAATGAGATAAAGATCAATGAAGCACGAAATCTGTATCGGCCAGCAGCAGAGAGAGCTGCACTACTCTACTTCACTATCAAAGAACTACACCACATCAACCCTATGTACCAGTACTCCCTCAAGGTACTGTAACACACTACAGTTTTAACCATCTCCATATGCCATTATCACTCTTCTGCTGTTAAACATTATACAGTACAATTAAGTTGATGAGCTAGTACTATTTCACTGCTTAAATTGAAATTAGAGTTTTTTTGTCTTTTACTCCATGCCTGTTAGTTTTTAGGTCATTTGTTTTATGCTCCTAAAGGTCTGTTTAGATTTACCTTTGCATGGCGAAATTCTGCGGGCGAAGGATTCATGGGTGGGCATTGAGCACGTGTGAATCCAGCAAAAAATTATAGCCAAGCAGCCTTTTTTAATACTGCACTAAATACTCTGTGTGTAAAGTTAAAAAATAAATTTGCTGCTAAAATTATATCCTTGTCCATTGTGAATATTTAGTGTAGCTGTGGACAAAGCTCCACCCACAACAAGGTCACTGCCAAACAAAGCAACTTCCTATTGGTCAATGTGGCCAATTCGCCTGTCAAAGTTCACCAAACATTAACTCTACGCAAAATCTTCAAGGATAAATTATATGCCACCAGAAGTCCATTGCACAAAATTTACAATCACAAGCCCGCAGAATTTAGCTGTGCAAAGGTAAAGGTGACTGCGCCTTAAAATTGGACAAAATTAACTTGAAGCAGATATACACATTTAAAATGTACAGTTTTTCTCTTTTGGAAAAACACACAAAAGTAATGATGACTCATCTTGCACTACACAAATGAATTGAAATATATATATTATGGAAAGAAGGTCAGTTCTCATTCCAATAGAATCTTATAGTAGCTGTCAGTAGATGGTATAAACATACTGTACATTTTTAAGAGAGCTTATATCTGGTTGTAATTCAATGATAGTGTGTTACTTGCACAGGCTATTGCAGCTCGAGAGAATGAGATAAAGATCAATGAAGCACGAAATCTGTATCGGCCAGCAGCAGAGAGAGCTGCACTACTCTACTTCAAGTGGCTTTATAAATATTTATATTTATAAATTTATAACACAAATTCTTCTGACTAGCAAATAGCAATGCATGGTTCATAGCTGTGATGGAAATGTCTAGGTTATGATGGAGGGAACGAGAAGTTGTGTCGAAGAAGCGACACTAGGGGTCTCTCTTGAGTGCCTTTTGCATCTCTGATCTATGAGAAAAGGCCAATGAGAAATTGGCAGACAGAATTTGCATGTCCCGCCCCTGGACATACGGGTATAAAGGAGGGGAAATGCATCTGTTTCATTCAGGATATTTCTGAGGAGCCGATAATGGTTCGGCCGCAACAGTGGCTCGGTGTAGTGACGTGGCCACAACGTCTCGTTCCCTCCATCAGGGAACGGAGGTTACATCTGTAACCTAGACGTTACACGTCTGTTGCTCACGCCATGTGCTGAGCCGTGTACGTGTATTGCTGACACAGGAGTGGGCAGATATTTTACGTGCCAAAGCGACTGGCTGTGTCTGACTGCACGTACCCTTCCCCAACGCCCCATAAAATTGTCAGAGCCTTCTGGTTCTTTACCCCCAACAGGGGGGAATAAGGTGACGCTGCCAGGCATGGCAGCAGGCCATGCCAGCCATGCCTTTTTTCTCTCTATGTTTCTCGCATAGAGCTAAAAGTGGCTGGGGCCCCTCATATGCATCGGGGAATCTTTCCCAGTTTCCTATTCTTTCAGGGGGAAAAGACCCTGCGGAGACCACACCTGCCCAAGCTGGGGGAGGTATGAGTGGTGAAATACATCACATGGGCTTTTAGGTCACATGTGGAAAGTGGCGCGGTGGTAGATCCTGCCTCACTGGGAGGGAGGAGTTGCTGAAAACAGGGTGACCGGGGGTCCATGAGGACTCCACTAGGGAGATGCAGGTCCGCTCGCTAGGGTACAGTACCACGGAAAATACACACAGGGGGGAAGTCCACGTAGGAGCCCATCCTGTGTAGCACCTATTCCAGTACAGAATAGATTGAGTACCCACATTGGATTTGGTTGGCGAATTCCTCCGCTGAATTCGCGGAGTTAGTGGGATCACCTGGGATAAGAGCACACGATTTTACCTCAGCGGAGGGAAAGGGCACCAGGTGCAAGCGATCCACCCGGACAGTTTGTCAGTTTGAGTTCTACCGTCTCGAACCTGAGAAAACACGGGACGAAACCAACTCAACACTGAGATTGTAAAATCTCGCAAAGGTATTGGGTGTTGCCCAACCCGCTGCTCTGCATATGTCTGCTAGGGAGGTACCCCTGACCAGTGCCCACGAGGATGCAACACTTCTTGTTGAGTGTGCTCGGACCTGCGGGGGGGGCACGGCCTGGGTGTGATTGGCCAATGTAATGGCGTCCACTACCCAGTGGGAAAGCCTCTGTTTGGAGACAGTGTTCCCTTTCCGCTGTCAGCCAAAGACAGTTTTGGAGACAGCAACAAAGGGGCTGGGCCTGCCTCCTCCTGGGGCAGCGCTTGCAGGTTCACTACCTGGTCCCTGAAGGGAGTGTTAGGAACCTTGGGCACGTAGCCCAGTCATGGTCTTAGGATCACATGAGTGTCTGCCGGACCGAACTCCAGGCAAGTGTTGCTGACAGCGAACGCTTGCAGGTCCCCGACCCTTTTGATGGAGGCGAGCGCAATCAGGAGGGCCATCTTCAGGGAGAGGGCCCTGAGTCTGACTGATTCTAGCGGCTTGAAAGGGGGGTCACTGAAGGCCCGACAGGACCACTGAGAGATCTCAGGAGGGGAACAGGCTTGGCCGAGAAGGATTTAACCTCAGGGCGCCTCTTAGGAACCTGATAATTAAGTCGTGCTTACCCAAAGACTTGCCATCGACTGTGACATGGTGGGCCGCGACAGCGGCTACATACACCTTCAAGGTGGAGGGGGACAGCGCACCTCTGTGGGTCTTCAGCCCAGGAAGAACACCAATTCGCGAACAAGAGCCACTTCAGGGTGTAAAGTTGCCTGGTAGAAGGGGCTCTGGCTTGGTTGATCGTGTCTACGATGGCAGGTGGTAGATCAGCTAGATCTTCCGCATCCCATCCAGGGGCCAGACATGGAGGTTCCAGAGGTCTGGGTGCGGATGCCAGAGCGTGTCCCGTCCCTGAGAAAGAAGGTCCTTCCTCAGGGGAATTTGACAGGGAGGGGCTGTCGCGAGGATTACGAGATCCAAGAACCAAGTCCGAGATGGCCAGTAGGGGGCCACTAGAGTGAATTGTTCCTCGTCCTCCCTGACCTTGCACAGCACCTTCCATCGGCCCGCGGCTGCATGCCCATTGCACACGGTGCCCCAACCCAATTTGGAGGCATCGGTACTGACCAGGACACGTCGGGACTGCTGCAAGGGGACTCCTGTCCGCAGAAAGCAGAGGTTTTTCCAGGGATTGAACATTTGGTGGCAGGCAGGGCTGATGATCACACGGTGTATGCCATGCTCTTCTCGGGACTCGAGTCTGGAGCCAGTGCTGAAGCAGTCTCATATGCATCAACCCCAGCGGCGCGACCGCCACGGAGGATGCCATATGCCCCAGGAGCCTCTGGAAAAGTTTTAATGGGACCGCTGTGCCTGGCCTGAAGGCGGCGAGGCATTTGAGCACTGACTGCGCACACTTGCTGACATTGAGACAATGAGTCTAACTCCATGCCGAGAAAAGAGATGCTCTGAACCAGGGTGAGCTTGCTCTTTTCTCAGTTGACCTGAATCCCTAAACAGCTGAGGTGCCTGAGTACCTGATCTCTGTGGGTGCATAGTAACTCTCGGGAGTGGGCCAGGATGAGCCAGTCTTCGAGGTAGTTGAGTAAGCGGATGCCTGCTTCCCGAAGTGGGGCAAGGGCTGCTTCTGCCACCTGCGTAAAGACGCGAGGGGACAGGGACATGCCGAAGGGGAGGACTTTGTACTGATACGCCTGGCCATTGAATGCAGACCGTAGGAAGGGTCAATTGGCCTGGCAAATTGAAATGCATAACCAAGTCGAATGGTCCTGGCCAGCCAGCGTGACGGATTGGTAAGTGAGTTCCACGCAGGAAGACGCCCTTGGTGAGCAGACAGAGCATGGCCCGTGGTGGAAGTTTTGCTGTGGGGAAGGATGTGTTATATGGCCTCTGTCTGCTTCTTCACCGCGGACAACTGCTGGACGAAATCCCCGACGGTGTCGCCGAAAAGACCGAACTGGGAGACAGGCACGTCAAGGAAACGTGTCTTGTCCACTCGCATCTCGCACCAGGTTCAGCCACAGATGTCGTTCCTGAACCACGAGAGTGGCCATCGCCTGCCCGAGTGACCGCGCTGTGACTTTCGTGGCCCTGAGGGCGAGGTCAGTTTTCCGGCGGAACAGAGCCCGCTGCCATCCCCAGATCACCTCCATTGCCAGCCGTGTCGTCCTCAATCCCGTGGGAAGAAAGAGCGATGCAGGGGGCGGCTGGAGTGGCGTTCCTTCTGCTGAAGGAAAGCCACGACCACAACGCCCAGGGGCAAGCTGCACTGCAGTGCAGAGAAGGGAGAAAGCCGCTGATATGCGCTGTAAATCCAACAGCAATCACTCAGAGTTGGGAGGAATAGACTGTGACTCACAGCTTGCTGCATACGGCCAAATCATTATCGGCTCCGAAGAAAATTTCTGAATGAAACAGATGCATTTCCCCTCCTTTCTACCAGTATGTCCGGGGGCGGGACATGCGAATTCTGTCTGCCAATTTCCCATTGGTCTTTTGTCAAAGATCAGAGATGCAAAAGGCGCTCAAGAGAGACCCCTAGTGTCGCTTCTTCGACACAACGTCGAAGTGAGCGACAGACGGGGAAGTTACAACTTAAGGATATTAAACATATGGAATATGTCAACACAGGAAAGAAAACAACAACATTGTCAAGCCAATTCATAGGTACTTTAAATCATTAATATCAATAATATCACCTTAGCCATTAATCAATTGTCCTGTCTAAGAACAAAGGTTTATTTACACCAATTTTGTGTGAAAGTATAAAATATTTGCTAATGTTTCAATACATAACTATTCAAAATATACATTTGTAAAATCAACCTAACTTCTGAATAGAAATGACATATCGCAGTATGCTATTTCAGTATGAAGTTGATGAAATCTTGTTGTTCATCCATCACGTGGACAACACACAGTGTAGATATTCCAACTATTCAATTCAAAGCAACATGTTTACAATGTATCCATTTAGAGAAGGTCAAAGTAATGTTGTATTTTACATTGAAGGCCTTCAACAAAGTGTTCCTCAATGCCATTGAGAGAGCTCCACAAGATGAAGATGTGTCAGTGCATGTTGTGTCTCTCAGTGAGGCCATCACCCACTCAGCACTCCAGTACACCTGCCAGGGGCTCTTCCAGAGGGACCGTCTCACCTTCCTTACCCACACCGCCCTCCAGGTGAGTGGGATGGGATGCCGCCGGAATAGAAACACCTCCCATCCACCCACCACCACATCCTCCCATGCTCCTGCTGCACTTTGTCATGCACATCAATCATTACACTTTTCTGCCCTTACATTAAGTTTCATTAGGCCCTGTCAGTTGAGCCCGGTTCGTTTCTATTGATTAACTCTCACAGCCCGAGAGCCCATCTCCCTTAACAGGTCTGCTCTGACAGGAGGGTGGGCCGCAGTGGCAGAATGCAAATACCTGTCAGTACAACACCTGTTTCCCCTGCTGCTGTCTGTCTCCAGTGCCTGTCCTTCACACGTCCACATCAAACAGAGTAAAGCTGTTGCGAGACCTGCTTGTCCTTCTCTGATGTATGGAGACATCTGCATTCAACAGACATGCTCGTATTATTTTGCTTCTCTGGTATATTTATTTAGATTCTCCTGATGAGAGGATCTATCGAAGCCGAGGACCTGGAGCTTCTATTGCAATGTCCTGTAGAAGTTTGTCAGAGCAGTCCAATAAACTTCCTGTCTCCACAGGCATGGGGTACCATTAGGGTAAGAACTGGCTATGTTTAGGACACTTTCTTGTACTATATAAAAATATAATTTGATGTTTTAAAAATAAAGATCACTGCTGAAAAGACCTGCTGTTCTTAGATTGTTTATATTGGATTAACTGGATCACAATCTGGTCAAGCCTGTTTTCAGCTGGTTTAGCTGGTCAGTCTGCTGGTCTCCTAGTCTGAATAGATGAAACACTCCCGAAGGCTCTCTAAAACAATTAAACCAGACAAGCCAAGACTAGAAAACCTAGGCTAGTTTATAGTTAATAGAATATTTTTCTGCTGGATAAAGGTTGCAATTTGGAGAACTTTTTTAAAATTCCACAACTAGCTTTTTGTATTGAAGTTCATTAGAAAACCTTATACTGTATGTACTTGTGTTTTAAAGAACTCTGAAACCATATGGTGATATTGTGATTTTTTTTCACAGAGCTTGTCCATGCTGGATGAGTTCAGGGGTCTGGACAGGGATGTGGAAGGCTCTGCCAAACGCTGGAGGAAGATAATAGAGTCAGAGTGTCCAGAAAGAGAACGTTTCCCTCAGGACTGGAAAAACAAGAGCCCCCTCCAGAGGCTCATCATTCTCAGAGCCATTCGGCCTGACAGGATGACCCACGCTCTCAGGTAATGGGCAAACTTTAGAGTACTATCTAAAACAACCAATATGGGTCTAAAATATCATTTTAAAATCAGTTGGAGTTGGTCAGAGTTAAACACCCATGTTTGAGTCAGTCTTTCTGGTTCTGCACACTGTAACAGAAATTTTATTGAAGAGAGTTTGGGCTCCAGCTATGTGGATGTTGGTCGGATGGAGTTTGAAAAGTGTTTTGAGGAGTGCGCTCCTTCCACACCAGTGTTCTTTATCCTGTCTCCTGGAGTCAACCCCCTGAAGGATGTAGAAACACTTGGTAAAATGAGAAACTCTTTGCTAATACCAAAGACATGTATCCTGCATTGCAGCATATTCAGAGTGTCAACATTATGATATCTATTTTTAGGCCTGAAGCTGGGCTTTAGCACAGAGCAGAGCAACCTCCATAATGTGTCCTTGGGTCAAGGACAGGAGATGGTGGCTGAGAATGCTTTGGAGATTGCAGCTGTGAGAGGACACTGGGTCATTCTGCAGGTAAACATTTACAATTTTTTTTAAGACCAAGAAGAGGCCCAGAAAAACTACAAATTAACATAACATCAAATTGCAAACTAAATTAATGTGTAACCAGTAACGATACATGTGTAACCATTAACGGTACCAGCTACTGAAATGGTACATAACAAATAAGGCTGAGATGATTAAAAAGGAACACAAAATTCAATCAATATTTTTAACTGGTTTTCAAACTTCTTTTCCCTGTATATATATTTTTTATAAATGTCATGACCGTTTTAAATTAATCCTGAGTTTTGATTTATTTTTTTACTTTAAACCCCACAAATGTATATTTTTTTTTATTGTTTTTAGTTAATTGCGATTAATCACAGATTTTGAAAGTGCTGAAATTTGAGACTATATATAATTATTTTTCTGTCAAAATACATTTATTGCAATCTTAGTAAAGAAAATAAATCAGTTTGTAACAATATTACGCTTTATTAACATTTTGCAAACAAACCCTTCCACAGTATAAAGATAGAAATGCACTAAAATAGCACCAATTCTAGTAACATTAAACATTTCCCAAAGTCTAAGTGGGAGGATGACTAATTATAAGAACTAGTCTCCTCATTTGTTGTATTTTCATTGCAATCTGTAGTAAATCTCTTAAACTCTCATCCTCCAAAATATTAATCTGCCTGTAAACTGTGGCTATCCACTTTGCTACAGCAATCGTGAAGCTGGGTTCCTGATTCACGACAGGGTGTCAACGCCAGCATCATGTGCCACTTTTAATTCCATATTAAAAGCACTTGCAGACAAAAATGTCTCATTCTGCATTTTGGTGATAGTTAATAATAATTTTTTACATTTATATAGAGTTTTTCTAGTCACTCAAAGCTGTTTACGTAGTATAGGGGGAATCTCCTCAACCACCACCAGTGTGCAGCATCTACCTGGATGATGCAATGGCAACCATAGTGTGCCAGAATGCCCACCACACACCAGCTATTGGTTTAGAGGAGAGTAGAGTGATGTAGCCAATTCAGAGATGGGAACTATTAGGAGGCCATGATAGATAAAGGCCAATTGGGGGAATTTTGCATGGACATCGGGGTTATAACCCTACTCTTTATGAGAAGTGCCTTGGGGTTTTTAATGACCACCACAGATATTCAGGAACTCTGTTTAACATCTCATCCGAAAGACAGTGCTTTTTTTACGGTATAGATTTCTATCACAAGTTTCATCTGGGCTTGTTTTGTACAACCCGAATTTAGGAAAAGTTGGGACGCTTGAATAAATTTCAAATTAAATTTGAATCAAATAAAAACTAAAAGACTTTCAAATCACATGAGCCAATATTTTATTCACAATAGAACATAGATAACATAACAAATGTTTAAACTGAGAAATTTTTCAATTTTATGCACAAAATGAGCTCATTTCAAATTTGATTCCTGCTACAGGTCTCAAAATAGTTAGGACGGGGGCATGTTTACCATGGTGTAACATCTCCTCTTCTTTTCAAAACAGTTTGAAAACGTCTGGGCATCGAGTTTATGAGTGTCTGGAGTTTTGGTGTTGGTCCCATTCTTGCCTCATATAGGTTTCCAGCTGCTGAAGAGTTTGTGGTCGTCTTTGGTCGATGTATTTTTAGTTTAATGATGCGGCAAATGTTCTCTATAGGTGAAAGATCTGGACTGCAGGCAGGCCAATTCAGCACCTGGACTCTTCTATGATGAAGCCATGCTGTTATAATAGCTGCAGTATGTGGTTTTGCATTGTCCTGCTGAAATACACAAGGCCTTCCCTGAAATAGACGTTGTCTGGAAGGGAGCATATGTTGCTCTAAAACCTTTATATACCTTTCAGAATTCATAGTACATTCCAAAACATGCAAGCTGCCCATACCGTATGCACTTATGCACCCCCATACCATCAGAGATGCTGGCTTTTGAACTGAACACTGATAACACGATGGAAGGTCTCCCTCCTCTTTTGCCCGGAGGACATGTCGTCCGTGATTTCCAACAAGCATGTCAAATTTGGACTCGTCGGACCATTGAACACTTTTCCACTTTGAAATAGGCCATTTTAAATGAGTCTTGGCCCACAGGACACGACGGCACTTCTGGACCATGTTCACATATGGATTCCTTTTTGCATGATAGAGCTTTAGTTGGCATCTGCAGATGGCATGGCGGATTGTGTTTACCGACAGTGGTTTATGGAAGTATTCCTGGGCCCATTTAGTAATGTCATTGACACACAATCATGCCGATGAGTGATGCAGTATCGTCTGAGGGCCCGAAGACCACGGGCATCCAATAAAGGTCTTCGGCCTTGTCCCTTACGCATGGTGATTTCTCCAGTTTCTCTGAATCTTTTGATGATGTTATGCACTGTAGATGATGAGATTTGCAAAGCCTTTGCAATTTGACGTTGAGGAACATTGTTTTTATAGTATTCCACAATCTTTTTACGCATTCTTTCACAGATTGGAGAGCCTCTGCCCATCTTTACTTCTGAGTGACTCTGCCTCTCTAAGACATCCCTTTTATAGCTAATCATGTTACAGACCTGATATCGATTAACTTAATTAGTTGCTAGATGTTCTCCCAGCTGAATCTCCCAGCTGAGACCAAATGTTTTGCTTTTTCAGCCATTTGTTGCCCCCGTGCCAACTTTTTTGAGACCTGTAGCAGGCATCATCTTTGAAATGAGCTCATTTAGTAGATAAAAGTGTAAAATGTCTCCGTTTAAACATTTGTTATGTTATCTATGTTCTATTGTTAATAACATATTGGCTCATGAGGTTTGAAAGTCTTTTAGTTTTCATTTTATTCAAATTTAAAAAACGTCCCAACTTATCCGAAATTCAGGTTGTATATCAAATAGCAATAAGCATAATTTTATTACTGACATGGAAGTGCTGTTTTGTGTGTGTTGTGAAAAGTGTGTCAGTGTAATCATTCCGAGCTGACACATTACAAATGTTCTGCCATTCCAACAAGTGTTTATGCTGTATTAAAGTTAAATGCATTAATTACTATTAAGAAAATGTACGCATTCATCTTTTTAAATTAATTGCACGCATTAGCACATTAATTCTGACAGCCTTGTATGAATATATATGTACAGTATAGGAATTATTTTTATTTCGGAAATTGAAAACTTGTTCATAATAGAAGTGTATTCAAGAAATGTTTTGTATGAATTACATATGTAATGTCTTTTAAATAAATTAATACATGCGGACAACATCACAGGATTGACCCACATACTTTTATGGTTCCCTATAGCACATAAGGCTCATTTTCGTTCATAATCAGTGAAAGCTAAAGATAAAGTGTCCTGTAAGCCTAATGGACATTGATTTAATTCATAGCAGTATGAATGAAACTTACTGTATCTGAGTTTATAATATTAGCATATTGTCAGAAATGGCTCTTATACATATAGATAGTAATGGTGTAAAAAAAAAAGCCTTACAATGGCAATGCAATATAGGATCTTGCATTTGATAATTCAACTTATAGTTAGACATTATGTGCTCGTCATGGTCTTTTGCAGAATGTTCACTTGATGGCACGGTGGTTGGGTCATCTGGAAGAACTATTGGAGAACACAGGCAGCCATGCTCACTCAAACTACAGAGTGTTTTTGAGTGGAGAACCAGCAGCCAGTCCTCATGAGCACCTCATTCCTTGCACTATCCTGGAGAACGCTCTCAAACTCACAACTGAACCACCCACTGGCATGAACTCCAGCTTGCATGCTGCTCTGGACAACTTCACCCAGGTCTTTACACACTTCTAAACCATTTTCAATGTCACATACACTCAATGAGCACATTATTAGGAACACTATGGCCCCGATAAAGTGCCTGATGTGGTCTTCTGCTGTTGTACCCCATCTGCCTCAACGTTCGACATGTTGTGCATTCTAAGATGCTAGTCTTCTCACTAAAATTGTACAGAGCGGTTATCTGAGTTACTGTAGCCTTTCTGTCAGCTTGAACCAGTCTGGCCATTCTCAGTTGACCTCTCTCATCAACAAGGCATTACTGTCCGCAGAACTGGTGCTCAATGGATGTTTTATTTGTTTGTTTTTTGGCTCCTTTCTGAATAAACTCTAGAGACTGTTGTGCGTGAAAATCCCAGGAGATCAGCAGTTACAGAAATACTCAAACCAGCCCGTCTGACAACAACACTCATGCCACGGTCAAAATATTGACATATTACTTTCATATTTCCCCATTCTGATGGTTGATGTGAACATTAACTGAAGCTTCTGACCCATATCTACGTGATTTTATGCATTGTACTGCTGCCACACAATTGGCTGATTAGATAATTGCATGAATAAGTACAGGTAGGTGTACAGGTGTTCTTACTGAAGTGCTCAGTGAGTAATATAATAATCAGTAAAATAATGTGAATGAGCATTTGCAGGTGTTGTAAGTGATTTCAGCCAACTTCTAACCAAAACCCAAAATGATTTCACAGGCAGAGAGTTTCTGATTTGACTAAAATGTGCCTAGATGCAGGTGTGATTTCTTAGGCCACCTATTTCACTGATATCTGTCAGGTAATAAGGACAATTTATGCATGGTGTTCCAAGATAAATATCTCACAGCACCTTTAATATTCATTGTTTTCTTCTGGTTTTTTGATTCTAAATTTGTATCAAAAGTTGTAACAAAACAGTATGACATAACTATTGTGAATTTGTTTCCATGTTCTCATTTCCACCCTACAGGATACTCTTGAAATGTGTTCTCATGAGCAGGAGTTTAAAGGACTCCTTTTCTCAGTGTGTTACTTCCATGCCTGTGTAAGTGAGAGGAGGAAGTTTGGGCCACAGGGCTGGAACCACAGATACCCTTTCAATAGTGGAGATCTGACCATCTCCATCAGTGTTCTGTACAACTACCTTGAAACAAATGCTAAGGTAAGAGATCAGTGTTCTTTACTTATAAACTTATATTATGATTCTATAATTATAACAATGAATATTGAGACAAAAAATAAGATCATACACAGACATACTGTGTTAGCATGTGGACATGCTGCTGTTGCTGCTTCTCAAGTAGACATACACAAGTCATGATGCATCTTGAATGTAGGTCAATTTGATATACAGTACCTACAATCCCCCTGTAGCAGATCTAGACAAGTGGTGGTGGGGAGGAGGGGGGTTTCAGAGAAAAACTCTTGTAGGGTGCTGTAATGAAACCAGCTTATCTGCAAAACTGAGCAATTTAAATGTTAGACAAAGAGAGATTATGCAAGTTGATTGGCTAACAGATAACATGTCAAAGGAACTATCAGCTTACATGATGCAAACTGATTGATTAACACATCACATGTGAGCTAGCTGATTGGCTAACAAATAACAACTTCAAAGAACCCATCAGCTTGCGCCGTGTAGAGTTTCATGACTGAACTTCAAGTCATTAGATGCATCTCTGCTTTTAAATCCTTCAGAACATCTTGCCCCATAAACTGTCTTTTTTAATGCATTACTGTAACTTAATTTATGCTTGTTTTATAAACTGAGTGACGAGAAAAATTATTGTCTGTAGTAGAGCTCAACTTGTTTAGAACCTATAACAAGAGTCGCACTCATTCAAAAAAGCATCAGACATCAAGCATCATTGTGAAGTTTAAGGAATAAACAAAGCTCCTTGTGAAAGAAATAAATCACACTGGTTCTGTATAATTTCAAACAGTCACGATCTCACTGTATCCACAAAATCTCATGGTGTGTTTTTCCTCTCCCTGCATTACTCTGGTCACAACCAATTATACCGGCTCTAGATTTTGCCCCTCCTCTCAAAAAACGAATGTCCTTCATTATGTTAACCAAACAGTAACCTGTATGTGCGTACACTGAGGATTCATTAGGCGGCAAATGAAGCGTCATGCTATATGTAATTACACACGTTGTGCGTGACACCTTACAATGCTTTATAAGTGATCACTGCAATTAGAGCTGATGAAAGAAGCAATTTGCAAAACAATACAGGTACAAATGATGGTGAACCTCTAGCGTCTGTCATTGGTTATAAGACACACAGGCACTTGTTCTTCTATCCTTTAGAATCACACATCATAAACTCTTTGCTCAGAAGAGACTTTAGCTAAAAAATGTGTTAGTTCAGAAATAGCTTGATCTTTATTTGAATTGTATATGAACAGGACTGTGTTCTTTCCTGGTTCAAAAAGTGAGAGAAGAGTGTGATTTCATATACATAGGCTAATGACATTTAATTTTAAATAAAACCCCTCACTGTACTTCACTACAGGAGGTTTATTTTAACAAGGGATCAGTTGTTTTACCGATCACATTAAAGCAATAATCCATGAGAGGCCGTGATTTAAAACGAAGCAGTGCTCTAAAACCTCTTTACCCATGTTAAAATCAATGTGATGAGTCACTCGAGTGGTTATTACTTTTATAAAACAGCAGTAACAGCACTATGATAAAAGAATAAATGTTTATTAAATGGTTAGATTTTAGACCAAATAATATAGTTCATCATACACTGGAGGTTTGCAGTTTGTGGTTGCTTGGTGCGTTAATATAGAATGTGCAGTCACAGCTCTGCATGTATCGGCATCAACCTAGAAGAATTTAGAGTCTTATTTAGAGTCTGTTTTATAAAGACAGATTTAACCATGTGTTTTTATGTCAACTTGCAAATCTGGCTGAAAATATTGCTGTGGGTCTTAAACAGGGGCGCTGAGGTATCAGTCTGTGCATGGGATTTGACGTTTTTATTTATATATGTGTGGGTCAGGTACCATGGGAGGATCTGTGCTATCTGTTTGGAGAAATCATATATGGAGGACACATCACTGATGAGTGGGACAGGAGACTCTGTCGTACATACCTGCAGGAGTTCATCAATCCCAAGATGGTATATTTAGAAATTCAGAGCACAAACATGCACTACAGCACACCACAAACATATTTGATTAAAGCATTGATGACGGTGTTATCTAACTTTTAATTTGATCCAAGTAAACTGAAAAAAAGTAGGAGGGGAGTTTACTTATAAAAATTAAAAATTAAAACCTAGGAAACAATTTCCATGCAGAAATTGCAAGTAAATTTAACAGACCATATTTTTAAGTAAAGGCTACACACAATTATTGGTGGCTTTAATTATAATTTTATTTATATATATATATTATTATTATTATAATTTTAATTATATATATATATATATATATATATATATATATATATATATATATATATATTTTGTGGTGAAGTAAATATAGCAGGAAAGATTAAGTTCTAAAAGATTACTTTCTACATTGAGATAATTTAGTTGATTTAAGCATGAACTTGAATAAATTAAGTCAACTTTACATTTAAACTCAATTCAAACAAGTAAAAACGAATACTCTAGCTTAAAAGTAAATATAATTTATGATTCTTTTGTTGTAAAAGCATGTCTTAAGTCAGTGCTACATTAATTTAAAAACAAAGAGTGAGTAAAATGTACCTGAATATTGCAAAGTATATATATATATATATATATATATATATATATATATATATATATATATATATATATATATATATATATATATATATATATATAGTAGATTTCTAAGTTTTCACAGCACTGCCAAACAAACTAAGAGATAAATGTACAATTTATCAATCATTATTTTAGAGGACGCTTATATCTAAAATGACTCACAAATAAAGAATATTGCAACAAAAGCGCAATACAACGTTTCAGAAAGTTCAAAAGAAGACTAAAGTACAAGCACTGCAAAATACAATTTTCTTAAATTGTATCTTTGTCTTGTTTTCCAGTAAAAGTATCTAAACATCTTTAACTTTTCTGTGACCTTCAGGATATTTTTGTCTTTTTCATTTTTTTAAAAAAAATTTTTTTCAAAATTTTGGCTGTGTTAATAATGCCAATGACATATATTTTGTCAAAGGTGTGTATTTTATGGGGAATTTTGATATTTCAACATCAATTCCTAATATAGGAATTATAATAAATCAATAATACACTGTGTACACAAAATAGTTACACTCAGGAACTTAAGGATAAAAATGTCCCCATTTAAACCCATTAAAACAGCAGTATTTGATCCCAGTGCCATTAAAATTAAAAATCAGGAATTCTATGATATTATGCTTTCATTCCAGAGCACTGGCTTAAAAATAAAAAATAAAAATATTTTCCACCAATTTGCATTATTTTTCTCACGTTTAGCCTATGGAGCAATTACATTCTTTTTCCATGTTTTCTGTATTATAGAGCACTGCAGGCCAATTGAATAAATTATGCTGCTAAAATTGTGTTGGTGTGTTGGTATGGATGTTAGAGTGTGTTTTGTATGTGTGTATTAAGAAATTTTATTGGTTCAGTAACAAGGTAGTGAAAGTGGAAAATAATATTAATATATATTTTACATTTATATGGAAAATGATTCTTCTTTTTTTTTCATAAAAAACAGTAGTGGCATAATATAAGCAAACTGGCATTTAAAGAGCTAAAATCCTGAAAATTAATGAATATTTGGAAGTTATGATCAGGACTGATGTCGACCTCTGAAAGTGGAAAATAATATTAATATATCATATTATTATGACAGTTTTTTGTTTCGTTTGACTCAAGGACCTCTGAGTAACTTTTTTTTAAATTGATGGGGTTTAAGGGTTAAACAAAATACATTTACTTGAGAAGCAAAATTGCATAGGATATTAAGTTTATTTTTAAGGTTTATGCTTCTAAGAAGGAAAACTGTTTGCCAGTGGGGTGAAGAAAAAAAAAGAGAAATTAACTGTATTCAAGATATACTCTCTGAATACAAGACTTATCTTGTTTTAAGGATATTTTTACTGTAGAAAACATAAAGAGAAAAATACTGGTTAAGAAAAAAAACAATTCCTGTGAGCTAGTACAAAGATGCTCTGTAGTTTAGATACTAGAAAAACAGAAAACCTTTTGGTGTTTGGAAGATGTGATGTGATTTTGCGCCTCAACATTTCTGGAGTGAACGTAGATTTGCAAATACATCATGTTGAGTTTTAATCTAGAGTTCTAAAAAAAAGTGCTTCAGTGACACTGCAGGGCAAGTGTTTTTGAGCAACGTGTCAGAAATAGACTGTAAATGTTAACTACCTTTGAACACCGAGATCAGGATTGTACCTGTAAATAGCTGTATGGGGCTATCTAGTGGTGAAGATTTGTATTACCCTTACACAATTCTCAAAACAAATATGAAAGAAGCATTGACTCAAACAAATGTATCTTTTGGTAATACAGTCCCACAACACACTGAAGACATTTATTTGTTTGCATGTTTTGTGTGCATGTGTCTTCCATGTTCACGTTTTATGATACAATTAAAGGGACACCCAAATTCTGTCATCATTAACTCACCTTAATTTTGTTCCAAACCTGTATGACTGACTTTCATCCATGGAACACAAGAGGGCAAATTTTGAAGAATGTTGATGCTGCTAAGATGAAAGAAAGTCTTACAGTTTTGGAACAACATGAGGGTGAGTAAATGATTTTTATTTTTGAGTGAAGTATCCCTTTAAGCATGTCTTTACTGAAGTGCGGTGTGTGCGGTAGTGATTAAGGCAGCTTTCCAGCAGTGGTCAGGCATTTAGCCCACTGTTTCCTCACTGTGTCTCATTAGACCCCTGGATGAGCAGCCATCAATCACAGCGTTCATCTTTAGCCTCTCCACTGAGCTGCATTACTCTCCCAGTGCCCAGCACAAACCTTGCTATCGATTACCTCACACTCCATCTCTTAGTGAGGACAACTCTAAGGGGAGCTGCCTTTTTAGCAGTGAGTTAGCATTGTTAAATGTTAATCAGGACCTCATTTTATGCAGAAATCATCTCCAAATGTTACGTTATTTGCCTAATAAGTAAAATGCCTTGCTCAAGGGCACTATGGTGATGCCTCATGAATCATCCCTTGAGGAGTTTGAACATATAACCTTTTGGTTACCAGCCAAGAACATTAACCATAAGACCTCACAATGTTTAATATTAATCATAAAAAAAAAAAACCTGTCACCTCCCAACTACTCTATGATCTGTTAAAGGGATAGTTCACCGCAAATTGAAAACTATCATTATTTACTCACCCTCATGTTATTCTAAGCCTGCATGTTCTTTTTTTTTTTCTTTCTATGGAACAAAAAAGTAGGAAGTCTAAAGAATGTTGAGACATCTCTTTTTCATATAATTTCTAGACAACCATGGTTGTCTCTAAGAAGGCCACCATAAAGTAGTCCATATGTACTACAGTATATACCATGTCCCCAAGGAACCACAGTCATAAATCTTTCCTATCACTGCACTTCTTAAATCTAACTATTCATTCACCATATTTTAACTGACGCTCAGCGATCGGTTTTAACACATGCGAGAACCAATGGCTTTTGCCGCCAATGTGGTCAAACCTTGTGTGATGTGTTCAGTGATTAAATGTCTAGGTTACTGTTGTAACTTTATGAGGGAACGAGACATTGTGTCGAAGAAGCGACACTAGGGGTCTCTCTTGAGAGCCTTATGCATCTCTGAACTTTGAGAAAAGGCCTGTACCGCCCCCGGACATACGGGTATAAAGGGAGGGAAATTCGTCTGTTCATTCAGGATTTGTCTGAGGAGCCGACAATGATGTTTGGCCGCAACAGTGGCTCGGTTCAGCAACGTGGCCAGAAGGACACAACGTCTCGTTCCCTCCATCAGGGAACGGAAGTTACAACAGTAACCTAGATGTTCCCCCGTCTGTCCCTCACTTCGACGTTGTGTCGAAAAAGCGACACTAGGGGTCCAATTTTAATGACGCCATGCGCTGAACCGTGTATGTGCGCTGCTGACACAGGTGCGGCAGGTAGTTTGCGTGCCAAAACGACAGGCTGTGCCAGACTGCACGTACCCTTCACCAACGCCCCAAAAAATCATCAAAACCTTCTGGTTCCGTACACCCCGATATGGGGGGAACAACGCGACGTGCCAAGCATCAGTCTCTCTGTTTGTCACATAGAGTTAAAACGGCTGGGGCAATCTTAATGCTATCACACACATCGGGGAAGGCGTTCTTTCCCAGTTCCTATACTTTCAGGGGGGAAAGACCCTGCGGAGACCTAGGAGATATAGGTCCGACTATGTGAGACTGTAGTTTGAAGTAATCACTTTTCTTTGCATGATACATTGACTGCATTTACACGATAGCCTATGTCGACATTAGCCAGCTAGCCAGCTTTATCAATAGCTGTTAGTTAAATTTTGTGGATGATGACAGTAGCTGTTTATAAAATAGACTGTATATTGTGATTCCATCAAATCTGTAATTTTGATATATTGATGTGCTATTGTTTATAACAATAGAATGTATATATTTTCTGTATAACCAAGTTACGGTACACTAATGAATGGGTCTTTTTGCATTATCTTGAACATAGTCTAGCGTTCATTTAATGTATTATTGTAGTTTAGCTAAAATTACACAGATCAGTCCTTATGGCACTATATTTCACATGTTTTGCAGTTATGTAAGCTTACCTGTCCAATAAGAAGAACGGCAATTGAGAGTTGGTTTTGATCCCCAAAACCGAACAAGGTCCCTCCGGGAATCAAATGCCCTGCCGATGTTCACTCTAGTTTCCGCTCAACCATGATCACGTTTCCGTTTTGCAAGACAGGATTCGGTAGTTTATTTTTATTTTTTTGGCTTGCTCGAGTTTGAGTAGGAGTCGGTGTTGTGCTGGGAGCCGGACGTTTGCTGGATTCCATCTCTAAGATAATGTTACCTAGTGTTGCAGTTTGTTGTCACTGTTGAATAGCGGAAGAGAAGCTATTACTTTCTGAGGCAAGGCTCTCAGGAGCGCACATAAATATCACATCCTTTGGATTTTCCCAGCAAAAGCAACCCACTCACTTTGCATGAAAATCAGTCTACAGGCTTTAATAGGCAACCTAGGAAGTCTGAGAAGGACTCATTTTTTTTTACAATAGTAAAAAAGTAATATTACATGAAAATGGTTACATATTGCACCTTAAATATTATTATTTTATTTTTTTAATGACATGAGAGTAAATTACATGAATTTAATTTTTGGGTTAAATATACTTTTAACTGTCTTAACCGCTCTGTTTTAGTTTGAAAGGGAGCTGTTCCTATGTCCCAGCTTTCCAGCTCCTCCAGATTTGGACTATACTGGATATCAAAGCTATGTGGATGAGATGTTACCTGTGGAGAGTCCTGGTCTTTATAGCATGCACCCTAATGCTGAGATTGAGTTCATGGCAGCCACATCTGATGCTCTCTTTAAAACCCTGTTGGAACTCCAGCCCAGAGACTCATCTACAGGAGAGGGAGCTACAGAGTGCATAGAGGAGAAGGTAAAGCTCCTTTCCTTTAAAAAGCAAAAATCGAAGTTAAAGTGAGGCACTTACAATGGGGCCAATTTTTGGAGGGTTTAAAGGCAGAAATCTGAAGCTTATAATTTTATAAAAGCACTTACATCAATTCACCTGTTAAAACTTGTGTATTTTCCGAGCCATAACATTTTTATGGCCGTTATAATGTTGTAGGTTTTTCGACGTTACGTCGTCATGGCAACAAAGTTGTAAAATTGGAAATAACTTTGCAAATAAAAGCTTAGTAAGTGATTTTTTTTTTTTTACACAACTATCATGTTTACAAGCATATTGTTTACGTCTTGTGGCTATACTTTTGAAGCGGTGATAATTTTAAGAAAAGGAGGAACAAGTCAATATATATGTTTCTTGTAAAAAACATTATGCCATAAATGCTGTCAAATGAGCTTAACTTCTATTGAACTCTGAATATTCCTTTAAAACAACTATTCAGGCAACTTTCTTGAGTCTTAATAAATAAAGGTTCATTTGGTTCTTTGCAGCATCTTAGGTTCAAGAAAGAATAATTTTCGTATCAAGAACAATTCTTTTTTTATCCACTGGATGTGGTTCTTTGGTGACTAAAATGGTCTTGTTGGTACATTAGATCAGTGTATTGGGTTCTGTGCTCTTTAAAGCACCAGTACATAGATGGTTTTCTGAAGAGTTAGAAAAGTTATTTGTAATATTTTGGATAATTAACCAAAAAATAAAAATCTCTCAGAATTTTCTCACCCTAAGATATACATACTGAGATGTGTATGACTTTCTTCTGCGGAACACAAATTAAGATTTTTAGAAGAATATTTCAGCTTTGTAGGTCCATACATTGCAAGTGAATGCTGACCAGACATTTTAAGCTCCAGAAATCACATAAAGGGAGCATAAAAGTAATCCATATGACTCAAGTGGTTAAATCCATGTCTTCAGAACATGACTTTTAATTCACAAATAATTGTATTATTTATAAATCTCTACTTTCACTTTCACATTATGAAAGTGAAAGTGGAGATATATAGTAGAAAAAGGATTGAAATATAGATCTGGTTCTCAACTTGCATCGCTTCAGATGACATATATTATACAACTGGTGTAATATTGGTTACTTTTATGCTGCATTTATGTGATTTTTGGAGCTTCAAAGTTCTGGCCACCATTGCATTGCATGGGCCTAAAAAACTTCTGAAAAGTTTTTCTTCTGAAAATATTCTTCTGAAAACCTTTGTTTGTGTTCTGCAGAAGAAAGAATGGGGTGGCATGAGTGTGAGTAAATGAATACAATTAAATTTTTGGGTGAACTATTCCTTTTTTATTCTTCTCCTAAGTGTGATTAGGCTATACAACCCTTTTTGGTTCTAATTGGAAACTTTAAAAAGTGTAGTAGAATTACTATTGATAATTTTCTTATCTTCTGTGATCAGGTGAAGAGTGTTCTGGATGACATGCTGGAGAAATTGCCTGAGGAATATAATCTGGCAGAGCTGATGAGTAAGACAGTAGAGAGGAGCCCCTACATCCTAGTGTGCTTGCAGGAGTGTGAGCGAATGAATGTGCTGCTGGCAGAGATACACAGATCATTAAAAGAGCTGGACCTGGGACTGAAGGTAAGAGACTAAGGCACACAGAATAATAAATATTATTAGGAATAGGGGTGGGACAGTCTTGGGGTCCATTTAAAAATGTATTTCATGACTTTCTGCTGAGTTTTGCACTCATACAAGTAATTATGAAAAGAAAAAAGGCCACCAAAAATCACTCTACTATTCATCAATTTTATGATTTTTGCTGTTGCAAAGGCTTAGCTAATGAATATTAATGTCCTTCCTTCTCAAGGAAGACCCAAACAAAGATTCCTCACATTCAAATCTGGTACAATCCGTGTCACAGTGTAAATTAGATTGTTCACAGACAAATTAAACTCAAGTATGTGTACATTATAAATAGACAGCTATGTTGCTATCATTTCCCTATCTGTAAAGGGTAATGATTTAATAGATATTGATCATCACATCCATGGGTTTTGCTAAAATGCTGTATGATGTACAGGGTGAACTGAGTCTTTCTTCAGACATGGAGATTCTCCAAACAGCTCTGTTCTATGACAGTGTTCCAGAGAGCTGGAGCAGGCTGGCATACCCTTCAACCAAAACACTTGCCCTGTGGTACAGTACATCAGATACCTCTTTTATGTTCCAGACAAAATCCAAAATATTAGTAAATCATATCACCGCAGACTTGAGTGATATAGACTCTATGATAATATCCTGCAGGTTCATTGATGTTCTGGCCCAGTGTCGGGAGTTAGACACTTGGACTCAAGACTTTGTGATTCCTGCTGTGGTTTGGATCTCTGGGCTCTTTAGCCCTCAATCATTTCTCACAGGTGAGACAAACATTTATTTTTCAAATTAGTAAATTAAACACCATGAAAATGTGATGTATAGGCCTATTCAGTTAACTATTAGACATGTTGTTTTGCAGCAATTATGCAGAGCATAGCCCGGAAGAATAAGTGGCCTTTAGATAGGATGACTCTGTCCGTGGATGTCACCAAGAAAACTAAGGATGATTATGGACATCCTCCTCGAGAAGGAGCATATATCTATGGACTCCACATTGATGGTGAGAATAAAAAACTTTGTTGTATTGAAAATTGAATTTCGCAGGTATGTGTCACAGAATTGAATTTAATTGACAAAAAACTAAACAAATCTAATGCCAAAATATTGATCCAGGTGACAAAAATTCTGCAATAGATTAATTTTGAACAAATCTAATATGTAATATTTTGGATGTTATAAGAACTGTAAGAAATCCATTAATTGTTTTCCTTGAAAAGTATAAAAACTGTCGCAATCAAAACATTACTTTGTTCGTTTGAGCATGCTGACCAGACAAACCCAGCAACATTAGCTCAACCAGTGGTGTGAGTTTGGGGAGGGATTATCTGTTTGGCTGACCAAAGATGGAGGAAGCGTTTGTGAAACCTGTCTGAAAACAATCATTATATTTGCAATTTCATGACACTAGTGGCACAGAAAAACCCACTTCAGTTTTAAGACTTTTTCACCTTTGTTTCTGTGTCTCCTACAGGTGCTCGTTGGGACAACATCACAGGTTTGCTATCAGAGGCTGTTTTGAAGGAGTTGACTCCAGCCATGCCAGTGCTGTATATACGTGCAGTGCCTGCTGACCAGCAGGATGTGAAGAACACCTATGAGTGCCCAGTGTACCGCACCAAACTCCGCGGCCCCACCTACATCTGGAGTTTCCGCCTCAAATCACGCCATCCTCCTGCAAAGTGGGTCCTTACAGGAGTGGCTCTGCTTATGTCTGTGTGAACGGGGCCACTCTGTTCTGTTCAAATATGTTGTCATTTTTTCAGGTCCGTTATATATAGATGCCTTTATTATAATAAGTATTGTGTTGATTTGTATCTGCTGTAAAAAAAATGGTTGAATTTAAGTTTTTAAATGTGTCAATTCAAAATGTTAGAATGTGCATGTAGAATATTATGTTGTAATCTGTGTTCAGTGTATGGATTTTTAGAAACTTGAATGTTAATAAATAGTTTGGAAGATCAAAACATAATAGAAATGCTATTACATGTAACTATTATTATAAGTATTGTAAGTATTAGCATGGTTTAATACTGAATGATGAATATTAAAGTGATAGTTCACCAAAAAAATGAAAACTCTGTCATCATTCACTCACCCTCATGTTGTTCCAAACCTGTAAGACTTTATTTCTTTTTTCCCCCATGGAAAACAAAAAGCAATGTTAGGCTAAATGTTTGGGACTGATTGCCTCTTTAATTGCATCTTTTTTCCATACAATGAAAGTGAATGGTGACTGAGACTGTCATTCTGTCTTAAGAATGCCTTTTGTGTTCCACAATAGAAACAAAGTCAAACAGGGTTGGAACAACATAGGGGTGAGTTAATAATAACATAATTTTCATTTTTGGATTAAATAACCCTTTAAGACTAATAGTAGCTTATATGAATAGCAGCTTTTATGGCAACCCCAGTGCCCAATGAATGAAACTATCTTCTCGAGTGCCATCACAATAAGAGACTATGTAGGCTGATTTTTAAATGAGGTGTGTTTGACATTGACTCTCCTCTCCCGCTGAATACAGATAGATCACTGCGATTCATCTCATGTCGAGAAACCAATTTGCTATCTTCTTTGAATGGCATGCTTGAGCTTGTCAGTTTTTTGCTCAACCTATATGTGGTTTAATAACTATATATTACTAGGTAGCATAATGCTGAACTACAAATGTGCTTTTGTTCAGTACTATTTCAGAAGGTATTAGACAGCAACTTTATATTCCACATGATCACAAAATAAACAACATCTGCTGCTGTTTGTCTGGGATTGTTTATACACCCTTCCCACAGTTCTTTGCTATGATGCAGACCTTGTCAGGAGACAAGAAAATGATATATCTGTCCGGGTGAGGGAAATGAGTGGTTAGCACAAGATGTGGAGCTCTTCCTCCCCTCTCAGTGAGGCCAGCAGCAGGCGCGCAGCGAGTAATAATGGCCCACAACAGGATGGATCTGTAACTGTTTAGACAATTTGTCTAAACAGTCAGCCAATGAAGCTTTACAGCTTTCTGCATTGTAGAAAGTTCATACTCTTACTGACACATACTAAGGTCTATGTTTTTAATATGATTAGACTCAAGATAATTAAAAGTGTCTGGCATAGTTCATACTGTATTCCTACCACTCGGTTGGCAGTAACTTTCTATTTTACTTCAAACATTTTTAAACATTAAAGACCCCATAAAATCATTTGATGAGTGCAGTTTTCTTTTCTTTGTTGACAGTGTTGGGTAGTGATGGATTACATGTAATCAGGATTTTCTAATCCAGATCAAGTAATTGTAATTAGATTACATCCAAAATTAATCCAATTAGATAACCTAAAACATGCACTCTAAAGGATTACAATTTTAGTCATGTAATTTGTTATCAGTACTGGTTTACATTTCAGAAGTAATCTACCCAACACTGATAATCAGTAACAATCTTTTAGATATCACATTTTAAGTAATATTGAAGAGGTTAATCTAAGATCCCCACCCTTTTATTTTATTTTAGTCTTGTATACATAAGACCTGTTTGTTATCTCCTTTGTGGGAATGTGACTATGTTATTGTTAATGGGGTGCCCCTAGCCAGTCAACTTCCACAGAATGGATATTTCATTGACATTACGAGTAGAGGCCCCAATACTGTAACAATCAGAATGTTAGAAAATGTGACGTAATCTGATTTTGCATATGCCTATAAAGGCCAGTATTTTTGTATTTTAGGGATAAGGTTAGTTTGCTCGCTGAACTCTCTTTAATCTTTCTTTCTGATTGTTGCCATTGGAATTGGACCCCTGAAACCGTTTGTATAGTCAGTGACGAACATTACATTTTTACTCTGAACCCCCAAATCTATACCTAATGATCAGTTTATTTAGCATATTATATGCATTCCTCTTCACTGTATTACAGCCTGCACAGCTGAAAACAACCTGGGAAAACAGACCTCACATGTACGCCCAACAATGGTTAACTTTTTTGGCCACTGGGGGCAGTGTTTCAAATATCAGTTGGCACAGACCGACTTTAGCGAAAGAAAAGTCAAACTACGGTTTCCAATTTCACTGTGAGATCAGTCTGATAAATAAGGGGGAGGGATATTCTCATTCTAGAGAGCATTTGATTGGTAAAAATTGTGTAGTGTAAGATCTGTGGTGTAAGATATGTGTAGTGTAATTGTGAGTCATCAGTATTTTTGGTCCATTGTCCGGGAAGATAAAGACTGTAAATGCCTTTTAAAAGCCTTTGTCTGCTAAAGGTAAATTTGGTCAACTTTTCTTTTAACTTATCAACTTTAAACTTTTATGTGTGAGTTTAATGATAGCTTTTATTGTCACTAGGCACACAAAGAAAAAAGAAACAGTGGCAAAGAATATTTATCTTTAATGTCAGGCTCTTGACAAAGACAAGTGCAAAAAACAGCTACAGTCAGTCACTGCTAACAAATAATGTTTCTGAAGGTGAGATGCACACCTTGCAATTTCTTTATGGCCTGTTTCTTATTATTTATTAAAAAGCAATCTTTGTGTATTTACAGAGTTTACATGTGAACAGCACATATATTAACAATCAGACTGGTCAATCAATGGCGTTGCCAAATCCTTCAGACCTGTGACGTGCACAGAACGGGGGCAGCAGGAGCAAAAGCCCCTGCCCCTTTCCTTCACAAATCTAAAGGTGCCGTTTTGGTCATCCAGAAAAAGGGGAGAAAAGTTAATGATTAAATTAAAATAGTCAAATACATTTTATGAAAAAAAAAGTATGTACAGTATACAGTAGGCTACATATACAAGAAAATAGTTAAATGCTCAAAAAGCAAATAAATTAGTTAAGTATATATAATTACTACTTGTTAAAAAAATAAAAAATGTATCCTTCCGATCCCGTCCCTGCTAAGGTCTGTGCACGTCACTGTTTCAGTCCATCTAATCACATTTACAGTACAACATTACATCTTTTCTTTGCGTTTACAACTGATGTGTCTTATTCCCCACTAAATCAGGAAACATCTATTGTTTAATAAATATGTCTCACAAGTACAACTATACATTGTACAACAAAATCTATACACTTGCTTTTTATCTGAGCTCTCTCAGGGGTAAAGCAGTTTGGCTTCTCCAATAAAGTCCTGAAGTTTTGTTTAATTATTTCTATAATTGTCTGCAAACTAAGTTCTAACAGAATTGCAGTATAGTGAACCTGATCAAGCATGTAAACCAAAACATTAAAACCAATTACAAGACTCTGGGTTCCCTACAGCAGGGGTAAACTGTGTAGATGCATGAAAGGGACATTCCCGGGTTCAATACAAGTTAAGCTCAATCGACAGCATTTGTGGCATATTTATTACCACAAAAAATTTTGGACTTCTCCGTCCTTTTATTTAAAAAAATAAATAAAAAGCAAAAATCTGGGTTCCACAGTGGAATGAGGCCAATCTTTAAGCATTACAGCTCTCATGGTTTCAAATACAATAAAAAAACAATATGTGTGTTAACATGATAAACACACTTACTAACCTTTATTGTGCAATGTTATATCCAATTTCTACGTAATCTCAACAATCCCTGAAATAACTGTAAAAATTATGATTTAAATCAACTTTACAGCTCAAATAATATGTGAGTTTTAATAGAAGAATGAATGCAAGTGCTTTTATAAAATTATAAGCTTGACATTTCTACCTTTATACCCTGCAAAAATGTGCCCCCATTCACTTCCATTGTAAGTGCCTCATTATAACCTTGATTATTTAAAAAAAAAAAAAAACAATTTAAAGAAAAGGAGGGACAAGTAGAAATATTTTTTTTATGGTAATATTACCAGTTGACAATATTATGCCACAAATGCTGTCAATGGAGCTTAACTTGTATTGGACCTGGAATATTCCTTTATGAGAAACATTTTCAATTAAACTCAAATGTACTTTTATAGTGCTTTCACAATACATATTCCAGAGCACCTTTACTGAAATAATGGTCTAATATCACCCAATGAGCAAGCCAAAGGTGACTGCTAAAGGATCAATAAATATTTTTAACACAAACCTATATGCAGATATAGTTATTATTATTATTATTTCTAATAGTTAAAACTAGGGTTGTCAACAGAACAAAATAATCATAAAAATCTCCTGATTTCCAACCAGTCTTTAGAAAGCAGAATGAAACAGTGTCAAATTCGGTACTGTCAAACTTTTATCTTTTTCATTTGTTACATTTTTACACGTTTAAATTTATTTATTTGTATTTTTTTCCCCACGGACCCACTAGCAGGACACCAGTTTGAAAAGCCCTGCCCTACAGCACAGGATTTATTTTTAAGATAAGTATTATTTCAAGGTTTGATTTAAGATGTTCTTATAGTATATTATTAGTAAAGTCCAGCAAAAGATCACCACTGTTTTAATTCTAGACTTCTACTATTGCTTGTGGTAGCAATGCTGTACCTAAATACAGTGTGCTGGATTGGCATATTTTTCTGATTGTCTACAAATAGCTAGAATTACATTGTTTTGTGATTTGTGCATGCAGCTCAAATAGTGAGTATGTGCCCATGATTTTTCAATATATGTATATGCAAAAAAAAAAAATTATATGGTTCTAAATTACTATATTCTAATGAAATTATTATTATTTGTATTAATTTTTTTCAGTTTTTGGACCGGATCAAAATACTAACATTCTGTTCTAAACTACTGAGTTAAAAAGAACTGTACAAAACACCATCTGGAATCCCAACATGATGTGTTTTTACTGTAACTTATAGAATACTGGATCATTTTAATCGTTCATACCTGTTGTAGCTGTCCTGCAGAGGTCTTGCTCTTTCAGAAGCTAATTTTACATATCACAGTTTTGCATGATTCAGTTTCTTCACATAAATTAAAGGGATAGCTCACCCAAAAATGTAAATGCTGTCATCATTTACTCAGCCTCATGTTGTTCCAAACCTGTATGACTGACTTTCTTCTGTGCAGAAAAAGTCATACAGGTTTGGAACAACATGAGGGTGAGTAAATGATAAACACATCTCCAATTTGGGGTGAACTATACCTTTTACCTCTGTACTTGTGTACTATTACTTGCAGAGAGATTTATTTGGTTGTGCGATTCTCTCTGCCTCTGGTCTTTGAGGTTGATGTGGGTGTGTCACCCCCTTGTGGATGACTTGATAATCACAGCTTCAGTCAGAGGGAGCATTTTGTCCTCTCTTTCAAGTAGGTAGAGATGTAGGCCGGAGATCTCCAAAAGGGGGTGGAATCCTCAAAGAGGGCATGGTTACTCCAAAAGGAGGTGTCACTTCCACTCACGGTTAGAGTTAGGGAAAGAGTTTGGTTAGGGTCTCACCAAATCTTTGCTGCCAGTTTGGAGCTTCCACCACTTTTTGGAGCTCTGCCTGCAGTTATATCTTTCTCTCTTTCAGTAGTGGATTGGGACCCATGTGTTGAGTTGTTCTATGTCCTGGGCTCTAGTCTGTGTGAGAGCTCAAAGAGGATCTGTTGATTGTCGATGACGTGCAGGTAGTTGATGTATGTTCTCACCTCTACACTGTCCTTCTGTGACAGCGTGTTTCCTGATGGACAAAAAAGCCAAAAGCCAAAAATCATTCATAACCTATAATTTCTGCACCCTCACAATAGGAGTGGGTTGTGCTCTCAGCAAAGAGTATGCATAAACAGCTAAACTAGGTCAAAACTACACAGCCTGACCCGAAAAAAGTTGCATACTTTAATATTTCGTTGGACCACCTTTAGCTTTGATTATTGCATGCATTTGTTGTGGCATTATTTCAACAACCTTATGCAACATCACAACATTTATTTCAGTCCAGAGTTGCATTCATTTTTGGCCGAGATCTTGTATTGATGACGGGAGAGTCGAACCACTCTGTAAAGTCTTCACCAGCACATCCCAAAAACTTTCAATGGGGTTAAGGTCAGGAGTCTGTGGTGGTCTAGTTATGTGTGAAACTGATTCCTCATGCTCTCTGAACCACTCTTTCATAATTTGAGCCTGATGAATCTTGGCATTGTCGTCCATGAATATGCCCGTGCCGCCAGGGAAGAAAAAGTCCATTGATGGGATAACCTGGTCATTCAGTACATTCAGGTAGTCAGCTGACTTCATTTTATTGCCGCATGTGGAGGTGAGGGCGTGGTCGAGTGCCGTCTGGAGAGAGAAAGCAGTAAGGACATCCACCTGAGATGAATTGTGACCAATTATCATCTCTATGTTCACAGTGAGAGTCGGGGGAGATAAAAGACGGCCAGATCACAGAGAGAGGAGAGAGACAGGCAGACCAGGGTCTTCATGTCTGTTCCCCGAGGGAGAGTCTTGTGTTGTGTGAAGCTGAAAAGTGGACTGTTTATTTGAGCGATGCTGAAAAGCCGTCTTATGTTTTGAGTGATTGCTGGTTATTTGTAAATAAAACAGGTTCCCACTTCCTCCTTTATCTGCCCAACCTGAACATTAGTTACACTGGTGCCAAAACCCAAGACACCACTTTCTCTCTCTCCAGACGGGCGCTCGACCACGCTCTCACCTCCACACCGCATAACGTTTCTGAGCCTAGACTTGACCAATTGAAGCAACCCCAGATCATAACACTGCCTCCAGAGGTTTGTACAGTGGGCACTATGTATGACGGGAGCATCACTTCATGCAATTCCCTTCTTACCCTGATGCGCACATCACTTTGGAATAGGGTACATCTGGACTCATCAGACCACATGACATTTTTCCATTGTTCCACAGTCCAATCTTTATGCTCCCTAGCAAACTGAAGTCATTTTTTGTGGCTTTCTTGTGGCGACACAGCTGTTTAGTCCCAATCCTGTAAGTTTTCGTCACATTGCACGTGTGGAAATGCTCTTACTTTCAATATTTAAACATAGCCGTTAGTTCTACTGTCGATTTTTTATGATGTGACTTCATCAAGCATTTTAGTTATCTCCGATCACGATCATTCAAGATTTTTTTCCAACCACATTTCTTCTGTGAAGCTGACGGTTCACCACTATCCTTCCAGGTTTTAATAATGTGTTGGACAGTTCTTAACCCAAATCCAGTGGTTTCACCAATCTCTTAATTGTTTTCTTTACTTGATGCAGGTCAATAATTTGCCCCATCTGAAACACAGACTTTACATCTTTTCCACGACCACATTAAATGTCTTCAGACATGGTTGTTTAAGAAATGAGAAGCTACACACTGCATCAGTTAGGGCTAAAAGAATTGTTGCCAGCTGAAACATATTTCTCACTGCAATAATGTTCCAATCATAGGCTCTGAAGTATCTGCTAATTTAAATCCAAATGGTGACTTTTATTTTTTGGCCATTCAGTGTACTTTTTTATAGCAGAGACAGATATGGGTTACACAGAACTATATTCAGAGCCATGCAAGTCAAAGGTGATGTGTGCAATTTTCTCCTATCCCAGTTTATTATGTTGAAGTAAGCCTTTCATAAGTTGATTTCCACAAAATGTATAAACACTGTGGCTCTGCCGTGCTTGAGTGGCCTGACATATGGTGGCTTAACCAATGACATGAGTTTAGGCTGGGACTGTTTGCCCAATCGCAAAGGCTGAGGGTGGTTTTACATTATATGTGGTTATACATTATACTGTAATCGAATGGCTTTTAGGTGTGAAAAGTGGTGTAACGCATTACATTTTATATTCTTGTAATCAGATTACAGTTACTGACATTCAATTAAAATAATACCTTTTAAGTACATTACTTGGGTTAAAAATATATATATATTCTCAATGTGTGATACAATCAAAACGTATATTCATATGTACTTCTGTTTGCATTTCTGTGACAGCTGAAGGGTGTGCAACAATGGATAAGGTGAAAATAGACATAATTTTGAATCTGTAGTAATTTGTAGAGGATTACTTTTTAAAAAGTAATTTACCAACACTGTACATGGGAATCCTGTTTGAAAACAGTAATTTTTTTCGCAATAATGTTTGGTGACGCTAGTGTCACCGGTCTTACTCGACCCGCACCTAGTGGGATTCAAACCATCGATACCAGGCATGGGAATCAAGGAGGCTATAAAGCAATGGCCTCTAGCCTCAGTTGCTAATGCATCTCTTAAGGCCAGGAGAGTGAGGTTTACACACTGCACAGCTATCATGTTCCAGCTGGAAACTGTTACACTCACCCCCCTAAACCTCAATCCAATCTGGGTCACAGCACCAGTGTCACCGGTCCTATTTGACCCACCCGGGATTTGAACCGATGACCCCCAGTTATGAGAGTCGGATGCACTAGCAAGTAGGCTACCGTTACACTAGTATGCAAGTATGATTTGAGCACTTACCCATAGGATCTGTCCGACACTGCCTTATAATCCGCACTGTGTCTGCTATCATGTGCTGTACACAAAATACACCTTACATTAACTTCTCACTTGATGAGACATAACATTAATTTTCCAAGTAAAATTATATTCATAAGGCCTATTGTTCACTTACTAGCTTATCAAAGTTAACCAGGTTGTCCAGAAAGGTTTTGTTGCCCTCATGAATGAAAGTAATATCTGTTGAAAGAGAAGATATTTATTCAGATGTCAACACAGAAACACATGTGGGACTGAGAACTAGCGAAAACCCATTTAAATAGACTCACACAGTGACCTAAACATGTGTGTTGTGATGAACAGTATAAATATGTATGCAAATCTGAGGTTTTTTCTCCGAAACCACAATCGCAGCGAAGAACACTAAGTAGCCCCGCCCACCGTTACATTTAATTGCTCCAAAAGATTGCTTCACACAACATTACAAAAAACCTTAAATATTTTTAATTGTGTCACTTTGCACAGCAGTTTTGTGCAGACATACAAAATGCTTAATGCTGGAAACTTGTGAAATAATGCCCAGTTAGGACATGTTTTTGTGTGCAGGTTATAAAGACTCATAAGTTTAACCCTTGTTAAACAGCACACAACAAGACAGAACTCATTTGTTCTTGCCGCACCTTTCAGAAGCAGAGGTAGGAATGGGATCTTGGGAGATTTCATCTTCCTGAAGGCATCTCTGTAGGCTTTGTGGTTTAAAGAAGGGTCCTGCAGATCATGGCAGACCATTAATGTGTATAGTATATATTTGCACAAGTATGTTTGTAAAACGATGTGCACTATGTTACAAAGTAACACCATCTGGTTTGTCTTGAATGCCTTCTTCTGCTGTTTCCTCCCTGGAGGAAATGGGCTCTGATATGTTTATGGCTTCATATATAACATTCTAATGAGCCGTAAGCAGCACAAAATGCTCTAGCAGGAGGAAACAGGAGGAGAACTGGCAGGAGGCAACTTAAAATCCTGATGAGACAATCACTTACTGTCAGGCTCTCCAGCTCGGAGAACAGCTTCCTGAACTTCCCAGGGACTTTCTGGAATGGGGACAAAAAAATAAAAAATGAAGCCAAATCACAGATTCTGTTTAGAGGAGTTTGCAGTACACTCTGGTTTCTTTTAAAAACAATACATGGCAAATAAGATGTGTACAATGTGACTGCAACACAACAACTCCATACATACATACATACTATATATAGTGTTTTTTGTCAGTGTATTGGGTTGGCATCATCCTACCTCCCATGTCTGAGTGAGTCGACTGACAGCTGGACTGTTCAATCCCATAATGATAGCAAAAAATGAGTTCAGGTTCATCTGTGCTTTACAGCTAATACAAATTGAGAAAAATACGATAAACAAGGGAAAGAGAGGAGGACAAGAAAAGAGGAAACAAAATGAGCATGCGGGTATGTACACCAAATGCTTTGAGAAAAAAAAAAAAGTGATAAGAAATAGCATTTACAGATACCAGTAAAATAATGCTGACAGAAAAAACATTGTTGGGATCAGCAAATTCCCATGAGGAAATATTGCAAAAACAGTGTGTGAGATTAGGGTTGGGTTAAGGGATAGAAAATATAATTAACCAAGTATATTTTTTGTTTGTCACTCACTGTGCTGCGATCTTGATAAATTTCTTGAAGAGCTGCACACGTTTGCAGAGGGTCGGACACAGAAGCACTTCAGTCATCACCCACTGCTGAGTCTCATTACAGCGCTGTAGCAGCTGCTCCAGCGCCACCGTGTGGCTAGTGCTTGAATCGCGGCTCAGTGTAAAATACACCAGCTCTTGCTACAGGGTCATGACAAATCACATTAATATTGTTATTGTCTGCTTGTTGAAGATTATCAAAAATACTTATTGTGTCAAAAATGAATAGGAGATCTGTATTCTCATACAATATTAGGAGCTTCCATTTATTTTAACTTAATTCACATAAATAAAACATTTATTTTTGCGAAATAATTCTTTTTTTTAATCATTGACCTGGCATTTTTTTGTCATTTATTCACCTTACTTTCCATCCAATCATGCTTAATTGTGCCACATCCAATTTTTTGAGGAGTTTACAGAATAAGAATGACAGTATGGATCCTTGTATTTGAGTACATTTACAAATTGTCATTCATGATTGTAAATAATAAATACTCTAACTATCACTATAAATATCTCAATTTTTTACCTTTGTTCTGAAAAGTTGCATTTATAACACAAGATTACTACAGTACATTGATACATTAAGGCAAACTTGATTTATTCGATTTTACATGTGCATTTTCAACCCCTGGTCCACTTCTGAAAGCTCTGACCCAATTCAAACACTTATCTTAGGACTTTTTAGGAACAATATGCTTTCATTGCAGGATAGTGGTGAAAAGCAGCTGTGCTTTTTAAATTGTATCATGCTGACAAAAATGGCCCTGACTGTTCAGACTGACAGTTCTGCACAGTCAGAAATGTGAATGTGTGTGTGAGGAAACGAGACTTCACCTCATGGACATTACTGAAGAGAGTCCAGTCACAGTTGGTGAGTGATACGGCTACATCCCATGTGTTCATGCTCAGCATCTTCACTGACCGTTGCTGCAGCTGACCGTTATCGGTGAAGAGACTCTAACAGAACACAACATTCATACACTAACTATCACTCATCCATTTGCTTCAGTGCAAGTGCAATGTACAGTGTATTTTTTCAGTGGTTCTCAGCCTTTTTTACTTATTATTATTATTATTATTATTATTATTATTATTATTTGTACTAAATTGACTGTCCTAACAAAATTATAAGTGGATAATAATATCTAAAAAAAAAAAAAAAATGCAACAAAAGTGTAGAACATTGCCCTGGGATAGTTCAACCAAAAAAAGTTGAAAAACGTTCTCATCATTTACTCACTGCCATGTCATCCAGGATGTGCATGAGCTTCAAAGTTTTTGACCCTGTTGATTTGCATTGTATGGACCTACAGAGCTGAGATATTCTTCTAAAAATATGTGTTTGTGTTCAGCAGAAGAGAGAAAAGTCATACACATCTGGGTTGGCATGGGGGTGAGTAAATGATGAGATCATTTTCATTTTTGTTAGAACCATTCCTTTAAGGATTGAAGTTCTGTGTGGACCTGAACTAACAGTGTGAAAAGCAGATTTATTTGAACAGTCTCACCATGATCTCAGTCAGGTCTCTTCTGCAAACGTGCAGCCTGTCAGCAGCACTGAGCGAAGCCGAGAATACACACTGATCAGACTGAAGCAGAACCTTATCTAGAGAGAGAGAGAGAACGATAGAGAGGAAGTGTCAATGGCAGAGAATAAGCATATGCAGCAGGGCTTACTTTGTGGACACCCAAAAACCACACCCATATGTGGTTGTTCAGAATTTACTTTCAAAACCATGGACATTAAAGCTGAAGACTGAAAACTTTTTTGGTGTTAAAATACTTTTTCCTATCCTTGCCTAATATGCAGAGACAACTATAAGTGAGCCATTCAGAGGTTTATTTACTTGAAAACTGTAAACTAGAAGGGGGTATTAGTACTTTTGACTATATAGCATACACAAGAAAAGAGGAAAAAATTTAATAATTTATTTGGCCCTCAGAGGTTAGTAGTGACCCTGCAGAATGGGATGCCTCATACACGAGTAGAAAGATACAGCTCTGTCAATCAATATGAAAACAAGATATTCTACACATTCAGACCTCCAGTATACGTGACAGCGACAAGCACCATGTCATCCTCAGGGCAGTCGAGCCTTTCTGCCACGGTCCCCAGCAGTTCCTGCACACACACTTCGCTGTGTGTCTTTACACTCACGTATGAGTCTATGGTCACGTACACACGGCACAGCACTGAGAAGACACACAGCAGCACTGCAACGGTAAGTCACTAGTTCACATAAAAATTTTGTGAAACAAGATTCTCACTTGCTGTTATTCATAAACAACCTGCCACTGGTCGCCAGTAGCTCTGCAGCTAGTCAGAGTGCGTTGAGAGTGTGGAAGAGAAATGTGAGGGAATATCTGATGAGCTTACCTTCCTTTCTCTCCCTTTGAGCTCCTCTCATGGGGTGCCAGCTCTCCTTCAGACTCAACTGATGGACGAGAGCTTTATTCTGAAACATTGCAAACACAACGGCATTGAAAATAGTTAACACACACCTCAAAGCAATAGTGAGAGTCTGATGTGTATAATATGGAGGATGACAGATAATATATAATATTAAGGTGGTTGAAAATGGCAACCAATAACCGATTTATCGGCCTATAGATTTTAAAATCGATTTCTAGACTGTTAATATATTTTCTAAGTCTTTCCTTACTATGACGGGAACAGACATAGAGGCCACAAGAGCCAAAAGTGGATAAAATCCCAGATGCAATTTATTTTGCCACTAAAAACCCAATGATACTAATAGCAATGAAGATTTGGTGTATTTCACCAGATTAGGTTTTGTATGATTATTCAGAAGATATGAAGTTGGAAATGTGCGGATGGCATATGTGAGAGAACTCACTTTAAATATAGAACATTTGATTTATCTAATCAAAATAACAAAATATGCATTAAAGTGAGGATAAAAATATTGATGAATATTGTAAATGATGAAAGATACAGCAAATTCCCACAAGATGTCACTGATTGTTTTTATTTTAACACTAGAGGCCGCTATTATACTGTAGAACAAAGCCATTCTAACTGTAGAATCCTCTGGAGGAGCAAAATGGAGCAATAATAATAAAAAAATCAAAATATCAGCATAGATATTTGCAAATAACCGATAGTTCCAAAAAGCAACAATCTGCACCAATTAATCGGTCAAACCGATATATCGGCCTATCTCTAGAATAATATAGCCACCCAGTACAATATTAAACTTTTTATAGTTGGTAAAGACTTTTTGAAAAATGCCATGATGGTGTTAACACTAAAATTCTCAATTCTCAACTCTCAATTCTCTACATTGTAGAGATTATTAAAAGGGCCATATTACACACTTGATTAACATATTTAAATGTCATTTCGTTTTATATTACAATATTCAAACTTCTCTCTCTGCTGCTATAGCTTTAAGATTTCAGCTTTCCACTATTCAGCTTTAATTTTAAAAGAGCAAGTGAATTCCCGTTTTCCACGATATGACCCCTTTAAAACATGACTAGTTAGTCACTGTGAACATTGAGGTGGTACCATTGAAATTTTTTGCAGGTAATATAATGGATGGCTTTAACTCTTACCTTGCTTTGCGGAGAGTACTCATCTACAGTGCTGATAGAGATAGAAAGAGAGACAGAAATAAATAATAAAAGAAAATGAGCAAGGGGGATCCCTTGAAATATAAATGTGCCATTATATCAATGCTGAATGCTGGCATCCCCCACCCGCTGTGAGGAGCAGTTGTAAAAAGCCCTCTCATTCAGATCAGGACTGCATGATCAGCGCTAACATTAAAATCTGACACGTGGTGATTTACTGATGACCTCATCTAAATGAAAAGGCACAATGCTCTCATCCATGCACACCTCATTTTGATTGAACAGCCTGATAAAAGAGAGAGCTTTATGGTCTTCGTATTCCCCATCTGATGCCACTCTCATTAATCACTGGCCTTACATGAAGCACCAGCTGGCATGTGATGTGTAGCCGAGAGGTTATTGCTAGGAATGATGCTTAATAAACAGAGATATTGGATCAGAGCTCTTGTACAGTACACTAGTTAGTTTAGACATACTTGACTGAATTAATATTTCTGAGAATACCCAGAGTGAGCAGAGCTCACGCAAAGGGTGTCTACCTATTCCAAAATGTGCAAAATTGGTGACATTAAAAAATAAGTTGGTGTGTTTGGGAGTAGGTGTTAATCTGGTAGTGCAAAAGTTTGTTGGGCTTGCAGAATTAATATGTTCTGCTCTGTCCTTATCTGTCTGTAATGGTCTAATATTAAAAAGCCACGTTACACCCAAACATGGAAGTCCTACTTTTCTAATCTTTTGTCCAGTGTTTCAGTCACTTATAAAGATGTAGGTTATAACCCCCGAAATGCCTGACCCTGACTTTAGTGTAGTTATGAACAGGAGTCTAGCAACCATTATAACAAGACATTTCTGGCTTTTGCACACTTATTAGAAGGTAATCTGTACATTTTAAAAGTGTAAGCCACAAATTGTTGCCATCCATGTAAAACAACAATTTCTAGGAAACAGTTGCCCCCCCCCAAAAAACTCACATTCATGTATTTCCAAACCCAAATGACTTTATTCTGCCGAACACAATAAAGGAGCGCTGCGAACACTGGTTTCCATACAATGGCAGCTGGTAGTGATGGTGACAGTCCATGTGCCTCGTATGTCATTATCCAAGTCTTCTGAAGACAAACGATCACTTTGTTTGATGATCAGAAATAAATTAAATGTCATTTTTCACTCTCAAATCAAATGAAATTGATTGATCAACTCCAATAAACAGATTATAATCAAATATGGCAACATGTCTATACCATTATTTGGTCATGAGATACACAACAACCAATGAGGTTAGATGTTAATGACGTGATGTTTCATTTGTGCGGTTTACAGAAGTTGAACAGTGATTTGCCTTGATTGACATTTATGCCGTTTTTGGTTGCTCTTTTAAGTCACTATCTATTGCGATTGTATTGAAATCAGCCAACTGAATATCCTTTGAAACATCTCCTTTGGTTTTCCGAAGAAGAGAGTAAATCATATGGGTTCGGAATGACATAAGGTTGAGTAGATAATGACACAATTAACATTTTTGGGTGAACTATTCTTTTAATTCCAAGCAGAAGCCTCTGCCAACCACTAACATCAACAGTAGACTGAAGAAAGGGACAAACAGTAACGCTACTATTGTTAGTAGTAGTAACATTGCATCATGTAATTAATATGCATGAGCAAATATATATTTTAAACTGCGTCGTTCGACTTTTTTAGATTATTCCTATGCACATGGTTATAAATATTTACTGGATAAATTAGACAGACACTAATCATGCTGCTGTTGATGGGGACACTAGTCTGCTGGACCTGATTAAGGTTTTAATGAGCAGGGGTATCCTGGCCTGTGATTGGTGGATGTAGCGAGAAAGAGGCTGGGCAACAGTGCAATAAGATGGCTTATTCCATTGGGCAAAGATTAAGGAGGTACTTGGTGCTAAACGATGTTACATCCTATAAGATTGTGTGGCCTTGCCTGTTTCAGGTAAATAAGAGCACATATTGTGAATGCTCTTGGATGAATCCAACTTGTTATCAGTCAATTTCTGGTTAATATGTCGTTTCTATTAGTTTATTAGTTAGCTAGTTAATGTTCTGAATTTAAGAGTTTTCCACAGAAAATGTGTTTGTTCCCCTGGCTTATCTGTCAGTTCTTTCATTTGAGCTCAGGTCATTTAAATCCACAGTCTTCTAAATCCTGTTAAATGAATTAAAGCTCCATTATCACACGCAGCAGAACGTCTGTTGGGTGGGGAATGACTGAGGAGGGCTTCAACTGTCAACACACTGTGAGATGAGAATCACAAACAACAGCGTCTTTGTAATATCAATTAACTCCATTAATATACAGTATATCTGTTCTCTCCTCCTGTCTCCCAGGTAACACACACACAACAAAGAAAGGAAATCACTTCATTTTGGGATAAAACTTGAAAATGCAGATGGGTCTTTTAGAGGGCATCACTCTCTCTTTTGTATTTTAAGGAATGCAAAGTCTGAGGGACGCTATTGAGTGAATATTATGAATGCACCTCAAAATATCAAGAATTTTCGTAACAGAGTAGCTTGTTTCATCACATGTGGTCTGGTTGTGGTTATGAAGTGACTCACTGTCTGCGTTGCATCCGCAGAAGTTTCTGAAGTTCTTTGAGATCCTTTTCCAGGAAGGGGAACTCATAAAGATCATCTAGAACATATCTGTAAAGGGTCTGCAAATTGAAACGAAAACAAGATATAAATAAAGTCGCAAGCGGTTATTATCTGGGTCCAAGCACATGTGAAAAGAACATGACCAAAAGAGACAAATTTGAAACTTCTTTCGTCAAAGTTGACAATCAGATTTTAAGTTATAGAGCCCTCTAGTATCAGAAATGTAGCATGTGCCCTCACCATGTCCTGTTGTACGTGTACCAGGTTTTGTAAAGAAAAAAAAAAAAAGTAAAAGAGTACTGACTCATATCTATTATATATCAAATGTATTATAGAATAAAATTTATTTTGCTAGCTTTTTTGGAACATTTCTAGATGATACACACCAAATGTCTTGCGAATAAGACAAAAGGCCTAGGAAAGTATGTTTTCAGAAAATTCAAAAATTGTATATATGGAAATTAAATTGGAGATATACTTTTTTTTTGACTAGACTCAAAGAATCAGAGGAGGACTAAAACTCTAGTCCATACCGCTCCGGAGTTATTAGCGAAAATGACAGCAACTCCCTTACAGGAATAGTTTAAAGGAATAATCCAGGTTTAATACAAGTTAAGCTCAATTAAACCATTTCTGGCATAATATTGTTTACCACAAAAAAGACATAAACAATATGCATGTTAACATGATTTAAGTGTGATACAATAACTTACTAACCTTTAATGTGCAAAATTACAGCCAATTTTACATTGTCAGTCAATCCTAAAACCCTAAACCGACTGTAAAAATTATGATTTAATGAACTTTACAGCGCAAATAAGATGAGTTTTAACAGATGAATTAATTTAAGTGCTTTTATAAAATGATAATAAAATGGTAGAATTTCTACCTTTAAACCTTCCAAAAATTGGCCACATTCACTTCCATCGTAATTGCCACTCTGTAACTTCGATGTAGGAGGAGTCTAAATAACTTTTGGGGTAATCAACATTCTGCCACAAATTCTGTTGATTGGGCTAAATTTGTATTGAACCTGGAATATTGCTTTAAGTCTATAGCAATCGATGTAGATATATCGGATATTGACTGAAATGTCTGAACAAGTGATGTCATCACTTGCAAAATGCAAAGCCTCGACTTCCCAAGATTTCAATAAAAAACATAGTGCATGATAATGAAAACGTCTGAGGGCATATCAGAATCATATGATGCCAGCAATAATGTTGCGTTCTCTTACTCATTAGCTGGTGTTAAGAAATCCAACGCTCTAGGGGCTTCTGGCAGTTTTGTATTTCCAAAAATAATTCCCTCCCTCTCCATCTCCCTCGCTCCCACAATCTCTCTCCATCCATACCTTGAGGAAGAGTTTGGCGTGCTCGTCATCCTGCGGCAGGTCTGTGCACAGCGAGCTCCACTGGGAGAGCAGGTGCAGCACTTTTCGCTTCCTGAGCAGAGTCTCACTCCCTTCTTCTTTCATTTGTCCTTTCTTTAAACAATAGGTGAACCAGCAGCAGTTAAGGCAACAAATCTACTTGCACTAGACAAAAACATAGTTCAGAGGAAGAGAAAACGCCTGAGGCTTAAATATCTGTATTCAATTAAGAGGAGTTCAATGACAGACTTAATATGTGCCCTCAGCTAAATTTGGTACTATAACTATCCACTTTCACTTTCAAATGTAAAAAGTGAAACTAAACAGGCACCACATGTGACTTTCAGATGTGAAAGTGAAAGCAGATTTATAGTAAAAAAAATGCTTAAATATTGATCTGTTTCTCACCCACAACTATCATATAGCAACCACTGGAGAATTATGGATTACTTTTATGCTGCTTTCATGTGCTTTTTGGACCTTCAGATTTCTGGTCACCATTCACTTGCATTGAAATGACCCACAGAGCTGAGATTGTCTTCCAAATGTCTTCCACATCTGGGATAGCATGAGGGTGAGTTAATGAGTTAATGAACAAGTCAATTAAACCTATTGTGTGCCTTCAGAAGACTTGGAATATGAAGCATGTGCCACATGGACTTCTTTTATTATAACTGCAGGTACTTTTTTAACTTTAAATTGAGTCTCTATCAACTGCCATTGTACTAAAATCTGAGAACGGGACATCATTGAAAATTCTTCCGTTTGTGTTTGCAGAAGAAAGAAAATCATACAGGGTTTTAACTAAATGAGTGTGATAGCAAACTTTTCATTTTTAGTTAAACTATTCCTAGTGATTCCAGGAAGGTAGTGTATATTTACAATATACTTTGTTGAAATATAGGTAGAAATGAATTGCAGCATCAGCATTAATGCATGTAAATAAAGGATATTGTGCAAGTAATGCTTGGCACAGGTCACTGGTGGACATGAACACAGGGTATGTGAGCAGGAAGTCATCCAACAGACTCTCTGAAAATGAACAGAACATGCAATACACATTAGACATTTTATTGTAAAAGCCTATGGCGATGATTACCCATATTAAAGTGGAAAAATGTACACAGATTCATGCAAACTTTGACATAGAAAAGAGTTTGAGGACAATGCCAATGGATTAAGAAACATATAAAAATGCAGAATATTCTACAGAAGATTTAAAGATTGATCTTTTTATAATGCAAATGACTGCAGCCACATTAAGATCATAAATAGAAAGACTCCAGTGAGTATAGTGTCATGAAAAATTCAGCATGACTGAATCAAACACAACGAGCAGTTTAATGTGCATGTTTGTTTTCATCTACTCCCTCTTTTTCCCTGACTTCCTTTCTTTTTCTCTCTCTCTCTCTCTCTCTCTCTCTCTCTCTCTCTCTCTCTCTCTCTCTCTCTCTCTCTCTCTCTCTCTCTCACACTTTGCTCTTGCTCCAATTTAATTAGAGTTGAGTCTGCCTGGAAGCGTACTCTTCCGATGCCGTTCATACTTCATCTTCCTCTGGAAGTATGACTGAAGGAAAACACGCTCAGTGCTGGTGTCCTTGAACAAGACTGGTAATGTTTTTAATCCCAATAAGCAGTGATGGAGGCAATCCTTATCTGCCAGGCAGACAGACAGAAGGTTTGCTCAGTGAACAGTACTAGACCCAACTTAAACACAGGTTTTATAAACTTATGCTAAAAGGATTACAGTTCATTTGGAAAAGATGCAGAGGAATTTATTTATTAGTCATTCATTACATAATTTATCATGCTTGTCAATGTTGTGGTGTTCTTAATGCAGAGCATATTATATGCACTGAATATTTATGGTTCAATTATTTCATATAAGGGTAACAAGACTTGATAGATGAACAATTCATATAAATTCATTGTGACGTACTCTATAAATGACCGGTATTTAATATCCATATGGTATGGATGGCAAGCTGAGCTTTGTAGCTGCATTCCATGATAGAATCGCTTTCACTTTTCAGTTTTATGTCCCTGACTGTGACAACAATGGTGACTAATGCTGTCGGTCCTTAACATTGACTAAAATTTCATTTTGTAACCCTTTAAAATCCAATGAGCTTGAAATCCTATGAGCTTTTACATATTGCTTGCAAACAAGAAGATGAGAATTGAAAAAAAGAGAGGGACATTACTGGAAAATGGAAAAAAGAGAGGGAGCTCATAAAGACTGATGTGCATTCACTCCTCATTCTGCTATAATTTGCTCTGCGGTAACCTAAATTTAAGCATATGCTCTCACAGACATCAATCAATACTATCATCTTATCTACACGTCGTCTGAATCCCTTATTATATCATAATCCATTTTTGGCTTGTGATTAATTTAGAAAGGTTCTGGACAATCTGGACACCTTCCAACAAATGTAACAATGTAGAGGATTAATAATATTGTGCTTAACCTCATTCAGGGGAGCAAACTCAATAGATATCCCTTACTTATGCTTTATCATATTTGTACTTTATCATATCATATGGGTGCTGGTTTGGAATACACCAAACACTGTAAAGGTTTTCCAATGCATTTAGTAACCTTGCAAGTTACCACACGTCATCAGCATAGTTGATCAAACTGATCTAGATGTCTTTCAAGATATTATATATACACAGTGTGAGACACACAAAATGAATTATTTGCAGTGTGACTTATTGCAAGGCACCATTTATTGAACAAGATATATTCTTCATTTGGGAAAATGGCTCATAATTAGCCACAGAGGAAATATTATGTACATTTATTAAACATGCTAGAATGCAAGAACAAAATGAATCAATCTACTCTTTTAAGGATCAATGGACATTATAGGCAAAATCAAATACAAATTTGTAATGCAATTGATCAGATTTGTCCCTCAAACCATCATTGTGAATCATTTAGACAGCTTACAGAACAGACAACAAATGCAACCACATTGAGGTTCACTTAATGTTATGTTTCACAGATGTAGTTCATCACATTAATTATGGTCATGCTCCACTATATGTTTGACATCAAGAATGTGTCCAAAATGTCTAAGGACTAAGTAATAAGTAACATGTTAGCTATTATAAATGTAAATGTATATGGATGCCTGAATCTGCGATTAAACAGAGCTGTAGCACTTATACTACAGTCATTTCTCAGAGTCACTCTGACATTAATTAACAGTAAAATAGACTGATTATGCAATCCAAAGCAAAACAGGGGGGAAGGAGGGATCGAGAGAATGAGAGAATAATGAATGAGTGAGTGTTTTGTGGAGCGGTGTATAGTGACTGAAGGATTCCTCCTTAATCTGTAAATCCTATTAGTGCCAGTCTTCCTGCTGGCTGCAGTGTGAGTGTGCTGCATTGGCACTGTTGTAAATTCCTCCTTAGTTTCACACTTACTTCCCTGAGCTTTGTGCTTTCTGCTCTACTGAACCGCTTGCAACATTATGGTAATCTGCAGAGCGCTGCTGTACACACCGCAGCCAATGGTGCTTGCTCACTGACAGACAAGTAAGGTTTACATAACAAACACCCCAAAATGACGCCCTGAAACTGAAGGAGAAAAGCCTCGGCCCCACAAAACACTTTCACTCCAGAGTCACACCTTTTCTACAGAGCAAGCAAATGGCACAGTATTACAAAACTAAAGGAAACGACCAATACTGCAATTGATGCATCATTATGGTCTAATTTTGTTTAATACTGCCTTCAAAGACAAAACACAGCAACTAACAAACACTGAAACTTTGAAAACATTACTTCAAAGCTTTATGATTATTAGTTGAATTAGATTAAAAAAGGGCCTATCACATTTTCTTATTCCCTTTTCTCTAAATTTGAGCATAGTGCAGCCAAACCTGTCTGTCTTAACCTAAACATACTCAAATTTGTTGGTAAGCCGGTTTCACTGCAGCACGCTATGTTCTCTCTCTGAAACCCTCCTCCTTCCCAGCACCACTGGTCTAGATCTGCTTCACAGGGATTGAATGCGTTGCTAATTGTGCAGCAGCAGCATATCCAACAACACCTTTAAAGTATTCTGAGAGTTTTCATGAGTGAAATAAACTAAATAACTTGTCTAAAAGTTACTCAGTAATGATTTCATTTTAATAGAACTGTGTGGGTGGGACAGAGTGACATCTGGGCAGAGCGAGGCCGGGAAGGTAAGTGGTGAATGAGCTCCACCAGTGTGCCACATCGGTCTCGCATTCCATTGAGGAGCGGCGGAGTATTTGAGGAGAGACAGCGGCAGACGAGAGAGAGAGAGAGACGCATGAAGCTGTCTGTGTGTATGTGAGTGTCAGTGTGATGTTGCTGAAAAGCAAACCTTTTCTGTACTGCTGAAAAGCGGCCTTATTGTGTGCGACTGAATTGTGCAACAATAAATATCTAAGTGTTTTGTCAAGCCGGCCCCAGCTTCCTCCAATCCATAATTGTTACAAACTATGGTATAAAAGCAATATCATCCCCTCATTTGTGCTGGTTAATTAAATGTCAGCATGACTGTGATTTCCTGCAGCCTCATGCCTACAGCCAAATGACAGACGTGCTAATGTTCAGTACAACAGCACAATGCTTGAAGAAGTGTTAAATTAGCAATGCTCATTCAATATTCTAACATGCAGCTACATGCAAAAACGCACACACATAAGCACTAATTTGCAGAGGCATTCTCATTAACACTTTCTCTCTGTGGTTGCAGATAAACCTGACCTACTCTTCACTCTTTCATTTCTTCACCAGTACAAGATCATTTTCTTTTGTTAACACTAAAACAGGATTATTTTTTCATTATCTGAAAAAATGAAGGACTTTGCTGCAGCACTAGGTGCCACTTTACTTAGAAGAAAACCTCAGAACGCCCATCTGCCATAAAGAAGTGCCACACCAGCAAAGGATTAGACATGCTTGACTTCCATGGGAAATACAGTTTTTTACTTTATGATAATCCTATGTCTAGCAAACTACTGAACTGACCATGACTAAGAGTTTAGAATGAAAATTTTAATTGTAAATGATTTATTCATTATGGTAGGTGTTGTACTGCTTTTAATTTATACTTATTTCGATTTTTTTCAAAATGGTATAAGAGTATTTTTCTGCAATGCAGTAAAACACACATTTATTAAAGTAATAATAATCTAATGAAAAGAATAACCATTGAGAATAATTAAATTATTAAAAAATAAATACATAATAAAATGTCCAGACCCCTTAGGTTAATGAGAATTTAGGCTGAAAGTGTATTAATATATTGTCGATGCAAAAATAATCTTAATGGTCCAAAAAATTTAGCTTAATTTTATTATGAAAACGTATATTTATTTATTTATTTAGGGTTAAATGTGACCTGGGTTTGAGATCCCACCCCCCCCTAAGAGTTTCAGGTAGTTCCTGAGAAGATGCCATATTCAATCATTATGAATACTGAGACATCTGGAAGCTTAACAGATTTCATTCTAAATCTCATTAGATAGGAAGTTGTTTTGCGAACAATTTCAGCAGAATGTGGATGAAAATCGCTAAGCGATTGCAGAACCAATGTTTGGTTTGGTTTTGCACTCGGTGGAAAAGTAGGTCTAGCTGTGTCCTCTTTGTACAAGCTCTCTCAAGTTCTTTCTCCTACATTAGGTGAAACGTCAGACTTAGCTTGACCCAAAAACAAATGTGAAAAACACGTAGCATTAATGAGCACCTCAATGACAATGGCAGACACTGGAGGTCAAATAAGCAGCTGGCTGATGCTGTGATGGACAGCTGAGGGATTCTGCAGTTCATGGCTTGCAGGCACATGTCTAGTCAGCTGCTTATGATATTGACAGATGCATGAAAGGAAGCAGAGCATGCAGGAAAAAAATTAGACTGTTACACTTAATGAGAGGTCATGACAGATGATTGACTTGAAACCACTAAGAAAGTCACAGTTTTAGTTTGCAATTTCTAGATTCTAAAAGACCCCATGAAATCACTTGAAAATTTGGGTAGTGATATTCTTATTCTAGAGAGCATTTGAATGGCCAAAAAGTGTAGTGCAACATGAATCATCAATATTTTTTATTTAAGAGAATGACTGTTCATTTTTAATGCATAAATGTGCAATAGGTTAATTTGGTACATTTTTAGGAAAACACAGATGGCTGCAAAGCTAAGTGACTAATTCTAGTCACTATTAGTAATAATACTAATTACCACAAAACAAAATGGGCTCTTTAAAAATTTGTACACAATAACACATTGTTCTTGTGTTTTTGATGTCAGGAAGAAGTACTTTAACCAAATTGTCCGTTTTGCATAAATCATTCTCATAAAGCGTTGCGAGTCCTGACAGCTTCAGGGTCATAAATTTCAGGGTTTGTGTGAGAGTATTCAGTAAGTTATCATCAATTAAACCATTTTCACAAGTCCCTCTGTCACCCAAGTGGACAAGGTTTGATTACTACTCATTGATCAGTGTTTGCCAAATTCCCTCAGCAGGCCTTGTGCACAGATATGACCCAAGCACTGTTAAGGTGATTGAATTTGTTTAAGGCAGAAATAGAAGGTATTGGATCAGGTAAGCAAAACCAATACACATCCCTTACAGGGACATACAGGCTTGTGCTTGATCATATTTGTGCAACATGGGCTAAGGTTTGGATAGTGAACAATGTTAAAGCTCAATAATTCATTTTCAAACCTTTATGCTTTATGTTGTCTCAGAATAATCTAAAAGAGACAGTAACCAAATTAATCTAGATGTCTTTCAGGATATTTACATTAATTGCTTCTAGGAACTGCATGTGGTGCAATAGAAAATTATCTTTAGTAAGAGTGGTGCACTAAAAGAATGCTTTGCAAAGTGACTTATCTGTTTAAAAATGGGTTCCTCCGCTACTCACAGAATTTTCCTGCACTTCTCTATCCTCGTGCAAATACACACAGAGGCTGAATGCAGAAAAACATGATTACTCGCATTAAAAACACTGCTCGGGTTATCATTTCCATTTTTACATTCACGAGAATCATTGTTACATTGTAAAATTTCACTCATGACTCTTTATGTATACACTACATGGTCAAAAGTATGTGGACACCTAAACACCACAACCACATGTGCTTGCTGAACATGTAATTACAAAACATCTCTGTTACTGTTGTAATCTCTGTTCCTTTATGGAGGGAACGAGATGTTGTGTTGATGTAGTGACACTAGGGGTAGAACTTAGGAGCCCCAATCACCTCTGATATTTGAGAAAAGGCCAATGAAAATTGGCGAGTGGAATTTGCATGCCACTCCCCGGACATATGGGTATAAAAGGAGCCAGCTTGCATTCACTCATTTAGGTTTATGCTGAGGAGCCGAGACAGAGTCCTGGCCATTTCAGCAAGTAGTTTAGTGTTGTGGCAGGAGGGACACAACGTCTCGTTCCCTCGTTCAGAGGTTACAACAGTAACAGAGATGTTCCATTTCTGTCACTCACTCGATGTTGTGTCGATGTAGTGACACTAGGGTTCCCTATACAATACGCCACAACCAGCTGAACTGTGTTACGTGGATTCACTTAGCTGGGACCAAGATATATTCACACCAAGGAAGGTGTTCTTTTCCCCATGGAGAAAAGGACACTGTGGAGACCACATCCTGCCCGACGGGAGGTTACCATGTGGAGAACACATCACATGGACTTACCAACCAGTAAGTACCACACATGGAATGGAGTCCAGTGGTATGTCCTACCTGGAAAGGAGGAGCTCTACAAGTGCAGCAACTAGTGGCAGAGCAGAGCCCTGCCCAAGGGAATATGTGGGTTTACCATCAAGTAAACTGTACCGTGGAAAACACCTCATATGGGATTACCAATAGGGAGCCCCCACATATGGAGCACTATCACAAGTATAGGGGCTGACCTGACAGGGCATACTTCATGAGTACTGGGCCTGGCATCAAATTCTTCCGCCAAATTTGCCTGCCATTGCCTGGGGGAGGAAAGACATTCAGAGTTTGCCGGTCCTGGGAACTCACATGGACGAAAAAGCACAGCAGCTGCCCGCATATTTACATGTTTGTACCCTCTAACACACGGAACAAAACTGGCTAAACCTTGGGATTGTAAAATCTTGCAAAGGTATTGAGTGTCACCCAGCCTGCTCCTCTACAGATCTCTATTAGAGAGGCGCTGTTCGCCAGGGCCCAGAAGGATTCCACACTCATCATGTAGTGTGCCCGTATTCCTAGGGGGCATAGCATGCCCTGAGCCTGGTATGCCAAAGTGATGGCATCCAGGATCCAGTGGGAAATCCTATGTATGGAGACAGCCTTCCCCTTCTCCCAAAACAAACAAAGAGCTGCTCAGAGTGTCCAAAGCTCTCTGTGTGATCCAAGTAAACATACAAAGCACGTACCAGACACAGCAATGACAAGGCTGGATCTGCCTCCTGGGGCAGCACTTACAAGTTCACCACTTGATCCCTAAAAAGGTTAGAGGGAACATTGGGCACATAACCCAGTTGGGGTCTCAGAATTACGTGCGACTATGCTTGACTGAACTCTAGGCACATATCGCAGACAGAGAATGCCTGCAGGTCCCCGACCCTCTTGATGGAAGTGAGCGCAGTCATGAGGGCCATCTTCAATGAGTGGGCTTTTAGCTCAACTGACTACAGGGGCTCAATTAGGGCTCTCTGTAGTCCAAGCAAAACTACATAGAGGTCCCACAAGAGAGAGAGGCACGGCCTAGGAGGATTCAACCTCCTAGCGCCTCTAAGGAACCTGATGATCTGGTTGTGCTTACCCAAGGACTTACCATCTACCGCATCATGGTGTGCCGCTATGGCAGCCACATACACCTCTCCTGAAGGAATGAAAGCACTGATGTGACTGTGCATCTCTGTGGGTCTTCACCTTGGGAAGAACACCAGTTCACAAACAGATGCCACTTCAAGGCATACAGCTGCCTCATAGGAGGGAGCTCTTGCTTGAGTGGTAGTGTCTACCACTGCCGGTGGTAGCCTACTTGGGTCTACCGTATCCCATTCAGGGGCCACACATGGATGTTTCAGAGGTCTGGGTGCCAAATCGAGCCCCATCCCTGAAAAAGGAGGTCCTTCCTCAGGGGAATTTGCCAGGGAGGGGCTGTCGCAAGGAGCATGAGCCAGTACGGTGCCACCAAAATATGTTCTTCATATTCCCTGACTTTGTATAGAGTCTGTGCAAACAGGCTCACTGGGGGAAATGCATATGTATGCAGGTCCCAGTGCTAGCTGTGTGCCAAGGTGAGTGGTGTGCCAAGCGGGCCCTGCCTCAGTTAGGGAGTACCATAGCGGGCAGTGGGAGGATTCCTGGGAAGCAAACCGGTCTACCTGCGCTTCGCCGAATCAACTCCAAATCAGCTCAACCACCTGGAGGAGGAATCTCCACTCTCCTCTGAGCGTCACCAGTAGCAACAGCGTGTCCGCTGCGCGATTGAGTTCGCCAGTGACGTGAGTGGCTTCAGTCGCTGCTGTCTCCAAAGGAGGAGATGGCGGGCAAGTTACGACATGTGATGTGAGTGTAAACCGCCTTGAAAATTTATATACACAAACTTTGCTATGTTGTCCATCCGGACTAACACGTGCTTTCCCCGGATCAACGGCCAAAACCTCTGCAGTACCAGCAATACCACCAGCAACTTGAGGCAGAGAGATGTTAGAGAACTTACCTCACTCCATGTACCCAACATAAGATCGGTCTGAGAGGAGGCTGGGCGTCCTCGTGATGTGTCGCATATGCCTGATCGTGGATATGTGAGTGTAGCAGCTGGATGTGCGAAGGCGGAGGACTCGCCTCCGCTATGCCCCTGCTGCGAGTGTTCAATGAATGACTGTCATGACAACAATGGCCGTAGACACAAGCGTGTGACCCAGAAAATTAGGACACTGCTCTTTTAAATGAAAAAGCCGGTACCCCCTGGGCAAGCGGTGAAATCAAAGAAAAAGGGAAAAATCCTCCTGACCCTCCACCAGAGGATGGAGTGGTCTGTGTACATCTCCTGGTTTACAGCAGGTCTCCTCACCCCTGGGTCGCCCATCTCAGGGACGCTTCAAAGCCCTCCTGGGGTTCTTGGCAACGGGCTGAGAAATTGGGAGCATCAACTTCCTGCTGGAGGCTCTACACAGGGGCTTGGACTGGTGGACTTGCAGGAGGGTCATGGTATGCAAGGCACAGGCGGTCTGTCCAGCAACACTGTAAGCCTTGGTCGTCAGGGACGACGTGAACTTACTGGCCTTGGACAGGAGCCTAGGACCCGCCATGTGGTGCCGTTTTGAGGGCACAGGTGCACCGCAATTGCCTGCTCCACCTGAGGAACCTCCGTGTACCCCCTGGTCGCGCCGCCATCAAGGGTAGTGACAGTGACTTCGTGAGCTCCTCATGCACCTCCTGGAAGAAAGGAACTAGGGCAGAACGCGGCTGTGTGCGGATTTCTGAGCCCAGGAACCAATCATCCAACCGCAAATTATAAGGGCAGGGTCAAGGGTCCCCCTCCAGCCTGATGCTCGCAGCAGCCCGGGCAAGCAAGGCCGTCAGCGCCACATCAGCCTCTGACTGGGCGATCGCACCAGATGTTGGTAGCCCGGCCGAGTCCTCGGCATCAAACTGTAAAAGCCAGCTCTCCGATGCTGTGATCGATACCTCGTCTTCTTCTTGAGCCCCAAATGAGATAATAAACTCGCCCTGGGGCGAGCCGCCTGACCCATCCATGAACTCGACCGTTGGAAAAGAGTGTGCTGGGGAATGGGATGTCCGTGGGAATTCACCCAGCGGAAATGCTCCCATTGAAGCCCCCAAATCACCCCCAATGCTAGCCACCGCGGCCTTGTGCGTGTAAGCAGAAGGACCAGGGCAGGGAGCAGCTGGAGTGGCTTTCCCTCTATGAAAGAAAGCAAGCCGTGACCGCATTAGTTGCTATGGTCTTGTTCTCACAGTGAGAAGATGAACCAACCATGAACGCGGACATAAGAAGCAGAAAGATAGCAACCACATCCAGGAACTACACATAAAGATACCTTCCGCTAGTGCTTACTCTTTTAGAGAAAGTAAACTCTTTTAGTGTGGCTGCCGAAGCGCCCAGGGGCGTTCTCTGCACTTATCAGTGCACTTAACTTGCTGTAAAATGTGCCATATATCCAACAGCCTAGCACTTGTAGGAATTTAGCTTTCACACTGATCGGCTCTGAAGAACAAATCTGAATGAGTGAATGCAAGCTAGCTCCTTTTATACCCATATGTCCAGGGAAGTGGCATGTAAATTCCACTCAACAATTTTCAAATGGCCTTTTCTCAAATATCTAAGAGGTGATTGGGGCTCCCAAGTTCAACCTCTAGTGTCACTACATCGACACAATGTCGAGTGAGTGACAGATAGAGAAACATTGATATTAATATGGAGTTGGTTGTCCCTTCGCTGCTATGACAGCTTTCACTCTTCTGGGAGTGTCTAGATTTTGGAATATGGCTGCAGGGATTTGCTCAAATTCAGACACAAAATCATTGGTGAGGTCAGGCACTCATGTTGGGTGATGTGGTCTGTCTCGTAGTCAGTGTTTCAATCCATCGCAAAGGTGTTCAGTGTGTCTCAGGTCTAGGCTACGTGGAGCCAAGTGAAGTTCTTTTACAGCAGACCCCCATTGTATTGAAAGTTTTTCAAAAAAATTTTTTCATGGCTGTATGCTTGATTTTATGAAACTGTTGGCAGTATTGGGTGTAATCCAATTACAAATTACAGTAATATAATTAATTTTTATTTAAAAAAGTAGTGTAATGCATTACCTTTTAAATTTTTATAATCCGATTACAGTTACTGACTTTCAATTAATTTATTTACTTTTTAGTACATTATAGGGTTATGATTATTTCTAATATATTATTTATGTAGACTATATTAATTATGGCCCCATAACGAGTCATTGTGAAGGAGAAATGACTTGTGTGTAACAATGAACAAAGAAGAAATGCAGACATTTTATTAATTGTGTTTTAGAAAGTAACTTAAAAGTAAAGTAATTGGTAATGTGATTATTAATTAATTCATTGAAAAAGTAAAGTAATCTTATTACAATTTAAGAGGAAATAATTTGTTATTTGTAGTGGATTACTATTTTTAAGTAATTTACCCAAGACTTCCTGTTGGTGTTATGGGTGTAGCTGAATTACCCAAACCTTTTATTAGAAGGGGGTTTTACGTACTTTTGGCCAAGTAGTGTATGTTTGATAATAGAATTTTTTTTTTTCCTTGCTGAAAAAACAATTTAAACCAGCCTAATACAGGTTGCTGGTCTAATCTGGTATACATTGATGTAGCTGGTCTCATAGTCCCTAGTCTTCAACTGTTCTTTTTGGTCTTAGCAGGTGTCCCAGCATGACCTGTAAAATGTCTTTGGAGACCAGCTAAAACCAGCAAACCAGCTTATTTTTAATTATTTTTTCAGCAAGAATAAACAACCATTGAAACACAGGCACAAAAATAACAAAATTTATGAAACCGCTACTGAGCATATACTATTTTTCTATTTCTCTGACTGTTTATTGCTTTTTGTATTAGCACTGAGAATGCATGCCAGGAGCTCCAGCTCTGCAGGGAGATACAGATGGCTTGGTACCTTTTATTTGGCAAAACAATAAAACAACTTCTGCTCATAAACGAATCAATACTTTTACTGCACACTTCCCTTTAGCTTCATACCTTAAAAAAACAAACATTTAAATCCCTTTGTGCGCTGAAGCTGCCTGTCCTGCAGGATGTAAACACGGAATTCATATGGGATCAGCTGATGGATCCGTCAGAAGCAGTATGAAATCAATACTCGCCCCCTAAACTCCAAATATATATGAGGAGTGTGCAAGCATGACAACCCCACATAATACACTGGCAAGACTTGTATTCCTCGAGACCTGTCCTCTGGGAATCTCAGTCTCTACTTCTGTCTGTCTGAATCATTCTTTTTCTCTCTGGGTCTTTCTTTCTGTTCACAACAAGAACACACAATACAAACAAATGCACACAAAGCAATTACAGTAAGTATATATGGGTCACCTGGGCAATGCAACTGTGGTACATTTTAAATATTGCATCAAAAAACACATTTTGAAATAATGTATTATCTGTCACACCATTTCAGCCATAATAGCTTTAAAGTTTGGACAAAACCCTCCCAGCAGAATAGAGCTCACTAGGCACTTAGGAGAGAAACTACTTCATCTGACAGTTCATAGATCATGTTGGCAATTTTCTGCCTAACATATCACTGTAAACTCTGACAACACCTACAAATGTTTGGTTTCTTAGTAGGAAGATTTCTTAGAATAGATTGATGGTAATTATAAGTATGTACATTGTACTTCATACGCGCAAAGCTGTTAACCAGAAAATGTAAATCCTTCATGTCTTTCAAAACCCATAAGTCTTTGTTTCCAACATGGAACACAAAAGGAGTTATTTTGCAAAATCTCCAAGCTGTTCTTTTCTAATCAATGAATGGTGACCAAAGTTATCAAGCAAGATTTTCAAGGCATGATTTTAAAAGATTAAAAATTCAAACTTTGTCTGTTTCTAGCAGAAATTTTAAAATGGCTTCAGATGAATTCAAATATACCTCATAAATTGTATTAACTACTTTTAAGATGCTTTTATGGTGCCTTTGACTGCCTCTGGTCTCACATTCACTTTTATTTAATGGAAGGGAGCAGTGTGAACATTCTACCTAACATCTCCTTTTGTGTTCCAGAGAAGATAAAAAGTCGTAAGGGTTTGGAACAACGTGAGGGTGGGTGTATGATGACAGAATTAAAAATTTTGAGTTCAATTTCCTTTAAAACTCATGTACATAACAAACATACAGTTCACACTATATATCCATTCATGAAAAAAAAATTCTCTTTTTGTTAATTAATCTGAGCATGAGTGGTGTCATGGAACTTACAGCTACTGTTGTATCTGCTCATTCTGTTAAGTAGTTGAAGAGAATGCTGTAATTGCATTGAAAGCACATAGAAGAACCGCAGCAGTGCAGGATTTGAGCAGACAGATTCTGTGCTCCACAGAGAACCGAGCTGAACTGTAGCGATTAGCTATCAATGCCTTTAATGAGGTTAGAACTCACTCCGCTGGACTGCCTCAGCCCTGTACAGGGAGGGGGAACAGCCACAGCAGAGTCAGGCTTTTTCAGAGGGGAAAGAACACTCATTCATTCCTCTAATCTAGTCTGAGAATTTATACTGAGCTTTATATCTAACACACTACGTCTGCAATTCTGAGTAAGAATCAGAGGACATTCATACTACATTAAAAAGGTTTGCACATGTGTGACTTTGTTTGTTTGTCCAAAAACAGATTGAAAATATAACTGTGAATCCTCTGGACACTTAATAATCTTGACATTTTCACAATTCCACTCCATACCTGACCCAGGAACAACGACTTTGGGGATACAGAGATACTCTGTTTCCTTTGGGGAGTCTAAATCAATAGTTGTACAACAAACACCCCTGCTGGAAAATCAGGAATGGAGTCTTGTAGACTGATTATTTATAACCTCTCTTTTGGCACATTTCCACTGCACGTTATGGTTCGACTCGACTCGCTTCACTTTTCTGAGTCTACTTTTCCACTGCAGTTAAGTACAGCCTCATTATAGAATGATCGTCACAGTTGCGCCACCAATAGTCTTAAATTCAACACAAACACACAACAAAGGAGCAATGAATGAATGGTGCTCTTGATTCTCGGCATGTGGCTGTTATTCACAATAAGACGATGACAGCAGCCAGACAAAATACCACTTAAAAAAACAGGAGAGTTTGGGAAATCATACACCAAAGCACAGACAAGGACATCACTGTTTTAGCTCAAAGATGATGCACGAAGGTAAGCTAACCTGCCATCTAGCTTATAGCAATGACGTTGGTAGTGACAATTTTCACTGGCCAATCAGTGAGCTGCAGGGTTTTGATGTCACATCTAGTATCGGCTCGGCTCGATTGGAACCTCGACTGAGGTGGTACTAAAACAAGTACCAGGTACCAGATACTATCCACAGTGGAAAACTGCCAAAGAGTCGAGTCGAGTTGAACCGTGCAATGGAAAAGCCCCATTTGTATCCACAGAAAATACGTCGAAGCATATTGAATGCTTTAGTTATTTGCCATATTACCATCATTTTACTTCACGTGGCACAGATCTGACCCCAATATGGGTTTGCTATTATCATTTAAGTATTTTAGGTTTTTCAAATGTTAAATGATAAAACATTTTAAGTATGAAGTATGGAACATTTTTGGTGTTAAAATAAGTTCTTCTATCTCAGCTTACAATACAGAGACAGCCATAAGAAAGCCATTCATTAATTTGATTCATATAAACCATTCACAAAACTGTACACACGTCAAATCTCTGGCACTTTGAAATTTCTTGTTTGTTTTGAGTGACCCGTCTCAATAGAGACAATAACACAACTGATAACTGACAATAACTGTCTCATGAAAGAGCTGGCATTACAGAGTAGAATTTAAACTCATTTACAGACTTAACACCAGTTCCAGGCAGGCGCAAGACTTCAATAGCACTCGTGGAACAGAAATAGGAGGGGCTTTTACACGAAACACCACGGTGAGATCACCGTGAAAATCACTCATCAGAATGGACTGCAGTCCATAACCACACTGAAGCGAGCATGTTTGTCCGGCTGCAGTTCTGCTACTGTAGCACGTCAAACATGAAGCAGCTGTTTTTGAAGGGAGGTTGTTCTGTTCAGATGGCGCATATCCATTACATATTCTCAGTCCATCGGATTATAGACAGGATAACACAACGGCTTGTTCAAAAACAGAAGACAATAAGGAAAACCGAAAACTCCAAACCAAAGCTCTCTTTTTTTGTATCTATTACATTATGCGAAAGTTTCCAGGATTTAGGCATTCATGTTTTACCCGTGTTACGTTGTCATGCCAATGGAGTTGAAATACTGGATAACTTTAAACAGACAAATTTAGTAAGTGATTTTATCACACTAGTGATGTTGACACATAGTATAATTAAGTATTGTAGCTATACTTTTGAAAAACTGTGTGTATTTAATGTTTTGTGTATTGGCCCTGTTTATTTTTATCGCATGTGCCTTACTGCACCCAATTTGTTTCTTTACAAAAAGAGAGAGGAGTCAAAAGTAGTTCAGTTATCATTTAGTAAATAGAGTAGATCATTATGCCACAAACACTGCCAATAGATTTTAACTTGTATAAACCCAAAACACAGAATATATATCTACGAATTAATTTTAAGTCTCAATTGAGACCATTCTTTTCCTGCATGATTTTGTGATAAATGGCCACTTCACGCTTCTTAGCTAAAATTAAGATTATCTTACTTGATAATAAAAGATGATCCAGTTAAGACATTCAGTGGTTTATCCCAAAAGCACTTTTTAAGCACTAAATAAGCTTCCGATTTGTACAGCGCGGTGCTGTACAAATTATAAACCAGACTTGACTGGATCGTGCAGAGTGGTAAGCAGCGCATCGCAGACCACAAAACCTAAATTAAACCGATCATTTTCTAATTTGAAGCACTATTGAGAATGTCAAACATTTCATAAGGCCTGACACCCCTGACATTCTAAACAGCTCTGAGGAGGAAAAGACGAGAAAACATTATGTGTGCCATTACTGTAGCATTAGATTTTTTTTCCCATATTAAGATTCATATTAAACCTATAAAAGGGGAAGGAGAAGTCTATTTAGTTTTTATTATTAAAAAAATAAGTCATTTAAATTCTAGATTTTAAATGTGGCTAAGCTCTTTTTTTTCATAACAAAATGCTAAAACAAACAAAATGACATTGACCTACTCAATAACAAGCCATCAATGGTAAAAAGTCAAATCAATGGCTTTAAAGTCTGGACCTTTATGATTTATGGACAAAGTTATACATTATTCACCTGTACAAAATCTGTTTTATTCTAATGCTATTATTGGGATTGTTTGCCTTCAGATGTTCCAAGAGATTACTTAAATCAACATTTAAAACCTAAAAATCCAATATTTCCAATCGAAACACAACTAAAATGGCACGATCAAACATTCTAAAATGTACTGTAAATGTTCATTTATTGCATAGTCATACTATTAAATGCTTTAACTTATTTTAATGAACTTTTCAAACAAAATTTTTTTTGTGTCTCTTATTGAATGTACAATCATGATTATGTTCACGTTTATTCACAGAGTGTGCCATCCATGATGGCAGGGCATTGAAGCAAGCAGGTGAGAATAACTCCGTACCAGTAGGAAAACACACAGGCAGGCACCGGCTAAAAGTAGATCACCACTTTCAGGTCATTAACCACTTACAGCACAATGACAAATCCAGGAATCGTACTGCTGTTTGGAGCATATGCCACAAAATTTTGGAAATTCACAGCAAATGACAATGTTGATAGATGTTATTGTTAAAAGTAGTGCACAGTTTTTTTCACTTTCACGGACTCAAGATTCAAGCAGCTTTTAGTTTTCGAATTACCACCCTGCAATAAAAACATCTTATTCATTCTAAATTATTGACTTTTCCAGTAAATCTACCTAGGCATCCTTTGAACAAGATACATTTACTTGAGAAGCAAAATAGTGTGAAATAATAGGACTAGAAAATATATCTTGAATCAAATGTATTTGCATTACCCCATTGTTTTTGTTTTATGCATAAACCCCTAAAAATGTTGTTAGGTTAACGTTTAAAACAAACAAACTATTTGCCAATGGGGCAAGTCAAATAAGCTATATTCTCTAAAAACAAGTGTTTTTAAGAAATGCAATATTATATTTGAGTTAAATAGGTCTTGTTTTAAGGATGTTTAGATGTTTTTACTGGACAAAAATGTATTTTTAGGTGTATTATTTATCAGAATGAAAGCTTGTTTTAAACAGTCAAGGTACCTAATTCAAATTCTGAATATACTGTGACTGTTAAAGTCCTACTGTTGTTGAGAGCATGACGATCAAACAAATGAGATCATGTTGATACATATCTCTTTCCACACCTCCATAGTGAACAAACACTACACACCAACAGTAACCACTCATCTGACATGCACACTGTATCATGAGTCATTTATCGGTCACAGCTGAGGTGAAAGGTGACAGCTCACCTCTCTCTGTGCCCTGCGGGCTCCTCTGCTCTCCGTCCAGCCTCAGGTGGCCCAGCAGGAGCTCCAGAACCTTCTCAGGGGTGGCGGGCACCGTTGCGTACCTGTGGGAGACAGAAGAGTCACTGGAGTCCTCCTCTTCGATGGAGGACAGTGAGCGAATGCTGCACCAGCCTTCCTCCTCGCCCTCTTCCTCCGTGCCCTCCTCATCAATGTATCGGAAATACGGCACGTCAAAGGTGGGCACGGTAGTTCGGTCTCCGCTGCTGGTGTCGGAGGACTCGCCCTCATCCTCATCTTCCTCCTGCTCCACTAGAGCAGCCGACATCAACCTGCCATCCAGGCGCGGGTCCAGGGCCACTGCACGCCTGCTGCCCATATCGGCATTGGCACCGGCTTACCACATTGACCTGGAGGATCAGGGAGTCTGCTGGCTCAGCCCTGCCAAGGGAGAGCTCCGCAACACTGGGCACGGCAGCCTGACACTCCCCACTCTGCGTTCAGCCTCTGGTTTAGGATCCCTCAGAAGCCAAATGGCTCCATAGGAAAGAGCGCACAGCAATGCAGCACATCCTCAAACGTATGTGTATGTGATGAGTGTGAGAGAGAATGACTTCAGGGAGATGAGAGAAAAAATAAAGTGACACGACTGGACAGATCACAAGCAAGACAGAATGAGAGGAGTGAGAAATAGTGTGTGAAAGAAAGAGAGAGAGAGGCAGAGAGAAAGGGTGTGCGCACTCTGAAGCGCAGCATGCATGTGAGAGCGAGTGTGTGTCTGCTTACCTCCTGGTTGAAGAGGAGGAGGAGATGAGGGAGGGGGGAGATCTCGGTGACGTTGTCCTCTGAGGAAGCAACACCTCGTGGGTCCGCTCTCGCTGGCACACACGGACTGCTGCATCACCGTGGGGCTGTGGGGAGGGGTTAAAATTATCACCAAGGAGATTAATTCCCTGTCCTCCTGTCTCTGTCTCTCTCCCCCGATTTTCATTACAATACATTTTTAAATTAACCAGTCCACATCAAACGGCGCATTTCAATGGATTTATTTTATCATGACCCAACACAATGCCTTCTACTGTAGCGCTCTTCAGTGCTGGCTGCATTTATATTTTAATGATTTGCTCATTAGAAACGTGAAATAATTTAACTAATTTATGGAGTTCTTATGTAATTTAATTGGTGTTACATATTTAGCCATTAACTGCAATTAAACTATGCTAAAATGTTCTGTGCTTGTTCGTTGAGTGTATATTTACATTTATATGTACACTCACTGAGCACTTTATTAGGAACACCTGTACACCTGCTTATTATGCGATTATCTAATCAGCCAATCATGTGGCACCAGCGCAATGGATAAAATCATGCAGATACGGGCCAGGAGCTTCAGTTAATGTTCACATCAACCATCAGAATGGGGAAAAAAATGTGATCTCATTTTGTGATAGTGGGATTTTAACACACAACAGTCTCGATTTTACTCAGAATGGTGCCAAAAACATAAAACATCCAGTGAGCGGAACATCTATGGACGGAAACTCCTTGTTGATGAAAGAGGTCAACAGAGAATGGCCAGACTGGTTCAAGCTGACAGAAGGCTACGGTAACTCAGATAACCATTCTGTATAATTATAGTGAGCAGAATATTATCTCAGAATGCACAACACATTGAACCTTGAGGCGGATGGGCTAAAACAGTAGAAGACCATGCCGAGCACATTATTAGGACCATAGTGTTCAGTGAGTGTTTACATGTACTATAGGGTCCAAAAGTCAGAGGCCACTAGAGCTTGTATATATTATACACATAACCCAGCAATATTTAAGAATTTTTTAAAGAGCTTTTTGGAAGGCTTGTCTGTATGTACAAAGTAGTTAACATGATCAATCAATGTCACATTAAACAAATTGGCTCAAATTTGATCTTGAATTAGTTTATTAAATAATGGCTTAGATCTTGCAAAACTCTCTGCTCATATTGAAACACACACACACACACACACACACACACACACACAAAACAAAGCAATAACCAATCCATCCCATTTCAAATATGCATTCAGACATAAAGCTCAACCAACATACACAACCACAATTTTCTATTTCAGTGACAATCATCATAAACATCATAAGAATCATAAATGTTGTTGTATACAATGCTTTATTCACTGATGATACAAAAGTATAAAACACTTAATTTAGCTTTTAAAAACCGTGGAGCTCAAATACTGACTAGTGCAAACAAAATAAGATATGAAAGACCCTCATATAAGAAAAGTGATGACTTCATCTAAATATGAACTCATGTGAATGCTTAAGCAGCAGATAACCTGCTCTGGACTGTGAACTACAGGGAACGGTTGGTTTGAACTGTAGTTCAGCTGCCCTTATGCATCATGTGAGTTGAATTGGTGTTTTGACTCATTTTTGTGTGTAAATATGGGTGTGCGCATAGCATGACTTCTTCCTAATGCTACTGTCAACAGCTTATTGGCCAATATCATACTGGCACCCCTCCAAAATCATCCTCATTACCATGATATGGTAAAAGAAGGGCCAGTGTAATTTAAAGTGGTAGTTCACCCAAAAATGAAAAAGTCTTGAAAATTGCTCATGCTGCTTTGTTCCATACAATAAAAGGACAACCCCACTTCTGAAAAAGTTGTGACAGTATGAAAAATGCTGATAAAAACTAAAAGGAGTGATTTGTAAATTATATTCACACTTTGCTTTATTGAAAACACTACAACTACACATTATATTATGCTTTTCCTTGTGAATTTCATTGCTTTTTGAAAATGTACAGTAAATTCAAATCAGATGATTGCAACATGCTCCAAAAAAGTTGAGACGGGCAATTAAAGACTAATAAACATTTGACGAGTTGAAATAACAAGGCGATGTGAAGCAGATATTAACAGGTGAGGCAATCATGTTATAAGGAGCCTACAAAAACAGCCAAGTCCTTCAAGAGCAAGAGGATCATTCTAGACTTGTCAATTTGCCAACAGATTCTTCAGCAAATAATCCAGCACTTTGAGAACAATGTTCCCCAAAGACAAATTGGATGGATCTTAGGCATTTCACCCTCTACAGTGCACAATATAGTTTAAAAGATTCAAGGATTCTGGTCAAATCTCAGTGCGTAAAGGGCAAGACGAAAACCACTTCTGAATGTGTGTGATCTCTGATCCCTCAGACGTCACGGTCTTAAAACAGCATTTATCTGTAATGGATATAATGAACATGGGCTTGGGATAACATTAGTAAACCTTTAGTCAACACCACTCGCTGCTGCATCCACAGATGCAAGTTAAGACTTTACTATGCAAAGCAGAAGCCCTACATCAACACTGACCAGAAGCGCTGCTGACTTCTCTGGGCTCGGTCTCATCTTAGAGAGAAAGTAGAACAGTGGAACAGTGTTTTTTTTGTCCACATTTCCATTTTTGTTTTTTAAACAAAGCCGTCCTGTTATACGGGTCAAAGAGAAAAACATCCAAGCTGTTATCAGCATCTCACATCTGTGAGAACACCATGAATGCAGACAGATATGTATGTACAAATTTTGGATCAACATATACTGCCATCCAGCACCGGGCACCATTCAGATTTCAGGGACGTCCCTGCATTTTCCAGCAGGACAACTTCAAACCACATACTGCCCGGATTTCAAGTGCATGGCTGTGTAAACAGAGAGTGTGGGTGCTAGATTGGCCTGCCTGCAGTCTTGACCTCTCTCTAATTGAGAATGTGTGTCGCATTATGAAGCACACCATACGGCAGACCTGCATATGGATGATTGGAGAAAATTCAACTTGCGTCTTCAGTGCCCAAATGCTTAGTAAATATTAGAAGAAATGGTAATGTTTCACAGTGGTAAACACTCGAATGCCCCAACTTTTTTGGAGCATGTGGCAATCATTTGAAATTACTGTACATTTTCAAAAAACTATGAAATTCACAGTGTTAAACATTTGTAGTGCTTTCAATATAGCAAAGGGTGAATATAATTTACAAAATCACTCCTTTTTGTTTTTATTAGCATTAATCATACTTTCCCCATTTTATTGGAAATGGGGTTGTAAAAAAAGGACCAGGGACTGTCAAGCTCCAAAAATAACAAAAAGGCATATTAAAAGATATAATAACATAATAAAAAAAATGTCTTCTGAAGACATACTATAGCGTTGTGTGAGGAAGGGACTGAAATTTAAGTTGTTGAATATCTTGCTATGGCTGTCTCTGGTCTTTCATAGCATGGAAGAGAGCAGCACTGACATTCTACTAAACATATCCAACATAACATAGTTCAACAAAAAAAAAAGTTGGATTTTGAAAGGCATGAGGGTGATTAAACAATGACAGAATAATTTTTTGGGGGGTGAACAATTCCTCTTAATTAGCAGTGTAATTAATGGACGGATCATACAGAGTTTGTGTGAGTGTGCACATGTTTTAATGAGCAAATTTTCACTCTGTCCCTGAACCACAGAAAACATCACATCAGTCAATGTGGTGTGTATGTGTGTGTAGCCATAATAAGGCAGACAGACAGGGTGGAAAGTGCCAGCACTTTTCTGCTCTAATTGCCCATTGCACTAAAGCATTGAGAGACCTTCAGTGATCTGACACACACACACACACATACACACACACTCTGACGTACAAATGCTGCTTATGCACAATCAAGAATATTAATATTAAAAACTATTATGAAGACAATAACAAGCATTGAAAAAAAATCATAAGCTAAAAACTGAAATTTGCAAAAAGAACAAAAATATGATAAAACTACAAATGTTCATGAAAAAGCACTAAAATTACAGTTAAAAATATAGCTGCAAACAGCATTTGCAGGGCCATGCGCTCCAACATATGGCATGTATGAAAGTGTCACTGGACATCACTGATTATGACTACAAAAAGCAGCATAAAAAACATATGTAGAATTTCTCAAATTAAAATACAACGAATTACAAATTGTATAATTAATTGTATTTTAATTTTAGCAGTTCTTATTATGTTTTTATGCTGCTTTTTGTAGTCATAATCAGTGATGTCCAGTGATAATTTCATATTTGTATCTGTAAATGTATGCAGCTAATTTGTTGGTGCCTTATTCAAGAACCACTTTGTCTATCAAAAAGCTTATGATAACATTTTGTTGTGGGTGTCCCTAGATGATACAAAACAAATTTCCTTGTGAAAAATCAGACTTATGGCCTAGGAGGATTTCGAAAATGTAGGTTTTCACTTAAATTCAAAATGGCGGACAGGAAGTATGTCAGGAAGTATGTGGCAAATTTGGTATCAACGTATTCGGCATGACCGAAGGAATCTTTAGAGACCAGTGACCGTAAGACAGCCAAAATAATCAAGATATTTTAATCATTTGTATACATTTCATTATAATTTTGACCACAAAGTGCCACTGGGCCAAAACTTTACAGATGATGCTTACAGAGTTCTGTAATGGTACGCCAAGGTGTTTTTAAAATACAGAATTTTACGACAAAAATCAAAATGATGCCCAAAATGGCCAACATTGGAAAATTTGGTATCGTTCAACCCTGTAGCCTATGCCCCAATGAATCTAAAGAGAGCAGCCTCATAATTTTAGGTCAAACTATTCAGAAATTATAAGCAAAAATATCTATTTATCATATTTACTCAATTTCAAAATATGTGCATTCGTCAGCATTAGTCAAGGAGTCAGAGGGGAAAAAAATTATTCTAGGCCTTACGGTTCAAAAGTTATAAGCATAAACATAAGTTAATATTTGAATAGTTGGTGGTGCTACAGTGTTGACGTTAGAGACCCCAAATTTAGTTCAGTTACAGTTTAGTGTGTTCTCTACCAGTTTGCCAAATTTCATGGCTTTCCTATGTACAGTTCAATGAGCTACCATAGACTTCAATGGTGGAATAATAATAATAAGTAGGTGCTTAAGCACTTTCAGTGCTTGACCCCTAAATACTTTTGTATTTCAGCTTTTGAATAAACACTGGAAGTAAAAAAACATCCAATCAAACATGAAGTGACATGTAAAGCAACCAATCAGTTTTCCTTTATAATTTTCTGATAATGTTGTGTCTCTTTATAGGCAGATAGAAAAAAAATGTGCTGCTGTGTTACAAGCATTGCAAACTAAAAATAACACAGAAACTAAATAAAACTTGTAATTTCCCTGAAACTGAAAATCAAAATATAAAATGGAATCAAAAATAAAAACTAGTGACATTTTCAAAGACCCAGACACACAGAGACACAGAGTGTGTTCAGTAATGAGGATGTCACTGAGACAGTCAGCACAAACTGCATTAGAAAAGCCACAATCACAGGCTAATTTCCCCAGGCAGAACTTTCAGCTTGAATTTTCCCTAGCAAAAGCCCCATTAATGGAAGTGTCCTGCAGACAATTCCTGCTTGTGAAATAAGGGGGGGCTTAAATAAAGGACTATGGAATATTACACAGCATCAGCTAATACTCTGGCTGGGAGTTACTTCTCACTGTTTGAATGCCACTTCCATCAGTTATAATGGCATAGGCGCAGGCTGGGGGGCAAACCCAGATGAGCAGAGTCCATTAGGTGCAACAATCGATTTGTATCTTTTCTTTCTCTTAACAGAGGATGGGTAGAGGGATCTTTACATGAAGAACTGATCCCAAAGGACATTTCAAAGTATTTTTCCATAAAAAAATGTTAACCCCAGGAAACATTAATAGAAAATTAGAACAGAAATTATTCTTGGGTGAACTATCCCTTTAAAAGGTACACTACAATCACACTAAAATGTCTAAAATGTCTGCTGCTTTTTGAAGTTACTGCATACATCATTATTAGGCCTTTCCAACCTGTTTTGTGATTATACAGGGTCTGAAGTAACCATTATTTTAAGATTCAGTCGAAAGCTACACATATTTGCATATACAGTATGTGGGTTAGATGAATTTCATGCATTTTCTAAGAATAAATGTTAAGTTGTCAACCCTTGCTTTATACTTTAACTTCAGAATTGTTTTCACTGTAATGATGACCAGCAACGGCCCTGAACTTAATTAATTCTCTTAATAGTCCGTAGATGTTCTTACTAAGTGGAGGTCTTTCTATACAATGAATTATTGATTCTGTGACCATAGCTGGTTGGCCTGTTGCCCTCCTAGAGAGTCCGACAGCTTCTTCCAGAGCACATGGGACAGAGTTAATGCCACATGGCTGTGGATTTCTAGTCAGGACAAATTGACATCTTTCCTTTATTACTTTGTGTAAATGTTAGACCTATATGTTAATTAATAATTAATAATAACACTGGGAAAAATAATACAATTTCCAGTCAAGCAGGTTATGCAAGTATCAAGCACCTCAATCACTGAAATAATGAGCAGAACCCTTTAGAATCTTGTTTTTTTTCTTGAGTCTGAAAGTGACAAAAAGACAAAGTGGTATTTGAAATCATCTCTGGCTCTATTGCAATAACTTACACAAAGGATTCCATAATTCCAGCTGGAATAAACAAAATATGTCTCATATGTCCTCATACACAGCTCCTAAGTGCTATAGGGATATACTAGGATACAGATCTATCCAAACCAAAACCAGAGCACATTCTATAGATTAAGCATCACCCTTGATTAAATTACAAAAGCAATGGTAATTCTGAAGATAATACATCTACTCTGTGCCTATAGTAGACTACCTATTGTATCATACTGTTAAAAACAGCATCACACTGTTTAGTTTAAATTCATGTATAAAGATCCCACAAAACCTACTACAACATATAAATAGCAGATAGCAGAAGACAGAAAGCATATAGTTCCACCATCATCTTTTAGCTGATTCCAGGCTACGCAAAGCTCCACTTTTTAATAGCAGAGATTACAACACTGTGAGATGGAGAGCGGTGAGTGAAAGCAGAGAGCAAACAAAATGTGTGGAATGCACTTGTAAGAGTGTTTGTAAATCAAAGAACAGACCTCATCCCTCTGCACATTGTCTTTACTGTCAAACCGGCTTTGTGTCTCACGTCGACGTGCTAAACAGCAGTCCACTGTGTTAAGATCTGTTCATGCCAAGTGTGATGTGAATAAAAGCATCAAACATTCCCAACATAACTATTCACATCGACTTTATCATTCCTAGAAAAAAGTAGTTTGAAAATGTGAAGGAATTTTACAGCATCAAACTGCTAAAAAAAGTCAAACTTGCTTCTGAATGAAAAACAACAGATCAGAGTTAACAGAGATGCACTGTTCCACTTAAAGACACCATGAAATAGCTTGACAGGTGCCTTTTTCATTTCCTGTGTTGACATTTTTAACTACTGAACTAAGAAATTGGGTGGGAAATGTCAAAGGCCTTGTCCATTTTCTTAAACAGCCAATAGCCTTTAGTTTACGTCATACTGTTTTGCAAAACTTGTTTTGCTACTGAACTATGAAGTCATGAAAAATGATTTGATTCTTGCTAGTCGGCTGCTGATGGTATTAAAGGAATATTTCACCCAAAAATGAAAATTTGCTGATAATTCACTCACCCTCAGGCAATCCAGGATGTATCTTTCTTCATCAAAACAGAATTTAAGATTTTTAGGATTTCATTTCAGGCCTCCTCCTTTAAACAGTGCAAGTGAATGCATTTTTTTGCAAATGATTGATTATTTTAGAAACAAAATAATACTTATATACTTTTTAACTACAAATGTTTGCTTCCGTACATCACTGTGACGTGCGCTCATGAGAGGGGTGACGTAAGCTCATTGGTAATGTCATGTGTCACGTGGAGAAGGAGGCAGGAAGTTGTTTACAAGAGGAGGAGTGCTGTAAAAAAGTTTAATTGTCTTTGCTGTAGATTTGTATTGTTCAAAATGGTTATTTGGTGTGTGTATCATGGATGCTTCAACCTTCAGAAACCCCAAAGAAAATATAAATATAAACTTTTCATCGATTGCTTATACATGATCATGAGCGACTGAAGCTCTGGCTTATCGCACTGAACCTGAATATCAGTACACCCCTACATTCTCTTTTTTACCCCTGAGGATTTCAGACCATCGAAAGAAACAAAGGGTCAATATCTGATTTCATCGTCTGTGCCCGTGCTGTTTTTCCAGCGAACTCGGGTATGTGTGAAATCTTTGTCATCGTTACGCCTCTCTCGGGATCTGCACCTTCCTCAGCGCTCCGTTCCTCATCACCAGATTTCAAATTCACCAAACCTGCACTCAATTCACTCGCTCATCACTGCCTGCATAAATAACTCACCTTCATGCCGCTTCACTGTCAAGTCTCACACAAAGGACACTAGTTTGACTGTGCTGCTCTCATGCAGTGTTTATTTACCTGTCTATTTGCTCTTGATCTTCGTTGATATCTGTTTAGTGCTTACCCTGCTGTTTCACCGGTTACCTCTTCTTCAGTTCTGTGGATATCAACCTTGTGAATCCCTCTTCAGTTTGTGAAGCTTCTCTTCTGTGTGGTATCACCTGTACCATTGATCTCACTGTTTAAATCCTGTAAATTATGTGAATCTCAGTAAACGCTCTCACACTTGATTTCACAAACTACAACTTGTGTGGCTTGAATTCAGTCATATAGTTTGTATATTTCTGCTAAAGAAAAAGCAAAGTAGATAACGCAATGGCATTGCTTCAAAAGAAAGGATGGTTATTTACTGCATTAATGTTTTTATATTATTATTTGGAAATAATTTTTATTTTATATTGTTTTGAAATAGTTTTGAACTGTTTTGGTTTGTGAACGGCACTTGGTCTGTGCTCTGTACAAGTTTCTCTTATAAACAATGACGCCTTCCTGCCTCCTCCACTTGTGACCTTACCAACGAGCTTACATCATCCCTCTCATGAGCGCACATCACAGAGATGTACGGAAGTAGTTAAAAGTATATAAGCATTATTTTGTTTCTAAAATAATCAATTGTTTGGTTTCAGAAGAACTTTATTTGTCGACATGGATTATTTTGATACACCCAAAATATGCATTTTGGACCGTCAAAAAAATGGAGTACATTCAATTGCATTGTTTAAAGGAGGAGGCCTGAAATGAAATCCTAAAAATCTTAAATTCTGTTTTGATGAAGAAAGAAACTCAGATACATCTTGGATGGCCTGAGGGTGAGTAAATGATCAGCAAATTTTCATTTTTGGGTGAATGATTCCTTGAAGGGGAGGGACATTCTCATTCTAGAGAGTATTAGATTAGAAGAAAATCTGTTTAGTGCAGGACAGGGGCATTCTGTAGCACCATAGATTGGGCCCTGGGTACAGAACTATTTTAGGAATCCCTAAACAATTTGGGTGATTGGTGGGGGTAATATATACATTATTACATGAATATTTAAAAGTGCTATATCATTTAAAAGTAACTTTTTATTTTTAAACACAAATATTCTTTGAATCAAGCAATGCATTAGTTTTTTAGTTTTTTTTAAAGCAATGCCTATTTACAAAATAAATTATACATTTATGAGTTTTCTTGTTGGCAAAGTCACCATAAGACCATAAGAAATGTGAGGAGTGCCAGGTTGTTCAGTCTATCCTGGGGCATTACTGCTCTCAAGCTTTAGCAACTCTTTCTAACTTTCTAAATATTGTCAAACAAATTATCCAATCACGTTTTATGTATATGTAGGGTTTTTAATAGGTTTCAGTTAACCCAAAAGAAAAAGTTAAATCATAATGTTTATGTAACAAAGTTCATAATGGGGTTGCAAGGAGGAAGCAGGAAATGGCCAATTCAACTCAAACAGTATTTATTTTAAAACACAAAATTGGCTTTTCAGCACTTCACTCAGTAATCACACTTTTCAGCGCACACAGCTTAACACAGTCTCGGGGTGTGAGTGGCAGATCTCTTTGTCCCGCACTAGCATCTGTCTCACTCTTAAATCTGTCTCCAACTCTCAATGCAATGGCAAACATCTGTTAGAGACAATCATTGCCAGTTGATGATCTTTACCGTTCTCACCTCCTGATCTCGCACTCCATTCACAAGCCGGCGCTCAACTACGTCCCCACCACCACAGTTTACAATTATTTCGTATTATTTCTGAACGTTATATCAGACATTGCAAAACATATGCATTCAGAGCTCATCTCCACAACAGCACCTGGCTTCCTTCCTCAAGCAATGTTATAAGCACAATTTAGGACAATTACACTTCCTTTAAACAAAGGTCAAATAATTTTTTCACTTATATGGAATGCTACAGTATGACTGGGCAGAAGGAGTGATTGGTTGCTGACAACCTTATGGCACTCACGTCAACTCTTCCTGCCATTGTGAGTGGACGGCCCCTATCAGGAAGTGACAAACCGGGACTATTGTGGGATCAGCCAATAAGAAACTAGGATAAGTTCATTTAAGTTCAGTTATCAGTTTGAAATTTTGAATGTAGACCCCTGACAAAAAGTGACAAGCGATTAATTTTCATTAAAGGAATATTCCAGCCCCAATACAAGTTAAGATCGATCGACAGCATTTGTGGCATAATATTGAAGATTACCACAAAAATTATTTTTACTTGCCCTTCCTTTTCTGGGTTCCAGTGAGGCACTTACAAAGGAAATTTGTGGGGGCCAACCTGTAAACATTTAAATACTATTCCAAAAGTGTAGCCACAAGACAAAGGATATGCATGTTAACATGATTTTAGTGTGATAACATCACTTAATGACCTTTTCTGTGTAAAATTATAGCCAATTTTACAACTTTGTTGGCATGAGGATGTAATGTAAACAAACCCTAAAATGACAGTAAAAATTTTACAGCTCAAATAATATATGAGTTTTAAAATAAGAATTAATGTAGTGGTTTTATGAAATTATAAGCTTCACATTTCTGCCTTTAAACCCTCCAAAAAATGGTACCTTTTACTTCCATTGTAAGTGCCTCACTGCAACTTCTTTTTTAAAGGAAGGATGAGTCGAAATACATTTTTGTGGAAATCAATATTATGCCACATATGCTGTCGATTGAGCTTAACTTGTATTGAACACAGAATATTCCTTTAAAATGAATGAAATCAGCCTGTACATTAAGTGTGCTGCTACCACAACAAAATAACTATTATAAAACAAAACAAAATAAAGCTATTACAAAAAAAATCCCTCTACCCCACATGCAATACAACCTCAACGCATCATTATTTTTTCAAAAGAATAATCGTGTGTGTGTGTGTTGGCATGTAATGTGGTCCAAAATACTTAAACCATACAAGCTAGCATGGACTCCACGAGTTTGTGCAATACCTAGAGATGCATGTTATCCCAGAATGATTTCATCATGTTCCAAAAATAATCTTTTGTGCTTCAATGGAAGATCTTTTGTACAAAAAGTTAACACGGTCAACATCACAACACTAATCCTGGAATATTAGTTTGCATCTTACCTCGGCGGTCCTTTCAGTAGCTCTGAGTGGGCCGTGTAAAAGGCGGCATCCGTCCTTGGCCAGTCTCTGGACCATCTCCAAACGGCTGATGTCCTCTCTATCATGTGTACCCACTCCATTGCCCTGCTGCAGTGCAGGTGATATGGAAAACACATACCTCAGTCCACAGTCCCACGCCATAGGCTGCAGCGCACACACACACACAAGCAGCTCCTTCTCTGAGTAACTTCTGAGTTTGACAGCTTCTAGCTGAGTCTTTACTCAGGTGAGACTGAATGCCTCCCTGACTGTGAGTTTGCTGAGATGGCCTCAGTAGTCCTGTAGGTTTACTAAGATGCAAACGCTCAGGAGGAAGGCTTTTAAAAAGTGAAGGCACGCAGACAGTGTTGCCTGAGGGGGAGAGTGAACCTGCCTCTCTCTTTCTGTCTCTTACGCACATAGGCAGGGTGGGGGCGACCAGGAAACATCTGGCAGTCCCTTCCAATCCTGAATAGGAAGTTTCACAATCCCCAGAAAATGGGATAAAGGCCATGCTGGGGTCTGGGAGGGCAGGTTATTGATGGGTGAACTATCATGTGAACTAAGATGCCATACAAGTACAATCTTTATATATACTGTATATATACACAACAATGAGCCAAAACATTATGGCCACCTGCTAATATGCTGTTGGTTCATTGAGTGACGCCAAAACAGTGCCGACCAGCTGAGGTATGGACTCTACAAGACCCCTGAAGGTGTCTTGCAGGATCTGGCACCAAGACATTAGCAGCAGATCATTCAATTCCTGTAAGTTGCGAGGTTGAGCTGCCATGGATCGGACTTGTTGGTCCAGCACATTCCACAAAGGCTCAATCAGATTGAAATCTGGGGAATTTGGAGGCCAGGGCAACATCTGTTCATCAAGTTCCTCAATCCATTCCCCAACAATGTGTGCAGTGTGGCAGGGTGCATTATCCTGCTGAAAGAGATCACTGCCATTAGGGAATGCCATTGCCATGAAGGTACACCCGGCCTGCAACGATGTTTAGGTAGGTGACAAATTGATGTCCACATAAATGGCCGGGCCTAGGGTTCCCCAGCAGAACATTGCCCAGAGCATCACACTCCCTTTATCAGATTGTCGTCTTCCCACAGTGCATCCTGGTGCCATCACTTCCCCAGGTAAACGGTGCACACACATATAAGGCCATCAATGTGGTGTAAAAGAAAACCAAAAGAAAAAGTTGTTTTTCAGTGAACATCCAGTGAACGGCAGTTCTGTGGACGGAAATGCCTTGTTGACGAGAGAGGTCAACAGAGAATGGCCAGACTGGTTTGAACTGACAAAGTCTACGGCAACTCAGATAATCACTCTGTACAATTGTGGTGAGAAGAATATCATCTCAGAATGCTGTTCTGAGATGTGGGTTTGCGCTGTTTTGGCAGCACTAGGGGGACCTACAAAATATTAGGCAGGTGGTTTTAATGTTGTTGCTTATTGGTGTATTATAAAGAACTGATAAAAGGGAATAACTGAAAAAAGACCCAGCGATAAACTATTGAGATAACATGTCCAACTCTAACTAACAAATATTGCCATGGGAGCTGTCAAATGCAAATAGGCTAATAAGGAACTATCTTTGATTAGAAATACAAGATAGGAAATTACACCATATCCATGATATATTACAAGAACAAAAGCTCAGCATGGAAAAACATGCTATAGTTTGTGCAGTAGTTTGCAGGACTGTCCTGATAGGGTCATAGGAAACAGGAAAACAATAATGCTAAATGCAAATAATAAATGACAAATAACTATAATTGTGCATAGTTTGGATTGCAAAATAAATAGGCTTATCAACTTTTAAAAGGAGAAAATGCTTTGTTGTTTTTGTTGCCAATGGTCTAGTCAAACTCTACTGTATCATCTATCACTTGGTACAAACTAGTCAAATTTGGTAGGTGGCAACATGGACAGGTTCAATGACATGCCCTAATCCTCGAAAACCAAAAACAAAACGATTTTTCTATGTTTTCTAAGACCTAGATGACATTAAATATGAGTTAAATATGAGCAGCGAGGATTAAAATAGTTTTTGTCGACCACAGTATGCTTTGTGTGGTTGGAATCACATGAAATTCAAGAGACATTTAGTACATTTTTCCCACTCAACCAATTCCTATTTATGTCATGATACATTTTCTACATTTTAAAGTTAGCTACATTTTAACTCATGTTAAATAATTTATCTTGGCGACTACCACCCCTGCTGTCACGAATTTGAATCCAGTGTGTGCTGAGTGACTCCAGCCAGGTCTCCTAAGCAACCATATTGACCCGGTTGCTAGGGAGGATAAAGTCACATTAGGTAATCTCCTCGTGGTCATGATTAGTGGTTCACGCTCTCAATGGGGCATGTGGTAAGTTGTGCGTGGATCACGGAGAGTAGCATGAGCCTCCACATGCTGTGAGTCTCTGCGGTGTCATGCGCAATGAGCCACGTGATAAGATGCGCAGACTGACGGTCTTAGATGCGGGGGAAACTGAGACTTGTCCTCTGCCACCTGGATTGAGGTGAGTAACCGCGCCACCATGAAGACATACTAAGTAGTGGGAACTGGACATTCCAAATTGGGAGAAAAGCAGATAAATCTGGGTCCTGTTGCAAAACGAATTGGGAACAACTGGTTTTTAGTATCCCACTTATAAGATGGCATGCATGTTAAAGCCAGTACAGCGTTGCCTTCGAAACAGCATTTGTCCTTGAAAACCGCTTAATGACAGTCCCATCAGATGTATTGTAATGAAGCATTAACCGATACACAGAGCTGGAAAAGCCAGGAGCCTCTTAAACAGGCACAAGACTCTGTCCTGACACACAGTATAGAGTATCCGTCTATCTCCAATCAAGGCTTCTTTTGCCTTTCTACTGATGACTGGGATGCAGGAAAGCATTGCTCAATCAAGGAACGTATGGACAGCAGTGGGCAACTCAGATGGCTGTTGAGCTCAGCAAAACATACAGTATAAGCACACCAACACATACACACCCACTCACACATGCACACATACAGAGTCAATGTAAAACCTAATAACCAGGAATCTGTGTTCTTATTACCTTGAGCTCAGCAGAACTTGGAGAAGGTAGTGGGGTGTCTGTATTGTGCTCTGGACTGCTCGTCTCGATCACTGTAAAATAAGAATAATGTAGTTAGTACAGTTCTGGACAGGGTCACAAATTAACTAGGATTCAGGGCAAAAATGTCACCAAAAGTGACAAAGATGCAACAGATATTTCAAATATGGGGGGTAAAAAAAATGCTCCCATAATGAATTGCTCTATTTTACAGTATTTTAACATTTTATATTTCTTAACAGCAGTGGCGTACTTTACTGTTACTGTAGACTGCATAATCTGCATATAGAGAGCTGTGGAACTACACATCTGTACATATTGTAAATGGGTCATTCCAACAATTCTCTGACATTCTGGCTTTGAAGCTTTTGAGAAAAGTTTCTTCTTGTTATATCATTACAGGAACATATTAAATATTGTATTAGTCATACTGGTCAAGATAAATTACTAAAAAATTCAGATGTCCATCCAGATAATTGGGCAGCATCAGGGTGGACATTAACAGGGTGGACTATGAGTGGATAAATTAGCCACTACATGTCTGTGATTGACTTCTAGGAAACACATTTGCAAACTAATATTTATGATTTTATTTCTGTTAACATAAATACTGTATATTGACATTTTAAAATTATATAAATGTTCCATATATCTTCCCATAATAGGGTGGACATGTTATGCTTGACCACATATTATTAGCACTGCAAAATAAAGGAAAGCATAAATAAAATAATTGAATTATTAACTTCAAATAACTCAAAGTAATTTTTCATAATGGCTGATGTCCATATCTTCAATGAAAGATCATGGTATCGTGACATAACATTGTGCGCAATAAATCAAGGGACACACAAAAAACCTGCACTATCAGTGTTACAATTACACATTTAACACAAATGAATACATGTTAGTGAATGTAACACTAAACTCGTAAAAGTAAAAAATAGAAATCCAATGATTTCTCATTTATTTTTGTCAGAGATGTTTGACGTGCAGTTTCTGGGACATGAGGAAGTGACACAACGCAATAGTAAAGGATTTCAATTATTTAAAATGTAACGTTTAAGCCCACAGAAGTGTGTAACATTCTAAAAAGACTTTATTCTTTTAACAAGCCTATCGAAATTGTAATCGGATGAAATTAAACAATATAAATACCACACACACTTGTAATGGGGACTTAAATGTCAAATAATTGTAGGAATGACCAAAGGCGTAGATTTGGCTTGAATATTGGGGTCACAATGTCACAAAACAGCATCCAATACAGTTAAAGGGAAACTAATGACAGCAGATAATGCACCTCTGAAGCAGAAAAAACAAGTGGGTATACCGAGGGTATATGCAAATATTAATCCTTAGAAGTCATTATACGCAAACAGCCAAGTAAGCATACGGTTTATAATGAGTTTAGTGCCTCTGCATTTTTTATAGCTACTTTTGTTTTTGATGTTAGTTTGATTTTATATGTAACAGTCATAATTGTTCAGTTTAGGAATTTATTTAAATTAAAAACAAAAATAAAAAATGCCTTCATAAAAGGGAAAACATGCGCCAAAATATATTTACTATTTATAATTTAAAAGATCTACCCTTTATAACAAAGTACATTTCTGACAATGGTGCTGGTCCTCTAATGCGATTGGTCAAAGGGCACTACAAGAGTGGCAATATTTAGTATAACAGCACTAGGATGCTTCATTATTTCTGTCACTCTGCTTGTCTGTGTTTGCAGCATTCAAGACAGATCAGTCTTTACGTTGTTTGGTGACACACAATGGTTGACTATTTTGGCTTCGTTTGTAACTATTTTCGTTAGCGTAAAAAAGTAAACAAAATAATTTTTCAAAATGAAAATGGAGCTTTGGCCACTGGGGGCAGTGTTTTTAGCTACTGAAATGTCAACCTACTGTTTCTGACTTCATTGTGAAATCTGTTAGTGAGTGGGGAATGTAGGCTAATGCATTTTTAAAAAGTTATTTTTAAAATACTTGTGCTATAATAAAAAAAAAAATCATACTGAGGAAACAGTATTACCCTTACTTGATTTAGTCCTTGCCTTGCGAGCCAGAGCCACAAGAAGTTCATTCTGCACCTATTAAAAGAAAAGAATTGTGCCATGGTTCTTCAGAGAATCAGACATCGGCTACTCATACCAAGCCTTACTAAAACCAAGCTTTACTGATTGCACATATTGTAATACTGTAGTTTGATTTATATTATTCTAAACCTGCTGCTTGAGAAAGGCATTCTTCAGTTAAACACAGCTTGATCAATCTCAGAAGACATCTCAAACGCAATGAATTTACAGTCTTGTGCTCAGCACTACATTTTAGATCTATTTTATTCTGGGTGTTCTCTCATTTGACTCATACTTGGATGTTTTTAGCAGTAGTATAGGTACATTTTCTGTTCTTTAACCATCACTGCCTTTGATTTCTAAACTACCACACAATATCTTTGAATATGAAGACTCAGGGCCAGATTATGGATCCATGACTGGAGGCCCATGTCAGACTGATGCCCCACTGGCCAGTCCAGAATCCAGCCCTGTGAAAACTGGACTCAAAACTGTATATGGATCTATTTGTGATCTGACTGCACTCTTGCCAAATCCATGTATTCGGAAGTAGCGACAAATCTCTGAGCACATGAGCACATTATGAACACAAATGTATCCTATCCATCAAGCATCTAAAATGAAATATCACTCAGTTATGAAGGGCAGTCCATCTGCTCTCTGACAATGGGAGGCCTGTACATTAGTAAACCAGGTGTGTATCAGTAAGTAATGAAGATGTTTAACTGTGCTTAGTGGCCCATAAACACTACATGTCCTATGGGGAAATCTGATGTGGCAGCTTCTGGCCTGATTGTACAGACTCTGGACAATGACGAATGGAGCTGGACTTGGAAATGTGCAACAGTGACCCTGCACAGGCCAAATACAAAAGCTCACTTTAACCCTCAGAGACCCACTGTAGCAGAATTGCAACATTTAAAGCAAATCAATTATATATTTAAACAAATATAACAAATATATAGCTGACACTCTGAACTCTGTAACTCAACAACAATTTGGGTAAGAAAAAACTGTATATTGAATGTCCAAACTTGCAAAGTCAAACAAAAGTAACACATTTAATGTGGTGTAACAATCCAGAAATAAAAGCTGAAATACTTGAAAAAGAAAATATTGACATGAGTAGTGCAGAATAAACAAAAAAGCTATAGATAAATCTATTTTGTTCTACATGAAGGTGGTCCCTCAGTGTATTTTTACAATACCACTGATAACCAAAAATGCTTACTTTAGTCAATAGGTCTCAGTTTATAGTTCATCACATATGTGTTAAAGCTATTCATTAGCAAAAGCAGTTGCTCGGCTGGTGAAGAATGGCCAGAATACACAGATACTTTCTTTAATGGTCGTCAATGGAGAAAGACTCTTAATAATGGTATAGTTATCCATAATTCTATAGTTATGGTATCTATCAGCATAGCCAACTGGACCATGCTAACCAAACCTTGACCCCTTGAGTGAAACATATGCAAAGTGCACCTTTAACCCACTGCCTGAAAGAGGGAAAAATATTACATATTTTAAGATAATCTTGAACGGAGTATCTGGTTAGAAGTCATGCTCTAAATCCTATATTTATTGAATGTGTTGAAATTAGGGCTGTCGTGTGATTCAGTGCGATTAATTTAACAAAAATAAACAAAATCGCAATTAATCGCATGCCCACGGACCAGATTAAGGAAGATTCCTGAGAAATGCAAGCTTGTAGTACCACCTGTTTACTCCAGAGGGCAGTAAGTGATATTTCAGCTGTATGAGCAACACAGTTTATACAGTGAAGAAAACATTTCAGCAGAACAACACAAACAGGCTTTACGTTCTTGCGTTCAAAACACTTGGAGCGCAAATGCGATCTAAGGGATCTCAAGATGCGTTTAAAGATTGAGTATTAAACTATATTTAACTTGACACAGTGACTTAAACATTTTATGTTTTTGACGCAACGCACCCGAGATGCTACACAAGCATGTCTGACACATGTGTAAATTGGCGGGCTCTTAAACAAGCCCTCATAATAAATCTCCAACTGATTGACAAATTCACTTGTGAAATGGATTGCTGAGAACTGTGTGCCAATGATTGACTTGAATGATCAATAATATGGTAGTAAACAATACATTGTATTCTAAAGCTGCTTTTTGTATCGTCTTATCAATGATTAACTCTTCTGCTACAGGAATTTTAATCATCATTTTAATTATCTGAAAAAAAAAAAAAATATATATATATATATATATATATATATATATATATATAAAAAACGTAGTTCAATGGAAAGGAGGAGGCGAGAACCGGCTTGTCAATATAAATAATATTTTAATGAGAAAGTTAAAAGACAAACACACGTCGGACATGCCCGTAAATGATTTCTCTCTCGTCGCACCACCGTCTGGCATCGGCCTTTATCCCTCTCGGAGGCTTAATAAGCCTAATAAGGGACCGGGTGTGTATAATCACAACCCGGCCCTGCCCTCCACCCTGTCGCAATATAATTTTTAAATATTTAAAGAAAACTATGTATAATTATATATTGATATAAATATGTCTAATCATTATATATTGAGTTATTGTTATATGAGGTGCTTTCTCACCAAATATTTGTATATGCGATTAATCGCGATAGCCTGCCATTAATTTGATAATTTTAATCGATTGACAGCCCTAGTTGAAATGTAAAACAGCCACAACCACTAGCTATACGGTAAAGGTATAGGCCTTTGATGAAGCCACCGAAATGAGTATGTCAAATTATTTAGCTGAACACAGCAATTCAAAGATTCAGTTGAAATTTATTGTGAGCATCATCAGTTCCCCAGAGTGTCTGAAGCAAATGCCGACCCTCTCAGAATCACACAAAATGGCTTTATATTTCTGTTTCCAAGGTGACTGCAGGTGCTCAGGCCACCTTGAGGAGAGGTTCTGCAACATTACCTTAATGGCTGGAAGCTAAGCATGCACAGCATGGCCACAGTAATGTACTGATTCAGTCATTATACCAGAGCTGCTGTCTCAAATGGACAAAGTACAGGTCTGACCATTTCTAAAAAAGGCTTTGCACTAAACCACTAAAATTTGGTTCAAAGAGTGGCTTAAAAGCAGGGAAGATCTAGTTGTCAATAGATGTTTATATAAAACAAATCAAAACTGCAAATTAAAAATGAAAATGAAAAGAGCTCATTAGTAGCAGTTAGTATGGAGACAGTAACAGCAATAGTTCTTACCGTTGAGGTGAGATGCTCCAATGCTCTCATTTGAAGAACTGAATTACAAACATCAGAAGATTTCGGTGTGTTTTCTGTACAGCTAAAGAGCAATATAAACCACAATGTCATATCAGTCAAGTGTATAGTTTCAAGAACTATACACTACTTTGGTTTTTACACTTCATACTACTGTGATGGTAATATAATATAAATAGCATGGTTTATTAACATGGTAACTTTTTTTGTAAAGGTCAAAAAAAAATTCATTGTGGTACTGAACAGTTAAAACCGTAAATCATTAGCTAATCTGGACAACAGAGATTTGCTGACACTGACTGGCTACCACTATTTATCAATCTGGAGAAGCCTGGAAAAATAATTCTCTCTAAAGATAGTCTTCCTGTTCAGATAAAGCCACTAGGACAGCACCTGACTGACTTTCCCAGCAGACAGGAAATGATGCAGAGAAACAGCCTATAGACATCCATTTACGTCCATTGACCCCCTGCTTACGTACTGTTTTCCAAAGACCTAAACGTCATTGATCTGGGTGAATGAGGCAAAATACTGCATCTCTGCGTTGGCTAACCAGGGGTAAAAAGATTTTGCTTTTGCTTTGTTGAATATATAAAACCGAAAAAATTATGATTTGTATTATACTAGGTTGATAGAGCTGTCAAAAAATACAAAATAATTGGTAACACTTTACAATAAGGTTCTATTTGTTAACATTAGTAAATGTATAAGGTATCATGAACTAACAATGTACAATTTATTTTTACAGCATTTATTAATCTTTAAGTTAATTTATAAAACATATAATTGTAAGTTCATGTTCGTTAACAATGTATCAACTGTTAAAATTAAAGTATACAACTTTTAATGGTAAAATGTATTGGTATACAGTATGTTTTTGTTATTAACATTAGCCAAGATTAATAAATGGTGTAAAAGTATTGCTCATTGTTTGCTCATGTTAACTAATGCCAACCATCATCCCATCATCTCATATTCAGTTCCGTTTTACGAAAATAAAACAAAATGCAAAACAAAAAGTGCCAGGTTTGGTTCACTTATAGGTGTTTTCATTTATTTAATTAAATTTGACTTTACAAAAGTAGCAATTGACTTTACTTTTTTAAATGTCACTTCTGTTTTCATGTATAAACACATTTGCCCTTAAAGGTCTTGCTTTTGTGAAAATTTAGAACTGATAGACACACAAGTTCAGGGGTTTTATTAAAGTTAGAGGAAGCTACTTGGTCAGTATTTCAACTATGGTATTACTAGTTTTTAGTTAAAAGTGCATCGTTGTAATAATTTTACATGTATTGTTTATCCAAAATGAAAAATCTGTCATCATTTAGTTACCTTCATGATTTTCTAAACCTGTATGACTTTCTTTAATCTGTGGAATACAAAAGATGTTAGGCAGACTTACTGTTCAGCCTCTGTCACATTTACTTTAATTGCATCCTTTTTTTGCATATAATGAAGGGTAATGGTGACGGATACTGTCAGTCCCTAACAGTATTTGGCAAGTTACAAAAAAAAAAGTAATCTACTAAAAATGACTAATTACTACTACAAAATTATAATTGCTTTACTGATTACTTAAAAGTACTCATATTACTAATTACTTTAAAGTAATCTAAAGCACTTGTCATAGTACATTTTTATTTTCCACTTTTCCCCTTTTCTCCACATTTTTGGCATGACAATTACCAGTGCGCTCTGATTTCTTGTGGTGGCGTAGTGACTCGCCTCAATCCATGTGGCTTCTGAGACGGTCAACCCACGTATCTTATCACGTGGCTTGCTGAGCGTGTTACAGTTGAGACTTAGCGCGTGTGGAGGCTCACTCTATTCACCGCGGCATCCACGCACAACTCACCCTACCAAAAGCGAGATTCACTTTACAGTGACCACGATGAAGTTAACCCATGTGACCCTACCCACCCTAGCAACAGGGCCGATTGGTTGCTTTGGAAGCCTGGAGTCACTCAGCACACCCTGGATTTGAATTTGCGGTTCCCATGGTTTTTAGTCAGCGTCATTGCTTGATTAGCTACCCAGACCCCCTATGAATTCACATTTGAACTGTATCACTTCAATAATATTTTTTTAGAAATATTTGTAACACAAGTAATGTACTTAAAAGTAATTACTTTCATTGAAATTCAGTAACTAATCTGAAGACAATCATTTAAAATGTAATTCATTACACTACTATTGTGCCTAAAAGTAATTAGATTACAGTAACAAATTACTTTGTAATTCAATTACACCCAGTATCAGTCCCTAATATTCTGCCCTTTTGTGTTTCACAGAACAAAGTCATATTGGTATCTGTAAAAAGGTAAGTAAATGAAGACATCATTTCCTTTTTAAAAGAAAATGCTAAATGATAAGAAGTATATTATGAGTTAAAGGAACTAATTTCTGGTTTGTTGTTGATGAAGGGTTACTTGAGCCTTACTGATGGGGCTGTGGGGGTACATGAGGCAAAAAAAAAGTTGGAAAACACAGAGCCATCAATAATGTTGAAAACTTGAGATAGCAAGACAGCGACAAAGCACCAAAGAAAAAACAAAGGGACAGAGAAAAAGTGCAGAGGCAGAGAGGGAACACACAGACAGCCTGCATCATATACGGACATATTTGTAAGCTGACGAGATGTGCTTTGACAGACAGTGGAAGGTCAGAGGGAGAACTCTGTGCAGTGGTGCGACCCTCAGAACAGGTTGGGTATGTCTGAATATCTGAGAGTGAGACAGATGGAGCCTGGAGCAACATCACTCTTCTCCTAATGTCCTGCACTCTGTGGTGTGTTGACACGTAGACATCTGCTGGTAAAGTCGGGATCTGCAGATCACATTACTGCATTGCTATGCTCAAATAATGCTCCTGATTGATGTCTCCAAATTACATTTCCCTGCCATATTTAGCCCTTGCATTAAAAATTGGATCATAGGTACTAGAGATCATAACTTATAATTGTACTGTATTTCTGCCTAGTATGCCTCAGAACAGTGCAACAAGATTCCAAGCCAGGAAAAACAATACAAGAAATACAGTACATTCTTTTTATATATGTTTGCTTATTTTAACTCACTTAAGGTAATCGTTAAGGGCCGTTGACAGGAACAGAGACTTTTTATTAGCACTAGATGGTAAATTAAAAGCTATGAAGTTTAACAGTTCAGGGAGACAAGATGTATGATGACTTTCAAGCTCAGAAAATTACAATAGCTTTAAGCTTTTTTTGTGTAAACGTGTGCTCACCGTCTGTGGGTTCCAGCTCGGAGCTGAACGTGAGGCTGTTGCAGGAGCAGGCGCACTGCGCTCTGCCAGTTGTCCTGGTTTCTGAAATCACAGCTCTGAGCCTCACATTCTTCAAAATTGAACTGGTACAAAGAACTAGAGTCCTCGAATCCATCCTGCTGCTCCACTGGACACAAAATAGGGTTTAAAGTTGAAGATCTCCATGCTGGACAAAAAACCAGCATAAGCTTTCTACCTGATCTGACTGTTTCAGCTGGCTGGTTTTAGAGAGGTTGTGGGTGCTTTTCAGCTGGTCAAGCTGTGTTAAGCTTCTTTTTTTTCCCCAGCAGGGCTGTCCTACTAAAATCTTTAAATATGGCTTGTCTATACATGCTAGATTTTAAAGAGATATTTCACCCAAAAATGAAAATTCTCTCATAATTTACGAACCCTCATGCCATTCCAGATATGTATGACTTTGTCTTCTGCAGAACACCAAAGAAGATTGTTAGAAGAATATATCTGCACTGCAGGTCCATAAAATGCAAGTGAATGGTGACCAAAACTTTGAAACTCCAAATGCGCATCAAGGCAGCATAAAAGTAATCCAAAAAACTCCAGTGGTTTAATCCATGTCTTTAAAGCGATCCAATCGGTTTTTGGTGAGAACAGACCAAAATGTAACACATTTTTTTACAGTACATTTTGCCCTTGCAGTTTTTAGGCACGATCAAGATTTCAAGCTCAGTTACACTTTCTAGTGCTCTACCATTTTTCCCGCTCTACCACCTGAGCCACAGCCGGCCCATAATATAACGCTTAAATTCACCTATTTACACACATTTACGCTCATTTACACACTGAATAAACAGTCCAATAATTTACAGCGATAGTTATGTTGCATCTGTTTACCTGAGAGCAAAATGCCCAAGTCTAGGAGAATGTTCCAGATTCTCGAAGCTATTGCCCTGCTCTGTATAAATTCACAGTGATCCATCAGCCATTCCACCAGCTCCAGACCGATATATGTCCTCCTATTGGGCCAGATGAGCACAGGAAGACTTTACATAAGTTATGTGAGCAATTTACAATCAAAAATGTTACCCAAAATAAAAGTGATTAGAAAATGTTACTGCTCTACAAACATTTTTACATATTATTTTGGTGATTGTTTTTTTTTTTTTTTAAATTACAAAATAAAATAAAATGCAAGGAAAAATGTACATTGAGTTCAAAACTATTGCAAAATAAACACAAAAAAGGTGATCAGGACCCAATGTAAATTGGAACAGCCAATTCCAGAGAGCAATGTAATAAAAAACAATCAATGACATGTTTTGAATTCTGTTCACTTAGTATCCCATTGACTGTTAAAGGGAGAACTGCAGTGCATCACTTTGGAAATTTCAGTCACTTTCTTCATGAGTCTCAAGTTCTAACTTACAGTATGTCTGAATTAGGGCTGCATGATTATTATTATTTACTTCGATATTGTAATTGCGATTAGTTTCGATTAATAGAATTTACATTACAGATACTTATTTGGGGTGAATCAACTGCATGCCATATTCTTTAAGTTGGCGACACATCTAAACAAGCTGAGATCTGTGTTACTGAATTACTTTATTGCTGTTTTATACCAATCAAGACTAGTTAACTTTACATTGGCCAAAAATCAAAGATGTTTTTCAAATTTGTAATAAATTATACACAGAGGCAAGCAATGGATATGTCTCTGGTTGGTTAAAATTATCAACCACTGCCAAAACATATGTTTAATAGAAAATTCAATGGAAAATTTGGATGAAAAATGAGTAGACCTACATGGACTGCTATTCTTGACACTTTTCACGATTAGTTAATTGTGGCCCTAGTCTGAATTGTTCATATTCAAAATTATTTCCCGTGTCTTTTTGTATGAATATTTCATTAGAGTATTAGAATGACTGATTAGCATTTGCAGCATGTTATGTTAATATAAATTTACGTGACACAATCCCCTTGTATTAAGGCTATAGTTTATCTATCGAAGGAAAACAGTATTATTAATATGTATTATGTTGAAATTTACCTGATGAGCCTTGCCAGTTTAATATGAGCTTTCCAGTTATCCTGGCCAGTGGATAGGCAAGCATTCCTGAGAGCTCGGCCAGCACATGGCACATTTTTCACACAAGCCTCAACAACACACAAAGAACATTCTTAAAATCATGCTAAACTGAAAAGATTTGTATACAAAACAACACTGCCAGCAAAGCAGACAGGAACAACATGGAGGCATAATGCAACAAAAACCAATGATGATACACACTACCAGCAATGTTATCATGAAACATTTTAATAAATAATTATTAAAATGCATTTAATTTATTTAATAAGTTATTTAATGTATTATTTAATAATACGTTTAAAAAATAAATAAAAACAAATATGGATCAAGGACACTTCGGCACGTGGAGTCATGTGGGCCAGGAATCGAACCGCCAACCCTGAGATTAGTGCACAACCCGCTCTGCCACCTGAGCCACAGCTGCCCCCAGACAATAGATAACATATTTTATCCATCTATTGAATTGCATTTCGACACCACGAGACAACCAGATTTTCAAGTCACTGGATGACTGAAAGTGATATTGACGGGAAGTAAATGTCTTATATACCTTGTGTCTAGTCTCTCCTAAATTTGAACTGTGGATGGACTCATGTGGTGGCTTCTGAGATTTAATCTATAGCAGGGGAAGAAAAGAGGTTAGACATCTAATAACAATAAAAGCTCTGTCTTCAGACAATACTCTCTGTCTACTATATTTTATCTTAAAACATCTGCTATGACGATTACATGCAGGAGTTCTTTAAGATTACCATCATGTCTAGCTTTTTTAAACTGTCTAATTCAACTAAAACATTTGACACAAACAAAAGATCAGATTGGGTGAAACATTTAATGTGATAACACCTGCTTTGGTTCTGTGTAAATGAAATGCAGCATCAGAGCAGCCTTAAACTTTTTTGTTGTCATGATAGACAATATTAATCACAATATAGATTCAGTGTAAGGATGACTTCATTCTAACCTGTACTGCCCTACAAAGCCAAAACACAGTAACTACACCAATACTTTGAGAAAAATGGCTTGTTACATTTTCTTAATTGTCGTGGATTATGCATGGATTATAAAATATCACTATTTTCTCTGATTCAGAGCATAATAATAAATCTGTAAATGGGCATATTATAGCCTAAGATTATAAACTATGCTTTAACTAAATGTGTAGTTAATAAAAGTGGCTTTGTAGGCCAGTGTACAGATTGAGTGATCTATAAAAAAAAAATGACCACACAAGTATAAAGCTTTGTTAAAAGTGAAACAAAGGCCACAGACACAATTGTGTGCTCCACAGGTAATACAAGACTTCAAAAGCTGCCAGCATTGTGCCTCCAAAGACACCAGATTACAAGAAAGTAAAAAAGCCTGATTGTCCATTACTCTTTGTGTACTTTAGCTAAATGACTCATGTGGGTTGTTGGAAAAACACAAAGCTAGTCATTTTTGCTGTCAGTGTAAACTGCTGTTCCATGTCTAGAAAATTTTATATTGAAATGATGGAGGCATTTTTAATTCATGTTATGAGACAGATTTTAAAAAGTTACAAATTGTACAAATAAATAAGTACGGTAGACATTTAAGTGAGTTTAATCTAAAACGTATTAACTGAAGTGGACAACTAAACTTAAAGTTGATTAAAATGAGAAAGAAAGAAAGAAAGAAGTTGCTAGCATTTTTTAGAGACTTTATACAAATAACTTTAAATGCACATAAGTACATTGCAGGCACTTTTTAATGTCTCAAAGTACACTCACAACTTCCAGGCTCTTTTTGAACGGAGTTTCATTCTTCTTCATTGGGAGAGGACGAAAGTCATTTATGCTGCTGTGATCTTTGGGGACTTTTCTCCAGCGCCAGCGTATGAGAGCACCCTTGACCACAGGCGGACTCTCAGCCACCTCCATACCCGGAGGTCCGAGACAGAATACAAATAGAACAGGTTGAGGGGAAGTTTTGAGTCATGTGCCGAGATATCCTTCAGAATCTTAAGTTTACAACACTGACGAGTGTTTAGTCGTCACAGGTCAGCAAATGAAATCGATAGAAGTCTATAACCGGTCCGCACAGCGTTAGATCAGTCGATGGGCAGAGCTTCTGTAAAGACTGCAGACATCATGACAATAGAAGACACGCGATTAAACAGAGATGCAAGGTAGTGAAAGGTAACATGTCACATGACCTGAGTGGGCTGTACCTGTGAGATCACGGATAATAACACGTTTGATAGTGTTAATGGGATATATAAGATAACTAATATTGCTCATTCGTTTTGTCTAAACTATAGTCTCGGCCTCAGACGCCACATTATCTAAACCCAGTCACACATTGCGTTGCATTTATAAGTAAATTAACTTGTAATTAGATATATGCCACTGTGTACAACAGATGTAAATTATGTAATATATGACACTACAACTTAAAAACTGTGGTCCATGTAGAGTAGTAAACTAAATATATTGGTGATTTTATTAATTTTTTTGCCTGTACGGTGTAATAAAATTATTCTTTGGATTTGGCTTACAGTGACATCTGGTGGACACAGGGTGGAATTACAGACCAACCCATATAGTTCACCCAAAATGAAAATTCTCTCATCATTTACTCACTCTCATGCCATCCCAGATTATTCTAACTTCCTATCTTCTACAGAACACAAACTAAGATTTTCAGAAAAAACATCTCAGCTCTGTAGGTCCATACAATGCAAGTGAATGGTGGCCAGAAGGTCTAAAAAGCACATAAAGGCAGCATAAAAGTAATCCATATGTGTCCAGTGGTTAAATCCATATCTCCAGAAGCGATATCATAGGTTTGGGTGAGAAACAGATTCATATTTAAGTCTTACGATTTGCATTCTTTGTGCATATTGCCACCTATAGACCTTATTCACTATAGCACCATCTTTGATTTTTTTTTTTTTTTTCTGGTCAAGGAGCTTTATACATCTTTATCCCATTTGTGCCATTGAAGAGTTGTCCCTATCCCTTACAGCCTCGTTGTCATTCCCATTACTGTCTGGACAGGGAGGAGAATTTATAGTAAAAAAGAACTTCAATATTGATCTGTTTCTTACCCACACCTATCATATCACTTCTGAAGATATGGATTTAACCACTAAATTCATATAGATTAATTTCATGCTGCCTTTATATGCTTTTTGGACCATCAATGTTCTGGCCACCATTTAGTTGCATTTTGATGACCTACAGAGCTGAAAAATTCTTAAAATATTTGTTTGTGTTCTGCAGAAGAAAGGAAGTCATACACATCTGGGATGTCATGAGGGGTGAATAAATGATAAGATAATTGTAATTTTAAAGTCATTTTGGGTAGTTGACAAATAACATGGACTGTAACTTTTTCAAAATCAAATTGTAATATATTATACATTGCATCCGGAAAGTATTCCACATACCAAAATGGATTAAATTCATTATTTTCCTCAAAATTCTACAAACAATACCCCATAATGACAATGTGTAAGAAGTTTGAAATCTTTGCAAATGTATTAAAAATGTAAATATTAAAAAATCACATGTACATAATTATTCACAGCTTATGCCATGACACTCAAAATTGAGCTCAGGTGCATCCTGTTTCCACTGATCATCCTTGAGACGTTTCTACAACTTGATTGGAGTCCACTTGTGATAAATTCAGTTGATTGGACATGATTTGGAAAGGCAAACACCTGTATATAAGATCCAACAGTTAACAGTGCATGTCAGAGCACAAACCAAGCCATGAAGTCCAAGGAATTGTCTGTAGACCTCCGAGACAGGATTATATCGAGGCACTGATCTGGGGAAGGGTACACAAAAATTTCTGCCTCCATCATTTGTAAATGGAAGAAGTTTGGAACCACCAGGACTCATCCTAGAGCTGGCCGCCCGGCCAAACTGAGCAATCGGGGGAGAAGGGCCTTAGGGTGGTGACCAAGAACCTGATGGTCACTCTGACAGAGCTCCAGCATTTCTCTCTGGAGAGAGGAGAACCTTCCAGAAGAACAACCATCTCTGCAGCACTCCACCAATCAGGCCTGTATGGTAGTGTGGCCAGATGGAAGCCACTCAGTAAAAGGCACATGACAGCCTGCCTGGTGTTTGCCAAAATGCACCTGAAGGACTCTCAGATCATGAGAAACAAAATTCTCTGGTCTAATGAAACAAAGATTGAGCTCTTTGGCCTGAATGGCAAGCGTCATGTCTGGAGGAAACCAGGCATCGCTCATCACACCTGGCCAATACCATCCCTACAGTGAAGCATGGTGGTGGCAGCATCATGCTGTGGGGATGTTTTTCAGCGGCAGGAACTGGGAGACTAGTCAGGATCGAGGGAAAAATGAATGCACAGAGACGTCCTTGATGAAAACCTGCTCTAGAGCACTCTGGACCTCAGACTGGGGCGAAGGTTCATCTTCCAACAGGACAATGACCCTAAGCACACAGCCAAGATAACAAAGGAGTGGCTATGGGACAACTCTGTGAATGTCCTTGAGTGGCCCAGTCAGAGCCCAGACTTGAACCCGATTGAACATCTCTGAAGAGATCTGAAAATGGCTGTTCACCGACACTCCCCATCCAACCTGATGGAGCTTGAGAGGTCCTGCAAAGAAGAATAGGAGAAACTGCCCAAAAATAGGTGTGCCAAGCTTGTAGTATCATACTCCAAAAGACTTGAGGCTGTAATTGGTGCCAAAGGTCCTTCAACAAAGTATTGAGCAAAGGCTGTGAATACTTATGTACGTGTTTTTTTTTGTTTGTTTGTTTTTTCGTTATTTATTTTTAATACATTTGCAAAGATTTCAAACAAACTACTTTCACATTGTCATTATGGGGTATTGTTTGTAGAATTTTGAGGAAAATAATGAATTTACTAAATTTTGGAATAAGGCTGTAACAACAAAATGTGGAAAAAGTGAAGCGCTGTGAATACTTTCTGGATGCCCTTCATATGTATATATACACACACACAAAGGTTTCAATTGAGTATAGCCTATTGCACTGCAAGATGCTGCTATCAATTGCTTAAAATGTCATGTCATCTACCCATTATCTTTGCAATTATCCATTGGCTATTTTTAAGGATACAGAGTAACCCAATGAATCCATTATCTACTGAAAGCACTTTTATTGTTTGTCATTGAAATGTCTAACAATGAAAGATACCTCAAACAACATTTAACGTAACACATCAGCATTGAATTAATAATGATATGTGAAATATAGATGTTTAACACAACTTAAAACAGATGCAATACAGTCCGAGTACTGTATGTATATTTTAACCATTACTGTAGAGTTGGCTTTCACAAATAAGTTCAAACTAGAGTTCAAAACATAATGTAACAGTTAAGTGCTGAGGTAAGAGTCTGTCTTCATCCCTTTTTTGAACTCAAAGAAAGTAATAGTGAATTTAATGACCATGGCACAATACTTATAAACAGGAGACAGGCACTTACTCATTTTTCACCTGAAGAGTTAGGCATAAAACTAAAAAGAAATAAATCAGTCAGTCAAAAGCACAAAAAAGTAAAAAGGGCTGGCTATTGAGAACGCTATAAGAAGCATTTTAGAGAGGAATGTTCTCTTTCTGTTGGACGAGATTTATTGCTTGTGCGCTTTATTCCCAAACCATGTAATCTTGACAGTATAAGTGAAAGGTAGACTGTCTGTCTGTTTGCCTGTCAATTGTATGTTTTATAATATACTGTAGCTCAGTTTAATGATGCTTCATTATATTCTGGTGGTAACATCTGCTTGTCAGCATGCTGTTTCTGGCTGCAATGGGACAAAATTGAAAAGGCTTACAAGAAAGGATTTTGCTTGGGTGTTAATCCTTAAAAAATGTGCTGTGCCAGCTATGTTTAGCTATGTTCGTGTTGAAATACTGTGCGTTCTATAACACTTATTAACTTTCAGTGTGAATGTTGGCTCAGTGGCACTTTATAAGCATGAAGGCGTTTCCCTTGTTTGACAGCAGGAGGCGCTATTTCCTAGTCTGAGTTGCTTCTGCCACATTTTTCTCATGCAGCGCTCACAGTGACAACTTTTTTATATCCCCTGTTGGTAAGAAAGATAGCTTAAACCAGCCTAAACCTGTTTGCTGGTATTAGCTGGTTTTAAATGGCTTAAATGGTCTCACAGCCTAGCCAAGCTATTGTTCAGATGGTTTAAACTGAATTGCCAGCTTGACCTGCAGTAAAGTGCCCAGAACCCCCCTAAACCAAGCCAACCAACCAGCTTAGATCATCTTATGATGATTTTTGCCCTAGTTTTAGGTTATTTTTTTTCTCAGCAGTTAAGCAATTTTGTGTGAATCCAAGAATTGCTGCAGCAAACAATTATTGCACAGCGCAGGGATGGAGTCACATTCACAAACTGGTGACAGAGTTTGTGCAACAGCGACGTCTGCATGTACATCTATGTTGCTTATGTGTTTGCATGTTGTTTCCTCTTAGCCTTCCTGGCATACCGGAAGTACATGATGTGTCCCGTCAAAATGAACAGGACAGAGACGATGACAAGGATGCCAAAGTGTTGTGGCTGAGGTGCAGAGATGACCATGAGGAAGTGCAGCAGGTCCATCAGGTAGTTTATTGAACTCTGGACTCCATTGACCACCCCACGCTCTGATTCACATATCGTCTCCTGCAAGAGCTGTGTCACTGTCAGGTCAAAGGACCAGAGACCTGTAAAAAAATTGGATGGGTATCAGTGGGAGGATCTCTAACCTACTGTATGTGTTACTGCTTAAAATGTCACATCAACTATACCCATTTACTGTGTAATTATCCATTTGCTATTTGTACGTATACTGTATGTGTTTCTGATTAGTGGTTTATTTAAGGAATACTAAACCAAAAAAAAAAATTTACATTTTTTTTTTTTTTTAATCTGTCATTAATTACTTACCATTGTGTCATTCCAAACCCATATTATGTAATGTTTTTTTATGGAATGAAATAGAAAAAAAAAAAAAAATCACACAGCTCTTATCCATACTGCGTAGGTAGTCCATCCAACTCAGGTGCTATATTCCACGTTTTCAGAAGCCAACTGATCAAAATATATGTAATTGTTAACTGATATGCTTCCGCTTTGGTGCAGCTCTCAAATCAAAGATGACTTCCCACCTGTTCCATAGCTGATATACTTAATTTAGAGCTGCAGCAGAGGGGAAGATTATTAGTGAACAATGACTTCAGTTCCAATCTGTTCATCACATACAGCAAGTGTGTGTGTGTGTGTAGAAGATTTAGAGTAAACAGTCTGTTTTGGAGCTTGACAACCTGTGGTCACTTTGGACATTGTATGGATTGTTTGTTGTATGGAAAAGAGTTGTGTGACGATTCTTTAATAATTTTGTGTGTGTGTGTGTGTGTGTGTGTGTTTCACAGAAAAACAGCATAGTGACTACTGAATGCATGTGAGTGAATGAATAATGACAGAATTTTCATTTTTCAGTGAACTATTCCTTTAAAAGTCTTTTATATTACTTTCGCTAACACTTCAAATAATAGCATCATAATAAAAATATTGCATATAAATTAGGGCTGTCAGTTTAACACAATTTAGTGCAGTTTATCTGAAAACTATTGCGTTAAAAAATAAATAACACAATTAATCATTACCCCAACCAGTACATAAATTCCATAACAAAGAATGTGCCTACCATCAAAGCCATTCAAGCCTGATGTACCACCTTGATATCTTTGCGAATTTGTGGCAGAAGGTGGCAGTCAGCACTCCAAATGTACAAGCAATACTCCTCGTCAAAACAAGAGAGCAACAGGCAACAATCCCCTCGACAGCTGGACGGAGCACAACAGAATGCAGGATTCTCGAGACGTGTTATTCAGATACTTTTAACTTGACACAGTGTCCTAAAAACATGTGCTAATGACTAGGGACTCAAAGAGCATCTGACACATTAGGACGTAGACCAACAATTAAAAATAATGCAGATGGAATTAAGACAGTATTAGGATTATATATGTAATGATATGGAAAAGTCTAAATGCTTTGCTTGTTTGCTGACACAATTTATGTAAATATGATGTGATGTATTTTATTATGTATATATAATGTGATGTATCTGAATTATAATATTTATGTATTTATAATTATTTTAATTGTTATCTACTAAATTATCTTTATTTGGAATGGAGGCCTTTCTTAAATAAATTGTGTGATTAATTAATTGACACATCATGCAAATAATTTGATTAAAAAAAAGTAATAGATTGAAAGCCCTAATATAAATGCAATCAAAATAGTATTAATGCTAACAAAGTGTAACTCCGTAAGTACATTAAAGCAAACGTCAAATCAAAATAGACTCTATTACTTTCATAATAAAAGTTGGCACGTTTCACAATAGCCCTGATGTAGGTAATGTGATTTCGAGTCCAACTCATATAATTTCCCTATCCCATTACCTGATCTTTCATAATTTTGTCTCCTCTACTTATGACTAAATAAGTAAAGTGGCTAAAAAGGGCCAATATATATATATATATATATATATCATCTTTCACAATCTTTTAATTGTAACAACTTTCTTTTCCAAAACTTTTCTTTTCCGGTGATGAAATCAAGGCAGCATACTGACCATTATTATTCCATGGCTCAGATCAGGTATCAATTACAGCATTCTGCAGTCAAATATTCAATATATCCCAAAACTGCCTAATTGACCATTATCCTATAGTGCTGTGCTAGTTTTATTTTTTTTTATTTCTTCTTCAAGGTCAAATTTTTTTCACATAATAAAAATAAGTTCAACTCGGCAAGATTTTGTGTCCATTTGTTTATTTATTTGATAAGTAGCCATAGTCTAGTCTAGTCTAGTCTAGTCTTATTTTTCTTCAATTTTGATTAGCTTTGGATTCCAAGATTTTTCCCATTTTGTTTTATTTTTTTGCTGTGTCTTGATTCCAGCTTGTTATGAGCCCTGATTTGATTTATAATTTCTTTATTGATTTATTTTTATTTATTCTATATATTAACTTGGCATAGTTAATAGGTTCTTGCATGTGTGTGGGTTTTTTTTTTTTTTTCCTCTCCCTATCTCGGCTTGCATTCCGAGCAGTTTAGTCCTTTTTCCTTTTTTTCTCTCCATCTTCAAAGCTGCTGGACAGAGCTTATTCTCCGGCCTATCAGCAGTCATCTCCCTTCCCCTTTGCCGTGCCTCACCTGCCAACACTGCCCGCTGCTTCCCCCCCTGTCTCGTTCGCCACCATCCATGACCTCTTGTGCGGACCGCTCTTGGCTGGGAGTTACCGTCCCATGGACCTAGTCTACGCTTTCTGAGGCCATCATTGTCTGTGGACCTTATCCTGTCCGGCTCGTGCCTGTTTATTTCGTAATAAACTGTGGTTTACCCTGCTATTGAATCCTCTTCTTTCAGAACCCTGACAGCTTAGGCTACATTATCCCTTGCATATCCTAGCCTAACCAGCTTCATCCTCTCATAATCCAATTAAATCTAGATGGATAAAATCTGAGTCTGGCTTTGCTTTGTTTCCCATTGAATATTCTTGATTTACTTTAGCATTTAACTTCTAGTGTATTTCTATTGAAATGTATATGTGGATATATCTGTTCTTTAAGTATCTTAATAATTATTCTATGTATCATAGCTATGTGTGCACATGACGTAGCTACCAAAATTGATACTCTACACTGAAAGTAATTCACAAATACACACAGGGCATTTGATTTCTGCTTTAAATTTAGATTCTAAATTAATGTACAAATAAATGCCAAACTATTTGTACCCTGCATTGAAAATAATGTATTTCAAACAAGCGCCTGTCCACCATATGTGTAAATTAATTTTGCAAACAAACATTTCAGAGGTGTTGGTGACATGCAACTTTGTTCCTTTGTACCATGCAAATGCACTGTGGTCCATACTTCAGGATGGCTAAAAAAAGTACCTGTCTTGGGTGAAGGCCATACCTTTTCATAAATAATGAGGTACAAATCATACATATCTACTTCATACTGTATCTAAAGACATTCTCTCATTATTGCTTTCAAAGCTGAGTTATAAAAAGTCTAATTCAAATTCTTAAGTGTCAAAATAACAATTAGATTATGTAATGGATTACAATTTAAATGGCGTATTTTGTAATCGGTACCGATTACATTTCAGAACTACCCAGCACTGCTTACTTATTTAATTACAATTTAACATACATGTAACAAGGTAAAAGTCTAACCATACTTAATGTAAGCAGCTTTCTACTCACCAATTCTAGCCATAATGACTCCAAGGAACAGCAAGATAATGGAGACATAAGACTCAGGTTTGGTCACTGCTGGTGCGTTTTCAAATAGCACAGTGTTATTGGTCCAGTGAATGGAGGAGCGGTCTGGCAGCAGAGGCTGATTGCTGCCTCCACGCAGTGGGTATCCATGCCTCTGGTGACCTCCGGTCAACCCACCAACATCCGATGCATTCCACATATTTAGCACGCTGAGGTCCATGGGGCTGCCGGGGGCAAACACAGAGCACACACAAAGCAATAGGCAGCCGAGATGCAGACAACTGGAAATGACCCCAGTGGTGACTAAGCCACATGCTTTCCGCAGCTTTGTAAAAAGGACAGTGCCCAAAAGCCCTGCTACAGCTGATACACCCATTAGTATGCTGAGCAGCGAGCCGCTGATGCCCTGGGTGTAGGCGTAGCCAGTGGTGATGCAGTCAAAGCCCAGCACTGTCGTGTAAAGGAAGGCCAGACCCAGGCCGGCAAGGAAAACAGGCTGTCTGTAATATGCCCTCCATCCCTTTCGGCAGGTGCTGAGGAGCCCACACAGGCGGTGGAAGCACACTGGTATTTTAGTTATCTGTTGTAAATGCAGGCTGCTGGTGCTCTCTTCAGAGATGGCTGCAGTTGGGCACACTGAGGTCATACCTGAATAAAAGAGGATGAATTATATATTTGGGCATCATACATTATTGTACAGTCAGAGATAGCAGAAAAAATAGTAACATATTTCAAGAGCTTACAAATTAAAGACCATATGAAATCATAATTTTTTTGTAAGTTTTGTGGCTTTTAGTCGATGTCTGTTAGCTTTGATGCCATTTGTATGCTAGGGCAGGGGTTTTCAAACTTTTAGATGCCTTGGACCACCCAATATGACGATCCCCTTGTGAGGGACCGCCGTTCATAAATATATGTAAATAAAAATAAATGTATACAAAAATTACCCCATAATACAGATATTTTTTTATTATGTTTATAGTGTTTTTCAACTGTTGATGTTTGTATAGTAGCTTTAAAGGAATATTCCGGGTTCAATACAAGTTATGCTCAATTGACAGCATTTGTGGCATAATATTTATTACCACAAAAAATTATTTGGACTTGTCCCACCTTTTTTAAAGAGAGCAGAAATCTGGGTTACATACAATGGAAGTGAATGGGGCCAATCTGTAAACGTAAAAATAATCACTATTTAAAAAGTAAAGCAACAAGACATAAACAGTATGCAGGTTAACATGATTTTGTGTGAAAAATCACTTACTAACCTTTTCCAATTTTACAACTTTGTTGCCATGACGACATAATGTTGAAAAACCTACAATATTATAATGACCATAAAAACTTTTAATTTAACAACTTTACAGCTTGAAAAATACACAAGTTTTAACAGATGAATTAATGTAAGTGCTTTTATAAAATTATAAGCTTCACATTTCTGCCTTTAAAACTGGCCACATTCACTTCCATTGTAAGTGTCTCACTGTAACCTCGATTTTGGCTTTTTTAAAGAAGAGGAGAAACTAGTCTAAATCATTTTTGCGGTAATCAGCATTATTCAACAAATGCTGTCATTTGAGTTTAACTTGTTAAAAAGAAATAGTTTTTTTTTCAAACCATTTCATAGGGTCTATAATATCTATTAATTATTCATTTATTTTCATTTACATTTATTAGTTGTTTGACTTTTTATCATGTAAAACCATTATCAGTCTTTGTATTTAGCCTAATAACAGTTTATGCTCAAGAATCACTTTACCTTGGGAGGATTTTCTCTCTCTTTTCTTTTCTAAATAGCTTTGATGTTCCATTGCTGGTGGTTTGACAGACAGCGCTGGTACAATACGGTAGACCCTGGAAAGGAAGATGAACTCTACAATGAGGGATACCAGATTCCATCCCAAGATGAAGCCACAGCCAACCACATTAGATGCCAGGGTCATTACCTGACCCACCGCCAGTGGAGCCAGGATATTAGTCACCTGATCGATCCGTCTCATTGTTGCATTCATTCCTGCATTAGGAGGGGATCAAAACTCACATTTTTAGTATGATCTTGTAAAATTCATAAAGCAATGAATTTATCAAAGGAACATGCATGTATTTATAATTTTTCTTTTTTTGTCCACTTTTTCTCCCAATTTGGAATGCCCAATTCCCACTACTTAGTAGGTCCTCATGGTGGTGCATTTACTCACCTCAATATGGGTGGTGTAGGACAAGTCTCAGTTGCCTCCGCTTCTGAGACAGTCAGTCTGCGCATCTTATCACGTGGCTGGTTGTGCATGACACCGCAGAGACTCACAGCATGTGGAGACTCATGCTACTCTGATCCACGCACAACTTACCACATGCCCCATTGAGAGCCAGAACCACTAATCGTGACCACGAGGGGGTTACCCCATGTGACTCCAGGTTTGGTAGTCAGCGTCAATACTCGCTCAGCTACCCAGGCCCCCAAATGCATGTACTTTTATAAATATTTATACTGTATTTGTTGCACTAGGCTGTAAAATGTCATATCTCAGTTTAAATTGCTCTGTTTGTTTGTCCATCCCGATCAGCCTGACACAGTACGTAACTCAACCAATGGCATGAGTTTGGAGCGGAACTACCAGACCAATGGCAGTAGGAGATTGTGTTCAGGAAACACATTTTATTTTTGCCATTTTGTTTGATGACACAGTGGGTGAAGACATTACACTATTCGCCTTTTATAAATAACTTCTAGCATTGTCTATTATGCAAATAAGGTCTTGCCCTTGGCTAGATCATCCTCAATTGTCCATGATGACCCTTTAACCTTAAATAGAAATAACGATCATACCTGCAAGATGACCACGGTTGTAGCCTGTGATTACCACTATCCAATCCCTCTGAATGGCAATGGTGAGAGCTGTGCTGGCAAGGTTTGCCACATCTGCCAGGACGATCACCACCGTATAACAAACCACCTTGTGTGAGTTGTGTGATGCAACAGGTTACTATGTATGCTATGTCATAACAGCAGGGATGCTTATTTTCAGCAGTGACTATTCAGTGAGACAGCAAACATATAGCTGCAGTCTTTAAAGGATTAAAGGAATAGTTCAACCAAAAAGGAAAAATCAGTCATCAATTATTCATTCTCATTTTGTTCAAAACCATTATGACTTTCTTTCTTCCATGGACACAAAAGAAGAATGTTAGCCTAAGTCACCATTTACTTTCATTGTATGGTATAAAAATATGCAATGAAAGTGAATGTAAGTAAGAATAACATTATACTGAACATATCTGTTTGAGCTCCACAGAAGAGAGAAAGTCACACAGGTTCGGAACCACATGATGGTAAGTTAAGTATAAGATCATTTTCTATTTTGGGTGAACTATCTCTTTAAGATCAAATGCAACATCATGTTTATATATAGTATAGTTTAGGGTTCAAACAAGGGAATTGTTTGAGGGACTTACAGTTAACCACCCATCCCAAATTTCCTCAACCCTCTTTTTGTAGGTGAACACAAACATGAGCACGATGCTGCAGACAGTCACTGAGATATTCTGAATGAACAGGGATGCATGGGCCACTATAGTGAGAAATAGAGAGGAGATTATGATACTTTGCAGTTGAATATTCATTTATTACACTTACTACATTACAAAATGTTGTTACATGTTTGTTTATATGCATAATTTGAGCAATTTACAAGTATTCAGATTGATTTTACATTGATATGTATAACAAACGCTAAAACGGTACTGTCTATGTAAGAGTACTGGCAGTTCTGCGAGCAAGTGTTTACAGTTGGTCGAACAATAACAAGAGAGAAGTTGCATGATTGTTTTTACCTCATCTGTGCAGTGTGTGATTAGAATGAATGTTTCTTTTTAATCAACAACTGATTGTGAATAACAGAAAGGATATTAAAAGATACATTATGAAACAGGGGCGTTTCCAGTAATGTATTGTTCCAAGCCCCAGATCTGCTTTAAAGATTCACACACGTTGAACTTCACAAATAAAATATGTTTTATGACTTTGTCCTTGTTGCCCTGTAGTCTGTCTGTCTGTCTATAATGAAATGCAGTGGGCGCTGGCCGTGGTAGATTAGTGCTTGCACATTCATTCAGTTTCACAGCAGAAATGGCCGTAAGCTGGGTTTTAAAGCCCTCAAATTTATGTCCAGATGTTGAACAATACTGGTTCCTCCCTAACAGCACTCTTCTGCTTTACTTTTCATTTTGTAGTGTAAGTAGTGCGAGTAGTATGTAAACACTGAAAATGCATAAAAGTACTAAAAGTGCTATATTAATATGCACATGTAATAAGCCATTCACCTTTGTTTCTTGGATTTCGGTCAACCCAATCTCCAATCAAAGCTCCTAGTAAGAGCACCGATCCACCCACCACAAGTCCAAAGATGGCAGTCAACAGCAGGTTATGCCCATACAGCTCAATCAGAAATACAGAAATGGCGAAATGCCACATGCGATCACCCTGGCACATGAATAGAGAGATGTCATATTTCCCATCTTTTGTATGGTCTTCCAATCATCATGAAAAACATCACAGCATGGCAGATATGAAAGGACTCCTTACCCACATAGATAGTGCTCCGCTCACATAGATGGGAAACTTGGGGCCCTTGAGGTAGATGAGGGCTGATCCTAAGAGACAAAGGGTTTATTTTATGCACTTTTATCATAGAATAATACACAATTTCATGCCAGGCAGCAAGAACATGCAAGGTCTGCAGACGTGTTTTAAGCATCTTTTAACAAGCAGATGAACAATGTTTTTCATGCTTCTATTTTTATCACAGTGAAACAATTCCAATTTAAAGGAATTGTGTGACAAGGAAGAGGGCAGGACTGGGCCGTGATTATGCACACCTGCCCCCCAATCGGGCTAATCAGCTGAGGAGAGGGATAAGTGCAGTGGGATGTGGCAGTTCGAGAGAGAGAGAGAGAGAGAGAGAGAGAGAGAGAGAGAGAGAGAGAGAGAGAGAGAGATATGCAGCTGCCATGTGTGCATTTGTGTTTTGTGTCTTTTTGTTTCATTAAATATTACTTTGACTGTTCATCCAGTTCCCGCTGAAGAAAGAAGCTGTTTCAGACCTCCTCCTCCATAGGATATAAAAACCCCTATTCTTCCCTCTATACTTAAAGTGTTTTGAATAGTTACAGTAGACGCAGGTGAAGAAACGTACTTGGTATGCTCCTGGCTTTCATCACAGGTGAATCTTTGTTATTATCATTGTTAAACTCCACAACACCACCATCACACTGGGACCCCTCTGTTCTAAGAGACATCCTGCATGAAGAGCATGACTGTATCTTAATGAAGTGAGTCGATGCATGATTTTACAAAATCTCAAACCCCCTTTTTTACGTTCTCTGTTTAAATTATTGCCATGGTTGTCATGGAGGTTTACTGTGTACACCTGCATTAAAAAAATTAGTTTGCAACTAAAAAACAAAACACACCATTTGATGATCTACATAAGTAAATTAAATTATTAGTCAAGTAAGGGATAATATAGTCAATTGGTCATTATCGCAAATTAAACCCTGACAGGGTGATCAGGACCCTGACTTGAAGTGGAGGGGTTTTGTATCACCCTGAAGGACCAATAATGACTAATTGTATAGTATTTAAATTTGTATGCCAAATTAAAAATTAATGGACATGAAATATTAATTTAATTTCAAATATATGTGAAAGGAAAGCAATAGAGTGATATGATTTGCATACATAGCACATCTGTGTAGGAAATCGTCTGCCTGGGAGAATGGTTATTTACTGTATATAATTTAGTGGTGAGTGCCATTATAGACTGAAATTGATCAGAATCTGTAAATCTATACAGTATATTTAGAGTGAATTTTTTTAAAATATAAACTGTATATAAACATTTTGCACAATCCCTAGCAAGGAATTTTGTAATCCAGCATTTTATTTTATTTTATTTTATTTCACACGACAAAATCAGCAAACCGTAGAAGACAGACAGCAACGAAAAGCACCTGATATTTGAAACCTTGAGGTCCTCCTTCTATGAGAGCTTGCTGTGTCTCAAGAATGTGCCGCCCTTTGCCATGTGTCCCAGGTAAGTATGCTTCCATGCAGGCCTGAACTCCAGCAGTTGTACTGTGAAGAGCTTGATAACATCACAGTGCATGAGGGCACCATTGTATGAAACTGCCAGAAAAGCAGAACGAGTCACAGGCTCACAAAGGCAGCCAGCATATTCCACAGCACATGACAACAAGGGGGGACAATGTGAAAGTTGACCCCCCACATCACAAAAAAGGACCACCCTGTCACACAAATGACACACTGACACTCACACACACACACACACACACACACACACACACACACACACACGGAAACTTGTTATTATATAATTGTGGGGACTCTCCATAGACATTTTATGGATTTTATAAAGATCTAATGATAATTTATATCCCCTAACCCTACTCCTAAACCTAATACTCACAGAAACATTTAGCATTTTTACATTTTTTTTACCAAAATTTTACCAAAAAACATTGTTTAGAATGATTAAAGGGTTACTTCAGGATTTAGCATTAAGCTTTGTATCAGTAGAAAACCAGTAGTATTTTCGAATTACTGAGCTCCCCCCAATTACCGAGCCCCCCCAAATTTATGTATTTTTAGTCTGGAAAAAATCCTCCGATGACGCAAAAATCGTCATTTTGCGTCATCGGAGGATTTTTGGGCCAGAGGCTTAAAACTACAGCCAGTATTCCGCATGTTTTCACCACGCCCATATGGGGCGTGATCTCACTCACAGAATGTGAAGATAGTGTCAGCCATCTTTCTGTAGAAGCTAAGCTAACAGGCTCTTGCTCACAATATATATATATATATTGTATACAAGTAGGCTAATCACGATGGCGGAAGGTAGTTTTGAAGTTGAAATGGCAGAAGGGGATTTCAAATATCTGTTGCGAGAATCTGATGCTCGCGGCTACCTGTACGAGCCGCAATACAGCGATGAACAGTTGCGGGAGATGGAGGAACAAGAGGCGGCCGGAGCAGCTGCTGTAGCAGGGGAGCAAAACCTGCTTGGCAGGCAGGAGGAAGAGCCCGGCCAGACTCGAGTTGGGGCGGACTGGTGGTGTCAGTGCTCTCGCTGTGCGCCTATGGAAACAGATAGAATGTCCTATTGCTGTCACGAATTTCAGCGATGCCATTTTCTTCTGGACGAGATCGCTGAATCCGCTGATGAAACTACACCGCTAACTTGAGCATGTATAACTGAGCACCCAAGTTTTGTACCACACATGGACAGGGGAGTCCTGGAAACTTATTTTAGGATCCCGAAGATAAATTGGAAACGCCAGCCAAAGCCCGCAGGGACAAACGGACGGCTTAGTGTAAAGTGAGTATTTTGTTTGTTTTTCTTTTTGTTACTAAGACGTCATGTACAGAGTTTGGACACCCGGAATTATCATAATGTTCTTCCTGCGTAGTCAGTCAATTTATCAACTAACTCACGATTTATAGAGTCACAATGTATAAAAGCAAGACTAGTTGTATCAAATTTTCAGATACTGCCACCTGTAACCGGTAGGCGTGGTTTGGGAGTGGCCTCGTAAGGGCAGCAAAGCAAGTGCATTCTGGGAGTTGTTGTCTTTCAGCCACATGAGCAAAAAATACATTTTCTGCCTTTTCTCAGTCTAGAATGCTTCAAATTCAAAAATAATTTCACATTTATACTATATAAATGACCAATTTTAAATACACATTCATCTTCCCAGAGGTGAAGTATCCCTTTAATGAGCCATTTCCATCGTGGGGACCACTGGCTGGGCTATCCTTCAATACACACACACGCACACACACACACACACACACACACATACACACACACACACACACACACACACACACACACTTTGTTAATATACAGTTTCAGTGCCATAATCAGGGCTGGGGAGTAACGGAATACATGTAACGGGATTATGTATTTAATATACACAATATAAGTAAATTATTATCTAAATATAATAATTATTTAAATTATTAAATCATTGTAATTAGTATACAGTTACATTCAAAAGTATTTTGATTACTGAAGAGATTACTTTGCATTTTATTGTATTGTTTCATTTAATATTTAGTCCTTTCAGATGGAAAACATTTATACATATAAATTATGCGATCCAAAGTGCATATGATCAGCGGTGAAACACTTTCTCATGATGTGTTACATTCATACGAGCAGACAGAGAAGTATATTTGAAGTAAGTTTGGAGCAGAAGAAATAGAAATAAACCTTGTGTAAATTGTCATCTTTACGCTTAGCTAAAATACTATTTCTAGCTATTTTACATGCACATGTTTCCAGGCATAATCATATTTTTTTATAAAGAAAATTCACGTTGGATCATAATTTATTTTTTCTAGTAAGACCTTTGATATTAGAGCAAAAATAGTAGTCTTGATAATCATTTTTGTATTGTTTTCAGGTAAAATATCAAAAAATCTGTAAAGTTCAATTAGATTCATCTTGTTTTAGAAACATCACTGCATAAGATATTTAGGTTTTTCAGAGAATGTATTTTTAACATGTGTATTTTGTCTTACTGTACTGACAGAGTTTTTATAGTCAAAACAATTGAAAATATCTACCAGTGCTGAAGAAATAATCCAAGGTATTTAGAATAGGTTACTGACCTTGAGTAATCTAATGAAATACATTACAAATGACATTTTACAGCATGTATTCTGTAATCTGTAGTGGAACACATTTCAAAAGTAACCCTCCTAACCCTGGCCATAATTATGCCTTGATATGATTTTATAAAATACCATAAGGTTTTATGACCATAAGACAGTCACACAGTACTGTCTAAACAATATTGTTAACAGCTAATACAACAGGATGCATGCATGCTGCACCTTGAACCCTTCAGATTAAAGGAAACATAATGTTCTTTATCTTACCATAATGGTACCACTTCAGAAAACATAACAATGAAGGTTAGCTGACATCAGTGTTTTATACTTGTGTAGGTGTTTACATAATCATGACATTTTATTACAGCTAATAAAAATGTGAATTTATTGCACACTATACATTTTTTCATTACAGTTATGGTAAAATAAATAAATAAAATGGCTGCTGTGATTACCAGAACATCACCTTTATAATAAACCGTGATTATATTCAGGCATTAGGGGATGCCATTTTGGTGTCTGTACTTTATTTTTGATTTTTCAGTTGGTGCCTTTATTTAAAGACAAAACACCACCATGGTAACACACGTCACTCAAATTATGAAATAAACTTTACCCTTACTTACCCTTGTTTTTTTTGTTTTTTTTGCAAACAATTTAATTTCTTTCATTCAAATTAAGTCAGATTCATTTAGCCAACATAATTTAGTTGGATTAGGTCAATTCAATGCACTATAGTAGTTTTAACACAACTTTATTGTGTTTGTCAAACTAAATTTAAAGTAAATGTTTAATTTAATACATTTTCTTATTTTGGTCTGATTTAATTTATTATACAAATAATATAATGCCAGGTGAGCAAATGTAAGAACAGTGAAACTGTTGTACTGTCACTTTGATAGCAACTGCTTGTAGAGCTAGGCAAATGCAGCCGGTGCCAGCCAGACATCACTTCAATCTATTACGATGGACCTCAATGGATGAACTAATGCCAACTCCAACCATAAGACATGGGATACTTCATATGCCACTGCCTGAACCTTGGACTTAGGATAGACCTCACCAAAATGACCGGCCAGTTGAACCGCAAAGCACTTCACTGATCTCTGCCTGAATCACCTTGGTCTAATGATGGACTACACTCTTAAAATGGAATATGTAGACTTTCAATTATTTGCCAACATAAGCCTTTATCGGCCAACTAACAAAGGACAATGCATCAATGCGAACTTCTGCAGTTAATCCAGGCGGAACTTCAAAAACATTAGTCATTTATCTTACAGTTTATACCAAATCTTTCAATAAACACTGGCCCTTAACACTTACTTAGTATACTCATTTTAAACCATGTCCTGCACTGCACAGAAATAATAATCTAATATTGGCATTATATTCATGCTGGTTAGCCAGAGAAGAGCTGGCCCCCACAGTGAGCCTGGTTTTCATTTTCTGTTAATGCATGATTTTCTGTAAAATTGCTTTGAAACGATGTGTGTTGTGAAAGGTGCTATACAAATAAGAATTACTTGACTAAGCAACACTCGAATCAAACCTACCTTGAAAGTTATAATCATCCTCAGTCTAAGCACAAGCGCTAATCTTCACCACAAAGGTAACCTGCAAAACTCAAGCCTAACATACACTCTTTGTAAATACCAATTTAACAGAATGTTAAACATTAACAAATCTCATCCTATACTCATCTTGCTCAAAAATGCATAAAATAAAACATAATTTCAACATTTGTTCACACCATCCAGTCCCATGCTAAACATGCTGGGAAATGGATGTCCCCTGCCCAGTTTCATCAATGCTACAAAATAATTGATGTAATACAAACTCAAATGGATTAAGTAAATTGAAATTTGACTAATTTAATTGGATAGAATGCAATTGCCTTACAGTAAACATTTAATACATTTTCACAATTAATTTGAGGTTATACATTTTACATACTGTATTAAAACAAATGTTTTACAATATTTCACTGTAAATGCATAAACATTTTTACAGTTAATTATAGGACAGTAAACCTCTTGAGAATGTTTACAACAATATTTGCTGTGCTCATTTATCCTGATGCATTTGAGCTTGAATTTGTGCATCAGCACTGCTTAGCACTGTTAAAATATCTGGTTAGTATTTGTTTATTTATTTATTTTCCTAGGTGGGCTTTATTTTATTGGATAGAAACCAGAAGAGACAAGAATTATTGGGAAGAAAGATGGGGAATTGGATCAGGACATGAGACAGGCCAGAATTGAACTCACAAAAAGTTATCTACTTGGCAGCGTGAAAGGTTTGGAGCATATGACTACTTGAGCACTGCTCAAACTATTTTTTTCTCTCTCTCTCTGTTGTATGTATGTATGTATTAGCTGAAAATAGGCAATATTTGTTACCACATTTAAACCCTGAATTTCTGTCATCACTGAAACAAGATCACTTCTAACACCTATTCACTGACTGAACATAGTCTTCAGTAAAAGATATTAAATCTTTTTTCTGCTGTATGGTTTGTTGTACTGTTTCTTTCTGTGTTTGGGAAAAAATTCTGTCATGAGAAAATCTTGAAACATCCAGTATCAGTTTTATAAAGCCACAGACACACTGTGTAACAGATGCACTATTGTGTGGCTGAATGTTATCAGTCAAGGAAGAGTGTCAGGATATCTTGTGAACAAATATTTAGTTGCCTTTTGGCAAAGATAATCAATACATTTATCTAAGCAACACAAATTACATCATCCTGTTAATGAACCACATTTAATACATAAAAAGTCAAGTTAAGAGCCAGTTTAAAAAAAAATAAAAATTCTTAGTTCAAAGAGATGATCATAGATCTAATGTAGCCCTGTTGATACTGCAAATAATAATTTTACGTTGTGTTTCTGTTTCCGTAAACAAATAGGCATCTCACATAAAAACTTTTTTTTTTTAAATAAGACTTCTTCATAGGAGATTGGTGGTTTTATTTTTTATGGATGATTAATAAAAATCAATAGCTGTTTTTCTCTAAGTTTCAACATCATAAGGTTCTGCAGTGCATCTGTCTGTGTGCTTATTGAAGAGCTGAATACATTGGTAGAGCGCCCCTAGTGGAATAAGACAACATGGCACAGCAGACAGAAGAACACAAATAGCAAACACCCAGTCTGGATACGGCAGCCTTTGAGCCTGTGAAAAGATTGAAAAACAAATGTCACTGTGAGTTTTTATCCCTCTTTACCATTGAATTTATAAACTTTAATTTTATTTAGAGACCCCATGAATTAAAAATTAGGGATGTCATAAAATATAGTTATATCGATTATTGATCTGCATCAGTTGGCCTCAGTTTAACAGTCTGGCGTAATAGAGGGTGATATAACATGTATCTCTCTCTCTCTCTCTCTCTCTCTCTCTCTCTCTCTCTCACACACACACACACACACACACACACACACACACACACACACACACACACACACGTTGGTCTACCTATCATTATGAGGACTTTCCATAGACATAATGATTTTTATACTGTACAAACTATAGATTCTATCCCCTAAACCCAACACAACCCCTAAACCTAACCCTCACAAAAAACTTTCTGCATTTTTACATTTTCAATAAAACATAGTTTAATATGTTTTTTAAGATGTTTAAATTATGGGGACACTAGAAATGTCCTCATAAACCACATTTATAGCATAATACCCTTGTAATTACCATCGTAAACCACATAAACATGGCCACACACACACACACACCAGACAGAGAGGATGAGCTGAGGCGGTGCAGTTAGTACAAAGTTATGAAGGTTTTTTTTTACTTCTTCAATAATGAACAAAGTGAAATTGATGAGTTTGCTGCTGGTTAGTGAAACTGCGCAAACTGAATGATTAGAAATGGTGATGTTTATTATGCAATTTCTCTGTAAGTACAGTAGCCTTGAATAGGTCTTTCATTCAAGCTGTCAAACCACAAAGCAACATACTTGTAGCTGAAAATAGGCTTTGTGAAAAATACATGTTCACAATAGATTATCCAGTGATAGCTAGAGTAAATAATCTTTGTCCTTTGATCCTTTGAAAACTATACAAGCATAGAAAATAAATAATTGTTTTGAATTTAAGAACATGCCATGATATCCACCAAACACGTCCAGTGTGCATCCCCCTTTGATTAACCCTGCCACTCACACGTTATTAAGTTGTGTTAAGAAATATCTCTGAAGAGACAAAGACGTGTGCAATGAGTAGCCCTTTTTATATCTGAAAAAAAAAAATTACAATATATTTCGATAATCATCAAGAAAATCTTCTGATTATCGATGCGTGAAAAAGGCATTGATCCCAAGCCTATTAAAAATATGTGTTTTGTAGTTTACAAAAATTTAACTTTTAGCAAATATACTGTACAAATTTAAAATGTGCAGTCTATTTCTTCTGGGAAAATACTGATGACTCACTGTGCACTACACAGATGTTGGGCCTCATGTACTCAGACAGGACACAAAGGCAGGCCTACATGCAGTCATAAAGCCTGAATGTAGTAACATTCAAAGCCTAATAACACAAACAGTGCCAAACTCAAACAAAGGGAGTCCAAAACCCATCAAGATCCCATCAAGCCTTGCTCAACTTACACCTAAGTGTGAAATTCTGAAAAATCGAACTCTCAACTCATATTGGATGAAATGCACAACAAAACATGTCCCTAAACCATGACATCATCGAGAGTATAAAACCTTGGAGATCTTTCCAAGATCGAACACACGATCTACCCATGTCCTCACGTGACTAAAGTAAGAGGTTTACGTCTGGGCAGAGATAGATTATTATAGTGTGTTATTCTTGTGTATCAAGGTTATTGCTTGTACAGTTTACGGACTGCCAAGTCTGCTCATCGCTGTTAATAATACTCAAGGTATTACTGTAACTTACTGTTACCACGAATTAGATTTTCTGTGTTGTCATCCAACCACATTGGGCTGTTTTTGCATTTCCGCCATCGCGAGTGATACCAGCACACTGAGTTTATCCATTAAAGAACCAATGACCACGGTAGACAGATTGTGAGCTGTTCACCGCCTCTCTGAGTGATACAACTAATGGTTGGCTTCTCTCCCATAATTGCTAAAACCGGCTTTGGTGTCGTTACTCAGAGCCTAGCTTTGTCCCCAAGTTATTGTACCAGTGGAGACACGTGTTAAATGGGCAGACGCCATTAACCAATCTCTCCGCTCACATTCATGGCCACATTCTCTGGCCGGAAACCTCACCTATTTTGTGCCCTCCTTCTTTCCTTATGCACACACACACACACACACACACACACACACACACACACGTATTATAGACTTATATGTTACCATATCTAATCATGCTACCATTTAGTTTGTAGTTGGAAGTCGGCAGTTTATCGACTGCATTTTATTGATTATTAATTGATACTACTGCATCAATAAACTTTGTTATATTTTGTTATAAGTGTTTTGGTATGCACCTGTGATATGTCAATATGAATCGATATTAATATTCTATTGATTTTGATAATTGATATTTATTATCTTTGATGATTGTTGATTTGAAGGATTAAAAAGCTAATGTTGATTCTAATCAATGTTCTATTGATTTTAATAATGAATCATTATCTTGATAATAAGAAATACTTGAAAAACTGTGCATGCCAAGTGATTTCATGGGGTCTTTAATTTAATAAGAGTGAGTACATCTGATAAATAATAAAAAAGCATAACATAAGAAACTATTCTTCTGAGAGATTCAAAAAATAGCAGAAAGCTGTTGTGTCATACGTGATATGGGTTCCACGCTGAGTAGGTTGGCTGCTTCTGGGCCTCAACAATCACATATGACAGAAACACCACAAAAAGCATGAGGGGACTGATAACCCTCCACATCACTTGCCAGTACAGGTTAGGCCTCCGTCCTGTCATCCACTCGATATCATTGTTGAACCTGATTAATATATGAATTAAACCTCCTTGAGCCTCTATGTAAACCAATAATCAATAATTTATTATTACAAGCCTTACTTCTTTATGTAATGACAGTGTTCTATTCATTCATGAAGGCTACAAATGGCTGTGGAATACTTTTAGTGACGTACCTGTTAACACCATAGATATAAACCACGGCTATGATCTCAAAAAAGGCGATGACTAGCAGTGGCACAGACCCCACATAGCTGTCGAATATTTCTAGCCAGTAGTTTCCAGAGCGCAGACAAAATATCAGTGCAATACTGAAGGAGACTAGGCATATAAGACCTATAAGGAGAAGACTGTATGACAAACTGTACACAAGTATGGACACCCCATTCTAATTAACAGATTTTAGCGACACCAATAACCAGGCGCATAAAATAACACATGCGTAAATTTGATAAATATTCCCCTGACAAAATAATTCTTACCAAATGACTGAAATCATTTGACTCCTACCTGTTAACAGCTCTTTGGGCATCCATTTAGGAACAATGTGTAGATCTAACAGAGGAGTTAGGACCCCTTCCAGATTTCCAAACATGGAGGACAACCCCAAACTGAAAAGCATGATGAAGAAAAGCACTGCCCAAACCTGAGAGCCTGGCATCTTTGTCACTGCCTCTGTGAATATGATGAATGCCAGGCCAGTACCTGAAGCACTCTGAGTACAAAATAAAGACACACACACACACACACACACACTTAAATAGTTAATGATTTGTTGGTACTATCTTTTTTTTAATTACTATTATTTTTATCCCAAATATAGCTATTGAAGGTAGTAATACGGTTACATTTTCTTGAAATATAAGTAATCAAATGCAACTGTACCTTATTGAGAAATGTATGAAGATCACATGTCGTCAAGTTAAGACTTCCAACAAGCCCTTGATTTGTGGCATTCAGATGTGTTAGCCACTCTTTATAATTTGTCTCTGTAATGTTCTGATCCGAAATATTAAAAGTATTTTCCAAGTTGTTGATATTACTAAAAAGATATGTCAAAGGTTAAATATTTTGCACAACACCATAAAACACTTTTCAATATTGTGGTGCTTACTGTTTAGCTAACCTGTTCATGCACTCTTCATAATTGGATTGAGCCTTGAATCCCAGGATTGCAAAGATGGGTATAGAAGCATAGATTGATGTTGCACTATTGATGCAACCAACAATGACAGCATCTCGTTCACAGTTGTTCCTGATCAAACAGACAGACATACAGTGAAGCTAAAATGCACATTGTTTTTAATAGTTCACCTGTATACAATGTTTGAGGCTTTGGGTGACAACAATTTGATTTAGTTCAATTAGGATTTTTACTAACTGATATGCTCCATCATGAAATATGAAGTTTGGTCTCAATTTGGATTTCTAAACTGAAAATATAGATCAATAATTGTATTTTGGATAAGAAAAAAATGAGTATTCAATTCTATGATCAATGCATTGAATTTTCATTGACAGAACAATGCATTGTGATGCAATGTCACATTTTTACATCCCTTTTAGTGGCTAATATTAATAAAATTAGATTTAATGCAAAATGTGCTTCATGTGGTAACATAAATAAACTGGTTACTTTTTGATTCGGTTCACTGGACATTGCTGTATTGCTCATCCACTAGAAAATAGCAGCTGTAAAACCTGCTCAGGGCGTCGCTGTCCAGGAAAGTCTCCATTGTGTTCCTTGCAAGGAGATTGTGAATTTCTGCACTCAATACTGACGCGTCCTGTGATAGACTGATATGGTCATTAGGGCTCATACGTCAGACAGCGGACTTATTAATTCACTGGCTACTCATCGGGCATCTGCACAGCGAGACAGTGGACTCGCTGCACAAATACAATAGACAGAAAAACATTTGTTTGCTATCACTCCTTAGGAGTGCATAAATATGTGCGTCTCGAACAGACAGCGAGCATATCTCAGATTTTTATGAGAACAATGTTATGTGAATACAATCACTCAGAAACAACATATGCAAATCCTCCAGGCGAACACCCAGGGGGAGGAGAGTGAACAGCGTGCAAGCCCTTTTCTGCTTTCGTGAGAATATAGTTTATGTGGACACAATCACACAGAAACTACATATGCATAATCTCCTGGCAAACTCCGTTGGGGAGGGAATATTTTAACGGCCCGTTCACCAAGAGCATTGCCGTCCTGTTTGCATCTCACAGAGAAGAACTGTCCACTGTAAACTCTAAAGAAAGGTGGCGGTCTTCGGGCCATTTTAGATCTGAGATGATTGAAACGTATGCTTGTGAAGCACCCATTCAAAATGATAACCCAGAAAACAAATCCTATCGCACATCCATTCATGAGATTGGTTTGCGTCAGTAGAGTTTGCGTCAATAAATTCCTTTTTTTTTTGGTCTGTCTCTGGCTCCCTGTGCGTATGCAAAATGTATCAATGCAGAACTTGGCATATTGGAAATTAACAGTGTGCATGTGTTGAATTACCTCAACTATTGGCTGTTACTAGCCCAATCAGAGGCCATGCTGAGTGAGCACAGAGACTTTGCTTTGCCATCTGAAAACATAGGTCAGAATGTCAACCAGACAAAAAACAATGCTTTTCTCCAGCCCAAAATCTCCTTTTTATGGCTTCAGCATGCGTTCAGGCCATTCTTCAGTGTCTATTCCAGTTCAAATTGGGGAAAGCATATCCACTGATGTCTTTTCAGAGGATATGTGTTTTATGGCGGCAGCATACGCTATCATACCATTATGTCTGTTATACATGAGACCTCCCCAGTATTGGCTCAAATGACCTGTACCACAAAGCATGCACATTGGGGTACCTGGCCACTGTCTGGCTGCTTTAGCACCTTGGACAGCTCCAACTTTCTATCAGCAAGGTGCTTTGCTGGGTCAAGTATTCAGATGAAAAGTAGTGACCACAGACACGTCCAACACATGTTGGGGTGCAATTTGCGATGTGGACAGGTGCGAAGTGAGCATGGCACGTCAACCACCTAGAACTACTGGCTGTCTTTCTAGCCTTGAGGGTTTTTTATTCCGACAATGTGAATAACCACGTCCACGAGACTCCTCTTCTCTATTAAAATTACAAGTCAGCAAACTGGTGCCCTTTGCACTGTTGGCTCTGGGGGTTTTTTAATGGTTGAATCACATAAAGATGCTGTCGACTGACAGCTCATGCATGGAGTTCAGACCACGTGTTTCAAAAGCCATATTTAAATCTAGAAAAGGCTACATGCCTAAGGCTTTGTCAATACCCTTAAGGGCTCAGGTGGTCCTGCTGCAAGCCTTCTGTCCACCAATATTTAATTCAGATGAAGAGCAGTCTATGCAAATGTTATGTCCAGTGCAGGCTTTACATACATTTGTTGTAACACATTATATATAATGTTATTAATATTAGCCACTAAAAGGGATGTAAAAATGTGAAATTGCATCACAATGCATTGATCTGTCAATGAAAATTCAATGCATTGATCATGGAATTTAATACTTATCTTATACATAATAAAATTATTGATCAATATTTTCAGTTTAGAGCAGTTATATTTTCAGCAGGTAAGCCAAAACACCCTGTTAAGGGTGGGCTACTAGTTATAATTTATATAGCCACTATATGTAAGCTGTATTATATTTCCCCTCTAAGTCATGAGCACTCCCTATAAGTATAAAACCTATTTTCCAACCACGGTTGTGGGCAGGATAAAATTACACTGTGTGTATCTACACTATTTGCTTCACTTGTGAGTGGTCATAATGATTTGGCTCATCAATGTTGATCATCTCCTAACAAGGCAAGGAAGATTTAAAGGTAAGTGAACAATCAATTCTCAATAGTCAACATGTTTAATGCAGGAGAAATGACCAGGAGTAAAGGAGTTGGGTGTTGGACGACAGCAAAAATTTATTTTTAAAATGGATTTTTAATGTTTACTGGAATTTGTATGACATTAATTGATAAATGAAAACTATTTATGGCATTATTTTTGAAGACATCCTCACTATGCAACATATTTCACAAGTGCCTAAAACCTTTGTACTGTACTAATATATATATATATACACTACCGTTCAAAAGTTTGGGGTCACTTACTCATTCTTTATTTATTTATTTATTTCACATTTTAGAATAATAGTAGTCAGCAAAACTATGGAATAATAGAAATGGAAATATGGGAATTATTTTGTGACCAAAAAATCCAAAATAAATCCAAAACTATGTAATATTTTAGCATCTTCAAAGTAGTCACCCTTTGCCTAGATTTTGCAGACATGTACTCGTGACATTTTCTCAACCAACTTCTTGAGGAATCACCCCGGGATGCTTTTTAAACAGTATTGAAGGAGTTCCCATCTATGTTGGGCACTTATTGGCTTCTTTTCTTCATATTTTGATCCAAGTCATCCATTTCAAAAACTTTTTTTTTTTTTAGGAAATTTTAGATTTGTAATTAAATAAATGTATATGTTTTGGCAGAATAATATTTTGTCTACAAAGTTAATTTCAAACTTTTAAGCATACACCTTCAGATCAAAAGATTTTTAAGATCATGAGAAACATTTCAGACAAGTGACCCCAAACTTTTGAACGGTAGTGTATATATATATATATATATATATATATATATATACACACACACACACACACACACACACACACACACACACACACACATATACACAGTATATACTTATATATCTATACACTAAGGTATTTTCTATGTCATCGGCCTGTAGGCCTGTGACTCACTATACATACATTATCCTTATTAAGTATCAATGTTGAGTAAACTGAATCTAAAGGGAACATCTCTGGTTACACATGTAACCTTGGTTCCCTGAAATAAAGGAAACAAGACTTTGCGATGGCTGGTCACACAAATACTTCAGTGAATTAAGAAAAGAGTAATGCCCTCTGTCCCTGAGTCAGAAAAATCCTTGAGATAACAATCACAGTTTGCCACTTTTTCAGTGTGGTATTGTACCATTGATACCACAAATTTACAAATCTATTTAGTTAGTTTCATATACTGTATATTCCAGAGAAGGGAGATAGATGATATAGATATGGATGACATGAATGTTTTTTACAAGCAAGTTTGTCAAAAGATTTCCTACTTTTCTGGGTTATAACTGGAAAATGCAATGAGCCCACCAAAGGCTAAAGACAGAGAGAAGAAAATCTGAGTTGCAGCATCTAACCACACTTTTGGGTTCTTCAGTGTTTCCCACTGTCAGAAGGAAAAGACAAGTTACGTTTTCACAGTCACAATATTTGTCACATATGTATATGCTTTTGGAGTTGGACCTACATTAGGGCTGAAGAGGTACTTTAGTCCAAGAGTAGCACCTGGGAGAGTCAAGGACTGAATCAGGAAAATGGTGAGCACCACATAAGGGAAGGTGGCTGTCACATATATTGCCTTCAGAATCAAATGTTGAGATTTGAGTAAGAATGTGGTTTTGAATAATAAGTGTAGTTCCCTATCTGTCACTCTCTCAACATTGTGTTAATGTAGTGACACTAGGGGTTGCCCTTGGGAGCCCCAAACACTTCAATGGGATTTTGCGAGTGGAATTTGCATACCACTCCCCCGGACATACGGGTATAAAAGGAGCTGGTTCGCAATCACTCATTCAGATTTTTTATTTGGAGCCATATTCCTCTGCGATCCATTCACCTCTGCAAAGCTTTATGGCGCATTACAGCGGCTTCTCCCCCTCTTGCACCGGTGGAGTGCAGAGAACACCCCTGGGCGCTTCAGCAGTATAAAAGTGTGTATTCTTCCTCTAAAAGAGTATATATTCTTGCAAATAATAGAGTATATTTCCTCTAAAAGAGTGGCCCTGACAGAGAGCATCTTTTTAAAGATGCCTTTACATCTGTGTGTAATTCCTGGTTGCGGAATTGCTGCCTCACGTGCTTGGGCACTGCCCACGCAGAGACAGTGATCGTGGATGGTCATGTTCTCACTGCGAGAGCGTGACCTCCTTCTCAGAGGGACAAGCCACCACAGCAGCTCCCCGCCTCGGTCCTTCTGCCTACGGTTTTGAGGACGTGTTGGAGATTTGTGTAGGGGCGATTTGGGGACAACAATGGGAGCCGCTCTGCTTGGTAAACCCCTCCCCACGGACCTCCTATTACCCAGGACACTCGTTTTCCCAGGTGAGTTCTGCGATGAGACTGCAGGTTCGTCTCAGGGCATGTTTGCGGTCACATTCGGGGCTCGCGAAGTGGATGAGCTCACGATCGCAGCATCAGAGAGCGGGCTGATCCAGTCTGATGCTGAGGACTCCACTAGGCTCCCACCTTCGGGTGTGGTTGCCCAGTCACAGGCCGACACACAGCTGGCGGCCATGTTTGCCCTGGCAGCTGGCAGCTGGAGTGGAACCCTCCACCCTGGCCTGAACCCTCGTGGCTTGATGATTGGTTCCTGGGCTCAGAGCGGCACTGATGGCTGCTCTCCGCCCCGGTTCCTTTCTTCCCGGAGCTCATGAGGAGCTCACGAGGTTGTGGCAGGCGCCTTTTAATGCCTGGACCCAATCTCTGAGCACCTCCACTCTCACTTCCCTCAATGGTGGGGCTGCCAGGGGCTACTCTGCAATTCCCCAGGTGGACAAGGTGGTTGCGGTGCACCTACATATTCTTATGTATTATTCTTATGTTCTGCAAACATTTATGCATTTGGCAGATGCTTTTATCCAAAGCGACTTACAGAGCCCATATTACAGGGACAATCCCCCCAGAGCAACCTGGAGTTAAGTGCCTTGCTCAAGGACACAATGGTGGTGGCTGTGATTGTCCCTTGATCCCCCTTGCCTGGAGCTTGGAGGCATGACTTGTGCCCCTTCCCGTCACGACGGCTGACCAGGTCCATCCAAATCGGCTATGCGATTAAGTTGGCCAGGCGTCCGCCCAGGTTCAGAGGTGTCCATTTTACCTCAGTGAAGAGCAAGAATGCTGCCACCCTGCATGCGGAGATCACGACCATTCTGCGGAAGGACATGATAGAGCCTGTTCCTCCAGCCAAGATGAATAAGGATCTCTACAGCCCCTACTTCATCATACCCAAGAAAGGGGGTTGGCTTCCAATCTTGGACCGGCGAGTATTGAACCAGTCCTTGCACAGAATCCTGCTAAAGATCCTGATGCAGATCCTGATGCATTAATCAAGCATCCGGCATCAAGATTGGTTCACGGTGGTAGACCTGAGGTATGTGTACTTCCATGTCGCGATTTCATCCCCTTCCATGGTTCGCCTTTGAGGTCCAGGCGTACAAGTATTAGGTCCTCCCCTACTGTCTGTCCCTGTCGCCACGCGTCTTCACGGAAGTCACAGAGCTTTCCCCGCTAAGGGAAGTGGGCATCCGCATTCTCAACTATCTTGAGGGCTGGCTGATTCTAGCTCACCCGAGACTTGTTGTGTGTGCACAGGGACCTGTTGCTCAGGCACCTCAGCTGGCTGGGGCATCGGGTCAACTGGCTCTCCCCAGTACAGAGCATCTCTTTTCTCGGTATGGAGTTAGACTCAGTCTAGATTTGGAGTCGATTCGGTCAAGCAAATGTAGACCTGTTCAGTTCCTGGGAATCCTCCCACTGCCCGCTCTGGTATGTCCTGACCGAGGCTTCCCTCGGCACAGATGCAATGGCACAGTTGGCCCCAGGGTAACGCAAGTATGTGTTCACCCACCGCCTTTATTGTTCACCCAAGTGAGCCTACTTGCATAGACCATGTGCAAGGTCAGGGTGGACGAGGAGCAGGTCATCCTAGTAGCACCCGTCCCCTAGAAGACCTAAGTGGCCTTCCGCCCGCAGTAGTAGACTCAATCACTCAGGCTAGGGCTCCCTCTACAAGGTGCCTGTATGCCTTGAAGTGCAGTCTGTTTACTTAGTGGTGTTCTTCTAGATGCAAAGACACCCATATATACCCCTTGGGGCTACGAGCACACTCTACTAGGAGTGTGGTGGCATCCTGGGGTCTGACCAATGGAACCTCTTTAGCAGACATCTGCAGAGCAGCGGGCTGGGCAGTCTCCGGTTTCAGCCGGTTTCCTCCTGTATGTTGTCAGGTACGAAAAGGTACGTTTGCAGGACAACTGGCCAAGTGTACCACTTGTGTATAGTGCCTTTCCCCTCCTGGAGAGGGAGATGTGTGCTTTTTACCCCCCAGCCATGTTTAAAAAGTTGTGGACCCTGGATGTCATTCCTCTTTAGCTCTGTGGCAGGCGAGTTTGCGGAGAAACTTGATGCCAGCCCAGTACGTGTGCTAATAGGCCCTGTATTGGGGTAGATGCTCCAATGCACTGGTTGCTTTTATGTAACCCTGTGTGGTATATCTTCTGCAAGACAGTTTCCCCATTGGTAAACCCGCGTCTTCCTTGGGCAGAGTTTCCTCTGCCACCGGTCGCCGTGTTTGTATAGCTCCTCCCATCTGGATAGGACGTACCACCTGGACTTCTCCATGTGCGGCACTGCCGACAAAACTCGGTAAGACCTTGTGACATATTTCCACATAATTACCTCCCCTGCGGGTAGGATGTGGTCTCTCTACACGAAGGGGAGAAAAAGAGAAGAGGCCACAGCTGGGGCAGCCTGTCCCCATTTTTTGGGCAGTCAACTTGTCCCCGAGGTGCGGGGGAACATACAACGCTCATATGTGCATTGGGGGAGGTTATGTGACGTCCACATAACACAGTTCAGCTAGTCATAGGGACCCCTAGTGTCACTACATCGACACATCGTCGAGTAATTGATAAATAGGGAAAGTCTTGGTTACTTTCGTAACCTCCGATCCCTGATGGAGGGAACGTGACGTTGTGTCCCTCCAGCCACAACACTGAACTACCTGCTGAAATAGCCAGGACCTTGTCTTGGCTCCTCAGCACAAAACCTGAATGAGTGGTTGCGAGCCAGCTCCTCAAAGATCAGAGATTTTTGGGGCACCCAAGGGCAACCACTAGTATCACTACATTGACACAATGTCTCATTCCCTCAGGAAGAGGAGGTTACGAAAGTAACCAAGACGTTTTCTGTCCTGTTCTGACATGGATTTAAAGCTATGCATGTGGACAAAATGCCACAAAACAACAATTTTTATTGCATAAGGTCTTTAGCAAGAAAGAATGAGAGAAAGAAAGACCATACATTAATACCCTTTGTGTACCTTTCCAATGGTCTCAATTCCTCGGATAAAGCAGACATAGACTATACACCAGGCTGCGGCCAGACATAACGCCAGCTTCCATTGTATGATCCCACTGCTCTCAATGTTTGGAGAGATATTCAGAGTCTCTCTGTACCAAAAATAATTGACAGGTGTGCTCTGTTTGCACTCCTCAATGTATTCTGGAGCAAGAAAGAGGAGTATTTTTAAATTGCAATATATCCCATGTGATCATTGAAGGTGTTTACAATATTACAATTGGTTTATAACTTGCCTGTGAGGTTGGGTTTAGTAGGACAGTGATGCCAGGGAAGCGGGTTATAGAACGAATGGAAGAAGTACCACAAGACCCATGCCAAGATGGTGTTGTAGAATAAACCCACCAAGAAGGACACTGTCATAGAGGCCAAACCTGCAAGCAGATAGACAGATCATATCAATGGTCCCTCCTGTGTCAAACTTCAGAATAATCCTAAAATTAGCCAAACCACCAGGGATTAGAATTGAAGTTTAATCATTTGTATTATGGGTTGTCGAGTTACTGTAGAATAGACACATATATATATATCTACATATACATATATTTATAGGACATGTGCAAGGAAAACCTGCAAATGCACACGGTCTATTTCGAAATCTAATAATGTTGTGTGACAAAAATATTACACATTATAACAACAATTTGCTGTATTGACAATTTACAAAGTCATTTTCAAAGAATATACTGGGTGTCTATGTGTATTCCATTTGCACATACTTTACCCTATATTGTTTCAATTTAAAAAATGAACTAGATCTAGTGTTACTACTACACAACTACTATTAAACTACTAGGCCTACTATTAAAGTGATAGTTCACCCAAAAATACAAATTATCTCATCATTTACTCACCATCATATTATCCCAGATGTGTATGACTTTCTTTCTTCTGCTGAACACAAACAAATATTTTTAGAAGAATATCTCTGCTCTGTAGGTCCTTTCAATGCAAGGGAATGGTGAAAAGACCTATGAAGCTCCAAAAATCACAAAAAGGCAGCATGAAAGTAATCCATACGACTCCAGTGGTTTGTATTACAAAGCCATGCGATCGCTTTTGATGAGAAACAGATCAATATTTCAACACTTTTTTTGTTACCACAAAATCTCCAATTTCAATTTCAGAATGTGAAATAATGTGAAAGTGGAGATTTATAGTAAAAAAAAGGACTTAAATATTGAACTTTTTCTTACCCACACCTATCATATTGCTTCTGAAGATATGGATTTAACTACTGGAGTCATATGGATTACTTTTATGCTGCCTTTATGTGATTTTTGGAGCTTGAAAGGTCTGGCCACCATTGACTTCCATTGAAAGGACCTACAGACCTCAGCAGAAGAAAGAAAGTCATACACATCTGGGATGGCATGAGGTTGAGCAAATGATGAGAGAATTTAAATTTTTGGGTGAACATTTAAATGTAACAATAATGCTACAGATTACAATAATATATAACAAAAACTATTGGAAAACATTATGGGACTTAACAGCCACTTGTTCCATTACTCACCTACTCCCCCAAGGTATGGTGAGATCGAGTACCAGACTCCAATACTGCCGGTCCGGAGCTTTTGTCCTATTGCAAGCTCCAAATGAAGCAGAGGCAGTCCTTCGCAAACCAGGGCTATGAGGTATGGGATCAGGAAGGCACCTGTGTGTCCATAAGAACATTGACTGTATCATAAACCCTGGCCACCAAAGGTTTGGAATAATGTACAGATTTTGATGTTATGGAAAGAAATTGTTACATTTATTCACCAAAGTGGCATTGAACTGATCACAATGTATAGTCAGGACATTAATAACGTGAAAAATTACTATTACGGTTTTTTAAAAAAAAATCCAGAACTTAAACTACTTCAAAGTGTTCTCATCAAAAAATCCTCCACGTGCAGCATTGAAAGCTTTGCAGATCCTTGGCATACTTGCTGTGAGTTTTTCAAGATACTCAGGTGACATTTCACCCCACACTTCCTGTAGTACTTGCCATAGATGTGTCTGTCTTGTCGGGCACTTTTCATGCACCTTACAGTCTAGCTGATCCCACAAAAGCTAAATGTGGTTGAGATCCACAACACTCTTTTCCAATTATCTATTGTCCAATGTCTGTGTTTCTTTGCCCACTCTAACCTTTTTCTGTTTCAAAAGTGGCTTTTTCTTTGCAATTCTACCCATAAGGCCTGCACCCCTGAGTCTTCTCTTTACTGTTGTACATGAAACTGGTGTTGAGCGGGTAGAATTCAATGAAGCTGTCAGCTGAGGACATGTCTATTTCTCAAACTAGAGACTCTGATGTACTTATCCTCTTGTTTAGTTTTACATCTTGACTTCCACATCTTTTTCTATCCTTGATAGCGTCAGTTGTCCTTTGTCTTTGAAGATTGTAGTGTACACCTTTGTATGAAATCTTCAGTTTTTTTGGCAATTTCAAGCATTGTATAGCCTTCATTCCTCAAAACAATGATTGACTGATGAGATTCTAAAGAAAGCTTTTACGTCCTAATATTGACATGCCAGTCTATTGTATACTGTGGCTACTCAAAACAAATACATACACAATGTTAAGTTTAATTTGATGAACCAAATAGTGTTTGATATAATGGCAAGTGATTTTCTAGCACCAAATTAGCAATTTAGCATGATTACTCAAGATAAGGTGTAGGAGTGATGGCTGCTGGAAATGGGGCCTGTCTAGATTTTATCATAAATTACTTTTTTCAAATAGTGATGGTGCTCATTTTAACATCAGTAATGTCCTGACTATACTTTGTGATCAGTTGAATTCCAATTTTAAAAAAAGTACCATTTTCCTTCCAAACTTTTGGCTGCCAGTGTATGTTATTTTAAACCTCAACCAAGTAACTCTTCAAAATATTTCAAACAAAGACAAGACACCTAAAAGGCAATGATTGGTTTATAATTTAACCCCATTGATAATTTTCAGTAGGGAATAGGTATAATGCAGAATTACATTGCATCAGTAACAGTATTTGTATACTCTATGGAAAGAGTATTGTATATGCTTAGCATCATGGGTCATTATGTACTGTATGTGAGACACATAACCACAATGAAAACAAAGACTGTTTATCCTCTGTGTAAATGAGACTGCAAAGGAAATTAACATATGGTCACAAAAAGAAAAAAATAATTGTTGATTACTGCAATGCTCTCCTCTCTGGTCTTCCTTCCAAACTTCTTCATAACTTCAGCTGGTCCAGAACTCAGCTGCACAAATAATTTCCAGAACCCCCTCTATTGAACACATTTCACCTGTTCTTCAACATTTACATTAGCTTCCGGTTAAGTACCGAATTGATTTCAAAATCTTGCTTCTTACATACAAGGCCTTAAATAATCTTACTCCGTCATACCTCTCTGAGATTTTTCATATCTATACACCTACTCGTACCCTCAGGTCTTCCTCGTCAACTCTTCTTGTCATACCACGTATTCGTTTGAACACTATGGGGTCTAGAGCCTTTAGTTAAACTGCCTCTTTCTTATGGAATTCCCTTCCTCTGGACATTCGCAACAGTGAAAGTCTTCATACTTTTAAATCTCATCTTAAAACTCACTTATTTAAAACAGCTTTTTTACGACTGTGCATGCATTGAGTTCATACTTTAATAAAAATGGGTAAGAAAGTGGTGCTACAGCTACACAAATACATCAAGCCTGAAAACTATGAGCTCTCTATTGTGCAACAAATCTCTTGAACACCTAAACAAATAATTGAAAATGAAAATTAAATTAAATGAAAATTCTGTCATAAAGTATTCACCCATGCCATTCCAAACAAAACGTTGGTTAGCACTATAAACAACGCAAATTTTGTATGAACATGGAAGCCTGTGAATGAGATTCTCTCGTTGCGCTAATGATTGCACAACAGACGTCAAGATTTTCAATTAAAAACTTCTTGAATTCAATTCAATCTTCTGTCTTCAGAAGACCTGGATTATGTCTTTAATTTTGAATTACTTGTATGAAACTTTTGAACTATTCCATTATAATTTATATATTGTACTTGACATCCTCTGTAATGGTATATGGCACTCTGGCTTTGCGTGATTTCCTGGACGACTAGACATGTATTTTTTTCTATTATAAAATACAGCTAGAGAAACAAAATCATGTCAAATGAAATACAATTTAATAGTGCCTTTATCGAAGTAATACACCAAAGTGTTGTTATATTAAATAGTATGTTAACTTGGACAAATCTTTGACTTTTATATTTAAGTCTTTACTTATTACAGCTCCTTTTACCTACATTTAGTCAGCAACCATACTTTCCAAACACAACATCTTAATAAATCGTGGCTTTATCACAAGACACCAGATGTTTCATGAGAAAGTGAAACTCGTCAGTTACCACACAGTCTGCTGCACTTTTTCACCCCTTCACACATCACACTGTCCACCACTTGTGCTTTACCTTGCTACTAAGAACGAGATAATATGTCACCACATCAATCTACTATGTAATTTTATCATCTATAACTCTGAATATATTTAAAGTTTTTTGGTTTTCTAATTTGCATGCAGAGAATTGTGTAGTCTTCCTGTACAGCACCTACAACACATTTAGTGAAAGACAACCTCAGTAGTTTCCTGTGTGGTATTGTGCCAAAAACTATTTTCCACTCTCAGGCAAGTTCATCATTCACATAGAAACTGTGCTATTAGCACATTTAGCTGTGTACTTTTTTCCTTTGTTTTAACTAAACAAATGTGACTTTCCCAATGACACCAAGTACTGTAGATGCTTACCACCTCCATAGGTTTGACATAAGTAGGGGAATCGCCATACATTTCCTAGACCAACAGCAAATCCAACACAAGTCAGCAGGTACTGAGCTTTGTTGTCCCATTTGGGTCTTTCAGCGTCCTTGGCCTCGGTTGCCTGGATGGGTTCTGTGCACTTGTTGTCAATGGCATCCATCATTTTAGTCTAATGTTGGACCAAATATCATAAGCCTTCCTTTTCTCTTCACACTGTGGTTATGTTTGACTCTGCCTCTATGTGAGTTTGTCAGTTTTTTGGAGGAGGAGGAGCTTTAGTGTGCATTTCAAGTGTATACTTTCTATTGGCTGATGGTAATTTTAACCAGGAAGCAAATGTTACCATTACAGTTTGTGCTGTATCCATTGATTTCTATGTTAAAGATTGCTCTGGTCTAGTAGCATCTTTTCAACAGATTAAATGATTAGCCATTGATATGAGAGCAATCCCTCAATGCTCTGAATACAGAGCTTCAGTGGCGTCTCAGAGCCTGATGTTTGCAATAGTTTGTTTGTAAATGCAGACAATGTACAAAACAGCCTGCATGATTTTGATTTTTCTTTCGATTTTTATTATTATACTGTATCTTGAATTATCTGTATTTAGGGGCCTTTCTCAGCAAATATTCATGTATGCTGAGAAATATATATTTTAAGGTTTATATTAGGTGTCTTAAACTAATATGTACTAACATTAAAATACAATGCATTTGTGTATATGGTTAGGGTATATAGGGTTAGGTAAAGAGTGTAACCACAGGTACTTTAAATTTAAGTACAATGCAAAAACACGTATTTACATAATAAGTGCATTGTATCAAATGTACATAGTGGTATAAGACACAGAATATAAAGTGGATCCCTGTATTAAAAATATAATAATTTAGATAATTCAAAAACATTACATTATTGTGACAGATAAAGCATTCATTAGAAAACAGAAAAACATCTAGGTTACGTACGTTATCTCCGTTACCTGATGGAGGGAACGAGACATTGTGTCAAAAAGCGACACTAGGGGTCTCTCTTGAGTGCCGAATATGCCTCTGATCTATGAAATTAGGCCAATGAGAATTAGGCAGACACTATTTGCATACCCTGCCCCCGGACATACGGGAATAAAGGCGGGGAAATACGTTGAGTTCATTCAGGATTTTTTGAGGAGCCGGAAATGGTCCGGCCACCATAGTGGCTCGGCTCAGTGAAGTGGCTGGGAGGACACAACGTCTCGTTCCCTCCATCAGGGAGTGGAGGTTACATACGTAACCTAGACATTCCCCGTCTGTCGCTCACTTCGATGTTGTGTCGAAGAAGCGACACTAGGGGTCCAATTTAAATCACGCAATGCGCTGAGCTGTGTAAAAGTGGTGAAATGCCATAATCACATGGGCCACTCAGGTCACATGTGGATAAAATGGTGCGGTGGTAGAGCCAGCATCAAGGAGGGGGGAGTTGCTACAACACGGTGACCGGAGGGCAGCTGGAACTGCCTAAGGGAGACGCAGGTCCACTCGTAAGAGGACCGTACCACGGAAAATACACACAGAAGTGAAGTATATACAATAGGTGTGGAGCACCTATTCCTGTACAGGGTAGATTTGAGTACCCGCAGTGGATTGGGTCGGTGAATACCAGCGTTCCCTTTCCGCTGTCCACAAAAGCAGGCAAAGAGCTGCTCAGAATGTCTAAAGCTCTGCGTGCGGTCCAAGTAGGTATGCAAAGCACGTACCGGACACAGCAACGAAGGGGCTTGGTCTGCCTCCTCCCGGGGCAGCGCTTGCAGGTTCACTACCTGGTCTCTGAAGGGCGTGGTAGGAACCTTGGGCACATAGCCTGGTCGCGGTCTTAGGATCACATGTGTGTCTGCCGGACTGAACTCCAGGCAAGTGTCGCTGACAGAGAACGCTTGCAGGTCCCAAACCCTCTTGATGGAGGTGAGCGTGATCAGCAGGGCAGTCTTTAGGGAGAGCACCAGTCCAACTGATTATAGGGGCTCGAAAGGGGGTCTCTGAAGACCCATGAGGACCACTGAGAGATCCCAGGAGGGGAACAGGCATGGCCGGGAAGGATTTAACCACCGGGCGCCTCTTAGGAACCTGATGATTAAGTCGTGCTTGCCCAAAGACTTGCCGTCTACTGCGTCATGGTGGGCCGCGATAGCAGCAACATACACCTTGGACAACCTCCCCTACAGCCTCTCCTGCAGGAATAAGAGCACTGACCTAACTGCACACCTCTGTGGGTCTTCAGCCCGGGAAGAACACCAATTTGCGAACAAGCACCACTTCAGGGCGTAAAGTTGCCTGGTAGGGGAGCCTCTGTTCGGGCATACCAGAGCGGGCAGTGGGAGGTCTCTCGGGAGCAAACAGGTTTTCCCAGTTGACCTTAAGCCCCAAACAGCTGAGGTGCCTGAGCACCTAGTATCTGTGAGTGCATAGTAACTCTCAGGAGTGGGCCAGAATGAGCCAGTTGTCGAGGTGATTGAGTATGCGGATGCCGGGTTCTCAGAGCGAGGCAAGGGCTTCCTCTGCGACTTTCGTGAGACTTTCGAGACATGCCGAATGGGAGGACTTTGTACTGATATGCCTGGCCGTCGAACGCTAACCGTAAGAAGGGTTGGTGTTGATGCAGAATTGAGACGTGAAAGTACGCGTCCTTCAGGTCTACCACTGCGAACCAATCTAGATGCTGGACGCAAGTTAAGATGTGTTTTTGCGTGAGCATTTTGAACGGGAGTTTGTGCAAAGCCCGGTTGAAAACTAGATCCAAGATCGGTTGTAAGCCGCCGCCTTTCTTGGGTATGATGAAGTAAGTGCTGTAGAAACCCTTATTCATCTTGGTTGGTGGGAAAGGATCTATCGCGTCTTTGAGTAAGAGAGTAGCGATTTCCGCACGCAGGGATTTGGCATGTTCGCCGTGTACTGTGGATTATCAGACGTCCGTGAAGGGGAGCGGAGGCCTGGCAAACTGAATTGCGTAACTGAGTTGAGCCCTGTCTAGGGCAAATGAAATAAATTCAACAAAAGATTCTCCTCCCGGCCCTCCACCAGGGGACGGAGCAGTCTGCTTACCCATCCGGAGCTAACGTCTTGGTCCCTGGGTCGATCGTCTCAGGAGCGCCTGGGAGCCTTGCGGGTCCTCGATGGGGTCTGTGAGATGGGGGGCGTCGACTTTCTGCGGGGTGCTCGACGCGTGGGCAGAGAGCTGGGCCTGGGTTGAGGAGGAGCAGAGCGTTTCTTTGCCGCAGGAGGACACCCTCAGCGAGCATATGGGGCATGGCCAATGGCGGGGTAGGATATGTGAGATGGCCTCCGTCTGTTTCTTCACAGTGGAGAACTGCTGGGTAAAGTCCTCGACGGTGTCCCCGAAGAGGCCGAACTGGGAGATAGGGGCGTTGAGGAAGCGCACATTGTCGGTCTCATGCATCTCGACCAAGCTCAGCCACAGATGATGTTCCTGGACCACGAGTGTGGCCATCACCTGCCCGAGTGACTGTGCTGTGACCTTCGTGGCTCTGAGAGCGAGGTTGGTTGCTGAGCGCAATTCCTGCAGCACGTCGGTATCAGGGCTACCCCCGTGCAGATCTTTCAGTGCCTTGGCCTGGTGGACTTGCAGGAGGGCCTTAGCATGCAGGGCGGAAGCGGTGTGTCCAGTGGTGCTGTAGTCTTTGGCAGTCAATGAAGACATTGTCCTACAGGCCTTGGAGGGGAGTACAGGGCGACCCCGCCAGGTGATAGGGTTCTCAGGACACAGGTGGAGTGCAACAGCCTTGTCCACCTGGGGAAATGCCGTCTGCTCCACCGTAGAGGGTAGCGAGAGCGGATGAGCAAGTGGCTTTGTTACGTGTGGAGAGGGGTTCCCTCCAGGAAGATGTCAGCTCATCATGCACCTCTGGGAAAAACGGGACCGGGGGGCGGGGGGGGGGGTGACTGTGAGCGGTGCAGAGCCCCCAGGAACCAGTCATCCAACCGCGATGGCTGTGGGGAGGACGGAGAGTTCCAGTCCAGCCCCACGCTTTGCGGCGGCCCGGCAAGCATATTGGACATCTGCATGTCAGCCTCGGCCTGGGCGTGCTGGCCCGAAGGCAGCAGCCCAGGGGAGTCATAGGCATCAGACGCCGTGCTCTCTGATGCAGTGGCGAGCTCATCCACCTTGAGCTCTAGAGGATAGGCAGGCTGGCTGTGAGGCGAGCCGCTGTTACCTCGAGCAAGGACGGGAGTCAACGAGCGTGCCTGGGGGCAGGTGGTCCGAGGGGGCGTACCCGGCGGGCCTGCACTCGCTGCTGTTCCCAGATCACCTCCATCGCCAGCCGCATCGTCCACCGTGGAACCATCCACAAATGCTGCCTCGGTGTGATCACAACCTAGACACATGAGACAACGCCTGTGGCCGTCTGAAGTGGAGAGAACTCTAACGCATCCAGGAACTACAAAGGGGCGGAAAGGCATCTTTATAAAGACGCGTCCTGAAAAGGACATTCAACGCCAGCTGTGTATTGCTCTTTTTGAGGAAAATACCCTTTTAGAGAAAATCACTCTTTTAAATAACTCTTTTAGTTTTTGCGCTGTTGAAGCGCCCAGGGGCAAACTGCACTGCCGTGCAGAGAAGGAGAAAGCCACTGAAAGTGTGCCGTAGATCCAACAGCAGGCAAGCATCAGAGAAACAGGACTTGCAGAACTTGCAGCTGACTGCATACACAACCATCTACTCCGAAGAAAATTTCTGAATGTACTCAACGTATTTCCCCGCCTTTATACACGTATGTCCGGGAGCGGGGTATGCAAATACTGTCTGCCTAATTCTCATTGGCCTTTTTTTCATAGATCAGAGGCATATTCGACACTCAAGAGAGACCCCTAGGGTCGCTTCTTCGATCAACGTCGAAGTGAGCGACAGACGGGGAACTGTCTTTAAATGTCAATGTATTATTTGTTTTTGTTTTCCATCCAGCTTTCAATGCAAGAACGTTTCCTGCTGTGTCAGACTCATTTTGTGCTGCCTGGTCTTTGCAATGTAAGTATGGTTTGTTGCCTGTGCAGCTGCGTATTAATCCAACTGCCCCCTGCTGACTGTGACTCCCAAAAACATGACAGCTTAAGTAATAGGAATAATTACAATAACATATAGTCTAGTTTGGTATAGATAAATATTTATTGCACTTGCACAAAACATGTCTAAACGTTCCTTTATCAAAATCATAATGGAAAAAAATGTTGGACCAAAAAAAAAGAAAAAGAAAGAAAAAAAAAACATATACACACATATACATATATATATATACATATATATATATATATATATATATATATATATATATATATATATATATATACACACATACATACATACACTACTGTTCAAATGTTTACGGTCACTTACTCATTTTTTCTTTTTACATTTTAGAGTAATAGTAAAGTCATCACATCCATGGAATAATATAAATGGAAATATGGGAATTATGGTGTGATTCCAAAATAAATCAAAACTGTGTAATATTTGATCATCTTCAAAGTGGCCACACTTTGCCTAGAATTTTCTGACATGTACTCTTGACATTTTCTCAACCAACTTCTTGAGGTATCACCCCGGGATGCTTTTTAAACAGTATTGAAGGAGTTCCCATCTATGTTGGGCAACATTTTAGTTTTGTAATTAAATAAATTAATATGTTGTATTTTTGTTTACAAAACTAATTTCAAACATTTAAGCACATGCCTTCAGATAAAAAGGTTTTTAAGATCATGAGAAACATTTCAGTCAAGTGACCCCACATTTTTGAATGGTAGTATATATATATATATATATATATATATATATATATATATATATATATATATATATACAGTGTATATATATATATGGTGTTTCTGCAGTCAAAATAAAATATTATTAAAATAAAATAAAAGGATTTGTGACAAAAATAAATACACAGATCAATACATTTGCCTGCCATATGCCAGAACCAAATATGATTCAGAATCTTCATATCATTATATTCTCCAATAGAACTCTTAATTTCAATAGTAAAATGTATGTACAATTACATCATTCTAAACAATATTTTGCAACTAAATTAAAAGAAAACTTGAACTCTTGTCATATTAAATGATTAGCTTTTGGAAAAGTGTGGTTCTTTACAAAACACTGGAACTACCTTGAAATGCTAACAAAAAGAGACAGGAAATATTGCAATATTCTCTCAGTTCTTGAAAAGGCAGTCAGTTAACCTCAAAATGTTTGTGTGGGTCTTTGATTTCCTTTTGAATTGTGTTTAAATTATTTCTAAGTTAGATCTTATTTGTACGGGTTTTTGTCAGACTTTTCTGACTTATGGGACTTCTGTTCTTCATCCTGCATTTGAATTTTGTAAGATATGGAATCAAGTTCCTGAACTGGGGCACCATGATCTTTTCTGCAGCAGTAGTCTCGTATGGCTCGAAAAACGGCAGTTACAGGTACAGCCAAACTGGGGATCCCAGCCAAGAAAAAGATTATCACATAGACCCATGAAGGGTAAGGCTTCTCCTGGAGGGTTGGGAAATTTTCCTATAAATGAGATAACAAGGTTATTCAATTAATTGCTAATGTCTTGTGCCACAGTATACACTGTAAAAAATATTTTGTCAGGTAAGCTAAAATGTGCTTCATATATTATAATATATTTGATTCAATAATATATTATGAGTGAATCAACCTGACTACATAAGGTTACACCAAGTATTTTTTTAGTGTCAGACGAGTTTCCTTTTTTAAGGCCCAGATTAATCAAAAGAGCTTTAAGAAATCTAAGGTAATTGTAGCTATGCATATTACAAGTCTTGTAAAGAAAACCACATTGTGGTACATAATTACTATCCATCAAGTGTGCATTTAGATGACCTCACCGATTCAGGATCCCAGGCAAGGTAAAAGATCTCCTTGGTGACAGTGGTGGAAAAGTAGAAGACGAAGATGGCCAACATGATTAGGGGACTAATGAATCTCCATGTGGCTTGCCAGAAGATGTTAGGTTTGTGTCCAATCATAAACTTCAGGTCATCATTGAACCTGTTTATGAAAGAGTAGAAGATAGCAGTCACTTATGGCTGATACCAAATCAGTGTATCTAAATAGCATCTTATAAACTCATAAACTCAATGTCTAAAAACTATGAACACGTCTGTGATTTGCTGATATGTTGTTCTATGCAAAACAATGAATCTTCTGTATCCTGACTATATCCTATAACCATTTTTCCAACATAATAAATATTTATATTCAATATAGTCCATATTTCTTTTATCCGTAGAGCATTATTTTAAAGCTGAAGTATGTAACTTGTTCTGTGTTAAAATACTTTCTCCTATCCCAACTTAATATACAGAGACAACTATTAGTAAGCCATTCATAGGTTATTTTTTTAAAACTGAAACACTGTTGTTTCTGTTGCGCTATGGAAATTACTCTTTTTCTTTTGAGCGACCCGTTTAGACTCACCCGAACAACTTCACACAACCAATGCGTGAGCTGGGGGCAGGACTGTCTCTTTGTTTGACCAACGCAGACAAGGGCCGTATTCAGTAAGCCCTTTTTCAAAACAACGTTTATTTTTTCAATTCCTTTTGGTGGCACTAGTGTCGTAGAACTTACATACTTCAGCTTTAAACAAGATTTCATTGCAAAACCGTTTGGCTCCAACCTACCTGTCTATCCCATAGACGTACACAACTCCAAACATTTCAGAGAAAGCTATGATAAGTAGTGGGATAGAGCCAGCATAGCTATCAAACAGGGCTAGCCAGTAGTTCCCTGAGCCTTGCACAAATATCAGTCCAACCAGGCAGCACACCAAACACACCACTCCTGCAATGATAAGTTAAGTTAGGGTTTAAACTACATCCTAAACAATATCCTCTCTTAGATGGAGAAAAAATGGAATCCACAATTAGTCACAAAGTGATTAGATAAAATACCTGAAAGGACCTCCTTGGGCCAGCTTTTGGGAAAGATCTTCAAGTCCTGCAGGGGAACCAGAACACCCTCAATGTTGCCAAACATGGAGGACAGGCCGAGGCAGAAGAGCATAATGAAGAACAGGACGGACCACAGTGGAGACAGAGGCATCTTAGTTATGGCCTCAGTGAACACAATGAAAGCCAGACCTGTTCCTTCCACACCCTGTGTAAAGATATCATACAGGTTTGGAATGATATGATGGTGAATAAATAATGACAGACGAAATATTTGGGGGTAAACTATCACTAAATTCTGCATAGCCTTTACTAACAGGTAATCCAATCTAAAGTTAAAGGAGTATTGTACCTCACTGAGGAAGTTGTTTAGATCACAGGTCTTAAGAGTGAGGTTGCTGATAATGTCAGGGTATGTGTTGTTCAGGCTTTGAAGGACTGCATCATAGTTACTCTCAGTGACATTTGCCTCTGGCAATTCAAATGTGTTCAGAAGAGCCAAGATGTTTCTGCCAGGCAGTGATAAAAAGAGTGCATTAGATTACACCTTAAAGGAATATTCCGCTTTGAAAACAAGTTAAGCTATCAATTTACAATGCACAATGTCCATTGATTTCCCCACTGACTTTCATTGTAAGTGTACTTCTGCCTGATGTACAAACATGAGGTACAGTGCTGATATGGTTGATAAGGCTTATCTTTTATTTAAATCAGCATATTCCTTTCATTACCTATTAATCTCATGATTACTCATTTAATCTTTTGACAGTAGCTTTCCCAACAATCTGAGTCAATAATTTGACAATCTTCACACAAAGCCTTCTCATAACTAGGCAATTAATAATTTTTTCAACAAAACAGAAGGTCAGATGATAATGTGACACTACTAATCACTTACCCATTTAAGCAGTCATCAAATCTCTCCGTGGCTCTGAAACCAATGATGCTGTAGATGACAGTGGCAGCATAGATCGAGGTAAAGGCATTAATGATTGAGATGATTACTGCATCCTGCTCACAATTATTGCTGGGGAAAAGAGAGAGAGAATAGTTAGATTGTTGATCATTGAAGTACTTGCATTGAATCTTGTGTGTAAACCTATAGTTTACTGACTGAGTAAACTGTAAGAAGGAACTTTCCAGAGACAAATGTAATCTGCTCTATAATTTTGAATCACTTTGGCACAGAATTTTTTGTTTGTTTGTTTGTTTTTGCACTATTACAAAGGTAATAGGTTTGGGGAGCAATGAAATACATGTAATGGGATTATGTATTTAACACACAAAATATTAGTAACTGTTTTCCACTACAGTTACAATTTTAATTGTTGGTAATCAGAGAGTTACATAGAGTTACATTCATAAAGTACGTTGATTACTGAATTGAGCAGACAGAGGGCACTTTCACACTGTTATCATTGAAAAGGTGGATATGATGTTGCTGAGGAAAAATATGTGGTTGTGTACACTCTGTGGGGTTTTGAAATATGTTTGAAGCAGCAGAAATAGTTAACCCTGTGTAAATTGTCATGTGAACATTTAGCTTTATGCAAAGCTAAAATGCTTTTTCTAGCCCTTATACATGTACCAATTACCATGCACTACTTTTCTTTTGTTATTAACTTGTTTATAGTCAAAACAAGTGAAAAAATCAGACAGTGCTGAAGTAATCCAAAATATTCAGATTACGTTACTGATCTTGAGCTTCCAGCATCCATTCTGTAATCTGTAGTGGAATACATTTTAAAAGTAACCCTCACAAACCTGAAGGGAATTACTGGGAAATGTTTAACCTATCATAGCTCAGCAATAGTATGGAGTAAAAACATAATAATTCTATAATTAAAAAGCTTATTTGTTTTGACAGTACTAGAGTAAAAAACTCAATGTGCATTTGTGGGTGAAAGTGACTCAAAATAATGGAGCAAATAATGTATTTACATAATAAGTAGGCTGCATTATATCAAATGCTTACGTACATAGTAGATAAAGACACAGAATATAAAGTTAGTCCCTTTATAATAAATATAATAATTCAGATAATTCAAAGACATTACATTATTGTGACAGATAAAGCATTCATTAGAAAATACAAAAAGGTATTTAAAATTCAATTTATTATTTGAATTTGTTTTCCATCTAGCTGCCAACACAAGAAAATGTCCTAGTGTGTGAGGCTCAAAATAATTGTAATAATAAATAGTACAATAATTGTATTTATACATATACTACTGTATATGTATACATACATTGTAAAAAAAGAAATGTAAACTGCTGTCTTCAACTTAAATTTCATTTCTGTTTTAAATACAAACAATGTGGTGCAAGGTTAAAAGTTACAGTGACAAATTAATAACACTTTATCCAAAATCTTTGAATTTATAGAGTTTAATTTTAACAATAATAATAATAATAATAATAATAATAATAATAATAACAACAAAATGATTAGCAATGACAGAAATGTTGTAACATTAAATAGAATACAAATACAAAAATAAAATAAACTAGCCACCCTTCCAAGAAAGATATTAAAATACATGAACTTACTGCACAGAGTTATAGCTGGAGAAAGAGATCAGACCCCCGAAGGCCAGAGAAAATGAATAAAACACTTGTGCTCCTGCATCCAACCATGTGGTGGGGTTTGCTAGTTCATTTAACTGCACACACATACATACAGTTTGTATTTTCTGACAGTGCTAAATGAGCTAAAAACTGTGTTACATTATGAAAGTAAAGTCACTGTTTTGATTTAGGCACTTACATCTGGAGTGAAGAGGAACTTAATGCCATCAAAAGATCCTTTCAGAGTCAGTCCTCTGATCAGGAAGATGGTGAGAACTACGTAGGGCAACGTGGAAGTCACATAAACAGCCTTTGAGAAGAAGAGAAGAGACACTTTTATCACATGTGAACCTACTGTCTCTATTTGCTATTGAAATAATAAAAAAAATTGAATATCATATGAGCTTAAAAACAAATCAAATCTGATGAAATACTTTGGGTATGGCACAATGGTTTTTAACTTTTAAAACTGTTTTATGGCTCTTGAATTAGAGATAAACACAATGGATATTCTGGAATTATAACCCTTTTATTGCAACATTCGAAACAGTGTTGTAAAGCTGTGAACTTGTTCTGTGTCAGATATCTTTACAAGCAAGTGCTCTTTCGATATGACACTGTAATCTTTATTTATAGTTTTATGAATGCAGTATGACAATCATGTATAGCATTCATATGATATAAAATGACCCTTTATAGTTGCATTGTAAATTCATCCAGTTTAAGTCCTCCTGATTTACCTAAACACCATTTAATTAGCAGATTAACAAAAACATTAAGCGTGTCTTTACTCTAAAATAGAGTTCAATTCTGATTATGAGACTGAAATAGAACTAGTTTATATCAGTGCTGTTATGTGTGCAGTTGCTGTATACAGTTATGCAGTGCACTCCATTACATTAAGATTTGTAGTTGTCAATGCAGTCAATACTTAAAAATTGATAATTCCTCCAAATAGTTTAATATTATTAAAAGTGTTCCTGTATAGATAAAGGTTTACAGATTTATAATATGCAGTTAGTGTATTGTACCAGAGACATTATAATGGGGAGGATATGGACCACTCATATAATAATATAGTAAATAGTAAAGTAAACTGATGACTATTTTAAAGAAATAATTAGTAATTACAATTACAATTACAATTTTTATGTAACTTTACCAACACTGCTTAATATAAGATTGTATTGCTGATTTGAAATGTGTTATTGAAACATAATATTGACAGTTTGAACCGATTTGGAGATTTTGATCTTTCCCCATTCAAGTAGTTAGGTAATTTACTAGTTGTTCATTACCTACATGGAAAAATGCTGCCAGAGGGCATTACCAGGTCAGCTGCCAAGTGAACTGACGTGCCTTAAAATTTACTTTGACTGTACTGCTATGAACAGTGGCAATAATCCTTCCAAATTTGTACAAAGAGCTGCCTTACCTTTCCAGTCGTTTCTATTCCACGGATGCAGCAGACATACAGCACACCCCAGGCTGAGATCAGACAGAGTATCATCCACCACTGCAGACCCCCTGTCTCATCTATGGTTGGAGAGGTGTTGAGAGTCTCTCTATACCAGAAATAATCCACAGGGGAGCTCCTCTCACACTCTGAAATTAGTCCTGCAAACAATTGATAACAGTCATCATCAAAATTTATCAATGGTAATTTTTTAAAACATAGTGGATTTTACCAGTTCCAACATACAAAGTTCCAAAGTGTTACATAATTGAATTCCTTATCACAGTAAATGGGCCGCTTATATGTATACCTGTCCTGTTGGCATTAACGGGGCACTTGCTCCAAGGCAGTGGTTCCTGAAAGGAGTTGAAGAAGTACCACATGACCCAGGCTATGATTGTGTTATAGTACAGACTGACCAGAAAGGACACGCACATAGATGCGATACCTGTGAAACAAAACATGTTGTTAGTACACTGAGGTAACCTACTTAATTCACTTACTTAGCATGGAAAAGAGTTTTGGACTAAGGGATAATTAAGTGGTGGTAGCCTATATCAGACTGTGGACATTTATTGAGCTAAAAAAATCTTCTTTTTTTCAGCAGGTTTCAGTAATAGAAATAAAAGTTTTTTTTTAAATGGGTTAGTTTTGACATGGAACTATTGCTCACCAACTCCAAGCATGTAGGGGTTAATGGTTCTCCATACCCCCACGCTGCCTTTTCTTAGCCGCTGGCCGATAGCAAACTCCAGATGGAGGAGAGGGATACCCTCGAAAACCAGCAGGATAAGGAAGGGAATCATGAAGGCACCTGGAAAAAAGGGATGGATTAGGAACAGCTTGTACATAGTTCAATAAGTCTAAAAAAACACAGCATGTTGTTGTTGCTTGTCAGATCTTGTTGTTTATTGTTTCCCATATATGTGTCAGACACAATTTCAAACACAATCTAATCTTGCATTATTTTTCCCCATTGTCAGGGATAAAGGTTATCAGCAGTTCTGAGTGTTTAAATAGCTTATCAGCTTTTTAGCATTTCACTTCCTCTACATTTTTATCTTTTGTGTGATTGCATGTGTTGGCTGTTCAATCAACTGCTTTGGTTTGCCTTTGAATTTGGATGCAATATAGAGTTAAAAATGCTTATTTGCCTTAAACTTAACAAACCTTTAGAAATCAATATATTAGGTATAATATAGCTATTTTTTATTGCGTCTTTTTAATTACTTTCTCCTGGTTTTTAAAAGTGTTGATAGGTGAATTTTGTGAGAATTTCTCTATTTTGGGGTTGTCCCCTAAACAGACTTTGGACTCTCCCCTTAATAATAAATTCACAAAAATGATTAAAAGCAGGAAAATTCTACAATGCACTTTTTGTATGAGCTTGGGCAGCACATCTATGCCAGGGCAGCACAGTAAAAATTTGTAGATATGTAATTTTCTTTGCATCATGATCAGAGATTATCTTTATTATTTGTTATTGCCAAATTGGTTAATATTTAAGAATTTGAATTTAGGCAATCCATTTAGAAATACAGTATCTCACAAAAGTGAGTACACCCCTCACATGTTTGTAAATATTTGATTATATCTTTTCATGTGACAACACTGAAGAAATGTAAAGTAGTGAGTGTACAGCTTGTATAACAGTGTAAATTTGCTGTCCCCTCAAAATAACTCAACACACAGCCATTAATGTCTAAACCGCTGGCAACAAAAGTGAGTACACCCCTAAGTGAAAATGTCCAAATTGGGCTAAAAGTGTCAATATGTTGTGTGGCCACCATTAATTTCCAGCACTGCTTTAACCCTCTTGGGCATGGAGTTTACCAGAGCTTCACAGGTTGCCACTGGAGTTCTCTTCCACTCCTCCACGACGACATCACAGAGCTGGTGGATGTTAGAGACCTTGTGCTCCTCCACCTTCAGTTTGAGGATGCCCCACAGATGCTCAATAGGGTTTAGGTCTGGAGACATGCTTGGCCAGTCCATCACCTTCACCCTCAGCTTCTTTAGCAAGGCAGTGGTCATCTTGGAGGTGTGTTTGGGGTTGTTATCATGCTGGAATACTGCCCTGCGGCCCAGTCTCCAAAGGGAGGGGATCATGCGCTGCTTCAGTGTGTATCAGTACATGTTGGCATTCATGGTTCCCTCAATGAACTGTAGCTCCCCAGTGCAGGCAGCACTCATACAGCCCCAGACCATGACACTCCCACCACCATGCTTGACTGTAGGCAAGACACACTTGTCATTGTACACCTCACCTGGTTTCCGCCACACACTCTTAGGGGTGAACCAAATCTAAACCAAATAAGTTTATCTTGGTCTCATCAGACCACAGGACATGGTTCCAGTAATCCATGTCCTTAACCTGCTTGTCTTCAGCAAACTGTTTGCGGGCTTTCTTGTGCATCATCTTTAGAAGCGGCTTCCTTCTGGGACGACAGCCATGCAGACCAATTTGATGCAGTGTGCAGCTTATGGTCTGAGCACTGACAGGCTGACCCCCCACATCTTCAACCTCTGCAGCAATGCTGGCAGAACTCATACGTCTATTTCCAAAAGACAACTTCTGGATATGACGCTGAGCATGTGCACTCAACTTCTTTGGTCGACCATGGCGAGGCCTGTTCTGAGTGGAACCTGTCCTGTTAAGCCGCTGTATGGTCTTGGCCACCATGCTGCAGCTTAGTGTCAGTGTCTTGGCAATCTTCTTATAGCCTAGGCTTTCTTTATGTAGAGCAAAACATTTTTTTTTTCAGATCCTCAGAGAGTTCTTTGCCATGAGGTGCCATGTTGAACTTCCAGTGACCAGTATGAGGGAGTGTGAGAGCGATGACACCAAATTTAACACACCTGCTCCTCATTCACACCTAAGGCCTTGTAACACTAATGAGTCACATGACACCGGGGAGGGAAAATGGCTAATTGGGCCCAATTTAGTGTTGGTACATTTTCACTTAGGAGTGTACTCACTTTTGTTGCCAGCGGTTTAGACATTAATGGCTTTGTGTTGAGTTATTTTGAGGGGACAGCAAATTTACACGGTTATGCAAGCTGTACACACTACTTTACAATGTAGCAAAGTGTCATTTCTTCAGTGTTGTCACAAGAAAAGATATAATCAAATATTTACAAAAATGTGAGGGGTGTACTCACTTTTGTGATATACTGTGTATATATATATATATATATATATATATATATATATATATATATATATATATATATATATATATCAAGATTTTAACTACTTAAAACTGTCCATAATTGAAGAATCTTGTTCCATTGTAAATTTCCATTAGGATTTCTGTTACTCGGAGGAGCAAAGTAATTTCCTAAACAAATGCAACTGTCAGCCATTTCCATCATAGCTAGTTAATATTTGGCTGGGAGTCTGTGACACTTTACACTTGAAGTGATCCTACCATGCTGTCTAGTTAACCTTGAACTGAGGTCTGTGGTAAAAGAGTTACATATACATTTATTGCACTTGAAAGAAACCTCTCAAAATTAATATGAGACATTAAGATTAAGGGCTAGGCAGGTAGTTAGCATCTCATGAAAGAAGATCACTAAAATATATATACTATAAATAATCAGGGTTGGGGAGTAACGGAATACATGTAACAGGATTACGTATTTAAAATGTAAAATATAAGTAACTGTATTCCACTACAGTTACAATTTAAATCATTGTAATTAGAATACAGTTACATTCAAAAATATTTTGATTACTGAAAAGATTAGTTTGCATTTTATTGTATTGTTTCATTTAATATTTAGTCCTTTCAGATGGAAAACATTTATACATATAAATTATGCGATCCAAAGTGCATATGATCAGCGGTGAAACACTTTCTCATGATGTGTTACATTCATACGAGCAGACAGAGAAGTATATTTGAAGTAAGTTTGGAGCAGAAGAAATAGAAATAAACCTTGTGTAAATTGTCATCTTTACGCTTAGCTAAAATACTATTTCTAGTCATTTTACATGCACATGTTTCCAGGCATAATCATATTTTTTATGAAGAAAATTCACATTGGATCATAAATTATTTTTTTCTAGTAAGACCTTTGATATTAGAGCAAAAATCTTATTCTTGATAATCATTTTTGTATTGTTTTTTGTATTGTTTACTGACCTTGAGTAATCTAATGAAATACATTACAAATGACATTTTACAGCATGTATTCTGTAATCTGTAGTGGAATACATTTCAAAAGTTACCCTCCCAACCCTGTATATATATATATATATATATATGTGTATATATATATATATATATATATATATATATATATATATATATATATATATATATATATATATATAAATAACATAAAAAATTATAATATGGGATCTCCTTCCAACAGTGTAAAAAAAAATTCAAAATCTTAGTTAAAATAATCATAAAATAATTGTAGTAACTATAGAATATTGGTGGAAACTATGGTTATCATGGTACAGTTTTATAAGGGATGTCTTTATAAATACATTTTCAATATAAATTATTATACACTTGTAATGGTGTGAGCTCTAGAACAGGTCGATCATACAGTAAATGTGTATAGGGTAAAAATTTGTAAGTTGGTGTGCATTGTCTCTTCAGTTGTATTAAAGTTTTTAAATCCATTTTATATGGGACAAATAGATACTGATCAAAGATTGATTTCACATTCTTTCTCTCTGTAACTCTGTCTCTCTTTACCTCTTTTCCCAATCCATCTTTTGAACCTTGAGTTAAAAATCGTACATAAATTATCAAACCATTTGTCTAGTTTCAGCAAGATGACACACTGCATCCCTATTTGATATACATTTTTATTCAACTCAGAATTGGGAAAGACCAAATGCATGTGTGGGGGTCTGAGTCTTGCCAGAAAATATATTACTTTATTTTGTCCTTTTGTAAGATACTCTTCTGAACAATAATACAATAACTTTCATCAGTCAATCACTACAATGATTATTGGAGGAAAGCAGTGCCATGCCCTTTATAAGTTAAATAAAATAAAATAAAAAAAAAATACATAATATGCTACACTGTAAAAAATTCCTGTAAATTTACATGGAAATTTAACAGCAAAATGCTGTTTTCATGTAATAACAGCAAGCTGCTTTTTTTTTACAATGCATTATGGGAAGACTTCTTCACTTCGGGTTGCGTGGTCGACCAACAGCAGTTTGTCACTGTTATTTAACAGTATTATACCCTATTTTCGTCCAGCGCACAAGGCGGCATTTTGGATTATTTGAATGAGGTAGGTTTGCAACGATTTATTATTGTATTATCTTTAAATGAGCTATTACTTAAAAATATAACATCTTAAACATCTAATGAAGCTTCTGTGATTTAAATCAGATGCCTCCATTAAATTATGTGTTTTAGGCAAATAATTGATCGACCGAATGAGATTGAGCTCAGACTGCCGTCATACAGCCGTTTTATCACAGGTAAGAATCCCTAATTTTCATTCAACCTACATATTTTACCAAACTTGCAGTACAAGATTTATGCAAGTAAAAGATGAATGGGAATGACCGAAATCAATAGTTTTTTTTTTCTTGTTCGGTGTAATTTGCCGCTCCGCGTTTATTTTAATCGCCCTGTTATCAAGTAGGCCTACTTATAAAATAACAATATATACAGATCCATTGAATCCTTTGTAATTTTAATTAGAAGCCGGTTAGTGAATGGGTAAGATTTGCACGTAACGTTACACTCAGAACGCGTTTGTATACTGTCAAGCATGCAAGTGAATTATGAAGTTTGAGTTTTGAATTATGAGTGTTTATGAAAGGGGCACATGTGCAAATCTTTTTTGTCAGTAAATGGTAAGTGAGGTATGAACAAAATTTTAAATTCTTGTCTAATTACTGTAAACGTGCCAATCCAAACCGCTGCTGGCTTGATCGCAGAACTATTAGCAGCATGACAGCGTCTTGCACTGCATCTGTGTCAGCCATTTTATAACGTATTTTAATGAGAATGGCTTCGGTAGTTATTAACTAGATAATCTATCTGTTCTTTACAACATGTTTCCTTGTCAGCTCTGCAGGGACGGGTTTTGCTCCCACTTCGCGTCTAGCCGCGCACGAGCGCAAAACCTCACAACACGCGCGCCCTGTCAGTGATTGGTTGGGACGCTGTTTATTTTGGTTTTGAGTGGTGGTTGTACCCATTTGTTTTTGTGTGCAGATTTCAGAGCCTAGGCTTGCCTACAGAGACGCGTTTTTTTGACGGCCTGATTATGGGGCGGGCAGCTAGCGGATCGTTAGGAAAGATTAGATGAATGTGATCATTTATTTTTGGGCCTGAAATCACTGATACAACCTTTAATATGTTAGTATTAGTATGGTGACAATGGAATAGGTAACCCAAAACTTAAATTTATCCACCCTCAAGCCATCCTAGGTGTATATTACTTTATACTTTGAGCCGCACACAGTCAGAGTTATATAAAATAATATACTGGCTTCCAAGCTTTGCAATGGCATTGAATAGATCCCGAGTTTTTGAAGCTCCAAAAAGCGCATCTATCCATCATAAAATCCATACGACTCCAGGGGGTTAATGAAGTGAAGCGATGGGTTTTTGTAAGAAAAATATCCATGTTTATAACTTTTATAAACTATAATCACTGGCTTCCAGCAACAGCAGTACGCGAGTTCATGAGAGAGTCGAGTTCCGGCGGAAGAATGACCTCTGACCCGACATATGAAATCTTATATCAAAGTCCTTTTCTTTCAAAACGTCTCTTTTTAGACTTCTAATTCATGACCGGCATTTTGTGTTTTGCTCTATCCGCTGCACTTCCGCGTTCGTCAATTCTAACCTAAGCTTTCGCTATTGCTGCGTGACTGCGTCCCAATTCGCCTACTTATACTACGACCTAAAAGTATGTAGGCCTACTCTTTTTTTGAAGAAAAAGTACATACTTTTGAGTGTGTAGCAAAAGAGTATGCACGTTCTGGGACATACTACGAAGACGTCATGCAATGGAAGAGAACGTGGTTGCCTAGTTACGCACACCGCGACAGTTAAACAAACATCGTTGTTGGCAATGCGCCAGTTAATGAGGCGCTCAGTGTCTTCATCGGACCCTACAAGATAAACACGGTACTTTTTTTGCACAACACAAATCCATTAATATTATGAGACAATAAAATATAACTTTAATTAGCGCTAAACGTTTAAGTTCTTACACTTAAAAACTGAGGGCGCATCTCCGCTGCCGCATCCGGCCGCCATGTTTGCATCATCTCAAAGCTCCTCCCTCCCGCACGCAATGGGTTGTGGGCAATATTAGCCGTTAGAGTGGGCATCGATCTGCACTTCGGATTCTGACCGGAAATAGTAGACCATCCGGGTATCTTTGGAACACTCATTTCAACATACTACGATTTGGGACGTACTAATTCTATTTTCGAATACTATTTAGGACGGATAGTATCCGAATAGGAACGCAGCATATGTCTTCGCCATACGTCCTAGTCATGTGTCAGGTCAGAGGTCACCCTTCCGCCAGAACTCAACTCAATCATGAACACGCATACGGCCATGCCAGAAGCCAGTGATTATATTTTATAAAGTTACAAAATACAGATATCTTTCTTACAAAAACGCATGGCTTTTCTTCAGAAGACATTTATTAACCCCACTGGATTAATATCGATTACTTTTATGATTGATTGATTGATGTGTTTTTTTTAAGAAGCTGGGAAGGATTTTATTTAATATAACTCTGATTGTGTTTGGCTGGAAGAAGAAAGCCATATACACTTAGGATGGTTTGAGGGTGAGTAAATTATGGGATAAATTAATGTTTTGGGTGAACTATTCATTTTAAATCATTGTTCACTGAAGATATTCTCCTCTTATTTTTCAGACATTTTGTTGGAATTAATCCAGAAAAGGGGAGCAAGGCTGCAAGGGGAAAAGTGATGTCCAAAAAATCTGGGAAAACCGTGCAGAAGAAGACCATAACCGTCAGTACCAAAGTATCAAATCTTTTAAAAAGACTTATGGACTTTGAGTGGCACTTCATTTAAAAGTAATTGACACTCCCCACAAATGTAGTTTGTTTTCAGAAACATGGTGGCCTGGTGTGTTATATTTTGTTTATACAGATTTGTTTAGATATTAAAAAGGGCTGGTGTTTTTTAAAGCCTGATTTAAGAGTTTTTATTATTATTTAATTATTTTAAATAATTACTTCGTTTTAGTGCAACTGTTTTTGGGCTAATGTTTGCTGAAGCCTCATTTGAGACTAGATTTGTATTTTATATACAGGTTAGTCAATTCTATATATTGTGTATTTTCTTATGCCATTTTGATGGATGCGTATTTGTATGCACTGAATATTACTTGACTACTTGTATTTTTTTATTTGCCTGTTTTAGTTCACAATAATTGAGCATTTATCTGGTGTTGTATCAGAATAAATAAAAAACTTGTCTTAAAAATCCTAACTTGGCTTTATTCCTTTTTTGTAATCCATGACAAAAATAAAGTGCAGGGTTATAATAGCATTTAGAATTGAAATTATTGGGGTGTAATTGTAAAAAATAATAATGTAAAAAAACGGTAAACTACTGGCAGCTGTGGTTGCCAGCATCATACCGTAAAAATACGGTGTGTTACTGTTGTTGAAATTAACAGCTAAATGCTGTTTTGTCAGCTACAGTATAAAACTGTAAATACCGTAGCTGACAAAACGGTATTTAGCTGTCAATTTCAAAAACAGTAGCACACTGTATTTTTACGGTATGATGCTGGCAACCACAGCTGCCAGTAGTTTACCATTTTTTTACAGGATTATTTTTTACAGTGTATACTTAATACAAGTACTTGTATCTTCGATAATTAAGTTGCACAATTATAGTTGGAGAGAAGTGTTTGTCTAAAATGATGTGGCAAAAATCATCAATTGACATGTCTAAATTATGTCAACACAATCAAGTAGCACCTTCCACAGATTATATTTTTTAAACTGAAAATTACGTTATCATCTACTCCACCATGTCGCCTCAAACTCATATGACTTTTTCATATGAAGACAGTTAGTATTATATGTATAATAAAATAAAATAAAATAGTTACTATTGCTCCTCAATGATAATGGTGTTTACGGCATAGATTCACCCTAGTTCAACCCCTCATGATGTCCAAGCAAGCACTCACCTCCTCCATGGCTCTGACACAGGTAGGGGAAGCGCCAGACATTGCCCAGTCCCACACAGAAACCCACGCAGGTCAGCATGTACTGGGCTTTGTTGTCCCACTTGGGCCTGTCACCTGCCTCCTCCACCTCCAGATTTTCCAGCTCCTCATGGTTCAGGATCCTGTCCTCAAGGCCTGGATTTGGCAACTTCAGTTTCCACTTCATGATCTTCTCTGCTCCCTGCTAGCTCACTGATGCTTGCCTTGGCAGTGGGTGTCCTTGGGTGATTCTCTGAGAGTGAGGGTGTAGGTTGTGGGGATCCGAGCCGAGATAAGGATTCTCTTCGTTGATGGGATGAGTATATGTTGTGAACTTTGGCATCTATCCAGATGCTTGAGTCATGGTGTGTGCTAGAGAAAGGAATAATGTCCTGTCAGCTGAATAATGTGAAAAGAAAGAATGTGACAAGATTTATTGTGCATGGCAATAATTAATGTTTTATCAAGATTATAGGATGACAAGAACACATTCTCTTCTACTCTTTTTTTGTGGTTAATAACTAAAGATAATGTTCTTTATGGTACTTTAGAGGTAACTTAATACTATAAAAAGGGTCCAATATTCAATGTCAATGATCCTTTAGAGTTCCGAGTAACCGTACAAGACAGTAGAAAAACGTCAGATCACTGACAAAATTCTAAATTCCTCCTTGGTGACAGTTTACGGTTTGAGTAATGAGTGCAAACACTGAATGGAAGGCCATAGTTCTTGTTTTTACATCAAACTGTTTGTTCCCACATATACTGACTCTTGAATGAGAACATTATATAAGATGTATTGCTATGCAGTCTGTAGTTTGATTTAGTTGTTAATGAGTCATTCAAAATAGCCAGCTTTAAACCAACTTGATAAGTGATGATGCTAGTGCCTTTTTGTGTTTATTTCAAGTGATTCATTTTTAAACTGATTCCATTATCAAAACACACAACTCTTGTTTAGTGCTGGGTATGCAGCTCATCCATGTTCCAACTTTCACATCACCTTTCTCTAACTCAGTTGTAAAGAATTGAAGGAGAGACGACAAGTTTCATGTTTTATATGAAAATACTTTTTTCACACCCACACACACACACACAAACACACACTCCCACACCCACACACACACACACACATACATACACACACACACACATACACACACACACTCCCACACCCACCCACAAACTTATAAATGCAGCTTTATAAAAACAGAATAAAGATACTACAGATTTATCCTCAGATGGATTGTATGGCTCCATATCTTCTTTTGAGAGTATTTATATGGTTGTTGTTGCAACTGGGATCTGTTGGGTCTATATTGGCTGGTGATTTTATCTTTTTTCCTCACTGTTTAAATAAAATGTGAAGAGAAATTTAAAGTTTGTTATTTACTGAACTGTGAAGGCCAAACATGACAGACCTTCTGCACTTCTGTAAGATTTAATGTTTTATTTTTAATAGGTGCTTTTATCAAGCATTTGATAAAGACATTGTTTGACATAAGAGTAAAAATAAAGCATAACTGTAACATTATTAATCAAATTATTTTTATAAATATGTTACTATTTGAAAAACAACAACAACTGTAACATGGAAATGAACAGAAAAGGCACATGGCATGGTAGCTGCTGCCATTTTAAAACAAAAAGTGTGACATTTCCTGTTACAAAGTTTATATTTGTTTAGTCCGATTCATGAAGTTACACTTTTTGCCCGTTGCTTGAACAGTATAGACACATGCTTAAACCAAAGTAACATAACTTAAAGTTGTTGTTACTATACCTTAAACAAAGTGCTGCTTTGCACTTTAGTTGCAATTCTGTAACACACTGGCTCCTTTCTGCAACACACTTGCTCCTAGATACTACACACTATTTCATACATAAGACACTTAGTTCAAAAATGAAATCTCAGGGTACCATTGGGAAAACACATCTATTCAAAATACAACACACATTGGTTAATTGAAAAGACGAAGACACACACCTGAAAATACTTACTTACAAAACTGAACACCAATCAGCCAGCTACAAAAACAGACAGACAGACAAGGACGTGGTCGAAGAGGCCACGCAAGGACCATTATTTCGGATGACATAAGAGCAACTTTGGTGGACCATGTCATAAACCTTGGCCTGATTATGAGGGAAGCTGGGCAGAGAGTCCACCCTAATCTAAGCCGTTTCACAGTTTCATCCATAATAAGGACATTCCGACTGGAAAACAGGTATGTCTTCAACTCTCTACTCTACTCTGACTGTATCTAGAGTATACACAGTACTGTAAAAAAGAAGCAAACGAGAACAATTTGTGGCAGCATTTTTCTACAGAATGGCTAGAAGACCTACTGGGGGTGGACGCCAACGCCTGTTCACCCAAAAGCAGGAACTTGCCATAGTGAACCTAGTCAGAGCAAACAATGCAATCCGTCTCCACCAGCTACAGCAACAAATACTTGCAGATAGGCAAGTATTCAACAACATAAATCGAGTAAGCATTACCACTATCAAACACATCTTGGTAAAGCACAACATGACCATGAAGCAATTGTACAGGGTCCCATTTGAGAGGAACAGTGTCAGGGTCAAAGAACTTCGACATGAATATGTACAGGTAAGTGTTTCAGTCCTTTACATTTACAATACAGAATGGGTGCAGTCCAGTAGCAGATGAATATGTACTACTGGATTAGTACCACATAGATACATTCCGAAATCTACATGGTACCTGTGTGGTGGGGTGGGTCGGTTCTGTTTGTGTAGTAGTGTAGGTGTGTGCTTTGAGTAAAGCCATCCACAATATGTATGTTTTGTTCCAGAGAATCTTGGACATGGATGGAGCTGCCCAGCTGCATGAATGTATTTACATTGACGAGGCTGGATTCAACCTTAGCAAAAACAGACGACGGGGACGTAATATAATTGGCCAAAGGGCAATTGTGCACGTCCCGGGGCAGCGCGGGGGAAATATCACATTGTGTGCTGCCATAAGTCTTCGAGGGCTACTGCACCATCATGCCAAACTGGGTCCCTATAATGCGCAACACATAATCACATTTCTAGTAGCACTTCATGATGCAGTTGTACAGGATGGACCAGAGCAGCCCAGGTTTGTTTGTGTCTGGGATAATGTTAGTTTCCATCGGGCTGCTCTGGTCCAGAACTGGTTCACCAACCATGATCAATTTGAAGTTGTGTACTTGCCCCCTTACTCGCCATTTCTAAATCCTATAGAGGAATTATTTTCCGCTTGGAGATGGCGCATGTATGACCATCACCCACATGCCCGTATGTCTCTTCTGCAGGCAGTGGAACAGGCCTGCGAAGACATTGAGGTGAGGTCAATCCAGGGATGGATTCGGCACACAAGGGGATATTTTCCCCGATGCTTGGCAAGAGAAGACATTGCTTGTGATGTTGATGAGATCCTGTGGCCAGACCCCAACAGACGGCAGGATCCATAACCCCACTTGCGCACAATTGTGTTTTTCTGTGTTTACAGTAGTGTATTGTTTGTTTTATTTTTGATTTAACTGAATTTACTGTACTGTAAAATATACTACTGTAATGACTTTGAATTCAGTATTTCATTTTTTGGTTGTTGTGAAACCATGCCCTCTGTGGAACTGATTAAAAACAGTGGAAAAAAAAAAAAGACTGCAGTGTTTTATATAAAGTAGATTAGTGTGTTGCTGCTGATCTGAAAGTGTATTCATATGATGCAAGTGGGTATCATTTTGTCATCAGAGTGACATTTTGACAAAGGATTGTTAGGTTTTGATAGCAGAGTTTCAATTTGACATAGATGTGAATGGTTTATTTCTCAGTGTTGTGTCTTATTTGCTTGTGTGTAGAGTTTTGACACAATGAGCCAAGTTTTGCAAAACGTGTTCAAGCAACGGACAAAAACTGTAACATAGTATTTTTCTTACACTGTGATGACAAATATACTCTCTTCTATACATACAATATTATTTTAAGTAATCTAACTGGCCTATCAAATTACAGTTTGCTAATCAACTGCAGTTCATATATAATTTAGGAGATAGATAAAGCATCCAACAATACTTTTTATTATATTTAATATATGGTCTATATTAATATAATTTCTTTAACCATTTTCAACATTTTAGTGTATTATAGTGCCCCCTTTTGTTAAACACTTTGCAACAAATAAGTGTAACATCACTTGTGCAATGTGAGATAAAGTTACAGTCATATAGAGTTCATGGATGACTTCTCTACTGACAGTAAAATAGATATAAATTCACAAAGCAAACATATTTATGTTCATGTTCGCCAAAAACACTAAAACCAATTGTCTTTTAATTGTCAGTGGAGAAAATTTTTGAAAATGCATGTTTTAAATTTCTTGCCTTTGTAAACAGGCTCAAAGGCATTATAATTAAAATGTAGAAAAGGAATGCTCATCGAGAATTTGTTGCTGTCTTTAGTCTTATCTGATTTTTTTATTAAGTTTAACAACTCTGAAGTCTATTTAGGCCTTAAAGGGGTCATGACACGAGGAATAACATTTTCCTTGATCTTTTGACATCTAAGAGGTCATTGTACTAATAAAACATACTGCAAGTTTCAGAACTCAGAAACTTCCTCTAGCTGCAAAAACATTATTTTTGAAACCAATCTGCCAAAATGACTCAATTGCGTCTGAAACCAGGAAAATGCTGCCTTCGGAGGCTGTATATGGAGGCAGAATGAGAACAAGATGCTTTTCAAACTGTTCGGCGACCAGTTTCCTAAAGAGTTCAATAAATTCTGGGGGCCAGGGTAGCTGAGCGAGTACTGACGCTGACTACCAACCCTGGAGTCGCGAGTTCCAATCCAGGGAGTGATGAGTGAATCCAGTCAAATTGGCCTGGTTGCTAGGGAGGGTGGAGTCACATGGGGTAACCTCCTCGTGGTCACGATTAGTTGTTCTCGCTCTCAATGGGGCATGTGGTAAGTTGTGCATGGATCGTGGAGAGTAGCATGAGCCTCCACATGCTGGGAGTCTCCGCGGTGTCATGCACAACGAGCCACCTGATAAGATGCGCTGACTGACAGTCGCAGAAGTGGAGGCAACTGAGACTTACTTGAGGTGAGTAAACGTGCCTCCACGAGGACCTACTAAGTAGTGGGAATTGGGCATTCCAAATTGGGAGAAAAATAAAAAAAAAAGTTTAATAAAAGAGTTCCTTTCATTCAAAACAGCCGTCAGTTAAGCTATTAACTGATTTGAGAGCACGGCAGCAAGTCAGCTGCCTATGTTTTGAATGCAGCCTCAATCTCTACTTCCTCCACTTTGTGATGTCACACTGTGGTAGACATTTGCATCTTACTGCCTCCACAACAACACATCTTTATCTTTAATCACTTCCGCAGCCCGCCTAGTAGTGGTGAGCAGTGAGAGAGAGCAGGTGAGTCAAGAGCAGAGAGGTAAATCATAGCACTGGGTGTTTACAATCTTAAAGGAGAAACTGCAACAAAATCAAGCATTTTGAGGGGATAAAAAAAACAACAAAAAAAGGCATCTTATAACCCCTTTAAGGATGTCATGTCATGACCCCTCATTCAGTGTAGCACCATACTTATTTTTTTGACAGAAATGAAAAATAGTCTGTGAGGGATAAATAGGATTTAAATATATATATATATATTTAAACAGTTGACAGGAGAGAGACTTTAAACAGTCTCTCTCTCTCTCTCTCTCTCTCTCTCTTTTCAATGGGCTTGTACAGTTGTTTAAAGTGGTTTTGATCATTCTGCTGACGAAATATTGAAGAAAAAACTATCAAAAAAACAGTTAGCATAGCACGATCATTTCTGTACTTTTCTACTCCGAAAGAAAAGCGTCGTTTGTGCTGTGATATAGACTTCACCACTAGGAGTCGCCAAAACTCTTGGTTTATTCCCTCACACATTTTCACTGCTGTGGCTAAATTTGAATTTGAGCCGGAGGGAGTCCCCCAATCCCGCTCACGTATCGCAGAGCTCTAGACATCAGACAGGCTTTAGCTGCCCCGTCCCGACCCGTCTGCAGCAGTCTGCCTCAGCACCTTGACTGCCCGACATGCCCTTGGATACTTACGATCCTCCTCTCGCAAAGAACTACTGTAGAAATACAGAAACCACTAAACACTAGCAGAAGTCATCGGGGTACGGCGGATTGTACCTGGATTGTTGTCACTTTTACACTGCGCCTGAATCTAAAGGATTTGATTGCTCGCTATATACTTTGTTGTTGTTGTGCCTACCTTTCCTAAACCGACGTGTATGGATGTATCATGGCTACGTTTGCATGCAGGGTGCAGTTTTTAGATGATACTGATCCATTTAATAGCACCAATTTTCCGGAGCCGACCAGACCCCCGCATTTCACATTTAGAGAAGATATTCCACTCATCAATCAGATCGCTGGAGTACACAGACTTTTGAAAGCACCACACAAGGTATGACACCCCTTACTGAAGAAAGACACTGTTCAAGAGGAATTTATGCTTAAATTTACCGCAGTGCACTAATGTTTTGATATTGCAGTAATTCTGGAGGGCATCCTACATATGATGTCAGGATACTTTAATGCGTCGTTGGCTGCACTGCGCCAAGGTTTGCGCTGTCCTATGCACCCAGTGAACTGTTTGTTATTTTCAGTGTTTTTGAGTTTGCAGTCTATCTATCTATCTGTCTGTCCACCCACCCTTCCATCCTTCCATCCATCAATCCATCCATCCATCCTGTTTTCTGCGTTATTTATAATACTGAATATCACTTTTATGATGTCATAATGGGATTTGGGGTAGATGAAATACAGGTAGCTGGTGTTGACCGTCTCCTGACTCTGCTTACATCCTGTAATAAACCTCACTTCTAAATTACCCTGCTCTCCATCATTATAGGCATGGATGAGCCAAATCTACTGATGATCGTCTCCAACTGTTTAAGGTATAATTGTTGTCTTAAACTTGGTTAATTTCCAGCACATAAACTGTGTTATCCCCTGAGCAGGTTTTAGTAGTGCTGTTATTGTGGTCTTTAGTGGAATCTACAGCAGCTGAGGGCCATAATTTGGTGGACTGACTGCTTGAGCATGCCAGGTCCATATTCTCAGGAATCTACAGCTGTCATTGGCACTGTCTGTGATGACTGTGCAGATAAAAAGGGGTCCTCCTAGGGCCAAAGCTCCCCAAATGAAGCCAGCTACCCATTTTATGTGGCTTATTCTACTGTTGTTTGCATAGGGACATTATTGCTCTACGTTGTTCTCCAAAGCCAGATTGTAGCTTCCAAACAGGTGAATGTCAACTCTATGTTACAATTTGTTGGTTTGTGAATGTAATTTTTTTTATCAGTGTGTAGTGCAATCTCATGGATAGAACTTTTAGAGCATCACAAACATGCCATGACATGACTGCTTCATTATGAGTGGACCTTTATTGAGATCTGTTAAACTACTCCTTCCAAAACGGACATGTACAGATGTATTTCTACAACTCAGATTCAACCCCATCATCAAAAATCTTAAAGCCACTCAGATAAGTGGTAAAACATTTTTAACACATAGATAATCAAGTCCAGGTGCTCATAATTAACTAGAATTTTGTTTTAATAGTAGGCCTAATAGAATTATATAGGCCTACTTCTTCATATTCTACTATGACCCTGACTTAGAATCTTTATAGACATACTGTACAGTGTTTCCTGTGACAAACATCTTTAAATGTGTCAATTTCAGCAAGTTAGATACCACAAAAATGGTAATATCAGAGACTATTTAGCAGAGATGGATGACTTCTATTAAAATTAATGGGAGAAAATGGAACGCCCAACAGAAGTCAATGGTCAGCGGATGTAGATAGGAAGTCCCACTTACAGGTAAAAGAGCCTGAGGTACAGCCTGAGGTAAAGAAACACACTTTATTATACCAGTGTTGTCAGATTTAACTACTGATTTGAAACTTGTTTTTTGATCGTAATATTGACCAAGCGTTTTGGACATTTCAGTCTTTCCCCAATCAAGTAGATAAGGACTGCACTGTCATGACTCTAAATAGCCTCCCGAGAGCATTCCAAACACGGCAACAGTGGACTGACTTGCTAGGAAGACTTTGGTAATATGCTGTTGAACACACTCCTTTAGCCTATTTTACAAAGTTAAATGTATCAGTGTAAATAATAAATGTTTAAGAATTGCATGTTTCCTTCAAGAGTTTCTCAGTTAAGTAGGACCCTATGAAATCCGTTTTATTTTATCTTTCTTCTAATCTCCCCCGCCCCACCCACATCAGTTTCATCAAAAGAAATAGTGTCTAATCAAGTTAATTAATAAAACTTGAATTAAATGAAAATAGAACAATTATTTTTTAAACACAAAATTGGTCTTATTTTTGTCAAATAAAGTGACAAATTGCTTACATATAATAATAATAATAATAATAATAATAACAATTCTAAGTATTATTATAACAGTAAATCCACAATGTATTAAACAGTGCTTATATATTTCTCTTGCAATTTCTTCCATTCCCCCATCAAGCTTTTATTTTGAATCAAACTTTTATTTTGACATGGAGGCTTTTCCGTTTTGTGTTTTTTTTTGCGGCAATTTCATACCTTCAGTTAAGTCGTTGGTCCAGTGTGATTTTATAGCACAAAATGCTGTGATTTAAGTATATACCGAAAATATATATAGTCTGCATGAGCTGCATGCTTTAGAGTAAATGTGCACTCTCTTCTGTCATCTACAACAACAAGCACAACTCATGATGCTCATAAAACATGGTGTTTTGATCAGTTTGTGTTTTCAGTGTATAAGTGGCTTCAGATATTCACATGTTTGCTGAAGCGTGCAGTACATGCAGACTGTGTTTAATTAATTAAATCGCCGGTTTAATAATCACACTAGAACATATCACTATTTTAATTTGATTCATTGTGCATTTCAGTGTAAAAGAAGGAACAGAGCACACACTCATTAGCGTGTGGGCATTCAAAAGCAGCCTTCTGTCATTTAGACCATTTGGGGACAATATACATATTTTCCTGTCAAAATGCATTTTATTTACATCTTAGGAAAGAAAAAAAACAATATGTAACAATATAATGCTTTATTAACATTTTACAAACAAAGCCTTCCACAATATAAAGATAGAAATGACCTAAAATATCACCTATTCATTGAACAACATTAAACATTTCCCAAAGTCTAATTGGGAGGTTGACTTATTGAAAGAATTAGTCCCTATAGGTTGCGTATCAGTTCATATTTTCATTCATTTCAGATTTCTAAATCCATAATTATTTTAAATTTTAAATTTTCATCTCATAACTTTATTTATGCATTTGCAACTGCTGTGTAAATGCATTTATTCCTGCTCTGTGAAAATACACCTAACTGCCACTTCGGATGCAGCTTCTGTGCCAACCTTTCTGTGTAAAGATGGCTTTATTCACCATAGGTTTAGTATTCATTACAATGGCCATTACATCTCTTAAATGCTCATCCTCCACAATATTAATCTGTCAGTAGACTGTGACTGTATGCTTTGTTATAGCAATCGTGAAGCTGCATTCATGATTTGCGTCCGAGCGTCAATGGCAGCGTCTAGTGCCATTTTTGCACTCCACGGGAAAAGTGCCGTGCTTCAGTGATAATTAAAATTACTTGTTTTCTATCACAAGTCCCGTCTGGGCTTGTTTTGTACATCAAATAATTGCGCTAAAAGGGTCCTTTCTCCGCCATTTTATCACTGACAGGGAAGCGCTGTTGTGGTGTGTGCGTCAATGGAATGACTCCGTCCGGACACAGTACAAAGGATCCGACCTCCCAACAAGTGTTTATGCTGGTTTTTGCTGTATTAACGGTAAATGCGTTAATCTCGATTAAGAAAAATGTACTTAAAAGTTAATTCCGACAGCTCTAGTAAAAATGAATCGTATTCACTTTATAAAAAGTGTTTAGATGTCATAAAATTGCACTGTGTGATGGACAGGGCGAAAAGTAGGTTTTTATGAATTGATAATCTGCCCTTTTACTAATGATTTGTGTGAAAAGGTATAAAAGTTGTGTGTGTGTATAGCGTTAATTTCACCAGGAAACTGATGTGTTATGCACAATGAGCCACATAAAAATCATTTTGCAAAAATGTAGGTATAGTAGGTTGAGTAGAATTTGCTTACAAAACCCTCTTAACCTAAGGCACTAGATTTCAAAGGTGGGGTAACCGCAGTCATGACTATAATTTATACAGCTCTCATCGCAAAGGAAACTGGGCATATCACTTATCCAGCAATGGATGAATCCCAGTTTTCTTTTACATTACAGGGTCCCAGCAAACTCTCAAAAACCAACTTCACTCTAAAACAAACCTATTTGCCAGCAGTTTAGCAACAAGGTATGTGTGAACACTAACACAAACGCTCTTGTTTAAACAATTTGTTTCTCCAGATTCACTGTCATTAAGCAGAACAACAGAGTTAATAGAAAGCATCAAAGCAGGAGGGAGCTGTATGGTATTCAGTGAGAGAGAGACAAAAGGGGGTGAGAATGGGAGAAGACGAGCTGGCACATTATTAACATCAGCCCACAAATGCGCCAGTTGGGCCTGTTCAATCGCACATTGTCCATCATTGCTGTGAATGTTATTTTCAATTATAACAAGAACAACTGAAAGATGTTTGGTGGATGTGATATGCTGTACTATGTGTCCTGGGTTTCATACATAGTTAAGATGGATTTGATTTTTTCCAAGCATAATTTATGTTGTAATTAGATTAATTTGAACTTTTAAATGCTTATATACAGTGTTACTGCCTGGGACATATTTGTCTGTTCACACTTCAAAAATATCAAGAAGAATCATAATATTTATGTTTAGAATATACAGATACTATATGTTTTTGGTAAGATTATAAATTCGAATGTCCGTGTACAATACATGGACTGAAATAGATATCGGCTGACAAACGTAAACCATATGGTGTGACACTATTTTGTTCATTTTGAATGACCAATTATTTGGACCATTTTGTAGTGAGTGATCCTTGATTAACTGGAGAGATCAAATCATGTTTTATAAGGATATCAGAGGTTCAAGAGGGTCAGTTTTGGGGTCATATAGTTTGACATAATTTACACCGAAATGCAATAACTTTTAAATATTGAGACATTGTCAAGAAAGTACAGAGAACGAAAGATTAGTAAGAGATTGCTTTGTACTATTTTGTTATCAAAAAATCAGTGCACAAATGAATTAATATAGGCCACTTAAAGCCTTAATTCAGTAGTCTGTATTATGTCCTTATGGTGTCCTTTAAATATTTGTATTAAATGTAGTCCATATTATTAACATTACATTTTATTTCAGCTTAAAGTGATAGTTCATCCAAAAAATAAAATTCTCTCATCATTAACAGTTGAAGTCAGAAGTTTACATACACCTGGGCCAAATATATTTAAACTAAATTTTTCACAATTCCTGACATTTAATCGTAAAAAACATTCCCTGACTCTGGTCAGTTAGGATCACTACTTTATTTTAAGAATGTGAAATGTCAGAATAATAGTAGAGAGTTTTATTTCTTACAGCTTTTATTTCTTTCATCACATTCCCAGTGGGTGAGCAGTTTACATACACTGTGTTAGTATTTGTTAGCATTGCCTTTAAAGTGTTTAACTGGGGTCAAATGTTTTAGGTAGCCTTCCATAGAACTGGTTTAACTGTGGCAGCTTTGCAGGCCTCCTTGCTCGGCACGCTTTTTTTTAGACCTGCCCACAAATTAGATTGAGATCAGGGCTTTGTGAGGGCCACTCCAATACTTTGACTTTGTTGTCCTTAAGCCATTTTGCCACATCTTTGGAGGCATGATTGGGTTCATTGTCCATTTGGAAGACCTATATGCGGCCAAGCTTTAACTTCATGGCCGATATCTTGAGATGTTGCTTCAATATATCCACAAAATTTCCTTCCTCATGATGCCATCTATTTTGTGAATTTCACCAGTCCCTTCTGCCAGCACAACATGATGCTGCCACCCCCATGCTTCACAGCCTCACCCTTTTTCCTTCAAACATAACAATGGTCATGGCCAAAAAGATAAATTTTTGTTTCATCAGACCAAATTTCTACAATTTTCTACAAATTTCTACAAAAAACAAGATTTCTGTCCCCAAACTGTTATCTGGCTTTTTTATGGTGGTTTTGGAGCAGTGGCTTCTTCCTTGCTGAGCAGAATTTCAGGTTATGTCAATATAGGACTTGTTTTACTGTGGATATGGATACTTGTCTACCTGTTTCCTCCAACATCTTCACAAGGTCCTTTGCTGTTGTTCTGGGATTGATTTGCACTTTTCACACCAAACTACGTTTCTAGGAGACTCCTTCCTGAGCGGTATGATGGCTGTGCAGTCCCATGGTGTTTATACTTGCATACTATAGTTTGTACAGATGAATGTGGTGCCTTCAGGTGTTTGGAAATTGCTCTCAAGGATGAACCAGACATGTGGAGATTGACAATTTTTTTTCTGAGGTCTTGGCTGATTTCTTTTGATTTTCCATGATGTCAAGCAAAGAGGCTCTGAGTTTGAAGGTAGGCCTATAGTTTGCTAACATGAAATCTGTGGAGTGGTTATAAAATACATTTTAATGACTTCAACCTAAGTGTATGTAAACTTCTGACTACACCATCAAGCCATTTAGAAGAATATCTCAGCTCTGTAAGTCCTTTTAATTCAAGTGAATGGTGGCCAGAACTTTGAATCTCAAAATCACATAAAGACAGCATAAAGATAATCCATAAAACTCCAGTAGTTAAATCCATATCTTCAAAAGCGTTATGATAGTTGTGGGTGAAAAACAGAACAATATTTATGTCCTTTTTTAGTATAAATATCCACCTTTGATGTGCAGTAGGTGGTAAAATGCAAAAATAATGTGAATCGTCAAAAAACAAAAGAAGAATTTGGAAGTGAAAGTTAAAGTTAATGTAAAGATACAAAAGACTGAAATATTGATCTGTTTCTCACCCACAACTATCATATCGCTTTTGAAGATAAGGATTTAACTACTGGACACATATGGATTACTCATATGCTGCCTTCAAATTCAAATTTCTGGATAATATTCACTTCATTGTATGGACCAACATGAATGAAGGGTTTCAGCTTTTAAGATTTTTTTTTTACTGTAACCTGATAAAGAAAGTTTAAAGAAATAGTTTCTGTCAAAGTAAATTCTGTCATCATTTATTCACCCTCATGTTGTGTCAAACATGTATGACTTTCATTCTTCTGTTCTTTCACTTTCTTTCACTTGCATTGAATGTAAAAAAGATGTAATGAAAGTGAATCTGCAGCATTGCTCCTAAGTATATTGAAAAATTAAGTGTAATATAATTACAAGATTAGATTTGAACATTTTGACCACTGACTTTTAAACATAATGGTGATTTTTAAACTTGATTGTGTAATTTATCTGCCTTTGCAATGTAAAAAGGCTATTTCACATGTGAAAATACAGTGAAAGTCAATACTGTATCATACCGATGTGAATGTAAATGCACATGGTATACATACAGTAAATTAGGGACCATCCACTGTAGGTTGTGATGGGTCCTGTGCTGGTTTTTAGTCCCAGTCCATGTACACACACATCTCTCGTTTGCTAATGCTTGATGGATGTGGCCCTTTACTGAGTTACTTTTTCGGGAAGCCTTTTCTGTCTGCACATGAATTTTGCCGAAATTACAGAGTCTGGTAATGAGAAGTTTTGCTAAGTGCTGTAAAATATAGGCTAGCCCTTCACGTCCATGGTTGAACTCTGGATTAGCCTTACACATTGTTATGTAGAGCTGAGGTTTTGCAGCCCTGTGACTTTCCTCTGTATTTATCGGCACTGTCTGCAAAAAAAGCTCCACGTTCATAGTTGGCTTTGCACGCCATTGAAATGCACAAGATTTCTGTTGTGGTCAATATGTATGTGACAAACCCTTTTTAATGTGTTTGCTAATTGCGCACTGCATATTTAGAAGGAGACCACAGACACTGTTATATTTGTAAATTAGAAACAAATGTGTAAATACTGTCAACACACATCAAGCGGCCGATGCATGTCAACGAAGGATTAATTTAGCCGCTACACATTGTTATGTCATTTAATTGCGCCTTTGATATAGAACTAGAGTCGCATGCTTGAACTCTTTGAAACGCAGGCTGCACTGTCTGTTTCACAGTTCACGGCTTTAATAAAAGCAGCATGGTTAATATGCTACAGTACATTGCAGTTATGAGGATGTTGTTTTATATTTTATTTTCCATGACCTGAGGTGTTCTCTGTGAGAATCCTGCTGAAAAGACCATCTTATAGGGATGGGAATCGTATGAAATTGAATGATTCCGGTTCCAATTCTGATTCCTCTTTCTTAGTCTGGTCCCTTAACATTTTTAGTACCTTTCAGGATACAAGAATTGCAATAATTATTGAGTTTACTGCCCTCAGCAGCCTGTTACCACATGATGAGATCATTTAATATTTTATCAGAACAGATTCTGGCAAAGGGCGTGTTTATATTTACTTTTTAATTAAGATATTTTATTAATTCATTTTTTTTTTTTTAAATACCACTAATTGCAAAACAACTCATAATGTGTATTCTCATATCAACAACCATCCATTACTTACTCTAAATTCTTGGTTCATTTGAAGTAGGACATGATGAAATGAATTACTTGCAGTTCAGTAAGTTTTTGATTTAGTATAAAGAATGGGCTGATAAAAGTTATGAATTCGATAGGAAGTGCTGTATAGGTTTAGATTCAAAGGAACCAACTCCTAAGGGTCGTTTTTTTGGGAATGGGGTTTCACTGGTTGGTCTGTATGTTTCGTGCTGTATATTCAAATGAACTGGCTCATAAAAGTCATTTGTTCAGGAATCGAACAACACTGGTCGCACTGTATGTTTCATGCTGCAGATTCAATAGCAGTGTTGCAGTGCTGCTGAGTGGTAGCAGGAAATGGTGTCAGAGTGTTTTGGCACATTGTTTAGCATCGATGGAACTCTGCATGTTCTAGAAACGTAAAAGGAACTGAAATTCATGAGAATCATTCGGTTCTAGTATTTTTATTTTTTGGAACCAGTTCTGAATAAAAAACGGTTCTCGGTTCCCAACTCTAATCTTACAGTTTCCATGATGCTCCAAGCTGGTTAATGCTGGTTAGTGCTGGATTGTTTCTGGTCTAGCTGGTAGACCAGTGTAGCCATCCTGTTCATCTGGAAGGCTAGGCTTGTGAAACTGGTCTACCAGTTAGGTCTTTCTGATTAAGCTTATTGACCAAGGTAGTCTTGCTGGTTAAACTAGCCTAGTTGGGAAAGCAGCACAACATCCAAAAGCACATGATGATGACCAGCTATGCTGGTCTTTTCAGCAGGGAAAGAAAGGCTCAAGTGCACGTCGGCTGAAAATAAGTAGCTACAGTTCTGAATGAATATTCTGAATTTTATCCTCTCTCTCACTACACCAAAACCCAAGCCAGAGATGAAATTGATGATTTGATGATATTGTGCATGTGGAATGGAGAGCAATGCTGGTTCCCAGTGTACTCTTATTTTTAGGCCATCTCCAGATCTGTGCTTCCTTGCCAGTGCTTGATTCTGTGGTTAAAAGAGGAAGGCCAAGCCTGGCTTTCCAGCCCCATGACCACAGGGTAATGGGGACAATGTCTGGGCGGGGACCCATCAGTTGTACTGTTAATCCAGAATCTCTGTGCTCAGATTAGCAGCTCTCCGTAACCTGGAAACATTTGCTTCAGCTCTAATCCTTGCACTACTGTTTAATAGGGAGTTTGTACATTTTTCACTGCTTGTAGTTGCTGTATATTCACATAGATAGTTTAATATTGTATATTAGGGTGAATTCTGGTAAATCGTTTCAAAGTGGTCCAGTTTACTTAAATTCACCCTACATGTATTCTGTGTATCAGCCGCAGCCCATGAATTTTAAGTCTGGGCCTTCAGTGTGATTCATGCCATTAAAAAAACAAAGTTTCCCAATGAATAAGGCATACGTATGCCTATCATACATTACGTGGCAGTTAACTAATAATACCAACTGACATTTTAAAAACACGTCCACGCACAAAAGTCAGAACCAAGGAGGTCTAATACCAAAAAAAAGCTCTAATAATATTTGCGATTTAAAATTTTGCTTGCAATAAATTTTGTTTCGTCAAGGTACACGTTTACTTTTCAAAACTTGATCCGACACTGAATGCTCAAGCAGCCTAATTTACTCTTAGAAAATTCCTGATGTTGCTATAACAATAAAAAGCACTTCCCAATTGAAGTGAAAATCAGCCCTCCTTTTCTGTTTAATTAATTAATCGGACGATCATGCAGAACATCTCAGGTTTTTAAATCCATTAGGATCTCTTTCTCAGTGGTGATGTGGCAGTGACAGCCCACTCGTCAGCAAGAACTTGCGCTCTTCGCTTTAAATTGGTTAATACTTACATCACTTAAAGCATGATTACATCACTCAAGGCCAGCTAGAAGGCCTGGACTGGGACGTACACTAAAGACGACACATGGGTGTGGAGAACAAATAAATCAATCTGATTGGCTGATGAATTTGACAGTCTGACATTAGATGCCTATTCACTGCAGTGTTGAGGGATTCTGTAGAAATTCTGAAGGCCTGACAGGGTGGAGCTCAGACGCACTGCTTCGGCTAAGGAGCATGGCTTCGGACATGTGATTTGTGAAACAGTTGTCACACTTTGCTTGTAAGCATCGAGGAATAAATTCTGATTGAAAAACATTTTGTTATTTGCTATTCGTTTGTTGGTGAATTAGGAGTGTAAAGCGATTGAAAATACATAGGCAAATAGGTCAATGAGAATGAAAGGATGAAAAAAATATTTATTTATTAGGCATGTTGGGTGGCCCTGAGAAATCACCACTGCTGTGTGTGTTGTGTGTGTGTGTGTAATGCCTGTCAGAAGTAATGCCGAAATTTGAAAACCGCCTCCAGTGGCCAAAGAGGTAAGTGTTGAAGGGCATATTGGCATGTGTGAGCTCCATTTTTCAGGTGTAATGTCCACTGAGGGGAGCCGAAATGCATATTTTATAAACTGAACCCCTCAAACCAAACCCCAAACTTAAATCTAACCATCATGGAGTAAGAATTTATTGTAGGAGGAAAAAATGCTACCTCCTAATCGCTCTGGTCACTGATTATGCAAATGCAATTACTTCCTGGTTTCTTCGTGGGATCCGATCCAAGTCTCCTACGCTGATGACACAACCGGAAGTTTAACAAGCATTTAAAAAACAAGGGATGTTTAACAAGCATGATCTGATGCAGAAATATCTGATGGTAGGTGGCCCTTATCAATGAGTTGGTATAATGTGTCTGGAATTCTCGGAAACCACATGCCTGTTTTCAAACAGGTTTCAGGCTTGGAAAGATATGATTGTGTGTATATGATGGCTGAATTTGAGTAAACTATCCTTTTAGATTGCACTGAAGAACTACAAAACGTTGAACTGAATTTCAGTTATTGTTCTCAACCTATTTCTATCTTAAAATCATCATCTAGAATTGGGCATGTTTTACTTGTACTTGATTCATGAATTATTTATTTATTATTGCCCTTTTATTTTTAAGACCTTGGGTTTCAGTCATAAAGGTGGTAAACATGTAAAAAAATAAGTGTATTTTTTTTTTCAGATACAAATCACCTCCCTTTTAAAGGGGCTGATGTCATTCTGAAGATAGACTGACAAATCTCACTCTGTGAGCGTTAAAAAATTCCCTCCTATTAGAATTTGATGAAGGGCACAGAGAGATAAATTGTGAAAGTGGCGTGAGGAAGACCATTGGGTGACTGTTTCACAACAAGTGCCAGCACATTACTGTTAAAGCTGGCTCTAAACTTCTATGTACTGTTGACAGTAATGCAAGGCACCTGGCAGTCAGCTCATCTATGGAGCGGAATGATGTTAGCCGCTGCTGTCTGATTGATCGTACGGTACAGCTGACATGAAAGCACGTGGAACGGAGCCCACTGCTGGAAATCCACGCTGGAGGCCGTATCCGTCTGATGCTTATCAGAGCCCCACTCACTTCTGGCTGGGTGACTAATCTGAACTACCTGCACAGGGTCTCTTGCAATGAAATATTTGGGTCAGCCTGAGAAAGATGGAGCACAGCTGGAGACTGCGAAAAGGAGGAAAAAAGGAACAAAAATGTATTTTTTTTGCCCCTCTAAATTATCCTGCCAAGTTCTTAGGAAGCATTTTACTTCATGCTTATTGAAGTTTTAAATGCACTGGAACTCTCAAGCCAAGAAAAGGGAGTTTTGGCATGAGAAGGAACTTAAGTACAACACTTCAGTTTAAGGGTCTAACATAAGGGTCTTATAATAACATAATGGGCTTTATATAACAATTGCCTAAGATTTATACTGCAGTATCTTTATTATTTGCTATTTTTAAAATAAATATTGTCTTTAGATCTCAGTCAGAGTTTTTTTTTAAGCTAACAGAGCTTTAAGTTACTAAACGATTCAGAACCAGTCACAACCATCAAAAGCCTCACAGAAGACAATTTCTCTGTACTTAGTAGCCCCACCCACAGTAAAAATACAAATTCTGTCATCATTTACTCACCTTCATATTGTACTAAACCTGTATGACTTTCTTATTTCTGTGAAACACAGAATGTTAGCCTCAGTCACCATTCACTTTCATTTAAGGTAGCAAATTACAAGAAATTATCTTAATCGACAACCGTTATCTTTTATAAAGGAAAATATATTAATCATTAGCAATAATCGTCAACATCTGAGAAAACTTCCTCACTGTAGAAGGAAGCGTGAAAACATGAAACAGCCACAGAAGTATGTGCATGTAGTCTACTGTTTAAATATAATTTAAAATAAATACACTTAAGAAATGCAAGTATTGGGATTTACCAACTAATATATTTTGGTTTGGTGTATTTTTATACATTCTGGCTGTTTAATGTATTGCTGTTAATAATTAAAAAAAAAATTAAATGAAATAAAAATTAAACTGAGTGAATACAGTTAATAACATACTTGTTATTCGTTATATCGTCACTGGAGATGGTGAGATGTCAGATGTGTGTGCTGCATGCTCTCCCGGCAGGAAACTGACATGATTGTTGGTGTGTATGATACAGGTAGACCTGCAGATCTAGAATGCTTGTTGTCATTTTGTACTTTAACACATTATCACAGTTTATGGAGTAAACCTAATCTTTATAGAGAAATGCTCCATGATAACATTGAATCTATTAATCATTATCAATAATAAAGTCACAATTACAAGCTGTAAACTTGCAATTGTTTATATTTCATTGGTGTGACTTTAGATATAAAGGGATGAAAACAATAATAAAGGTAATTCTGACTATATCTCGCAATTTCGAGTTTATATCTCGCAATTGCAACTTTATTTCTTGCAGTTACAAAATATGCATGAAAGATATAACTTAAAAGATAATTCTGACTATATACCGCAATTTATAGTTTTTTATCTTACAGTTGTGACTTTATATCTAACAATATCTACTTTATATCTTGCAATTATGAGAAATAAAGTCATAATTGTGAGATTTTTTCTCCATGGCTGCATGAAGGCACCATCATATTTTGCTTTCAGTGAGGACTAAAAAATAACTTTCTTCAATGATTTAGTTGATTCTCAAACTTGTCAAGTCGTGCCTTAATAGAACAAGGTGATATGATAAAAAACCTGCGTTCACTTTACCAAAAATTCCTCAAACTGTTTGCCAAGAAATTAGAGAATAAGTGTAACATCTTTGTTGTCTTTCTTTTTAATGCTTCTCGTCACACCCATCCTACACCTTTACCAGGCATGCCTGTTCATGGGCCATAAATATAGTTGGACTAACTTTGGCTTTCATGTCTGGATTTCCTGTCAGCGTAAGATCTGGACTGTATAATCTCTTGAAGCACTCCCTCTATCTTAAGGACATGTTAAATAAGACTCCTCTCTCTATTTGTAACTGCACTCATCTCTCTGCCTCGACTCCCCTCTCCAAGGTGCCACGTTGAAGTTGCTTTTAGACATAGACTTTTATATTTTCACTCAATAATTGTGGGCTTTCTTTGGCAACTAATCTGGCGAGATCTCTAGTACAGTGGTTCTCAGCAATTTTGGACCAAGATCAGGACCCAGATGAACAAATTATTAATATTTTGTTTACCTTTCTTAGTTTTTTGTTTGTTTTGTTTTTTAAGATCTTTGTGGATAATAGCATGTCTTGCAACCTGTCCATGTTGGTATCTGTAATTGGTAATTTCCAATGAATTAGCTTTTATCAAGTGACATGGATTTTTGTCAAAGGATCGTATATCTTTTGGACCCTCAGCTTTTGATGTCAACAACAAAAGATATTGGGAAGCATTTTCTCATCCCTTTTGAAAGTTGCTAAGCCTATTTATTGCATTTTCATACTGTAACTATGCATGATAATACATTATGGTTAGTTGCATATAGTGTTGGTTTTTTCCCTGCTGTTCATGACCCGAAGAGCAAACTTGTGACCCATTAATTGAGAACCACTGATCCAGAGTACAGATGATAGTTAAATTTGCCCTTTGAGGCTTTGTATTCAGTGTTTCCATGGTTGACCACATGTTTTGTGTCAGTTACCCAACATGACACTGTGTTTGAGTGCTACAGGGCACTCTCAAATGAATAGAGTGGTCGTGGGATCAAAGCTTTTTTACCCTTAATGTCTTTACCAGTTTGCATCCTCTCTCCACTTTTAATTAAGTTACTGCAATTCGTAACAGGAAATGACAGAGCTGATTAATGGATAATCTCAAAACCAGTCAAGGTTAGGGCATGGTTTCATGTTTATATATTCTGTAATGTTTTACTGACATAATTTTTCATATGGTACATGTCACAGAAATGTCTACATCACATACAGTGATATTCACATGGGAATGAATGGCTGAAGTAATGTTCAGCTCTGGATAAAATCTACTTTTTTCTTGCACAAACATCCAACAAACTAAAGTGTGTAATTTCTCAATAATAAAATACTTTCTCCCAGCATAATATGTGACTATATCTAAACTTAACTAAGGTTGATTTTAATGGTGTAGGTTTGGAATATGACTGTCTATATATATCCGACCAATGGCAAATAGGAGGAGTGTTTGGGAAACTAGAGTTAAAATAATAATTATTTTTGCAATTCTGTTTGATTGAGCTATCATTGGATGCACCTGGGGCAGTGCTATACATAGATGCATCACAGGAGCATCGTCAGGTATTTTGTCTGAAGAGCAGTCCTGGGGCATCCCAGTGCGGCAGTGAAGCGCAGCATCTCATTCAGCTTTTATCAGGGAACAAGGGTTACACTTATGTAACCCGAGACATTCCTTTTCAAAAAGCTACACTTATGATGCTGCGCTGAGAAAAGTGCTTTGGGAACGAGAATACCCATGCCGCTGCACTGTGGCTGTCCGGACCCTCTATGGTTGTGTAGTGTGCTCACAAGAGCGTGAGAGGTCTCAGACATGAGCTTGAGATGTCGACTCAAGGACATAAGAGCCCAGAGTGGCACGAACATCCACACTGTAGAATCTAATGAATGTGTGTGGAGAGGACCAGCCTGCTGCATCACAAACATGCTGTAGTGGAACACCTCTAGCCAAGGCTTCAGAGGAGGCGACCCCTCTGGTAGAGTGAGCCCTGATGCCTACTGGCGAAACTTGACCGTGCGCCTCGTATGCCAGGGCAATAGCGTCCCTCACCCAATGGCTAATGCGGTGGACATAAGTCTGAAGGGCACGGACTGGACAAAGTCTGTGAAGTCTTTTCCTGCTCCGGCGTTGTATACGGCGGGGAGCAGAAGGCTTCGAGAGTGACCGAATGTAAGGTCGAGAAAGGCACCTTAGGCAGGTAGTCAGGATGAGGGTGCAAAATTGCTTTGGTCATTCCTGGGGCAAACTCTAAGCAGGCTGGCAAGACAGACAGAGCATGTAGGTCCACAATTCTCGTTAGAGAGGTAATCGCCATAAGAAAAAACATCTTGAGGGTCAGAAGTCTGTCAGACGCTGACTATAGAGGTTCAAAGGGTGTCTCAACCAGACCCTCAAGGACTACTGCTAAGTCCCATGAAGGGGTCCTGGTCCTAGAAGGAGGCCTAAGTTGCTTAGCTCCACGAGTGAAGCAAGCGAGTAGAGGATGTCTCCCCAACGGCACCCCGTCCATCAAGGCATGGCAAGCCGAAATGGCGGCCGCATAAACCCTGAGAGTGGTGGGGCATATGCCTGCTGACAATTTTTCCAGCAGAAAGTCCAGAACTGAAGCAATCTGGCAGTTAACTGGATCTGCATTATGTGTACTGCACCATTTTTCAAAGACACCCAATTATTGGCGTAGAGCATTCTGGTAGAGGGAGCCCTAGCACATAAAATGGTCTCGATAACCTCAGGTGAAAGCCCTGTGTCCCTCAGTTGGTACCCTTCAGGGGCCAAACATGAAGGTTCCACAGCTCGGGCCAGGGATGAAATATTGTCCCCTGTGCCTGAGACAGAAGGTCCCTCCTGTTCGGAATTGTCCAAGGCGAGCCGTCGAGGAGAGACATTATCAGCTGACGTGAACGTGGACCTCCTTGATGGTTTATGTGAGAGACTACCGCTGTATTGTCCACCCGCACCAAGACATGGCAGCCTCTGGGGGAAGTATTTCAGGGCCAGAAATATATCCATCAACTCGAGACAGTTAATATGACAATCGAGCTGACGACCCTTTCATTCCACCTTGAGCTGGACGACCACTTAAGACCGCTACCCAGCCCATCAGGGAGGTGTCTGTCGTTAGCAACCTGCGATGACAACACGCACCTAGAGTGGGACCCAAGGTAAGAAACCGGGGTCTGAACCACATAGAAAGGGAACGAAGTGAGCGGCACGTAACCCTTATTTGCATTAGGGGACTGACCCTTGGGTGAAATCCCCTGGCTTTTAGCCACAGCTGAAACTGTCTCATGCCCAATGGGATCACCGTGGAGGAGACACCATGAGACCTAGATTCGTTGATACTGAAGAACAGTGTAACCTTGACCTAGCCTGACTTTGCTCAGGGTGTTCTGAATGGGAATGATTCGAGCGGCAGACTTTTGTTCCCGCATCGTGATCGAATTCCATATAACTCCCAGATAGGCAATTCCCTGGGTGGGAGAGAGAACGCTCTTTTTGTTATAAACATTTATTAATCACTAATACACACATATAATGAGTTTAAAAACAAATTAAAAACATTATAACTTGTTTCCATTTAAATCTATCTGTGTTATTTACATTTCTTCAAAAACCTGCATGTTATAAATTAAACTTGACATTCAAGAGTCTGTGTAATGCAATAAACAAAACACTAATCTCATCCAACAAAACCCATGTTCAGTCTGACCCACTTTATTTTTGCTAACACAGCCCAAATACAAATAAAATGCACATCCTCACTGCTGGTTAAGGATTTATTCCTGGAATTACTTCAGCGTTTAATGTCAGTTTTCAAAAAATCTTTCTGTGCTTTAGTGCCACTAGTTACACTGGCTTTGGTAACTGCAGCAGCTTCTGACACATGATCCAAAGCTCGGCATTTCATTACCGGGTGAGGGGGAAAAAAATCGACACACTGAGCGTGAAAAAGAATCAAATAAATCACTTTGTTGGTGTGCATGTGTTTGAATGGCTGTATAGGAATCTATTGTTTCTATTCAGAATCTTCATTGCTGTGAGAAAATGCTTACAAAATTTGCGTTTGGTGTGCAAATGCCTTATGTTGTGGCAGAGAGATAGTCAAAGGTGTTGGGAGGTGGAAAGAGAGGTAATCTTGTTACCACGGCACTTGTAATCATTTCTGAAAGTCTGCCGTCTTTATTTCTGTGCTGCCTTGGTTCAGGAAGAAACAGAGACTTTAAGGAAATGCACAGTCAATTTGGTGCTATAAATTCTGGACTGGATTAATCATGCACAGAGGTTTTAGTTATTTCTCATCTGAGTCAGGCTTAGAAAAGGTTCTCAGTGCAGGGCAGCTGGAATCATGAGTAATAGAAATATGTTTGGCCCAAATTGTATTCCATGCTCTGTATTTAGACTTAACACAGGAATTTGATAACATTTTTGGGCCAAATTTTCTACTACAGTCAAAATTCACAATTGTCAACTCAGTTTTGACACCTTTTATTCCTTCCTTTATATAAAAAGTTACATATTAATATAAATTATAAATTAAATTAAAACAGTGGCTTGTAGCAATGAAGTATTTCTCAATTTAGTAAACTGTGACAGGGCGGAGGGTGGGGCCGGGTCGTGATTATGTACACCCTTATCAGGCTAATTAAGCCTCCGAGAGGGATAAAGGCCGACTGCGGATAGTGGTGCGACAGAGAGAGATCGTTTACGGGCAGCTGACCGTCATGTGTGTGTTTGTGTCTTTTTGTTCAGTTTTATATTAAAACTATTATTTATATTGTCAAGCAGGTTCTCGCCTCCTCCTTTCCATTGAACCCCTTTACATAAACATTGTTTCCCAAGGAATTATTCATGTAAACAGTCAGTAATAAAAACAAATTAAAAAGGAATTAAATGAATATTCCGGGTTCAATACAAGTTAAGATCAATTGACACATTTGTGGCATAATGTGATTACCACAAGAATTAATTTTGACTCTTTCCTGCTTTTCTTTTAAAAAAGCTAAATGTAGTTTAAAGATATAATTTTATGCAAATCTTCTGTTAAAACTTGTGTATTATTTGAGCTGTTAAGTTGTCGTTGTTACATTCTTTTGGGGGTTTTAGGGTTTATGTTGTTGCATCATCATGCATGTATTTTTTCGCTTTGTTATACTTCTGCAAGTGCAGTAAAGAAAAAATATACTTATATTCAAGATATATTCTCTTAAAACAAGTCTAAATGCCTTATATGCTGCTTCTCTGGCGAATGCATCTTTTTTATAGATATTTTAAAATATTTGTACTTTTAATATTATATTCAACATTCTCAGATATTTTTTTCCCCGTCCCGGACATATGTGTATAAAGGGAAGCGGGGCAATGAGTGTCAGTCAGGATTTTGCACTGAGGAGCCATAGTGTTCATATGGTTAATTCCAGGGTGTCCAGAGGTGAGTGATGTGTGATCCCATTGAATAATTCTGTTTCGTAGACAAGACAAATCTTCCCCTCCCGAGTGTCCCACTGGCAAGGTGTACGTTCCTTCTAGCCTACGTAACAGAATTATTCAATGGGTTCGCACATCACTCACCTCTGTGACCGGCAATGACAAAAGCCAATGAAATGGAGAGCAAGAGTAGATAAAGTTATCGGGGGGGGGGGGAAGAAAAAAATAATTAAATGTAAACATCACCAACATCTACCGAACCGCTGCCTCATCATTATTTTCTTCTGTGTTTTCCCCCGTTGTGTGCAAATCAGTGCAATTATGGGTGGAAGCTCTTCTTTCATGTTGTTTCTTGGCTTCTTATCACAAATAAACTCTCCCGTTTCTATGTGTGTGGGTTTGTGAAAGAATTTCGGGATTGCAGTTTCATTCGGGAACAAATGGTCATGTGTTTGATACAGCTGGTCTGCAAACAGTCGTGTTTGTGCACTTGACTTTAGTGTATGCACTTAACTCACATCTTTGTTTCTACATCTGTCTTTGGCACGCACCACTGCTCTGCCGTGATTTAAACTGAACTCAGAATCGATTCTGATTCTTTTGAGAATCGATTCAGAATCATTTGAGTATGAATCGTGATGCATCGCTGAAACAAATTTTTCCAACAGCTCTAATGGCTTGGTGGGACTGGGTGAGTCTGGGCTTTGGACAGGGAGTGCGTGTAATTAGCATGTTTAGAGTCGCAAGTGACCCTTTCCACTCGTTGATTGACAGATTACGTTGCTGCTCAGCAACAGCCCCTTGGGAAGTTTAAATCCCATCACTGAGCTGTAATTAAGTGTCAACAAACAGGCAGGCCTCCAACAGAGCGGCCCTCTGAAGACTGCAGGCGATCTCCAAGAGGTGTGGGTGGCATCTCACAACACTTCTATTGAGGGCGATAAATCGGGTAATCTGTACATGAGGTGTGCATGCAATCTCGAGTGCTTTGAAGCTGTAAAAGTTATGACAGCTAAGCTTGTAAATACCTGAAGTTCTTTTAATGTCTCGGGCTGATAGAGAAATGAATCCAGTTTGTTTTGAAATAATGTCCTGGCAAAATGTTCTTATAAATGACCTCTAACGTTGATCCTCTAACGTTTCTTAACTGTGTTAACAAGACAGTATAATTGCTGTAATCATGCTCAAGCTTTAATGGCACCCAATGCTTTACTGTATCTGTGTCAAAGACTTTTTATTGAGGTGAAATATACATTAGACCATGAAATGACTGCTGTAATTGGGCTCTCAGTGTCATATAAAGCAATGTGATGATATGATCCTTTTGATGGAATAAAAAAATGTGGTGCATTCCTGTAAAGCAAACTGCTTACATGTCAAGGCTCAACATGAGATCACCCTGATGTCATGCATATCAAATGCCTCAGCATCTCTGTTTATTTTTTACTTGAATAAAATATGTATTGTTATTATGTCACAGAATCATGAATATTTAAGGAATAGTTCACCCAAAATGAAAATTCTGTCATTATGTGCTAATGCTTTTCCAACCTCTATGCTGTTATTTATTTCTGTAGTACCCAAAAGGAGACTTTTTACATTACCATACATTTTAAGGTCTATGCAGGTGAATTGTACTTTGATTCAAAATGCATATTAATATTTATTTTAAGGTTTTTTGTTTTTCATTGTGTCCCTCTCTCAGCTCGATGACTGTGCTTTACAGTTGTCTCACAATGGCAGTTATCTGGACCTGGAGTCCACCTTGGCCGAGCAGAGAGATGAACTTGAAGGCTTTCAGGAGGATGGAGGGTGAGCAAGCTTAATTTGTCTTAATAATTTACACTATGTTCTGATTTCCAAACTGTCAATCTCAAGCTGATCGTGTTGACACTTCCGCCTCTCTTAAAAACCTTAAAGTAAACATTGAAGTCCACTCAAGCCTCACTCTTGAACCATTCATCTGTTCCCATATATGAGGTTAAATATTACAATAGATATTAATCTGTTAGCTATATAGTCCATTAAAGTCCTAGTATACTTAATACAAAATGGAAGAATGAATGCGTGTGACATCATTTCGAAATAAATCTGGCCAAAACAAAGGTATTTTTGAGTTCTGTTTGGTGGTTCGTAACAGCTTGAAAGCACGAACTTTCAGGAAAACTTTGTACCGGCTGCTAAACTCCTTCTTACTGCCACTGAACACGTCATCGGTAAATGTGAAATACTACTCCACCTACTCTGAGGCCAACAGCTTATTTCAGTTGTGTTGTTCAAGATCAGTCAACATGAACACACCGTCGTGCAGAGTTATTCAAATTTACCTACATCTGTACAATCTTTTGTTTAGTGACATTTTCCAAGAACATGTCATGTTATTTTTACTCTAAAGTTCCAGAAGGCCCTATAATACTTTTAAGTGCCCATTGTTTGAGATGCTGCTTCACTCATGTGCTGTCTGCAGCTGAAAGCCATACACGAATTTCCCCAAAGTGATTTGTCTCTCTGATCATCATTGTTTTGTCTGTATTCTGTCCATTTGCGCTAGTAGCATCAGTGTCATCATAAATTACAATAACAGTGTGTAACCGGCGTATAAAATGGCCGCGTATTGCATGTTAGTGAATTAGCACAATGAATGCAGAATGTAAACATTACAAACTACACATAATCTACTGCATAAATATTATTTTTAATCATCATCGAGTGGTTAAAACAGCTTCTTTTACTAATCACATGTGAATTATGCTCATTGAACGAGGCATGAAGTCATTGATAATGCATTTTAATGTCACATCAGTTAAGGTTTTACATGTAGTCGTGTGCATCGGTGTTGGAATGTTTGCAAATAATATACTGTTGCTCAGCTTTTTCAAAGTTTTTGGCTCTGAGCAGATTGCAATAATAGAAATCAGTATGACCTGAAAGACTACAGCAACCATTTCTCCTGGTCTCCATCCGTTGACACTGAATAATTCTTGCTTTGCTTGTAGAACGGAAATCAAATGGAACAATCACTTGCGCATCCTTTCATTGATTGGTTACAAGATAAAAGAACATCCCTGTTGAAAAAAAGCCTTAGCTGGTTTAAGCTGGTCTCCCATCCAAGTTATGCTCAGCTGGTTTAGCTGCTCGGCACTGGTCTCCCAGTCTGACCAGCTAAAACATGCCTAAACCTCCTATAAAATGAGCCAACTGTCCAGCCTGACTAGGCTACCAGCTAAGATCATCTAACTAATTTAGGCTGGTTTTAGCCGTTTCTTTTTTTTTCAGTTGCGATGTATGAATTGTTGGCACTGGACACTGCTGAGAATGGTGTTAGCTTGATTCTCAATAGCCTCTGGGTAACTATTATCTTAAAGGGGTCATGACATGAATATTCAAATATTGCTTGATCTTTTGACATATAAGAGGTCACTGTACTATAAAAACTTACTGTAATTTTCAGAACTCAAAACGTCCTCCTCACTGCAAAAAGATTCTTTGTTGAAACAATCTGCCAAAATGACTCGTTCTCTACTTGCTCCATGTTGTGTTGCCACACTGTGTTAGACATTTGCAGCACTTTACCTTTAATCACTTTTGTAGCCCATACAGTAGTGGTGAGCAGTGAGATGGCAAGTTGAGAGAGCAGGTCAGTCAAAAGCAAAGAGCCAATCATAACAGTGGCTGTTTACTGTCAAGTCTTAAAGGAGAAGCAACACCAAAACTGAGCGTTTCTGACAGAGGGTCAGAATGATGGTGGAAATTATCCTGTTTTACAAACATAGGACTGCATTAAAATAAAAAAATAATTAAAAAAAGGCATGTCATGACCCCTTTAATACCAGCTGTACATTCTGATATGCATTCATGTCTTGTTTCAGTGGAACCAACTGTAAGCACAATCTTGTTACATGCATTCTCTAGAGAATCCAAGAAACATTCCATCTAAAGCTTTCAAAAAGACCTTACAATCTCATAGCACATGTTCTTTTATCTTGGGCTCATACCATAGACGTTCTATGACAGCCCTTTTTTCAACTAGTCCTTAAAATACCTGGCTGGTTGGCAAGGCCACCGATGATGTCACCCTCAGGTCTTAGGAAAGCTGGCAAGGTTCAAACTTATTTGTCTCAGTGAGAAGTCCCCAAGAGTAGATGCTTCTCTTGAAATTTATTCATGATTTTAAAAGCTTTTAAAGCTATTTAGATCACTGTTTTATATATATATATATATATATATATATATATATATATATATATATATATATATATATATAGTATTAGCAGAAACAGTGCAACCGAAATCTCACATTGAATTGGATCTGTTTCTGGCTCAAACACTTGCAAACACACAGTTTCCTTTGACCCTGATTAATGACTTTTGACTCCCACTTTTATTAGACACACACAGCTATCTTAGCTACCTGTTGTGTTGACATAAGCAGCAGAAACTGCCAAATTCCAGTGATTGAAGGCTAACACTTGGCATGTTAGGCAGTTATTGGACAACGCCACAAATATTTAGGGATGTAGTTGTGTAAGTGAGGAGGCAGGTCCAACTGCTATTTTATTTCCACTGGATTAGGCTCAAAGTGTGTCTCTCCAATGCAGTTGAAGACAAGGTGAGAGGATGAATGTATTTTTAAAGTTAAAAGCTTGGTAACATTTTACAGTAATGTTCTATTCGTTAATATTAGCAACAGTTATGAGATTCACCGAATGTACAAGAGTGAGCAGTACAACTGAATGAGTGAAGGGCCACTTTTTTCTCTTTAGTGCCAATTGGCATACCTCTTCTCTCTTTGGTCTCTCTTCATGCCCTCCTCTCTCCCAGGAGAATATCAAGGGTGAGCATTATTAGACCCATGCTGAGAGACTGAGTGGGCTGTGGAGTACTGGAATGGAGGACTACATTACTGTTAATAACAGGGTAATTCAGCTCAGTGGGCTTTTATGGCCTAGATGGGCTGGAGTTCACAGCCCCTACCATTTACTGCAGTTGTGCTTTATTACTGGGTCTGAAAAACTTGGAAGAAGTTTGTGATAAAAACCGAGCCAATTTCACCTTCTTCTTCCATGTTTTGTGGGTTTTTTTCTCGCTTCATGGATCATGACTGACCTACATTTCATCGATTGCTGAAAACACAAAAATACAATTGCAATCGGAATAATTTGAGAACCCTTTGTTGATGCTTCATTGTTTCTACTGTCTCTTTTTACTGTTTACTTTAGATCTGGAGCTAATTTTGAGGATCTTCTTAATTCCCAAACTTATCCCTTTTTTTTGATTTTAGTTGTTTTAAAACTGAAATGAAGACTTCATACCACTGATAATGATGAGTAAAAAACAAAGCAATAGCACATAGAGGACATGTAATATCTTTGAAGACACTGTAATATATAGAAAGTTCTGTAATAAAGTACTTTCTATAAATACTTTCCTTTTAAACTTTCTCCATATATATATATATATATATATATATATATATATATATATATATAAAAAAAAAATAATTTTATTATTTATTTTTTTTTTACAGTTTTTCTGTTCAATATTGAAGCCTTTTTTTTTTGGTGCTACTCTTAGAAATGAATAATACAAAAAAAAATTAAATAAAAAAATAAATGTCTAAAATTTTGGTAACTGGGTTGCAAAAATTGAAATCTGATATAAGTTGATTAAAAAATGTAATAGCTACTGTATAATATTTAGCATAGTCTCCTTTAATTAATTTTTTTTATTTACATGTATTAATTATTTTTTAGAGTTTAAGGCCCTACTTTGTATCCTATTCATATAAAAAAGCTATATACAGTACAAGTCTTGTCTGGTCATAAAATTATTGAAACGGGATTTTTTCATAAACAGAAAGATTCAATTTTTTGTTGCTTCTCTATGTCATTGAAGTTTTCCTTTGAATGCTGATAATTAGACTGAAGGATGTGAAACTCAATGTAGAACCTAAAGGTCTGGGCTGGGATTCCATTGGTACAATCAGCGATGGATACAGATTACAAGTTGCATTCCACAGGTGCCTTGGTCATATGTAGTCACTTTGTACTCTGATTGAGGAATGATCCTCTAATGCCTCATTTTGTAAGGTGGATATCTCCATGTCACAGTGGCTTAACTACCTTAATCATTCCCACACTACCTCATGCAACAAAAGCCGACAAAGGCCCCCAACTTTAATCCTACACCGCTGTTAGTACTGACCCCGAGTCCTGGCCAACCATCAACAAATTTTCTCTATTTCTCTAACACTCTTTTGCTTCCAAGATAACTGTAGACATTAATTAACAAATGTCAAATGCCTTTCTGTATAAATGGAAAGTATACCTTCTCTCTCTCTCTCTCTCTCTCTCTCTCTCTCTCTCTCTCTCTCTCTCTCGCTCACTCCGTCCTCTTACTTGAACTCATTTTTTTCCTGGCCGATGTGCCGGAGGAGCTGTCATCAGACTCGGTTACCCTCTGGCCCTGGAGTGAAGCCTAGTTCTTTAAGGGGAACGCTTCAAATATTTGTGCGGATTACATGAATAGAGGGGTAGGAGGCTGCTCAGCTGGACCACTGGATTTCTTTCCTTATTGCTGAAGTAAATGGCAGGCAGAGGAGCTGTGGTCTAAAGTGTGGAAACACTGAGCTGGTGTGTGTTGTTATGCTCTTTCACTTTAGAGAACCTTATGACAACATTCACAGGTTAAAAACTTGATTGTATAGTTTATCCAAAAATAAAAATTCTGTCATCATTTGCTCACCTTCATGTTGATTCAAACCCTTATGACTTTATTTCTTCTTGGGACCACAGAAGGAGGACATTGGTCATTATTACGTCTCAGTCACCATTTACTGTCATTGAATCTGTTTTATTTCATACGATGAAAGTGAATGTGACTGGTTGTCATTCTGCCTAACATCAGCTTTTGTGTTCCAACAAAGAAAGGAAGTCTGTGAAGTATCCCTATAACAGCCTTTGCTTTTTACTAGGGCTGTCAATCGATACATTTTTTAGCTAATTAATTACATGGTGTCCCAATTAATGAATCACAATTAATCGCATAAATAAATATTTGCTAAGGAAAAAAAAAAATAAAAAAAAATAAACAACATATACACACACACATATATATATATATATATGTATGTATATTTATATATATATATATATATATATATATATATATATATATGTATGTATATTTATATTTAAAAAAATATTCAGATATTTAAAATGCATTACATTCTTGTGGCAGAAGAGTTAATCATTAATAAGACAATACAAAAAGCAGCTTTAGAATACAATGTAATATTTACTACCATATTATTGATCATAAGTCAATCATTGTCATACAGTTCACAGCAATCCATTTCACAAGTGAATTTGTCAATCAGTTGGAGATTTATTATGAGGGCTTGTTTAAGGACCGTCAATTTAAACCTGCGTCAGACATGCTTGTGTAGCGTCTCGGGTGCGTTGCGTCATAAACATAAAATGTTTAGGTCACTGTGTCAAGTTAAATATAGTTTACACATCTTGAGATCTCTCAGTTCGCATTTGCGCTCCTTCAAGTGTTTTGAACGCAAGAACGTAATGGATGTTTGTGTTGTTCTGCCTACTGAAGTGTTTTCTTCACTGTATAAACTGTGCGTTGCTCATTCAGCTGATATGTCAATTACTGCCCTCTGGAGTAAACAAGTGGTACTACAAGCTTGCATTTCTCAGGAATATTACTTATTACAGTCCTGGGGCATTGCAATTAATTCCGTAAATTTTTTTATTGCGTTATTTTTTGTAAAATTAAACGCACTGAATTATCGAGTTAAATCGACAGCCCTACTTTTTACATTTCTAGGATGCTTATTAATACACTTACAGTCTATGTGAATAAAATGTTAATCTAGGCTTTTGGGGTCTTTTTAATTTTTTATTGTGGCAATTTGTAGTTACTATAAATACAAAATAATTATTAAGATATTCAGGGTTATTAAAAAAAAGCAGTTCTGGTTCCCCAGAATGTGAAATTATGCATGTATTTTCAGCACTATTCTAGTGAACTCAATATGTATATAATGTATATAATTTAAAATACACTTTTACTGACTTAAAGGGATAGTTCACCCAAAAACGAAAATTCTCTCATCATCTACTTATCCTCATGCCATCCCAGATGTGTATGATTTCTTTCTTGTGAGGAACACAAACAAAGAATATCTCAGCTCTTTTGCAATGCAAGCTCTCATTCAATGCACGTGAAGACCTTTAAAGCTCCAAAAATTACACAATGTCCAAATAAAAGTAATCCATAAGACTCACGTCATATATATATCTTCAGAAGTGATGTGATAGTTGTGGGTGAGAAACAGATCAATATTTAAGTCCTTTTTTACTATAAATATCCACTTTCACATTGTGTCACATTTTGAAAGTGAAAGTGGAGATTTATGGTAAAAAAAAAAATTCAATATTGATCTGTTTCTCACCCACACTTATCACATCACTTCTGAAGATATGGATTTAACCACTGGATTATGGATTACTTTTATGCTGCCTTGATGTGATTTTTGGAGCTTCAAAGTTCTGGTCGCCATTCACTTGCATTTTATGGACCCACAGAACTGAATTATTCTTCTAAAAATCTTTGTTCGTGTTAAGCAGAGGAAAGAAATTCATACACATCTAGGATAGCATGAGGGTAAGTAAATGAGAGATTTTAAATTTTTGGGTGAACTAACCCTTTAAAGTACACTTACTCCAGGGTCAGGGATCATATATTTTAAGTGCCTTGATCAATTGCTTCTTGCAAGGATTGAACCAGCAACCTTCCCACATCTTTTATTAACATCACATTGTTTCCTTTTGTCTTAAGAAACACATAAGCAGGGTTGGGAGGGTAACTTTTGAAATGTATTCCACTACAGATTACAGAATACATGCTGTAAAATGTCATTTTTAACGTATTTCATTAGATTACTCAAGGTCAGTAACCTATTCTAAATACCTTGGATTATTTCTTCAGCACTGGTAGATTTTTTCACTTTAGAGAAAATACATTCTCTGAAAAACCTAAATATCTTATGCAGTGATGTTTCTAAAACAAGATAAATCAAACTGATTGTGTTTTAATGATTTTTAGATATTTGTACTGGAAAACAATACAACATTTTTTATCAAGAATATGATTTTTGCTCTAATATCAAAGGTCTTACTAGAAAAAAGAAATTATGATCCAACGTGAATTTTCTTTATAAAAAAATATGATTATGCCTGGAAACATGTGCATGTAAAATGACTAGAAATAGTATTTTAGCTAAGCGTAAAGATGACAATTTACACAAGATTTATTTATATTTCTTCTGCTCCAAACTTACTTCAAACTTTCTTCAAAGTGTTTCACCGCTGTTCAAATGCACTTTGGATCGCATCATTTATATGTATAATTGTTTTCCATCTGAAAGGACTAAATATTAAATGAAACAAATGAACATAAAATGCAAACTAATCTTTTCAGTAATCAAAATATTTTTGAATGTAACTGTATTCTAATTACAATGATTTAAATTGTAACTGTGGTGGAATACAGTTACTTATATTTTGTATTTTAAATAAGTAATCCCGTTACATACATTCCGCAACCCCGCACATAAGAATATCATTTGTGTTCTGAGAAGTAACCAGTGAATGCTTATAATGCAGATACTGCTCTATGGTGCAGAACTCATCACCGTTCAGTCTAACATGTTTCTGTGCTCAGAATCCCCCTTTTCTAGCATATTTGCAGAGTCATTTCTGCTCCAGGAGGCCCTGTGATTTGCCATTAATAGCACTGAAATAGTTGGATTTGAACAGTGTTCAAGTATGCAGGGCAGCAAGTATAAACTACCTGTCAGCAATGGGTCTTGTCTCTTTAATTCTCACCCTCTAGCTCTTGATTTTTCACTCCCCTTGTGCCTTTATGGGACATCATAGTGTGATATTCCATGAAAGGGCTGGTAGTGAAACGTCAAATAAAGTTATTGAGTTGTAGAGAGTTTGTCTGGCAGTACTCTGCAGACCCAGGAGAGACTGCATGGGGCCCGGATCAGGCCAGTGAGGGTTTATGGGGCTTTTGGGAGTAAATAAAGAGTACTGCACTGTACTAGCAACTCTCAGGGGAGTGAGTCTGCCTTTAGCCTCTCCTCTCACTGCAGAGATGCATTTGTTATGATGCTGTGATTTATCTGTTTAGCAATGTGATGATTAACCTAAAGAGGTTAGGTTTGTTCATTAATTTGCCAGTGCTGTGCCCTGCCTCTAACCCTCTCTTGCTCTCTCTGTTGGAGTCTTTAATTACGGTAGATGCCCTATTTAATTGGATGTGACTGAAAATAAAGCTGTTGGGGATAGCAGAAAGGGTTAAATTGGGATTTTTGAAGGTGAGGGAACCATACGTTCCGGGTGGTCGGACAAACTGCTCCCCTTAAAATACTATGTATAAACAGTATTGGTCTTGATAGTACTTAGTATCAGATCAAAAATAAAATAAGAGGTATCGCCCATCCTTAATGCATGATCCTCATGGGGACCGACAAAATGTCCCCCAAAACATCAAAAATTTCGGGTTTTTACTATCATTATGGGGACATTTGGTCCCCACAATGTGATAATTACACACACACACACACACACACACACACACACAAATACATGCACTTACTCACAGTGACGTCATGGTGGGTAGCGAAGCCATTATCCATATTTGTATCTGTTCATATGACTGATGTCATTTTTTTTTAAATTATTATTTTTATTATTTTTTGTTCATAATAAATATTATTATTTAATATGCATTATTATTTACTATATACGTATTATCTGTGAAAGTTTGTGTGTCTGTTAGTGAAATTCTGATGTCAGGCTCATTTGGCTTGGATAGCGTAATGAGACTCTCTGTGGCTTGTGTTACATGGCTGATGTTGGAGGCACTTTCTCCATTGCAGGGGCTATTCTGTGTCACAAAGCTGGGCATATTAGTCTGGGTATCTTAAATCACTGGGCTCAGGGTTGTGGGCAATTCTGAGTCATCAGGCTGAAGATCTTCTCTCCAGAAGAACTGCTCTCTGAGAGGTGGTGTGGACAGCACTGCAGGATGATACCATGCAGTCGCCTGGCAAGCACCCACATGCAGAAATTCTCACAGTATTCAGCCAAGACATACAGCTATTTCGATCATGGCTTCACCCTCAGCATTCAGTTCTTTTGGGCGTTTTTTGTGTATTGCTCCAAAAATGTGCAATTGTAAAAATGATTACCTCTAGGTTTCTTATGCACGTACTTAGACTCTTAGAGTTTAATTTGACAATGAGTATGTAGGGCTCTGTAGAGTAAGGTTATGGTTAGTAGCTAGGCTAATGTTACCAGCGCAAGTTCATTATGAAATAGATCCAGTTCCTCATTTGCTTGAATGGTATAGATTTGGTTGCACTTGTTGTCATGTTCCTTTTAGGAAAGACCATTATGACATAAACTGTCTGTCTGTTGTTTGTTATACACTACCATTCAAAAGTTTGCAATCCTTATGAAATTTTTGGATCCACTTTATATTAGGTGTCTTTAACTACTATGTACTTAAGCATTTGATATAATGTACTTAAAATATGTACACATGTGCTGTTGTATTGTACTTACACTTAAAGTACCTGCATTTAATTACTTCTCTATTTACACAGTTAAACTTACCTCTAATCCTAAACCTAAACCTAACCCTACCCCAACCATTACCCTAAACCATAATCTTAATCTAAACCCTAAACCTGCCCATACCTCAACCTCAGTAGTAGCAAATGCATTCGTCAAAGTTGCATTGAATTGATCTTATAACATGACCTATCTGGAATACCTGATTCTGATTTGTCAGTCACGGCAGCAAAATATTTCTAAATAATGACCGTTGTCCAACACTGTGTAGTTTATTCGTGCAATCAGTGTGTTCTACATAGCTGTGCTTGTGTTCAGCTCCATGGTTTCTACTAAAAACAATAATTTAAGACTCGTTGTTTCCCCTTGTTTTCTGTTGCACTTCCTGTACGAATGGCATATAGGGCACTTCTTAGGAACCCTATCATCAAACTGTTCTCAGAATAGTTCAATCTTAGATTAATCTGCCCATAATACTCTTTTTCTAATTACCTACCATCCAACCTATAAGTCTTTTTGCCCATTCTGTTCTTTTCTACTTATTTGCGAGTTTCAGAAGTGGCTTTTCTTTAAAACGGGCTGAAACATAAAAAAATGTCTTTCTGTTATATATTTCCCTGAACAATATTATTCTGGTATATAGCAGGACATTGTTTTTAAGTGTATTGCAAAGCATTTTAATGACACTGCTAGTAGGTAGTTGCTAATGTAAATGCCCCCATCTGTGGTATGTTGCCAACCAGACCATCAAACTTTCATTGTGTAACTCACACAATGCGGCATTTGTTTACGGGTCTCACCGTTTGGCTGGGCCCCATCCCACTTTTGGGAAGCGTGCCTGCAGTATCATACATTATAGGTTTGTGGAGATGAATCTAGCAAACACATCTATCTCTCTTTATCTCTTCTCTCATCTGAATGAGCTTCTGTTTTGTCTGCTTTTTTTACTGTGTTGCTCCTTGTGCACTCAATGTTTTTATCTAATTTCTGGTAAATGGAGGCCTCAACCCACGTGGATGCTCTAGAGTGAGTGCGGATCAGGATTGTGGTTGTTCAAAAGAATTTTAACTTCGATAGTTTACCCAAACATGAAAATTCTGTCATTATTTACTCAACCTCATATTGTTCTAAGTCTAAATTATGTTGTTTTGTACATGTAATGGAAAGGGAGAATTTTTAAGAATCTTCCCTCAGCTTTTTTCTCCATACAATGACAACTGTGACCACTGGCTGTCTAGTTCTAAAACAAACAGACAAAAAAAAAAAAAGCACCACAAAGAACCACGAAATTAGTCAATATGATTTGTGCACTATATTCCATGTCTTTTGAAACCATATGAAATCTTTGTGTGAGAAACAGACTGAATTTGAGTCATTATTCATTCTCAAATCAAATATATACAAAACATATTTGATGTCATGACATTTGTTCACACAAATGCCAGTAAAGTTTTTGAGGTTTGATGTCATTAATATCCAACCTAACCCTAAGTATAATGAATTACATTTTAGTCTGCCCCCCCCCCCCCCCATAGTTTTGGGTGAACTATTAATAGTATTAATCTTCATCTGTCTCCATCTCCAGTGCAGCTGCATTTTATTCCCTCTTGTATGTTTACTGAAAGTTATTCATGAGACAGACAGTTTCTCTGTTCATCAGGCCTAATAATCTATGAAAGGGGGAGGTTGTGTCTGTGCCCTCACTCGTCCATCACTCTTTATGTGAATGCTGTGATCTACATGTCATCCACACCACAACCTCTGCTCTCGAGGCCAGGGAATCACGGATGCTGTACCCTCCCCACACTGGCCCCTTACAAACAGGGATCACCTCTGCCCTCTCAGCCTGTTCTAAATCAGAGAGGAAATTCAGTAAGAATCAATTGTGCCAGAGATTAATTAGCAGAGATGGACCACTTCTATTAATATGAATGGGAGAAACTTGAACACTCAACCAAGCAGCTCTGAGCGCCCAACGTTCAACAGATGTAGAAAGGAAGGCCCGCCTTACAGTTAAATAAATCGCCTTTTAGATACAGATATTACCTGTCAATCAAAGGTAGAATGTGCATTTGCATTAGCTATACAAGCTGGGAAAATTTAGTTTTTTTTAGTGTAATACAAGGAAAAGAATCACAATTTATGATGCCAGTATTGTAAGATTTTGTTGTTCTTTGATCGTAATCTTGACCAACCATATTTGAGATTTTGGTAGTTTTCCATCAAGTAGATAGGAGCTGCACTGGCATTTATGGAAATAACTTTCCGAGAGCATTCCAAAGATGGCCGACAGTCCTGCTGATGTCTTAATGGAGCAACACGCCAAAGAGAAAACAGCGCGAGCTGCGAAACGATAGGATACCAATTCTGTAACTCCTCTAGTTCTCTGAAACATCGAGAGGAGAGATCAACCAATGGGAAGGGCTTACGCACCTGACCTCTGCAAAAGCATTCAGTTGATTCCAATCCAATCTTGACAGACAGGAGCATGTGCCCAATGTTGCCGTAAGGCCATGCCCTTACCTGAGGGCATAAAAGGACCTGTACGTGCTACTTTCCTCAGTGAGCATATTCTCGTGAAGCAAGTGAGGAAAGCCACACTCCTCCCTCCTTTGCTCAGGGCCGGGGACCCTCAGCATGACATACACTATGAACTATGAAGCTCCAAAATCACATAAAGGCAGCATACAAGTAATCCATATGACTCCAGTGGTTAAATCCATGTCTTCAGAAGTGATATGATAGGTGTGGGTGAGAAACGTTTCTCCACTTTTACATTCTTTCTCATTCTTAAAGTGAAAGTAGAGATTTATAGTACAAAAGGATTGAAATATTGATCTTTTTCACACCCACACCTATTATATCATTTCAAAAGACTTATATTAAACCACTGGGGTCACATGCATTGTGTGGACCTACAGAGCTGAAATAATCTTCTAAAAATATTTGTTTGTGTTCAGCAGAGGAAAGAAAGTCATACTCATCTGAGATGGCATTAAAGTGAGTAAATTATGAGAGAATTGTAATTTTTGGATGAACTATCCATTGAAAAAAGACGCACAAGCCAAATGGTCTACTTTTACGATCATTTTGAGTAATTTTCTATGTTTAAATGTCACTAGAGAATCACTATCAACTGCCATTTATATTGAAAAGAGGGGCCAAGATATTAATTAATATTTTTCATTCTTTTGTGTTGTTATACATGTTTGAAACAACTTGAGGGTGAGTAAATTACCACCAGAATATTCATTTTTGTGTGAACTATTCACAGTTTTTGCACTGAAATATTGTGTGAATTTTCCCTTCAGTCTCCCTCCCCTTGAATGTTCTGGAAACTAGCAGTAAGTCACAGGATGTTGGCTGGGTCTGTACTGTCTTTTGCAACTCAAGGCCACACATGACTCCGGTCCCTCAAGACCATACAGCTTAACTCACCTGACCTACATATAACAGATGTAACACAAAGCATCAGGCTCTTGATGTAAACAGAGTTGCTGCAGAAGATTTTCTTTCATGAATGCCTCTAAATGCAGTATATAAATAACGCCTGGTTGTTTTATGCTGTGGCAAAATTCTGCCCCATACTGTACATATATGGAGTTCTAAGTGTAAGATGCAAGTGTAAGTGTAAGTTTACTTCACTCCAGTGACTTTTGGCATCCCTCCACCATTGCAAATTATTTTCTTCATTCACGTTTTATGTTTATTCATGTTATTTCTAATATGTCCATTTTATACACTATCAGATGATTATATAATATTACTTTGATATATAAATGGTCCTGGAAGATGATCATATTCATGTACCATGGTATTTAAATTGTACTCAAAGGTAAAGCAAAGAATACCATGGGTGAACTAAGGTTGAAGTATGAATATTAGTAAAGAATAACTGTTTTGTTTCATGATATGGTCATTACTTTCAACAAAGTCCTGCTAGTTTCACTTTTTCATTAGTGTTTCTGAATAATGATCACTTATTTTTGTGTTTGTTCCTCAGGAGGGGAAAGAAGCACGGTATTGTCCTGAGAACACAGCTGTCTGTCAGAGTTCATGCATGCATAGGTGAGTAACAATATGCTGTTTTATCTCAAATAAACAATACATTGGAAGAAAACATATTCTCTTCAAGCATTTCTGGATTTGTGAGAAGTTTCTGGTTGTATCAGAATGCTATAGGGTTAAAATTATCGTCTCATGTGTAGCTTGTTGAACTGATGGATGTGTGAATTATAAGAGGCACTTGCAAGATTTTTACAGTGTGATCAAGTTTTCCTCTTTCTAGTTGTCCCTCCCACATTAATGTTTATGATCTTGTTTAAAAATGTTCTGTGCTTGATTTTTCAATTAATACAAAACAGCTCATTCAGCAATTTTATATTAATGCCAGAGAAGTGGTTTTGAGAAACACATCTCAACTTATGTTAAATATTTTGCGGTTTAGAGCAATCTAATTTTATTTTGGCTATACAGATCATTCTAATTTATAACCAATGTGATCACTTTTTTAAACCCTTACACAAATTTACCATGGTAGCCATATTTTCTGCCAAAATATTTAAGTTATTACTACAGTAAAACTTCAAAGCTTCTAACTTCTATCCTTCTAACCTTTATTATGGTTTTACAGTTGTACAGCAATAGCTGTAGTAACTGTTGTATTAAATATGTGTTTTTTTAAGGGAATGTAAACCTAAATAAATGAAATAGAAGCATATATTATAGGTGTGTGGGCTTACTTTAGCTTGTGAAGTTACTGTATATACCTAAGCAATCTCATTGTTTATCTCATGTCACTAAGCCCTGTTGACAGAATGAGGCTTCGTTACCTCCATAAGCCTTATCCCGGATTAATATCTGTGTCATTGTGTAGTAGCAGGGTGGCAGTGGCTATCTCTGTATCACAGAGGATTAAGAGTAACAGACAACATCTTCAAAACCTATCAAGCATATAAAAATCTTACAGCCCCTCTGAAAGTGTAATATTTGTGTAGCTTACTTTAGGGGCTAATGTTAACTTTGTGATTCATAGTCTCTGCCTCAGACAGCATGCCCATGGAGTGCCTGATGCATTTTTCAAATAAACACAGAAATAGATTTTTAATGGATTTTTATAATGGTAAGATCCAAACATATTGGCTGGATTCATGCAATTTTCATGAGTTGAGGGTTCGGCCTAAAAATTTGTATGAGTTGTGCAAAGTTGTGTTTGCTAGTTCCCAGGCTGCTACAATGAGATCTTCTAAAGATGAACTAGTCGCTGAGTTTGCGTCTTTTATGCCACCTACACACCACACGACTTTCAAAGATGTCGGATCATGGTACCGTTCATATTACATATCTGCCTGTCTTGTCATGGAAGTCATAGCATTTTCAAATTACACTATGAATCTGCGATAGGAGTGAACACATTACAAAACATTTCACTATTGATGAATCCCCGACGACTCTGCCTGGACTCCAAATTACGTTTCACAACAGAGTACATGTGAGAAGTGATATGAGATACGAAAACAAATGCATAATCATATGTTATGTATTTCAGAACATGTGATTGTTTTTAATGGCCTAAAGGCATCATATATTTTATTGGTTACTGTATGAAAAAGTACCTCCTACAAAAAAAATCTACCTATTTGCTTACCTGACTGTCCAAAAGAATTTGCAATTTCTCTCCAACTCTTCTCTTTCTCCTCCCAGTTGTGCTACAGTTCAGATGAAACATCAAATAGACACTGGTGCTCCTGCCAATGTTCCTCTAATTTTTACTCCATTTCTTTGGTCCATTGAGACTTTCATTTCATTGACGTTCATTGAGACATTGGGACTCCTCCCACTGAAATTTCCCATGCCCCGTTTCTTGCTCTCTCATTGGCTGTAGGTCAACGTTGCAGTTGTATTCAGTCAAAACATAACTCATATTGCACGATTTGGAATCGCAGACAGGTCAAAATATTTAACATTCTAGATATCTCGCTGACATCGGCGATGCGTCAGCGCTTCTCTCAAATCACGTCTTTGATAATTCATACATTGTGATCGTCACTCATGGGAGCGAGCTCTGATTTGCCTGCGATTTTGTGCTTTTGACGGCGATCTCCACAAAACTGTCGGCAAGCGAAAATCTGGCTTAAAATCGTGTAGTGTAAACTCTGCATTAGTCTTCGTTATAAAAATCCTTAGCAAATAAATGAAATATCCTTGAGCACATTTATATTCTTTATATTCCACTTTGCTCTTGGTTAGCTATATCCCATTTCAGATTTACTGTACTAAGCATCCTGCCCCAAAATGTTCAAATAAAAAAGTGAATTGAAGTGGGTCATCTTTACCAATGCCTTAAGACCACCAAGTCAGTAAAAAATTTTTTTTCTAAATGGGCGGTTCTTGGCTGGAAATAGCGCCGATGTGGACCAGACTTTATGCCAATAGCCAAAGTCTGGCTATGTGAGACTAGGTGACTAGCTGCCATTGTCTGCAGGAACCTGTAGTCAGTGTTTAAGACAAGTGTCTGTCTGTTGCAAGGAGTATAAACTTAGTGGTGAGCTGCACTGCAGCCAAGCACACGTGGCTCGAACTGTTTTCCCTCTCCAAACTGCAGGGGAAAATATGGCTAACCATCAGCCTGCAAAAGCCATTAAGCACAGAACTGTCAGAACTTTTAATTTGTACTCTTCGCAAAAGTGCTATTTAAGAGTACCAGGGACAAAAATTGCCCCAAGAAAGAAGGGGAGTTAGGCCTATCTCTCTCTAAACTGATCCTGCATACCTGATGGGTTGCGGAAATATTTGGAAACTCCAAAGCTATTTTAACAGGGGTTATTCTGTCCAAAAATAAAGGCTCCTGAAACTGTTGGCAAGGTCTGAGAGTCTGTTGAGATAGATGTCATGAACCAGATCTGCTCAGACACCTGGCCTTATTTCCATTTGTATTGTTTTCTCTTTCATTTGAAGCCTTTCTTTCAAAATTTGAGAGAGTTTTAAGAGTGCAGTAGCTTAGCAAAAGTGCCTCTTGTAACAAACCCTTCTGAGAAGCGTTACAGATCAACAGCTCTGGATGTTTACTTCCAAACATTGCATTGATTTACTGTATGTCTTGATAACATACTTTTTGTTGATTGTCTTCTTTAAAATCAATGTTCCATAGCCAGTTTATCTATGATTTATGCCCTCATGGAAAAAAACAGCTTGATAAGAGAGCCACTATGCTCTGCAGATGTTGTTTTCCCGCATTACAGTTCATTGAATATTTTGCTGCTATTCTATCCTCACTCTGAGGATCAAAATGGTTAACTTGTCCAATAACCCACTAGTCGACTAGTGAGTTTATCTAGATTTTTATGGCAAAAAACAAACAAACAAAAAATGTACTCAACTAAAAAGTACATTCAACATACTTCAAATAACATCTAATTACACTGCAAGGCCAACCTGGTTGGAAATTTAAGTTCTATTCACTATAGAATACATAGGTGTGCAAGAAAAATGCACAAAAAACAAAGTCCAGACAGGATGTTGTCAACATAGTGTAATTGTAAAATAACTTAAAATCAAATTTATTTAAAATATCCCAGATGTTCAGAAATAATTGTATAAAATAAGTAAACGGCAAAATACTTCTAATCATATGTAGGTATTCAATTTTCTTTAAATTAAATCTACCTAAAAACTTATCTAGAAATTATCTTGACGTTTATCTAGAAAGTACTCATTGTATATCAAACAATTTGCAAGTGTAATCATAAACCCCTGCAGATAGACCAAACATCAGAACATTTTCAGTCTAGACTAGTTTTTTTCATTCCTAGATCAGGAATGGACGTAAAATATGGACGTGGAAAAACAAAACAAAACAAAAAACAAACAACATGAAACCTGCAGACTTTGACCTCTGAGACATCAGCGCTGTATGAGCATGCATGCCCTCTAGTGGTTATGTGTATCAGTGTTAATTTCGTCAGACGAGACGAGACTAAATATGTTCGTCAACGACCTTTTTTTCCATGACTAAGATGAGACGATGACGAGACTGCACCAATGTCCAAAAACGCTGACTAAGACTAAATTAACATGCATTATTGTTGACGAAAAAAGACGAGACTAAAATGTTTTGCATAAAATAAAAACTAAGATAAAATCTCTCTTCATTTTCGTATACAATCGTCTCTACTTTTTCATCATGAGATAGAGTATTCTGCGGTTACGCCTTCAAAATATTCTGAATGAGTTCGCGCTGTTGCTCAAGTAACGGTTACAGGTCTCATACTCCTGTGGCTGCAACACGAAACTACATGGAGCAAGAACACAACAATCATAGACAGTGGCGAACACGCGACGAGCGCCGACGACATGCTAGGTAGAAGGAAGAGGCTCGATATTTGGTCGCATTTTAGGTACAATGATATTGACAAAAAGTCAGAATGTGTCATTTATAACTGACGGGAAGCACTGCGGATAAACACTACCGGGAAAAACACCACCAACCTTAAGCGACATCTAAAGGCTAACCACCCACACATTCAGGGAAGTTAACTTAAATATACGTCTCATAAGCTAATGCTGATTTTAGGCATCTACGCTGTAAATTAACCAGTTAGCTATGGTGTTGTGGCACATACATTATGCAGGTTATATATATTTTATGTAACTTATTTGCTTAATAAAATACTCTTCAGAACAAGTTCATCATTTGTGAATGTGTCTCTTAAATCAGAAAACCAGACACGTTTAACAAAGTGAATTCAACAAATCATTCAACAAGTGTATTTTGTCAGGTAATTATGACATTTAACCAATATTTGAGATGTGTGAAACATTATTTGACTGAAATGGTTATCTTAGAATTAATCTCAGAAATAATTTATTTAAAAAAAGACTAAAATGTTTTGAAACTTGACTAAGATATATTGAGTTTTCTTTTGACTAAAACTAGACTAAAATGACGAGACTTTTAGTTGACTAAAACTTGACTAAGATACCTTAAATTCTCTTTTGACTAAAACTAGACTAAAATGACGAGACATTTAGTCGACTAAAACTTGACTAACAAAAAAAGATATGTGAATGACTAAATATGACTAAAACTAACAAGGACATTTCGCACAAGACTAAGACTAAATTAAAAATAGGTGACAAAATTAACACTAATGTGTATACAATGTTGAACGGTGCAGCAATATAAAATGTAAAAGATTATCATTACAAATCAACTTGCAAAGTTTGTCAGAAAGATCAATTCCCAAATGTTGGCTGTAGATGCAGTACTCTGTAAAAGATCAAAATTAAAATCAAATCACTTTATTGTCACACTACCATGTACACAAGTGCAACAGAAGGTGAAAGTCTTGTGTGCAGTTCCGAGCAACATAGCAATCATGACAGTGACGAGACATATACCAATTACAATAAACAACATATTTACACAACACAATTTACATATCAAATGTACACATACATTCACAACACAATAATAATATACAATGTACAGTAAACAATACACACAATATAGAATAAACATACAATAAAAAATAAAGAGTATATAAAAAATATATATACAGTAGTTGTATTGTGGAGAATATAATTATGACAGTCAAGTGTGAGATATGTGTGAAAAGATTAATAAAGTGCAGTGCTGATTATTGATCATGAGAGATCAAGTGTTCAAAAGTCTGATTGTTTGGGGGAAGAAGCTGTCATGTAGTCGGCTGGTGCGGGTCCGGATGCTGCGATACCGCCCGCCTGCCCTTACCGCGAGGTCGGTAGCTGGGCTGCAGCACATCAGGATCAGGACTACCCACGTACAGATCTTTTAGTGCCTTGTCCTGGTGGACTTGCAGGAGGGCCTTGGCATGCAGGGCGGAGGCGGCCTGTCTGGAGGCCCTCTAGGCTTTTGCTGTCAGTGACAACGTCGTCCTACAGGCCTTGGAGGGAGGTGCGGGATGATCCCACCATGTGGTTGCGCTTTGTGTGCACAGGTGCACCGCAACTGCTTTGTCCACCTGGGGGATCGCCGTATATCCTTGTACCGGTAGTGAGAGCGGACGAGTAAGGAGGTCGGCTCCGGGCAATAAATGGTGCCCTCCACGACCTCGTTAGCTCGTCATGTACCTCCGGGAAGAAAGGAACCGGGGGGGGGGTTGATTGTGCGGCTGGAGTGGCGTTTCCTTTGAGAAAGGAAAGCCGTGGCCGCAATGATGCCATGGTCAGGTTCTCGCAATCAGTACATGAACCATCCACAAATGCTGCCTTGTGTGATCGCGACCCAGACACACAAGGCAGCGCCAATGTCCATCAAAAGCAGAGAGATAAGCCAAAATCTTTTGAGTGACAGAAGGGGAACATCTCGATTACTGTCGTAACCTCCATTCCCTGATGGACTACCCGCTGGAATGTCTGGGACCCTGTCTCGGCTCCTCAGCACAAAACCTGAATGAGTGGTTTCAGCCAGCTCCTTTTATACCCGTATGTCTGGGGGAGTGACATGCAAATTCCACTCGTCCATTCTCATTGGCATTTTCTGAAAAATCAGAGGTGTTTCGGCTCCCAAGAGCGACCTCTAATGTCACTACATCGACACAACGTCTTGTTCCCTCCATCAGGGAATGGAGGTTACGACAGTAACTGAGACGTTCCTATATAAGAACTATGGCATGTTTCACAATCCCCGCTGTGCATATCACTGGTTCACAGGCACATTTAAAATAGTCTGTGCGGTTGAGACCAGTCCACGAATTAGCACACCTGCTCTGCCCTCATGCTTTATCCATGACTTAGCAGTGTATGATCTGCATAGTGCTGTTTCATTCCACTTTTGATGAGCAAAATGTGCTCCAAAACATACAGATGGCAGTGGAAGGCTCTTTAATATTCACAAGGAAAGCGCTAACTGATTGTTCAGTGAAATGTTGTGATCCCCTTCCATCCTACGTTTCAGAAATGAGCTTGCAGGCCACTTGAAATGAAGCGAGTTTGAAACATGTTGTTATGTGGTAAAGTCACTGTAAGTGTGTGCATTTCTGTGTGTGTGTGGTGGGGTCTCTTTTGCTGTGTAGAAAGCGCACAGTTGTTGCGTCAAGAATATTAAATTAGCCATGTGAAATCCCAACAGTGTCGCTCATAATTCAGCAGTGCATATTAATTCAGCCCTCTTTAAAATAGGGGAAACACTGCACAGAAAAACTGCTCAATTTAAAAAAAAAGTCTATAGTTCCTCCTTTGTTATTTGTTGTTTCAAACAAGTCATACTCTCAGCAACAATGTTTTTCCCCTATAATGACCCTTCAGCACTTTAATTTACGTTTCTACATAAGTAATATTATTTTAGAAATATGTGTAAACCAGTTAATGCACTTAAAAGTAATTAACTTAATATAAATTCAGTAATATAACAGTAATCTGATTGCAAGAACTTAAAATGTAATGTGTTCCACTGTTTTTGATTAAACAGTAATTAGATTACAGTAACTACAGTAAATATTTTGTAAACTGATAAACCCATACTGATGGCGACTGAGGCTAAAATTCTCCTTTACATTTCATTTTGTGCGCTACAAAAGAAATAAATTCATATAGCTTTGTGACATAATGAAGGTGAGTAAACAATGACAACATGTTAATTCCCCGTCTGTCGTTCACTCAACGTTGTGTCGAATGAAGCTACACTAGGATCTCTCTTGAAGGCCTTGATTACCTCTGAACTTGAGAAAAGGCCAATGAGAAATTGGCAGACAGAATTTGCATGTCCCTCTCCCAGACATATGGGTTTAAAAGGAGGGAATTGTGCATCTGTCCATTCAGATGTTTTCTTCGGAGCCGAGCGGTTGTGTGTTCAGATAGCTGGTGTTCCACTACTGTTCCACTCTCCTCTAAGAGCATTGCCGTCGGATCCTACAGCGCATTACCAGCGACTTTCTCCCTTCTCTTCACTGCAGTGCAGTCCACGCACCTGAGCGCTTTGACAGTGTTTCCTTAAATAGCAAGTAGACCTGTAAAAGAGTATATTTCCTCTAAAAGAGTCTACACATTGGCATTGGACGTCTTTTTAAAGACACGTCTATTTAAAGATATCTTTCCGCCTTTGTGTAGTTCCTGGATGCGGCAGATATCTCTCTGCTTCTGATGGTCATAAGAGTTGCCTCACATGTCTGGGATGCGATCACACACAGGCAGCGTTCTCATTGCGAGAACATAACCAAGGCAACGTTGCGGTCGTGGCTTTCTTTCCTCCGAGAGAAAGCCACTTCAGATCTGCAGTTGGGTAGTCCTGATCCTGATGTGCTGCAGGAACTGCGCTTGATGACCGACCACACCCCTGGGCCACGAAAATCACAGCACCAGCACTCAGACAGGTGATGCCAACACTCGTGGTTCAGGAACAACATCTGTGGCTGAACCTGGTCGAGATGCGGGACCCCAACAAAAAAACTTTTTCACCGTCCCTGTGTGCCTGTTCGGCTTTGCCCAGCAGTATTTGGCAGTGAGGAAGCAGACGGAGGCCATCTCCCACATCATGCCTCGCCGCCGTTCCAGTGCGAACCGTGCTCTGTCTGCTCACCGAGGGTGTCACCCCTGCAGCTTCTAAACAACAGGCAGCTCCGCTTGAACCTGGGCCCAGCTCTCAGCCCCAGCATAGAGCTCCCCGCAGGAAGCTGACGCCCCCATCTCACAAACCATTACCAGGACCCAGAATGCTCCCAAGCATTCCTGAGACAATTAAACCAAGGAGCGAGATGGCCGCTACAGAGTTGGCAGCAGGATCACTCCATCCCCCGGTGGAGGGCTGGGAGGGATATCTCATCCTGCACCCCACCCGAGCCACGGTATCCACGTTGACCCCACATACCGTTCTCACGGCAGTCTAGTGCCAAACACCAACAGTCACGGTAACATGGACACAGTCCCCTCGCTTCCACGCCTTTGTTTTGTAGACTCCCAGCAGAACGGTTCTGACGAGTCTAGAGGATGCCTCCATAGGACCTCCTCCTCAGTCACTTTCCCGCACCAGCCGGGTACGCAGAGGGAGGTAAGTGCTTTGAGTTTTTTTTTCTCAGCACAACTGTTTCGGGATGCAACTTATCTCCCCGAAATAATATTACTTGCTCCCCCCGCTCCGAAGCCCCACTGGGTACGTCAAAGGTGATCGTCCCCTTAGTGCCCCCCGCTTGGAGCTTGGACGCATCGCTTATGCTTCCACCCATTGCGCTGGCTGGCCGGGACATCCGACTCAGCTACGTGATTTAGTTCACCAGGCACTCGCCCCAGAGGGATCCGTTAGAGCCGCCCCTCCAGCCGAGATGCTTTGCCGAGATGCTTATACTCTCGTCACATGTCACAACTTGCCTGCCATCTCCTCCTTTGGAGTCTCTGGAGACTCAGGTGGCTGCACGCCACTCATATCTCCGCTGTCATGACAGGGCTCACTCAGCGGAGAGTAGAGGGTCCAACCCCAGGTGGTCCATCTGATTTTGGAGCGGTTTGGAAAAGCACAGGTGGCCCTGTTTGCTTCCTAAGAGACCTCCCACTGCCCACTCTGGTACTCCCTAATGGAGGCTTCCTTCGGGAAAGATGCACCGGCACACAGCTGGCTTCGGGGGCTGTGCAAATACGCATTTCCCCCAGTGAGCCTACTTACACAGGAGCTTTGCAATGCCAGGGAGGACGAGGAACAAGTCACCCTAGTGGCCCACTCTGACTTAGTTCTTGGATCTTACGCTCCTCACGACAGCACCTCCCTGGCAGATTCCCCTGAGAAGGGACCTTCTTTCTCAGGGACGGGGCACCATCTGGCATCCGTGCGCAGACCTCTGGAACCTCCATGTCTGGCCCTTGGATGGGCTGCGATAGATCCAATTGGCCTACCACCTGCTGTCGTAGACACAATCAACCAAGCCAGAGCTCCCTCTACTAGGCAGCTTTACGCCCCAAAGTGGCGCTTGTTTGTGAATTGGTGTTCTTCCCGATCTGAAGACCCACAGAGATGCGCAGTTGGGTCAGTGCTCTCATGTCTGCAGGAGAGGCTGGAGGGCCATGGCTGGCCTATCAGACCCAGGCCGTGTCCGACCCCTTGCGGGTTCAAGCAAACTCTACGTGCTGTGTGGCATTCTCGTGGGCACTGGCCAAACAGCACCTCCCTAGCAGACTTCTGCTGAGTGGCGGGTTAGGAAACACCCAATACTTTTACAAATTTCTATAATCTCAGGGTTGAGTCGGTCTTGTTCTGTATTTTTTCAGGTCCGAGCACGTAGAACTCGGTAATGCAGAACGGCTGACCGGGTGTTCCGCTTGCACATAGCGCCCTTCCCCTCCACTGAGGCGATCACGTGCGCTCTTTCTCCCAGGAGAGTCCACTAGGCTCACGCTCCCTGGATGTCTTACCTCTCTAGCCCTCTGGTCCGCAAATTCAGCAGAGGAATTGCCGATCTGACCCACTACAGGTATTAACTACTCTTTACTTGAATAGGTGCGCCACAGGGTTTGGTCATAACAGATTAATCCCCCTGTGTGTATTTTCGGTGGTACAGTCCCCCTGTCGGCGGACCCGCGTCTACCTTGGGCAGTTCCCTCTGCCCTCCTGTCGCTGTGTTTGTAGCAACTCCTCCCTCGATAGGTAGGATCTACCACTGCGCCACTTCCACATGTGGCCTGAAAACACATGTGTCATATTTGTTATAGTTAAGTTGGAAAAGAACGCGTTCCCCGATGCGTGTTATAGCGTTAAATGGCCCCAGCGCTTTAATTATATGCGAGAAACATAGAGAAAGACAAGGCGCGGCTGGCGCGGCCTGCTCCCATGTCACATGCATGCCACTTGCCCCCCCCCCCCCGTTGTGGAAGGGTACGTGCAGTCTGAGACATTCTGCTACTGCCGCACCAGTTCACGTACACGGTTAAGCACATGGCATGATTGAATAGGGACCCCTAGTGTCGCTTCATTCAACACAACATCTAGTGAGTGACAGTCGGGGAATGTCTAGGTTACTATTGTAACCCTCGTTCCCTGATGGAGGGAATGATACATTGTGTTCCCACGGCCACGATGCTGTACCGAGCCACTGTAATGGCCGAACCTTATTCTTGGCTCCTCAGTGCAAAACCTAAATGGACAGATGCACGATTCCCTCCTTTTATACCCATAAGTCTGGGGGATGGAATTTCTCATTGGCCTTTTCTCAAGTTCAGAGGTAACCTAGGCCTTCAAGAAAGACCCCTAGTGTCACTTAATTCGACACAATCTCTTTTTCCCTCCATCATTAACATAGTAACCTAGACGTTTTGGGTTAACTGTCACTTTAAGACAGATTAGTCAGCTAGTTATTAAATTGCGTAGTTTTGAGCATCTCTACCCTGGACCTGTTCTGATCCTGGCTGCATTCCTTTGCGCAATGATAGGATCACTTTTCTGACCGGCTTTGTTTTTATGTGATTGAAGGCCAATCTGGGTCAAAGGTGTGGGACCTGTATATGGGTGGTAGGTGATGGCTGAGACCTCTCTCTCTCTCTCTCTCTCTCTCTCTCTCTCTCTCTCTCCCTCTCTCTCTCCCTCTAAGCGGATGACCCAAGATGACAGCTGCTTGTATTCAGGCTTAGAGTGTTTCTCACTTTGTGTGTTTATGACAGAGAGGGACAGATATAGAGAGATGCATGGACTTACCATAAACATCGTCCATCTGCAGCATGTAGGTTAATTTACAAATGTCTGGCTCTGCTTTTGATCACACATTTGGGGGCACTTTACCTCTGGCTTGATGAAAGGAACGAATTCAAAACCACTATGCTGTAACTATTCATAGCGTGCCTCTGCACTCCACTCTGCTATAAATCAACTCGCCAGAGTGAACTGTCAACAGCGCTGATGACACAAAGCCATGAGAACCATTTTCCTGCACTTGACTAAGCTCATTAGTAGAATCTGTAGCAGTTCTGCATTTAAGACTGATTAATACTTTCAGTGTCCATGCTTACAGCCTCATTGATTAGCAGAATGATAGTAGGCTACTGCTGTCTGTAGTAAGGTGTTGCGAATGTATTTTAAGTGAAAAAACATAAAGTTGAAAAAAAACGTGTGAATAAAGCCAATTGGCAACTTTTGGAGAAATTGTAGTCACTGTGACTCATGAATAATTTATAAAAGAGATTTTATTAATAGCACTATGTGTGTGCATTCCTCCTGTGCGCGTCTATTTTATTTTTCAAAAGTGTTAATAAACCTGCTCTTTGGCAATTTTCAAGTTTGTATTCAAAATATTTGTTTTGCAAACTCTATGGATTTTCTAGACACCTTTATTTCAGGATGACCAGAGCAACATTTTAGTTGTGACGATTAGTCTGCTGGTTATTAAGTTATTCAGTCACATGACTGTTTTTGATGCAAGTCTTGTATTCCTAATATATTCAATATGAGTTTATTCGATTAATGTGTTTTCGTCTATAGTCTATGTTTATTTGTTCTTATTGGGAAAACAAATGTATCTGCCTCATGTGAGCGAATGCATTTTTATGCCTATTTTGGAGATTATATTCGCATCTTGGTGCTTTCATCCAGAAGTTTTTAAGCAATATGCCAAAATGTTACTGACATTGATGTACTTCTGACTCTCCATCTTTATTATTGGCATTTATAAGTGTCAAGTGTATAAGGGTGCTTTTACCTTGGAACTTTAAGTACGTACCCAAGTCCATTCAATGTCAGAGTTTGGATTGTTAGGTTGATGTGACTTGAAAAGATTGTCTGGGGTACTTTTTAATTTTTTTAATAGCCTTTTTTTATTTAGACATATTATCAAGGAAATCAACTGAAATGAGTGAGGAGACCGGGATGGAAACATGACCCATGACATGTCACATGAACAAAAATTTAAATGTAAAAAGAGACAGTGAGAGGTGAGACAGGAACGGTGAGAGGTGGGCTAAGTCAAATCTCATCAAAAATAAAAGTTATTCAAAGGGATTTAAGGTAGCAAGCATAGGTCAAACATAGGGCTGTAACGATACGCAATATAAAATCGAAATCGCGATACTCAGGTCCACGAACCGTTATCGCGATGTGAGAAGGGAGAATCGCGACACACACACCCCTTCCAACTCCCAGAGTTATCCTTTCCGTCCAGATCCAATGCTACCGCATCTTTAAATTACTATTAGTATTATTTGAAGTTAACATTATAAAATACGTAGACCTACACCACAAAACTAGTTGAGGATAAATTATTTTAAATTGGGCAATTTTAGCGTTATGGACGTGACATTTGCAGTCAAAACTTGAAATATAAATTCTCAGAAAATGCATTTAATACCAATATATTGAAACTTCTGTTTATATATCCATAGCCTACTCCCTTAATAAAGTCCAGTAAATGTCCAGACATTAGAAAAATATAAGTCTACACATGCATTTTATATTTAATATGAGGGAAATACACATGCGTTACGGACGTGACACAAAACATCTTTAGCTTTTAGGTGGCAAAATATATATTTTTATAATTCTGTGAATTACACTGTACAAACCAAAAGTAGGCCTAATACTACCCACCAGATGAAGAAGGGTTGGCTCTCCCCAGAACATAAAATATTTATTTTATTTTATTTTTCGTGTTCGCATTTATGAGGAAAAAACAATGTAAGGGCGTGACAGTTCTCCGGAAGCGGCACTAAAACTTTCACAGAGACCTCAAACAGAAAGCACAAAGCCTTTCTTTAAAGTGAATTTCATTTTGCATTAATTGTATCTCAATTTTAATCAATGTTTCATCAACCAATTGCCTGGATTTAATAAATAAGAAGTAAATATCGATAGATAATCACGGAGTCGCCGGCACCTGAACTGGAGAACCGAAACTCATCGTATAAGGTAGGCTACTTGCCTCACAGACCAGAGAAATATATTTATATCGAAATGTTTACTTTTAAAACGAACAATTCAAAACGAAAGATACAGACTGCTTTCTGCTTATGTAATCCGTATGAAAAGTGCATTTCTCTCTGGCGCGTTCACTGAAGATCGCGAGACAGCATCGTCAACTTCATCTTGCAATAGACACTGACAGAAAACACTTGTTTATTAATAAACAATTAAAATGTCTCCTTGCTATATTTGACATATTCATAATCATTACTTTTGCCGGTTCTTTGTGACAGCTTTTTGGTGCTTTATTGGCAGCGCCCCTTATCATCACCGCATTAGCACCGAAAACATGGAGATTTTTTTTAGACAATAATCGCACAACCTATTTGATATTCTATAATTAAATACTCAGTGACTTATCCAACCAACTATTAAAAAAAGTTTACTTGTAAGCGTCTTTTTACGTGTTAGCCTAGTAGCCTACGTATCATGTGACTATACCTTTCCATGTGACGCGAGCTAGTTAAATAATGTGAGGAAACATGGAAAACAACCCAGAGATTGCGGACCCTCCCAATACATTTAAGTCAGCAGTATGGCAACATTTCGGCTAGCGGAGGAGAATAAGGATGGCAATCGTGTAGTCTACAAGACCCACACAATTTGCCGTAGGTTAAGTGTTTTAAGAAGCTTCCTCAAATGTGAACCGGTAACACGTCCAACATGCAGATGCATATCCTACGGCACCATCCCGAAATCAATTTAGTTGGAGCACAGAAAACAACCCAAAAGCAGCAGCCTACACTGCCTAGTTTAGTTTAATAATTTGCATAGTTAATATTGTTCTTTGGTGTTCAGTTTATACAGGTTTTTCAAATGTTATTTAATAAAAATACCGGTATATTTTTTTCTCTCAAAATCTCTCTTTTTTTTCACCCAAAAAGCCCCGCCCCCGTGATCGAATCGCGATACGAACCGAATCGTGGCTCAAAAATCGTGATACGAACCGAATCGTGGGTTTGGTGTATCGTTACAGCCCTAGTCAAACAGTATGTATTTTGTTAGGCCAGTATCATGCATATTGCAAAAGCATAAACATATTTTAGAGTCATGGTCCTGTGAAATGTCATTAATTCATATTAACATTTAAGTAATAATTAAGTTTTAGGATCCTGGTGCTATGGAAATATGTTCCTGCTATCCATATTTACTCTCCTTGTGTGATTTGGAAGCTAGCTAATAGGTGTCCAGAGTGGATGTTTTTCCAATGAAGGATCTCTGTTTTAAGATTTTTTTTTTTCAGATATAAATAGGGCTGCTCATTGCACAATAGTCTTTGTCTCTTCAGACTTATTTCTCAACACAATTTTAATAAAGTGTGAGCGGCAGGATAAATTAAAGGGGGATGCATACCAGATGCGTCTGGTGGATGACATGGCTTGTTCGAAATTATTTATTTTCTACAAAGATACGGAGCACCACGGAGCTGAACTTGCATTGTTTTACATCAAATTTGACCTAAATCATTATCAAAGGACAAAGATTATATAGTCTAGCCATCACTGGATGATCTGTTGAGAGCATGTATCTTTCATAGAGCCTTTCAGTTACAAGTATGTTGTTTTTTGGTTTTAACAGCTTGAATGAAAGACATATTAAAGGTTACTGTACATACAGAAGAAATTGTATAATAAACATCGCCATTTCTAATCATTCAGTTTGCACACTTTTACCAGTTTCACTAATGCAGAGTTTACACTACACGATTTTAAGCCTGATTTTCACTCACCGACAGTTTTGTGGAGATCGCCGACAAAAGCCTGAAATCGTAGGCAAATCAAAGCTCACTCCCGTGAGCAACGATCGCAATATGACTTATCAAAGACGTGATTTGAGAGAAGCGCCGATGTGTCGCCGATGTCAGCAAGATATCTAGAATGTTAAATATCTTGACCTGTCTGCGATTCCAAATATTGCAATGTGAAATGTATTTTGACTGAATACAACTGCAGCGTTGACCTACAGCCAATGAGAGAGCAAGAAACGGGACATGGGAAGTTTCAGTGGGAGGAGTCCTCATGTACTTGCAATAGAACATCAACTAGCATGGCTGGGGTATCAAGAAAGTCTCATTGGACCGAAGAAATGGAGGAAAAATTAGTGGAACATTGGCAGGAGCACCAGTGCCTATTTGATGTTTCATCTGAACTGTACCATGCCGGGTGTTAATCATCAATACATCAATATTTTACGACATCTCTAATGATTACTTAACAGTAAAGGCAGTGTATGATAATGCTGAAAATATACTTATCAATCTAATAAATTGACCAAAAGTTCTGGTCTTAAGTGCAAGGTGATTTTGAGCTGTTACCATAGAGTTAGCAGCTTGAAAAGCCTGGATTCCTATGGCCCTGTTTCATTTGTACCTTTATTTTAACTTTTTTTAAATTGAAGAATCTGGCATTGATAGTTCCTAAGAAGGGAAAAGATTAACCCTGACTGGAATATTTCCTGGATGCTACACTATGGTGGAATGAACACAAACTGTTAAGTCTGTCTTTATAATTAATAAAGTCAGAAGCAATAGTGGTGGTCAGCATCTAGCCAGCATTTCCAGGAATTACTGTATAAGTGCACTACCGACATGAAGGCTGTTCCAAAAGATAGTATTCTGAATTCTCCATTTCTCTCTCAGTTTATTTCCCTCTTTAGAGCTGATGAAAGCTAATGTCTACCTTTTTTTAAAATTGCATACCTATGATCATCCTTATTTAAACAGAATTTCCTAAATGTTATGGCTTAACGTTCCAAGTGTTAAACATCAAAAGAAGCTACATATAAATTCTCTGTTTATTCCTGTGTTGGACATAAACATGAATGATGAGTCTTTTAGACCCTTGTACGTAATGCCTGTCATTTTGCGCATTCGCGGAGAACCTCAGCGGTCAATGACAGTGAGATTTAGTGGTGTGGTAATGTACAAAACATAGCTCATGGTTGCTGCAGCAGTCGTGAAAAGCACTAATCTCCATCAGATGGCTAATTTTCAGAGCCCAGAAACCTCCGTGCTGCCTGAGAGGCTTTCTGACGGCATAATCCAGACTCCTTAATCATAGTCATTTACACACACAAACATTTTGCTGCAGAGTTAATGCTCATTGGGCTGATGGAAAGCCTGGGATCTGGTGTTCTAGGATTCTGCCAGATGAGCTAAAGGTTTCTGAAAGTTTGCAGCTCTGGTGACACTAAAGTTATTATAATTTAGAATTTCTAATTACATTTGTATTTATATTTTATTTTTCAGCTTGCCGCAATTGAATCAAAGTTAGTTTTGGATTGGTTTGATTTTAGCTTTTGTATTTTAGGGCTGCTAAACCATTAACTGATATAATTTAACTATCTTTAACAGTGTTACATTTCGATGTTTGAGGGCCTTTTAGTGTTATTGCAAGTACATAATATGTGTCAAAAATTTATTTTGTGGTGAGTTTAAACTTTGAAGTCAAAATAAAAATGTATATTATTTTAGGCTATGTGCACATTAATCGAAATGCTCTCACAATGCCGTTTTCAAACTTTCTAGTCCACACTGAAATGTATTGAAACTTTTACTTTTACTGCGCTTGAGAAAAATTGCCATTCCATGTACAGTCTGAAATGCAATTGTCCTCGTGTTCCGTCACCGGACAGCAATTCTGAGTAAACTTCCCATCACCTTTGAAGAATGCAATGTGAAATTAACATTTATCTTCAACAACACTATCAATAACCATGTTTCCATTTAAGGGTGTTTTTGCGACAAAAATCTAGTGCATCAAAAAGTTAACCGATATAGCTGATGAAAACGCAAATTATCACTAAAAGTGTTGTCATAATTTTTTTCTGTTTAACTCTAGTGCATAAACTCTATGTCGATACTTCAAATGTCATGAAAAACTGGTTTGGAAACACTTTTTGTTGAGAAAATTTGCATTAACACAAAAATATAGTGTCACGTGACAGAATTTACCTCAATCGTTAGCCTGTGTTAATCATGACCGACAAGGTATACATCCTTGAAAGTCAATTCATTGTATGTGAAGCATTTCTTGCTTTGTTATGGGTTGGTCTTAATGGCATGCACAGATCCGATGCTGTAAAAACATCTGCGTCATGACACTTCTAGGAGTGCCACCACAAATATTTCGTATCATGCACCTGTCATCGACAATTGCACGAAGAACAAATAAATGGCTTCTCTTTGCGATTAATTTAATCGTGGTAGCCATCCGTTTATTTATTAAAGTTCCTTTTCAACACCATTTATAATAATAGATGGCAGTCATGGAATTAGCCCATAATACAAAAACATAATTTCTGTGCACAAATATGTTGAAATGAAAAATAAATACACAATACTATGAGAAAAGCTTCAGTGTGCTTTTTTGGAAACTAACACAGGCCGATTCTATAAAATTATTGTTTAGCTTACTTTTTAAAAAATGCCGCCATAATTCCCAACATTAAATGAAAAGAACTTGCCAAACGAATAAGTCATTAAATAAAATAAAAAATACATTACCAAACGAAAAAAAACCCAATATTGTTATGCCTATACAGTATAATTGCCTTTTCTTTACTCAAACTTAAATTAGCCTTACCCTGTTATGTAGACGAAAAAAGTCAGCTGAATGACATTTTCAGAATGTTCTACAGTTTTTTTTCCAAGACTAAATAAAAAATTAGGGACATCTGGGAGGTGAAAGGTGCATAATTAGCGACATACACACATTTGTGTATTGAAATGGCTTAAGGGGAGATGTCTTAAGAATGACATCATCACACACCATTTTTATTGATAAAAGGCCATTTGAATGGAAACAGGCAGAAGATGGCAAATTTTGCTAAATATTCACTTTGTCAATAACAAACCAGCACGAAAAGTGGATGGAAACTAGGTTATGAATATCAGGCACAACAACACTGCTACAACGTGGGCCATCATCTTGATTGTTTTGAGTTGAATGTATCACATGACTGTGTCACATGACAACAAATAAGTCATAATTTTTAGAAATCTCCATTTGCCCTCTCCACAATGTAAAGTGAAGACAGCATTTTAAAATGTATCCATTTGCGAGAGTGTTTTCGAAAAGCTCAATTTTTGCTGTCAAAAACACAATCTCAATGTGGAGGGAAGGCCAAAATGTAGTGAAAAAGATGCTTTTTTTAAATGAAAATTTATTAGTGTGGACTTGGGCTTAGTTTAAGTTTTTCAATTGTGTTTTTTTATTTCAGTTCATGAAGTTTTATCATTTAGGTTTCATTTTAGTTTTCGTTAACAATTATTACAATTTGTGGCTGTTGTATCAATGTAGCTTGCCAGTGATTTGCTATAATCAGCATGTCTGGGAGTCAGGGCTGCATAATGTCAGAGCGGGCCAGACTCCTGATTAAACTCTACGATGCCAACGTGCTTTCAATAAAACCAGTCCCCATTTATTACCATTAGCCCTCACTGCAAATGAAGGCATAATGAATTTTTGAACATGTGAAATAAATAAAGGTAATAATGGTCTCGCTCTCTGGTTCTGGGGACATTAGTTACAAGCACAACCCTAAACAACCATTCCCTGATTGTGAGGTTAACCGAACTGGCTAGATTTTCACTAATGATCTCAGCCAATAGCTCTCCCCCCACCCTCCAAATCCCCACCGAAGGGTAATATTTAAAAGGATGTTGTGGTTATAGACATATAAATTATCTGAGGTTGGGATTGTTTTTTGTTTTTTGAGTTTGTGAGGTAAACACTAAATTAGGGCTGGGTTTTGTATAAGATACTGTACATTGTAGAATAAAACAGTGCTTCATAAGCCACAGAGTGCGTTATATTCTGTTTAGAGTTGTAGGATATGGTATGTTGCTAGTGGTCAAACTATATAGGTATTTAATTAATATTATTAGGTATTATGTAGATATTAATACAGTTTACCATTCATGTTATTTAAAACTAGGAAATGAGTAATGGTTAACTTATTTTATACCATGTCCACTGAAAATTCTCTTAACAATATTTGAAGTTTGGATTTCTGTACGTCATCCAAGCAGGCATTATAATTATTGACCAGTGGTGATGCAGAACCTTGCTGGTGAAGCTGCTTGATCAGCATAGTTTTGGTGGTGCTGCTGGTTAAGTTAGTCAAGAAGTCTTGTTGTAACACTAGCATCCAAAACACAAGATGTACATGTGACCCTTTATACTATCTGCAGGGTACTGTAGGATATTGGATGATCTGATACAGTATAGGATACTGCCATGTATACTTTATCTATTGTAAGATATGTATAAGCTATAAGATAGTGTCAGACATTGTGTGCCACCATGTACTATATTGCATCTATAATGATCTATAAGATCTATAATGCAGAGATTTTTGTTTAGTCAAATGGGCTTTTCCTTGCACCTTCCACTTGATGTGTGATTTACAGTTACATTTGAGTTGTGATCTATGATCTAAAACATTACATTAGAGAATTTTACTGAATTTTGTCCGATCAGTTGACAATTTGAGACACTGGTGTAGGAAACAAAAGTTCCCTTCTGTCATGTCTCACACTCACTCGACATTGTGTCAATTAGCACTGGGAGCACTGGGAGCATCTCAGGGCTTAAGTCTGAAGCCATGCACATCTGACGGGCATGCTTGCCTGGGTAGCTGAGAGCGTCGGGTTGGAGTTGAATCCTCCGCTCCTCACAGAACCCTTGCAGCTTGATGATTGGTCCCGGGGCCCCGAGCGCTGCTCACGACCGCACCCTTCCCTGAAGTGCATGATGATCTCACGCAATCGCGGCGGACACTTTTTACTGCCCGGACCGGTACATGGGCTCATCCGCTCTCACTACCCTCGATGGTGGGGCTACCAGGGGGTGCTAGATGACTCAGTTAGTTAAGGCAATCGCGGTGCACTTGTGCCCGTAAAGCGCGACCACCTGGTGGAGCCGTCCAAGACTCCCATCCAGGGCCTATAGGTTTACGTCATCAATGACGATTAAGGCCGGCAGTGCCGCTGGACAGTTAGGCGACACCGTATAGGATTTCGCCTAGCAATCCTCAGCGGTCAAAAAGCGTGCTCGTCGCCAAGGGCATCCCCCTGCGGCAGTATGCCCCAGTAGGCCGGCCTCTGCGTGGAGCCACCTGTCTCACGGCCGGTTGCCAAGAACCCAAGAAAGGCTTAAAAGTGCCCATGAGACAGGCAGTCCAGGAAGTTGGAGACCCACTACACAGGTGCTGGTAAAAGCACCACGCCTTCCCCCGGTGGAGGACCGGGCGGAAGATCCCTGTTTACCTTTTCTTATCATTTCGCCGCATGCCTCAAGGGCTGCGGTACCCACATTTTAAGAAAAGAGCAGTTTCAAGAGGCTACACCCATCCCGGCTGGTTAGACCAGCACCATAGGATCTACCCACAGTTCTTGACTTTCTCTGTGGAGTCCCTCTTGAACCCCTTTAACAAGCCCCCATAAAGTGGGTCTTATTAAAACATTCTCTCTCCTTGCATTGTCAACGGCCAAACATATCAGTGACTTACATGTGCTTTCAGGCAGTGCTTCATGCCTCCAATGGGGCGAGGCAGACGTACGTGTTAAGTTGAGACCTAACCTGACATTCTTGCCCAAGGTCCTCAAGCCAGGGTTCCTGGTCACGTGGAGTGGGCGAGGAGAGACCGGGTAACTGAGGAAGTATTGTGTGACACCGCGTATTATAACATCGATGACATCACACACAGATGTCATGGAGTGAACTTTTGGGTAAACAGCTCTCGATCTGTGGAAAACTCAAGGGAATCATCCACTACAAAGCAACGCCCTGGTCATCCACTACTCACGTAACCACAATTACATATGTAACTACCATTTTTATGGACAGAATATAATATATCTTTTTATTGGTTTCCAAAAAGCAATTATGAAAAGTGTGCTGGGAACCTATAACAAATTGAACAAAAATAGGCCTACAGAGTGAAAAGATGTGAAGGTGATAGCCTCTATGTTTCACTGTATTTTGTATTGATAGGCCTATAGTTTGGTTCTTTTTAAGAGGACTAACCCTAACCATAACCCTTTCTTGTAAAGTATTTCTATTGACAGTAAATATGTTTGCCTTAATTTTGTTTAAGGTTTTTTTCATGTGAATAATCATTTTGCAGTTCAAATCACAATTGCATAATTTTTCATAATAATTGCAAATAGATTTTTTTGTCCAAATCATTCAGCCCTTGTGAATTGAAATAGTAACAGAACCTGCAGAATGTGTCTTCAAGTAAAAAATTTACTTTTCCATCTGTTAAAGAACACATCATCTGGAAAATATTTTTGAGTTTGTAGTTTTCTTGTTTCCCAATTCTGTATAGATGCATACATTTGACAGTATTATTATTCTTTACAGTTTAGTGGCACATTTTTATTTATTACTCATATTGTTCTTACATTATTAGTGTTTGTGTACATTTGACAGTATTATTATTCTTTACAGTTTAGTGGCACATTTTTATTTATTACTCATATTGTTCTTACATTATTAGTGTTTGTGTACCAAGTATGGTGGCTAGCAACACCAAGGTCATGGGGTCGATTCCAAAATGTTTCACTGTGACAAATGGATGTGCATGGACTTGAGTACATGCTACATTGCCCCTACATTAACTCTTGAAAGTGAATATCTTTCAAAATGTGAGTGCTGTGTTGATGACCACAGACTTCTAGCCTGAACATGTGTAACAATGGACGGATTATTTCCTTTCTGAGACACCAGTCTGGGAAGCAGAGACTTACAAAAATGATGATGACAGACACATGACACGGGTGTACGGCCTGTCCACACACTCACACACCACATAAAAATACATTTGTCCAGACATATTCACAGCATCTCTACCAAGCCATCTGGTTTCCATTGTAACCCCCTCCCTCACAGCTTAAAGAGGAAAAGATTAAAACTGTCTTGTTCATCCATGGAGGACTCTGTTTGTCTCACTGGTGTCCATCCCATCTCACATTCTCACTCGCTTTCTTTCCCTCCCACTCTGATACTGTTTTTTTCTATACCTTCATTTCTGGCAGTTTGGACTCAACATCCTCTCATTGGACCTTTTAGCCTCCTTTGCACTAATTGTAATCCTTGGGAAAAAAATAAGTACAATGGAAACAAAACAAGGGCTTGAATTCAAATAGAGAGGCAGGGTGTTACAGGCTCTATAATGGGCCAGTGGGGTATTGTCACTTACAGACTCAACACTGCTTCCCAACATTTACTTCGCAGATGAATATACAATTGGTACTTTTATAATGAAAGTCAATAACAAAGCCTACTGCTATGTAATAATGTCATAATGCATAATGCCATAAGGGCTCATCACAAGTATTTCTTAACAGACCATTATGTTCAATATAATGAATCTAAACTTTATAGATTCAAGGATTTAAACTATGAAATGGTACATCTGCAACTCTTTGATTGACTAATCAATTTGCATACTGCCCGGCAGCTCTACAATAGCAAGCAAGACTAATGCTGTGTTCATGCCATGTCAAAATGAACATTTACAAGTTTTACTTGTTAAAAGATTACAGTTACTGTATGTCTTTGATCATCTTTTAATTACATGTTGGAAATTCAATATTTTCAGAAAGCTACAACTTCTTCCACTTGACCTTTGCGACGTCAACCAAAACAACTAAAATGGCAGTGGCTTCATCTACGGCTGGGTATCGATACAGATTTCCTGATTAAATTCCAATTCAAAATCAATTCATATGGGTATTTCAGTTTTAATGTTCATTTTGCTTACATATGAAAGAAATTATGTTCCAGCTAATGCTGTTAATTTTACAGGGACCTTCTAACTATGTATATTACGAAATATTCATTTTAAAACTTTAATTTTTTATTAGTTTTTCCTTATTTTGGTCACATTTTAGCTTTTTAAAAATGTACAAATACATGTATTCCATCAATAAATATGATATATTGCATATATTATATTTTGTTACATGTTTATTGTTAAATACATTATTTATATTTTTAACAAGTATTTACATTGACTTTTAGAACACATGCTAAATATCAGTTCTATCTCTTTAAGAAAACCGGCAGATCTGTAAAGAGCGTCTGTAAATGAGCACATATTAACGAGAGACAACTTGAATGGCTTCTTTACCTCAACAATTCTAATAGTGATTAGAATTACGTTTGTATTTTTTGTTTTTGATAAATAACTGACTGTATAGAACTGAAGGATATTAAAAGAGACAAAACTGACAAACTTTATATCTCATAAGTTAAAGATCTTGCTGCTGAACTTCTTCATCACTATACTTCTCATAAGCACACACGAACTGGCCAGAGATGGCTTTCACCTTGAATAGATCCATACAGATCCCCTCGGATGACATGATGAACCCCAAGAATGGAACTGACTGCATATGGAATGCACACTTCTCCGCCTTGATGAACAAACAGTTTTCCAGCAGCTGCTGGAACACCTGCCTGATTTGCTGGACATGATCCTGAACATTCTGAGAGAAGATCAGAATGTCATCTAAATAAACAAAGGCAAACTGATCGATCATGTCTCTGAGCACATCATTAACAAGTGCTTGGAAAACAGCCACGGCGTTGGCCAAACCAAAAGGCTTTACCAAGTATTTAAAATGCCCTCTAGGGGTGTTATAGGATGATTTATACTCATCTCCTTCCCGTATCTTCTCCTCAGCTTCTGATTCAAGCAGTGCAGAGCAGTCCAGATGTATGGTGCCCCACTGCAGACTGGCCGTACGAATAGAGTGATGTTCAGGGGATTTGCTCATTGGAGTCATGCTCACCAGTAATACTTTCTTTACTGGTGAGCACTGGACTTTACTGAACAGGTGGCTGACCAATGACCAGGACGTCCACAATACAGGCACAACCACAGGGTGAGGCGCTGAAGTTTCTCTGAATAGGCTCGGGTTCAGAAACTGGTTCAGGATGGGCGCTCGACAGAACCAATAAAGGCTGTGACAGGTGGGAAACCAGCGGTGATTGACGGAGTCGACTGAGGAGCATGAGTCGATTATCCACCCTGATGGCCAGATCCACGAGGTCATTGAGCCGTGAGGGAAGATCCAAGGCATAAATCTCGTCCTTGACGGAATCCGCCAGCCCATGCAAAAAGTGTGCCCACTGGGCCTGCTCATTCCAGCCACAGGAGGAGGCAAGGGTGTGAAACCGGATGGAATATACTAAACAGTGTTAGTACCTTGCTTCAGATCGGATAACTCCCTGGCTGCTTCACTGCCCTGGGCTGATCTATCGAAGACCTTCTGGAGTTCAGAGGAGAAACCTTGAAAGGTGCTTAGTGTCCCACACGGCAGTTCCCCACTCACAGGCTTTACCAGAAAAGAGAGTGATGATAAATGCTACCTTGGAGGCCTCTGATGGGAAGGAAGAGGGTTGGAGAGTGAAAACCGAGGAACACTCTGAGAGGAACAAGGGCTCACCCAAGTATGGAGCTGACAGATTGAGCCGGGATTCTGGACTGATTCTGGACACATTTACCAGCCAGTGGCTATTCACAGACATTTTAGTCACAAAGCAAGAAATCTGGTGTCATATGCAGGTGATTTACTCACATTTTAGAGATCTTGGGATTTAAGAATCGATGAATAAGAAAATTTTGATTTTTTTTATCCACTCATAGCTTCAACAATTAAAGGTTGTATGGAACCTCTGTTTGGTTTTATTATCGCCAACATTACCTTGTGTGCTTTTTTAGTCTTCAGTATTTTGCATGAGCTGAATTTAAACAGATAATTAAATTATGTAAATAGTTTAGAGTAGACTATCTCATTGTCTTCTCGTAATTATGGCAAATCTGACACAACGTGAATGCATCATAAGTATGTATTTATGATACAAAATTAGATTTGCTGTTCTTTAAATTCCTCTGCTGTTCCAGTAGATATGACAAATGATCAGTAATTACAGCTATTAGTTTTTGGGGTTTCACAGATCTTTTCCTTGACAATTCACCAAGATAAAAATCACCCACTGCTGCCGGATTAGTATAATTATCCTGACATTTGAAATACACAATTTCATGAGTAATCCAAGTTTTAAGGGTTAATCATGGAAAATTTCGAAGGATCCTCCACCTGTTGAATTATTTACTCCACCAATGTTTCAAGTCTCTTACAGGAAGTCAATACTTCCTTCAAATTAATAATCTAATGACTGTACATTAAAGGCTCTGCAGCAGCTGGAGAGACTATAAAAATACTGCAAATAGTCCAGAATAGTTTGGACACAGTGCTGGTGGTAGAAGGGCATATGGCCATCATGTGCCTGCTTGAGCTTGGGACAGAAGACAAGCCACCATTTAAAGGGGAAGTTCAACCAAAAATGAAAATTCACCCTCATGCCATCCCAGATATATATGACTTCCTTTCTTCAACAGAACACATTTTAAGAAAAATAGAAAAATATCTCAGCTTAGTAGGTCCTTATAATGCAAGTGGATGGTAACATGATTTGTGAGGCTGCAAAAAGCACAGACAATCAGCATTAATGTTATCCATACGACTCCAGTGGTTAAATGAATGTCTTACAGAGCGATACGATTGCTTTTGGTGTGAAAAAGATAAATATTGAAGTACTTTTTAACTATAAATAATCGCTTCCGTAACACAGAAGTATGAGCATTCATGATAGGGCTAAGGTCACGCAGTCCCTATGTGATGTATTGGCATTGGCATGTTCATGCGAGAAGTGATGAATGCGCGACACACCTGGAAGAGCAGCGCTGTTTACAACTAGGAGTAGGAGGAACCCTGTACAGACCGAATGCCACAAACAAATTTAAGCAAATTTGAACAGATGTCAGAAGATTTTGATTTAAGAGGAGAAGGGATACAAGTTTTTGCACAGCCATATTTATTTAGACCTGTGTACTCTGACCAGGAGCTCAGGGAGATGGCAGAGGCTGGACCAACAGTAACACAACAACAAGCCTCAGAGAGACAGAATGCTCATAAGATTTTTGGTCGCATAGAGCTGCAATGTTGCCATGCCATCGCTGGAAAGAACGTGCAATATCAGCCCTCTCATGAACATGCACACTGCTGCTTACCGGAAGCGATGATTTTACAGTTAAACAGTTCTTAAATATTTATCTATTTATTGTATCGCTTTATGAGATATTAATTTAAACACTGGATTCATATGGTTGACGTTAACGGTGATTGTCTGTGTATTTTGGAGCATCAAACATAATGTTACCATTCACTTGCATTATAAGAACCTAAGATATTTTTCAATTTTTTTTTCAAATGTGTTCTGCTGAAGAAAGGAAGTCATATGAATCTGGGGTGACATGAGGGTGAGTAAATGATGTGAGAATTTTCCTTTTCGGGTGAACTATCCCTTTAATGACTAAAAGTAAAAATTTAATGACTAAATTTTCAAAAATGTTCACTGTTTTCTCTCTCTCTCTCTCTCTCTCTCTCTCTCTCTCTCTCTCTCTCTCTCTCTCTCAATTTCTTTTAGTAGACCCAGTGTTCTCTCATTAGACCTCTTAGCCTCCTTAGCACTAATAGGTATTCTTGTTTGATCAAATCTGTCCAAAAAGAACATTGTAAACATAGTGTATCTAGAAGTTCAAGCCTAATTCCCAATCAATGAGCTCTCTTTATTATACTGTTCAGAAAGCTGAAATATGATGAATGCCATGTGTATAATGAATGTCCAAAGTTGGGAGGTTTATCTTTGTTAAGCACACCTGGCTTAGGAAGCACAATGGCTTTCTTTAGGCAATTGGAGAGTTTTATTGATTTCCTGTTGCCTCATTGTGAAGCCAAACAAATTCTCAGCCCAAGGGACTTGGCAGAAGGATAGTATGGGAAAATTTCCCTGTGATTCAGTCGCTAGGCATCACCTTAATTTACCTTTCAAAGGTTTGGCTTCACTCAAACACTGTTCATACAATGCAACCAAACAACAAAAAAGTATAAATGTTCACAAACAATTGTTTGCACAAAAGGTCGATTCTTTCTCGAGGAGAGTCTCGAAACTCTTTGAAGTTTGCATACCTGTATGAAAAATTTGGTACATGAGCAAATGAACAAAAAAATAAAAAATGTAAAAAATAAAAACAGCCTCGCTGATATAATAATTAGTTATAAAATTAGTTAATGTAATAATTAATATGAGCTAAAAATGGGCAATACTTTCACAGCATTTATTAATCTTCATTAATATTAATTTCTACATATAATAATTTTTTTTAAATGAAGTATACATCGGGATTAGCAAATGCATTAGGAACTTTTATGAACTATCAATGAACTTTAGTATACTGTATTTATAAATTAATTATAATTAACTAAAATTAATAAATGCTATACTTTTTTAAATAAACAAAATTATAGTTAATGGTTAGTTCATGGTACCTAATGCATTATCTTATGTTAGAATATAGAATCTTGTTTTGAAGTGTTGCCTAAATTCCTGGCTTGGTGAGAGTAGGCCTTACAATGAGACTACAAACTAACCCAACTCTATCCAACACAGTATTAGTATGTAAGCAAAAATGAGTTAGCTGTATCCATTTTTAAAGTGTTGGCCTTGCTATCAAGACGTCACCCACAATAATTGACACAAAGCAGAGAGTGGCATAAGGCCATGGGTCAAAGTGCTACACTGCAACATTACTCACCCATCAGGTGTCCATTTATCAGAATTGGATGTTTTGAAGGCCAAACAGCTAGGCTATATTTAGGCTTGATGTAATGGGTTTGGCAGAGTTTTTGCCACAAATATACTGTACATCCTTGATACTTAATATCCTCTGTTTATGTGTCAGTCACCTCAAATTCTCTTTCTATCTTGGTACAGTTAACATCCTCAGAAAGAATAATTTTGTGAAGGTTATATCAGGTCATGATCATTTTAATCTTTCACACATTTCTTCAGAATTGGAACTCCTATCATTCACAAAGCTCTACTAATCTTTTGCCCCTTTGCATGTTAATTAAATATTTTGGCTAATTTGATTGCATTTTTAGCTATTAATAAGAGTGTAATAGCATTGTTATAGATTTCACTCCAAAATCAGCACATAAAATGCAAAATATCTGCTAAAGATTTCTGTCTGCACCTGGTCATAGGAAATGAATATACCACATTGTTATACACTGTGGAATGACCATGAATTAAGTGAATATAGAAGAAAGGTTGGCAAGTTCATGTCCTGAATACAATTGGAAAACAGCACGCCTTTCTTTGACCAAACAAAGGTTCCTTATATCATGTTCTCTTGCTTGTAACTATTCCGCAACCTATTGAAGCTGACACTCACACATAATATCTTCATCTTCTGTTGAGTGTTATAAACACTCAGCTTACATAAAGACCTTTCATTTGTAGACACATTCCTTGCTCCACCCTTGCTTTTGAACATTTCCACTCTGTCGCCTGAGTGGCAGAAAATTGAGAAACCTTTCTCAGCCATCACTAGTGAGAAGAAAAGGATGGTGGGTATAAAAGGGCTGAGGCCCCAGTCCTCTGTGAGAATGGCGGATGAGTAACACATCTAATCTTTTGGGTCATTGTTCAGGAATCACTTCATTATCCCCTCCCTCAGTTCCATGAGCGGTAAAGGTGTCAGTGGTGGGATTCCACTCACATGAGAGTCTGTCACTTCACTTTGTACCACGGTACTTGAGGAAGTGATGGTCTTGTTTCCATTTCACTGAGAAGACTGAGAAGACTCAATACAAACCCTTTAGGTTTTGTTGTTACCAACACTTAAGTTACGATTTTAAAGCATCATAAAACCCCTTATTTAAGCACAGAATAGTGCTGCGTTTCCCAAAAGTATCACAAGCTTAAGTTGATCATAGAGACCATTGGCGTCAGTGGTTTCTACAATCTACATTGACTTACGATGGAAAGAAGTGGAGATTAGGAGGTAACATGCCCTCATGTTGTTCCAAGGCATGACTTTCTCTCTTCTGTGATACACAAAAGGAAATGTTAGGCATGAATGTTACTCTCAATCTGGCACCAACAATCATGCCATGGTCGAAATCACTGAGATCACATTTTGTCCCCATTCTAATGGCTGAACATTAACTGAATATCCTGACAAATATTTGCATGATTTTATGCACTGCACTGCTTCCACACGATTGGCTGATTAGATAATCACATGGATGAATGTTGGTACCAGATGAGCTAGTTTGAGTATGTCTGTAACTGCTGATCTCCTGTGATTTTCACACACAACAGTCTCTAGAATTTACTCCGAATGGTGCCAAAAACCAAAAACATCCAGTGAGTGCCTTGTTGATGAGAGAGGTCAACAGAGAATGGCCAGACTGGTTCGAACTGACAAAGTCTACGGTAACTCAGATAACCGCTCAGTACAATTGTGGTGAGAAGAATAGCATCTCAGAATGCTATTCTGAGATGCGGGTTGGTGCTGTTTTGCGGCATGAGGTGGACTTACACAATATTAGGCAGTTGATTTTAATGTTGTGGCTGTTTGGTGTAAATTTCCAGGAGGTAAACACTTTACTCAACTGAACATCTATAGCACAGAAACTGATTGTGTGGAGCAGTGCACTCTTATTCATTACGTGCAAAGCACATCCCTGGCATAATAATCACAGGAGCGGATTTACTGTACAGTGAATGGAAACTTCACCCAGTGGTGAGCCAGGTGTTGGAGAGATACAGGTAAGATGTTGTATCTCTTCACCTTGTCTGAAATTGCTCACTCGCTTTCATCAGATCCACTGTCAAAAACAAAACTGCGTGAGAGAGAGTGTGTGTTACTTTAGTGACTTTTTATATCTGTATGTATAGCATTGGCAATGTCCAATGATTTTATGGCACGTAAACAAAGATTTATTCCTGTAAAAATATAAACTAAAAAAAAAAAAAAAGGAACATTTTAGCATGTACTTATTTAAATAATTAAAATAAGTGATCACTAACCAATTTCTTGCAAGTTTTTTGAGACTTCATTACATGTGCTGGTACCATGTTTATGATTAATCACAGAAAACAGAGAGATTATTTAGTTCACAGCAGCATTTTTCCCAAGTGCCTAATAGCGCTGCAACTAACGATTATTTTAACGATTAATCTAACGATTATTAGAACAATTATTTGACTATTCTACGATTATTGCAATGATTAATCATTATCTCTTAACCGATTATTCAGCTTGTGCCCTGAATTAAAAGGTTGTATTAAACATGCTTACTAACAATAAAGAGGAAAAAAATCTTCTTTTAAAAAATCTATTAAGTTATCAAGTGTTTTTGTCTTGTTTTCCATTTAAAATTGTCTAAAAATCCTTAAAACCAGATAAAATTAGTGGGAGAAACTTCCATAGGGCAAGAGATACAGCCAGCAACTCTAAGCAATTGATGTGCCAACACTGCCGGGGTCCTGTCCAGAGGCCAGTGGCAGCGTGCCCTTTGCTCACGGCGCCCAAATCCTGTTGAGAGGAGTCTGTGGTCACCACGACACGTCTGGACACCGGCTGCAAGGGGACTCCAGTCTGCAGAAGGCAGAGTTCTGTCCAAGGGTTGAAAGTCTGACGGCAAGAAGGTGTGATGGTCACACGGTATGTGCTGTGGTGCCATGCCCATCTCAGGACTTGAGTCTGTAGCCAGAGCTGAGCTGGTCTCATATGCATCAATCCAAGCAGCAAATCCAATGCCCCAGGAGCCTCTGGAATTGTTTTAGAGGAACCGCTGTGCCGGGCTCGAAGAGAGCGAGACACCTGATCCAGTCGTCAAGGTAGTTGAGTATGCGGATGCCCACTTCCCTTAGCGGGGCAAGAGCTGCCTCTGTGATCTTCGTGAAGACACGTTTGGACAGTGACAGGCCAAAGGGGAGGACCTTGTACTGATACGCCTGGCCGTCGAACGCGAATCGTTAGAAGGGTTGGTGTCGAGGCAGAATGGAGTTGTGGAAGTACGTGTCCTTCTGGTCTACCGCCGCGAACCAATCTATTTGTCGAACCCAGGTAAGAATCTGTTTCTGCGTGAGCATTTGGAACGGGAGTCTGTGTAAGTCCTGGTTGAGAACTCGTAGGTCCAAGATTGGTCGCAACCCGCTACTTTTTTGAGTACGATGAAGTAAGGGCTGTAGAAACCCTTCTCCATCTCGGCTGGAGGGACGGACTCTATCGAATCCTTGAGGAGCAGGGTCGTGATCTCTACTCGTAAGACGCTGGCTTTGTTGCCGCACATGGAAGTGGAGCGAACACCGCTGAAACGAGGTGGGAGCCTGGCGAACTGAATCGCATAGCCCAGTTGGATGGTCCTGGCCAGCCAGCGCGATGGATTGGGAAGTGAAAGCCACACATACAAACTCCACACGAGGGGGACTATTGGGACGATCGCTTTTGACGTACCTTGCAGGGCTTCGCGGCGGGGAGGGGAATAGGTAATAGTGCGTAGGGAGGCAGAAGACCATCCCGAGGCTTGGGTGCTGTGAAGAGACTCAAAGCACTTACTTTGCTCTGTGCACCCTACAGGGGGCAGGTTAGAGACTGAGGAAGAGGTCCTAGAGAGGCATCTTCTGAACTGGTGCTGAGCAGTCATGGGGCCGGAGGTGAGGGAACATCATCTGGGGAGCCGGGACTGTAGAGTTTTGGGGCCAGGGTGCTGTGAGAACGGCGTGCACTGGCTGGATGGACCCAGGGTGTGAGGAAATCGCTCTTTATTGAGAATGTGGGTGACGCAGCCCTTAGGCGGTGCAGCAAATGAAACAAGGATTCTCCTCCCGGCCCTCCACCGGGGGACAGAGTGGTCTTGGTACCAGCTCCGGAGAGAATGTCTGACTGTCTGGGTCGCCCGTCTCAGGAGCACTTCGGAGCTTTCCTGGTCTTGGAAGGGGTCCTGGAGAGGGGGGCGTACACCGCCTGTGAGGTGCTCGACACTGGGGCTGAGAGCTGGGCCCAGGTTGAGGCAGAGCTACCTGTGGTTTAGCCGCTGGGGGACACCCTCTGCAAGCAGGCAGGGTGCGCTGGTTTGGCGGCGCCACGGCAAGATGTGCCATCTGCTTCTTCTCCCCCAAAAACCGCTGGGCGAAGTCGTCGACTGTTTCATTGAAGAGGCCAAGCTGGGAGGGGTGTTTAGAAAGCTTGCCTTGTCAATGTCGCACATCTTGAATATGTTCAGCCAGAGGTTTTCAGTCCAGCCTCGTGCTCACGGCGGCCCGGGAAAGCATAGCAGACATCCTCAGGCTGGGTGAGCAGACCCGAAGGTGGCAACCCAGATGAGTTATCAGCACCAGATGCCGCTGTGACGCTCTCTGCTGCTGCGGCGATAGTGTCATCCAGTTCCGGGGGCTCAAGGGAGAATGCCGGCTGGCCGCGAGGCGAGCCACACTCATCCCGACCTCGGACAGAAGCAAGCAAGTGTGCCAGGTGGTTCACCGTCTTCATCCCCAAATCGCCTTCATCACCAGACCGTCATCCTCAATCCCGAGGGAAGAAGGAACAACACGGGGGGCGGCTGAAGTGTCTTTCTCTCATGAGAAAAGAAAGCCGCAACCGCAATGTTGCCATGGCTGTGTTCTCGCACTGAGAACATGAACCATTCATAAAGCGCTGCCTGCGTGTGATCGCAGCCCACACACGCGAGGCAGCTATTATGTCCGTCAGAAGTGGAGAGAAATCAGACGCTTCCAGGAACTACACAGAGCCGGAAAGACATCTTTAAATAGACGCGTCCTGAAAAGGACGTTCAACGCCTGCTGTGTATTGCTCTTTTTTGAGTGGGAACTCAAACACTTTTTAGGCGGAGAAACACTCTTTCTGGCAATGAAAGCGCTGTCGAAGCGTGCAGGGGCGTGGACAGCATAGCGTGCAGAGAGAGAGAACACCAGCTGGAAACGCGCCGTAGATCCAACAGTAGTGCTTATCGCCAGTAGTTGTGAGTGGAACAGTGGTGAATTCAGCTAGCTGTTGCACAACCGTTCGGCTCCAAAGAAAAATTCTGACTGGCACTCTCTGCCCCGCTTCCCTTTATACCCATATGTCCGGGGCGGGGCATGCAAATTCTGTCTGCCAACTTGACATTGGCCTTTTCTCAGGTTCAGAGGTACGTTTGGCGTCCCAGGAAGACCCCTTGTGTCACTTCATTCGACACAGCGTCGAGTGAGTGACAGAAGGGGAACCAGTGTTTTATTTTTTATTTTTCTTTCTTTCATTTTTTTTTTATTTTTTTTTTTCCAACAATGTTTCAACTTACATCTGGACTTTAAAGGATTCAGATCTCTTTTTTGTTCAATTTTGTTGTAAGACATCAGTCCACTTTTCATTCACATAGTTATTTTTTGGAATCCGTTCAATTTAAATATTGTTATAAATTTTAAACAAATACTAATGATGACAGTTATAATAATAATAAATTGTTATTAATATTATAATTATTTACTTTTAATTTTAAATACAACATTAATATATTTAAGTCGTGCACTTTTTAAACCCTCACGCTTTTATTTTGACATTCTATCTAAACTCTCCAGGAAGTCCTGTATGTGTCTGTTTGTAAGCAAGTTCACAGTAGTTTCATCCACTTCTTATTCAAATTCTGATCAAATGCACCTCTGGTGCCATTCTAAATGCATATTATAAGTGAACTAAACTATTGAGCATCAACATCTTGTTCGTGAGTAGCGCTCCAATAATGCACACCGCTGTGAAGGCTAAAATTAGCCTCGAGTGCATCACCAGGCTGGTGTGAGTTTGTGTCAACAGAGCATTACCATTTACTAACTAATAGCATACTATATATTTACTTATTAAACACAGCCATTTGTGATTCACAGAGCTATCGAACATCTTCAAGTGGCTGATCACTTCACTTCTGGTGATGGGGTCTTTAATGTGAAACTAGAGCAAACAAGTGAATTGCAATGTCTTATGCTTTTTTTAACGCTTCTATAAGATTCAGTGATATTTTTGTTTGTATTTTGCTCTGTTATGCTTGTTTAAATTCTCCAAGAAACTCGTCACACGCTCACACCGATCACTTGATGATTACCTAATCAAAATTACAAAAATACGTATTACCGTGAGGATAAAAATTCATTAAAATCAGACGTGTTTCTGATTTGTTTACACGTTTCTCTTGACTGCATGAAGATATTTCCCTCAAATCTTTCACTACCTTTAAATATACAACTTAGCTGGCTAAAGCATAAGCGTGACTGGATATAAACTAATGCAATTTAAACATTTATTTAAACATTTGGGAAGGACTTTTTTTTTTGTCACATTGTTCTAACTGCTTGAGGTTAGCTTTAATGTTAGCATCACCTCAGCCTTGTCTGCAAACATACTGCTGTTCTTTACTAATGCCACATCTATTCAAGAAATGAATTACTTTATAACGATATGACAACATGTACTGTATACATGCCAATAACCGATAGTTCCAGTAATCGTTATCGGTGCAGATTAATCGGCAAAACCGATATATCGCTCGACCTCTTATATATAGATATAAACATTATTAAAAAACATTTTTTTTACTCTTTAAAGGCAGCTTTTTATGCAATGATAGACAAAGTTTTTAAATAAGCATGTTTGGGTACATTGAGTTATGAGTGAGCTGTCAGCACAAGTTTGGAGATGAAACAGAGTGCTGAGGCAAAGCTTTCAGACACTTTTCATACATCAGCCAGAGCAGTGAGTGTTTTTTTGGCCACGGATCTGTTGTGTTGTTTTATATTGTGGTTGTGGTCAGACAGGACACATTAAGGACATAAAATGTTTTCCAAGCGGACTTATTATGTACTTTTCTTTCACTGTAGCCTTTATTCTTTGTTTGTAAAAGTAACAATGGTAAGAATCACTGTTTACCGAAAACTGCCCTCAGTGGCATCATCACTTTCAACTGTTCAGCTCTAGAATTTGGTACTGAGTGATATATCCACAAGATTTTCTTTCCTAAACAACAATTCTGGAATTCTGACATCTGCTTCATAAGGATTTGTGAGTTTTCGAGTATCAAAGCAGAACAACTACATTCCAGTCACACAAACATTGTCACTCAGTAGATGATGCAACAGATATATATTGTCAAACATCAAAAGCAAATGAACTTTAAAGCCTAAGTTCCAAACACACCATCATGTTGTTCCAAACCCATATGACTTTCTTCTGTGGTAATGTCGCTTAATGCTATTTTTAGTGATGTTGATGTGGCAGTTTTGGATCTGAATGCATATGTTTTAGCGCTTGATATTAAATAACATCATACTGGTTTTAGAATGACACAAGGGTGTCATTCTGAGTTAATAACAACAGATTTATTCCCTAAAAAAAAAAAAAAAAAGTTTTGTTTTCTCTGTGGAATGCAAATGGAGAAAAGCATGGTCTGGCCAGTGTCTGTGTAAAACTAACCTGTGTGAGATCTGTTTTGTGCTGCCTGCTGCTTTCGTACTGCAGTGTGACAGTGATGGACACCCCCCACCCCCCCCCCCCCCCCCCCCCCAAAATACACATACAAAACATATGTAGAGCCTGAATACTGCCAGTCAGAATTAATTTTTCATACTGGAGCAGTGGTCTTGGGTTTGCCTGCTCCAGACACGTTGAGCTGTGGTGATCATGTGGGAGATGCAGATTTGATTTTAGCCAGTATCTTGTCCTATTCCCCTTCTCTCCACGTTGTTTCATGGGGTCAGTTTCACAAAATGTTATTAAATGAAAATGGTCTCATTTACTCACCCTCATGCCATCCCAGATATGTATGACTTTCTTTCATCTGCTGAACACAAAGATTTTTAGAAGCATATCTCAGCTTTGTGGGTCCATACAATGTAACTGAATTGTGGCCAAACCTAACAAGCTCCAAAAATCACATAAAGGCAGCAAAAAAAAAAGTGGTTAAAAATACAGAATGTCTTCTAAATAGGGCTGGGATAAACTATTATTTTTTAAAAGATTAATCTAGCGATTATTTTTTCGATGCATCGATTAATCTAACGATTCATTTTTCCAGTCCAATTCGATTTAGATTCGATTATAAAATGTAAAAAAAATAAAATAAAAAAAATCGCCGGGAGTTTGATTGACAGGCGATCTGATCAATCACTCATAATACACCATTTTTGTCTGACAAAGTAGTCAGGAGAGAGAAGATTAACGTCTGTGGATTATCATATGAATAATGGATTGTAGGCTACTGTACTGACGTCTTTCTGCGGTTAAAACATCAGTCCTTCTGATGTAGGCTTCTGTAACAAGTAGAATTAGGTACTGCGCCTTTAAGATGGAACGTACTCTGTTACTCTCTCACTCAGAGTGGGCAGTTGATATGGGAAGAGCGAGCTGTGAACATCGCATGTATGCGTGTAAGCCCGTTTTGTGTTTCTGTTGCTCTTATTCTGTTTTTATTTCTAACCAGTAACGCAGTTGTTGTTAGCTGTGTGTTTTGCAAACTGCCCATGTGTACGTGGGACCGATGACAGCTGATAATAAATCACCACGATGGAATATCAGTTACGTCTTGTGTGTCTTTGCTTACACCTGACTACAACCATTTAGGCAAGCTATCCGGCCCCTTTTGATCAAGAGCGTTACACTACATTCATGTTTAGCCTATTTGATGCTATAAATTAACCAAGAAAAAGATGATCGGTTCAGGAGCAGCTTTAACTGAGGCAATCTGTCACGACACATTAAAGAGCCACAAAATAGTAGGCCTATTTATGGTTTAATTTTCTTTGACTGACCAAATTTGAAAGTTGAGACTTTATTAAATGTTACCTGCTTGGTCTTGTCTGTCAGCTCATTGTCAGTGTCCTCTATGTATTTTTCACGACATTCATAGCTATAAGCTCATTATTAATAGCTATAAATGAAAACTTTAGGTGTCGACAACGTATTATAGCCTACTCCAACATCGAGTGCAAAGTGGGGAGTTGAAACTTACGGTGCTCTGTCATCTGCAGCTGCTCCCGGGTGGCGCCTCTTCAGGTGCTGGTGCATTGCCGTGGTGCTAGAATGGAAGGCCATCTCCATTTTGCAAAGACAACATATCACGGAATTGTTTCCTTTTAAATTAAAGAATTCCCAAACTTTAGAGGAAGCAGTGCATGCCGCCTTGCACTTCTGATAGTCTGAGGAGCCACTCGTGTTGCTATTACTCTCCGGCGCCGCCATCTTTGTTTTGGGTCTGACGAATCGACGCGCATGACGTCGACACGTTGTCCCAGCCCTACTTCTAAAGCAATGCAATCACTTTGGGTGAGAAACAGATCAATATGTCAATACTTTTTTACTATAAATCTCCACTTTCATTTGAAATTTGAATGTTAAAGTGGAGATTTATAGAAAAAAAGGCACTTAAAATGTTGATCTTTTTCTCATCCACACCTACTGCTTATCTCACATATAAATACATGGGATGGCATGAGGGTGATGAATTTTTGAGTGAACTATCCCTATTAGAAATTTTTTCTTAATTACCATTTTCTTCTTAATATCTAACTTAAGAAAAAAGTAAAGACTATTTTGTATTCCTGAAAAAAAAAACTTTATTTTTCAAATTTTTCTTAAGATAGGTCTTTAGATTTAGATTTGCCATCTTGAGTGAAATATCTGAACTCGGAAGTCTCTACGATTTTGTAGTGCAAAGATATGAGATTTGTTACTTGGTTGCTATGGTAAACCCTTCTGGTTGCTAGGCAGTTACCAGGGTGATATTTATCAAGTCTACTTTCCATCCTGAGTGAAATAAGTCAACCCGGAAGTCTCTACGACAATCTGATCCTAAGATACACATCATAGTGATTTTGAATGGATGGCAATTGTGTTTTGTTGCTAGTGTGCTTTAAATGGTTGCTAGGGCATGGCTAAGTAGTTCACATGATGAAAGCTGAAGACTGATTACTCACCCAATTAAAACAAAGCAACTATCATGTCTCTAGGACATTCTGATCTGAAGATATCTTACTGTAATTGAAATCAATAAATGTGGTTGCTAGGGTGCTCTAAATTGTTGCTAGGGAGTGGCTTGGCAGCTGCCAATGATGATTCTCCAAAGGCTGCTTGTCAGTATGAATGATATAAACCAACTCCCATGCCTCTGTGACATTCAGAATGGAAGATATCTCTCTTTGGATTTTGGTTGCTAAGGTGCTCGAAATGGTTGCTAGGGAGGGGCTAGGAAGTGTTGAGGGGATTCATGATTGGCTGTTTTACTGCCCCAAGTCAAACGAGACCACCCTCCTGTTTCTATGATAATTCAGTCCGGAGATATCCCTTTGATCTCTTTCAATGGAAGTCTATGGGACTTGTTGCTAAGGTGCTCTAAATGGTTGCTAGGGCGTGGCTTGATAGCTTCACAATGATCCTGAGAGACTGATTGGTCGTCTGAGTAAAATGAGCCCACCCCCTTGTCTCTAAGACACTGTGATACAGAGTTATGTTCAATACAAAATGACATTTCATGGGCCGTCCTACACCATAGACTTAACATTGGGGCAAATTTGGGCAGCTCCTGCCCCCCAGGGGTGCAACTTTTACCCCATTGTGAGGTATGTTCTCACAGAGCCTGTCAGCCTCTTCAAATGTGGTAAATCACACGTCTCTGTGAAATCCTCGCTCTGAGCTATGACTCGTCAAAGTTCGGCGCAATGTTAAGTCAATGGGATCTTTTGCCCAATTTTTTGCCCCTGGGGCAAACACCGTACCCCCGATCGCTTATAAAAGTCATAGCACACCATTCCCAAATAATCCGCACGATTTGATGCCTCATTCGTGGGTCTGTGACCAAAAAATTGGGCAAAAAATCCCATTGATTAACATTGGGGCAACTTTGGGCAGCTCCTGCCCCCCAGGGGTGCAACTTTTACCCCATTGTGAGGTATGTTCTCACAGAGCCTGCCAGCCTCTTCAAATGTGGTAAATCACACGTCTCTGCGAAATCCTCGCTCTGACTCGTCAAAGTTTGGCGCAATGTTAAGTCAATGGGAGTTTTTGCCCAATTTTTTGCCCCTGGGGCAAACACCGTACCCCCGATCGCTTATAAAAGTGATATCACACCATTCCCAAATAATCCGCACGATTTGACGCCTCATTCGTGGGTCTGTGACAAAAGCTGCGGGAGGAGTTGCGCGCCAAACTTTTGTCCGGAATAAAAATAATAATAAGTATGAGCAATAACAATAGTGTTGCCTTGCCTTTGGCAAGCACCACTGATTACTTTCTAAAACCTTTATCAACCTCAACCAGATGAAAGGATAGACATGAAATTGTTCATTTAATTCTTTGACATGAATCATAAAAATCAAATAAATTATTAACGAACTGGCCAAATAATTAAAGGGGGCTGCATTAAAAAAAAAACATTTTAACATTAGACGTTAAATTTACTATTACTTTTATATAGAATTGTTCTATAGTCTATACAGTATTTAATGCAATTACGCAAGCGTGGACGCTGGCTCGTTGGCCATGGATGCTGGCTCGTTGTAGGTTTTTGCACGGGGTTCCAACTGGCTAGAGGGGTGGAACCGTGGAAGGCGGAACTGGGGGAGGCTCGAGGGGCGGAGCCATGGAAGGCTTGAGGCTAAGAGTCCAGGATGACTGGAAACAACCTCCGAGGTCGGGAGCACTGGCAGCAACTGGGGTGAAGGTGTTCTTTTCCGGACAACTGGGAGCATAGAAACGAAAGAGGACGAGGCCACAGGCATGGGTGCGTTGGCCGTGGCAGGTTCGGGCACTGGCTTATTGCAAGTTTTGGCCCGGGGTTCCCGCCATAATCCACTGTGTTAAGGGATCCGCAAAGATCCAGAGCCTGTCCAGTGAGGATCAGCCAGAGGCATCAGAACCTTCCATGCACTCACTATTCGGACCGGTCTGGAAGAAAACCACCAGAGAGCAGTCTGGATAGTGAACTAAATTCGCTAGCTCTAAAAACTCACATATATGATCCTCAACTGGGCGGTCCCCTTGCTTTAGAAACAGAATTCTGACAGCCGCTAGATCCATTTTTGGTCAGTCTTTCTGTGATGAGGCAGGCAAGGAATGAGTATGTAATAGCAGTTTTTAATAAACCAAAGATGAACAAAGTAACACTGAACAAAACGAGAGAGAGAGAGAGAGAGAGAGAGAGAGAGAGAGAGAGAGAGAGAGAGAGAGAGAGAGAGAGAGAGAGAGAGAGAGAGAGAGAGAGAGAGAGAGAGAGAGAGAGAGAGAGAGAGAGAGAGAGAGAGAGAGAGAGAGAGCCCACAATGATCCAGGCATAGAACATGAAACAAAGAAACCAGGGGAAATAAGGGCTTAAATACACAAGGGCAAACAAGGGAACGAGGAACACCTGGGGAAAACAACCAGGCGAAAACCAATCATGAAAGAAAACTACAAAGGACTACAAAACAAACAGGAATGGGGAACTAAACAAGAATTTCAAAATAAAAGACTAAGAACAAAAACAGGGAATACTTGACAGTGTCAGCCATGATTCTTCAACGTTATACCCTTTCACCTCCAAATACTGCTTGGTGACCCTACAGACTGTGTGTAAAGGATGTAAAATGAGCACACACACATACTCACATGCAGACACACTCTAGCAAGCATATAAACAATCACAGATGGTCCTGCAACACAGTTTGTCATACTAACAGCAGAAAGTTATAGATTTTCTTTTCCAGTCATGTTGTGTACATTTTTGGCTTCATGTACATATAAACTGTTTTGATTGTTTGGAAACTTTTTTGCAACCATGCCCAGGTTTAATGGCTGAACAGTTAAAAATAATCCCATCAGATTCTATAGCTGAAATAATTCCCACTCAAACTCAAAATTGTCCCTCAACACTCACACACACACTGAAAAAACAAAACAAAGCATTTTCTTACTCAGTTTTTTATTATACAGTATATGTAAACATGCTGTTAACACTGTGCATTTACTTCAGAAGCAAAATTACATAGTATATTAACTCTCGTTTTCAGAAAATGTAGTGAAATATAGTGAGGTTTTTGCTTAAAACAAGAAAAAACTATTTGCCAATGGGGTAAGAAAAATGACTTGTTTACTCTTTAAGTTTATAAAGCTCACTAAATTTGGTTAGATTTCTCTGATTTCTCAAGTTAATCTTGTATCTTATTGTTTAGATATTTAGAATGTTTAGAAATTTTACTGGAAACCAAGACACAAATACTGAGTAAGAAAATTATTTTTTGCAGTACATACACACACTGTTTCTCTCTATCCAGGGGTCCTGGAACACATCCGAGTGTGTTTGAAGCCTTTCTTCGATCATAGTTTGTGTGTGTTTGGGGGTGTCGATGAAAGACCTTTGGTGTGCAGTGTGGTCTCGCTGGGCTCTGGGAGCTGGGTGATCCTCCATTGTCCCATTGACCAGCAGAGGGACGTGCTGTCATTATAAACAGACCCATGCTGAACCCAATCCGCCTGGCTCCACTGGAGGGGCCGAACCCTCCTGTCAAACATCTGATTGATGGTCCCTGAAAACAATGCCATCTCCTGTGATCACTCTTTTTTTCACTCCTCTTCATGTTGCTCCTGCGCTCCATCGCTCTTCACCGCTTTTCATGGAGACCTCGGTTCTATGAATACAGTCGATCATGTTAAAGAGCTTTGAGAATGTCCCACAGTGGCTAAAAAGAGATGCGGACGGTGCCAGTGTGAGTCTTGGCCAGCGCTCATGACATTAGTGCCTGAGCAGGACATACAGATGAAAAGAAGTCTGGATTATTTTTGGAGAACGGCTGAAATGTGAGCAGTACATGTTCTAAAATGAGAATATGGACTGTATTTTTACCTTGCTATTTATAACAGCACCTTAAACTGAAAAGTATTCATGGATGTCTATTTGCAAGACAGCAGATATTGGAACTTTTAAGGATATGCTTCACACATTGGTGCTATTAGAAGCCTGAAGGTGTATGGGTTTATATTTGTGCCTATTGTTTTGAACATAACTTTTCAAGAAACATATAAGAATATAAGATTAGACGGAATTAAAACAATCTGAAATGGAAAAAAATAAATAAAATCAAAGGCAAAATTTAAACTCATTCTTCAAATAAACCGCATCCTTTGTTAACGATATTCTCTGCTTGCATTTGCTGATCAGGATTTATGAATGCCCTGCTAGAGTTTTCAGTCACGATTCCAAAGTTTTCAGTTTCGCTCCCTGAATTTTTGTTCACTGTTCTGGCACAAAACTCTTGTATGGGCAGGGCTAACTGAGATTGGCTAGTAAGTTTTTGATTGATAGCTCTTTGACTCGGAAAAGGAGTTCAGTCAGAATGTTTAGTGATATATATTTAGCCATTTGCTTATCTGTATTTTTTTCTCCTAATACTTTGTTGCGATAGGCTTTCAGGAGCAGCACTGACGAATGCTGTCACCATGAAAACATACTTAACCCCATTGTCATCTTGCACTCAAACCATCACAGTTCCCACTTTTTTATTGTTATTATTAATTAATTTTAACAGATTATGAAAATCTCAATCAAGCATGGAGCTTGTTTTCACAGGATGTAGACCTTCAAGGTTATTGCATTGCATGGGTATTCAATCCAAATGATTTTGTTGGAAGACATTTCACAGAGTGCTTCAAAATGTGACTTTTACCAAAGTAGCTTAATGTTTGATTTTAAAGTTTGAATGGATTAAACTTGATTGTTGTGAAAATCACTTTATTAGTGTAGTTCCGTCAACATTGCAGTAATGTAGTTACATGATATACAGAATACACAACTCTCACTGAACAATATCTACACATAATCATTATCCATATTACATAATACACACTTTGTACACAATATACAAGACAACAAAGCAATTAATACTATAGACAATAAAAAAATATATATATACACATTGATTTTAATGTATTACACCATTTATAATTTAACATTCACGAGGACGCCAATGCATTAGAGGCTTGTTTTTTTTTTTTATTTATTCAGTGTTCCTGTACTGTAGATTTTACTGTTACCATATATCATTTTAAATGTCTTCACCTCAAGCATCAATAAGTGCACAATCAAGTTAGATCAAGTTATGATCATTCGTGTTCATTTTCAGACATCAGCTGTCAGTCATAATTTAGCATCTGTTAAACTCTAGAGATAAAGTTCTGCATTCCTACCCTTTACACAGCTGACTGGTTTACAAATATATATTTTTTAAAGCCAACAAATTCACTACTATAATTTGTCTATAATATTCATGTGGTCTCAGGTATTTTTATAAGCGTAAAGGATGTTAATATAAGAAATGGCAAGCAGCTGTAGCCTGAATGTGAATTTAAATGTGCCTGATGCAAGGGTCCTTCCTAGTGATGTATCTGTAGCATAAGCAGTTTCCTTTCTAAGTGTACTATGTGGTACTGAGTGCAATATCAGGCATTAACATTTATTTGAAGGAATGCTAGTGAGAGACTAGTGTATATAAAGAGTCCTGTGTAGTCTAATAAATTGTAACTGCTTGTGAATTGTTTGTTTGAATCTAGAACTCGAAACATATTTAGCAGAACATAGTCTGCATAATATCACAGTATAATAGTGTCTGGAGCTCCAGGTCATTCAAAGCTGATGTCAGGGGATGTATTTATCTGTGCCGAGTAGCAAGATTGTAGTCTGATAAGGGGCAATGGATCTCTGGTACCACCACTCCATCATCTGGGTCATCAGAATTTTGTTTGTGCTGTTAAATGAAAAGGAAAAGATATTATAGTTAAACACTAAAAACTGCTTGAATGCCAATCTAACAAATTGCTGATCTAAATTATTAATGTATTTGTTTTATATTATTCGTTTTTTTATTACTTCTGAAATTATTTTCTAGAATGTGGATATGGCTACTCTTAATTTTTTTGGCTTATATCATTACTCATAGCCTCATTTTATTTTGAGCCCATATGTGTTACTTTCTTTCATGGAACACAAAAGGAAATTTTTGGCAGAATGTTTGGGACTGTAAAATAAAAAAAACTGAGGGAAACGTAATTATAACATTCTACCTATTGTGTTCCATGGAAGAAAGTCATACAAGTAAATAATGACAGAACTCTCCTTTGCGAAATCCATACAAATATAAGTCATTCCTTAATCGGGTTGACAACAAATGAACAAGAAAACACAATATAATCAAACAATGGGCTAAACCAAGATCAAACTGCCTTATACTGTTCTGCTCACTAAGGAGCCTCTTATAAGACAGGGAGTGATTTTAGTTTTAGTTTTTAGTTTTGTTAGTTTTGTGCCCTAGCAATAAATTAACAATGGTTTTACCACAGTAACCATAGTCGGACTAAGGTATTTGTAATAAAAGCCATAGTAATCACAAAATTTACCATGGTTTTACTATAGTAACATCTCGGCTACTGTCGTAAATTCCGTTCCCTGATGGAGGGAGCGAGACGTTGTGTCGATTTAGTGACACTAGGGGTCATACTTGAGATCCTCAAAACACTTCAATCTTTGAGAAAAGGCTGATGGGAATTGGCAAGTGGAATTTGCATGCCACTCCCCCGGACATACAGGTATAAGAGGAGAAGGAATGGCCACTCTCATTCAGGTTTTGTGCTGAGGTCCCGGCCATTTCAGTGGCTAGTACTGTGATGTGGCAAGAGGGACACAACGTCTTGTTCCCTCCATCAGGGAATAGAGGTTATGACAGTAACCGGGGTGTTCCCCTTCTGTTACTCACTCAACGTTTTGTCGATGTAGTGACACTAGGGGTCCCTATAGAAAAACGCCACAACAGCTGAACCGTGTTACGTGAACTGACGATGCAGGTGCAAGCAAGCTGCTGCGTGCATAATAGCAGGTGCATCAGACTGCACATAACCTCCCCCAACACCCCAAAAGATGTCATGAAGTGGGGGAAGTGATGTAACTAGCATGGGAGCAGGCCACACCAGCCTTTTCTCTCTATGTTTTCTCTCCACAGAGTATTAGATTCGACTGGGGCCATCTAACACTATTATATGCATTGGGGAAGGTGTTCTTTTCCTTTCCTATTCTTTCAGGGGGAAAAGACCCATGTTGACCACATCATGCCCAAAAGGGGAGTTCAACGTGTAGCAATACAACACATGGGCTCACCAGCTGCACATGGAAGAGGCACGTTGGTAGGTCCTGCCTCAAATGGGAGGAGCTCTAAAAACACAGCGACTGGGGGCAAAGAGAGCTCTGCCCAATGGATATGCAGGTCTGCCAACAGGGAGACCGTTCTGTGAAAAATACATCACAGGGGGTTACCAGAGTAATCAGCACATGTGGAGCACCTATCCCAGTACAGGGCATATTAGTACACGTAGTGGGTCTGGCTGTGAACTCCTCCGAATTTGCGAGCCACGGGGCTCGGGAGGAAGGACATCCAGGGTCCACGACTTCGTGAACTCCACTAGGGGTAAAGGCACACGTTTTTGCCTCAGGGGTGGGGAAAGGTGCTATACGCAAGCGATACACCCAGCCAGCTGTTCCGTATTACCAAACTCTACCTGTTCGTACCTGAAAGAACACGGAAGGAAACCAGCTCAACCCGGAGATTGTAAAATCATGTGAAGGAATTTGGTGTTGCCCAGCACGCTGCTCTGCAGATGTCTGCTAGAGAGGTGCCATTGGCCAGTGCCCATGATGATGCCACACTCCTTGTAGATTGTGCTCGAACCTGCAAGGGGGCGGGAACAACCTGGGTCTGGTAGGCACGTGGCGTGGCGTTCCAGTGGGAGACAGTGTTCCCTTTCAGCTGTCTCCAAACACTATTGCGTAGGGGTGCACTGCTATAGCAGCTACATACACCTTCAGGGTGGAGGAGGACAGCTGCCCAGCTGCTCCTCGACGTGGCAATGCCACATCGAGGAGTGTTGCTTCGTCCCGAGGCGGCTGCTCTGAGGGGGATCCCAAATTACTTACCTTTCTCTGTGTACATGTCATAGGGCAGGTTAGTGACTGTGGAGGAGGGCCTGTTGTGCCGTCCTAGAGACTCATCACTACCAGCTGGCTATAGGTGTGGCGCGGCTGGGCGCGTGAAGGCAGGGGGGCACATTCGCGGGGCCCTGGCTTCTAGTGCTCAGTGTCTGGTGGCCGTGACAACGGTGGCCATGAACACCGATTATATGTTAGCCCGTTCAGGTGTGGCGAACACAACACAAAAAGAAAAAAAAAAGATTTACCGGGGCTCTGCAGGGATTTACCCGGAGAGACCGCTCCCATTGAACTCCCCAAATCGTCTCCAGCGCCAGCCGAGCTGGCCTCATATCCGTAGGAAGAAGGATCAGCGCGGGGGGCGGCTGGAGTGGCTTTCCACAGGAAGAAGGAAACCCCGCTACCGCAAAGTTGCCATGGTCATATTCTCGCTATGAGAACATGAACCATCTACAAACACTGCCTCAGTGTGATCATTGCCCAGACACATTTGGCAGCGGCCGTGACCATCAGAGGCGGAGAGATAAAACAGCATCCAGGAATCACACAAAGACGGAAAGGCATCTTTAAAAAGACACGTGTTTAAAAAGACGTTCACGTATATGTGTTGCTCTAATAGAGCAATATATAGTCTTTTCAGAAATATATACTTTTTTTAGTAGTGCTGTCGAAGCGCCCTGGGGCGTAATCTGCACTAATTGTGCAGAAGGAGAGAAAGCTGCTGGAATGTGACGTATATCAGAAAACAGCAGAGGTGAATGGAACAGCAGTAATATTCAGCTCACTGATACACAACTGCTCGGCTCTGAAGAAAAAACCTGAATGAGATTGGGTATTCCTTCTCCTTTTATATCTGGGGGAGTGGCATGCAAATTCCTCTTGCCAATTTTCATTGGCCTTTTCTCAAACTCTCGTCGCCTTAGCAACCAACACCAGTGATTTGTGATCTGGGTCAATACTTATGACAACATGCAAATGAACGTCAGCACGTTCCACAATGCACAAATAATCAGTAATCAGTTAATGTGCCCAGATTCTCACATCAATATATGTAGTAAATTTGGTATGATAAATGTACACTGCACGGGTTAAAGTGTCATGTATATTACCATTATTTGTAAGGGAAACGGTATGTGTGAGCTAGGAGTTAAATTAATATGTAAGGAAATTTATAATGGAATCAGTCGAGTTTGACAGCCGTTATAATTTAGATAAATGACAAATAACTAGATTATTTGTCTGAATAAAATTCTCCACCATTAAAATTGGAATACAACGTCTCGTTGTACTAGGGAATTTCTACTTTAGGGAATTAGCTTTAATAAGAGAATTGTGATTAATTTTCTTATTTGAGTAATATTATTCTCATGGCTTATTGACAATAATATTACACATATAGGTATAGCTTTGAAGTTAAATTTTTTTAGAAACAGGGATGAGATTATTTATCAAAATATACCACAGTCAAAATATTTTTAAAATGGAAACATGAATACTTAAAAACTTGATAAAAAGACTTGATAATGATCAGTGGGAGAGCAGACATAATGGAGTTGGCTTGGGCCTACTTGGACCATTGCTTGTTACAGTCTTGAGACATCTGTTGTCCTATTCATTAAATAATGAATTATTGTGTGTCTGATTGGTCCAGATGCTACACTGATGTTTGATAGTCTTTTAGCTCAGTTAGTGCCAGACGCATGCACCAATAATGCGCAAAGACCCGGATTGTCTGTGTGTCTAGAAAAACTAGGCTGTAGGTGGACAGTCTGCTCCAGCTTCAGAATTTAAGAGGGATAAGAGCAAAAATGCCATCAAAAGTGACGAAATTAGCCTGAAATTCAAAAAAAATGCCCCCTTAATGAATCTTTCTGTTGTTTTTTTGTTCTATCTGAAATAGTTTTTAATATTCAATTCTATGTCTAGTTATACATATTAACACATAAAATATGATTTGGTGTTGATTTAATTTTATGGATAGGAGGTAATATATTCTCAGTCTTATTATTAACATACGTAACGCCATGTGGAAAAAAAAGCTAGATACAGCATAGTGAATATAACAATGAAGGTGTCTCAAGAAACATTTTTAACTTGAAACAGTGTAGAAAAAGGATGTTCCTGTGCAAGATAATGAAAATACAATTGAGATGCGGCACAATGGTCAAAGATTTCCGTCTAGTGAATATTTATATTTACTAACAATTAAAAAAAACTGTGCAGATTGGTGCAAAAAACGATTGTTCAGTGCATCAGTCTTACTATTGCTCATATTTAGAGTTAAACTAATTATTAATCCTTGGTGTGGAACTCGTCCTTCTGGACGAGTGATTTTCATCTGGTGGAGGAATAAATAGCAAAAAATTCCAATGGACTTACATTAAAAATGTCATATATTTGGGCACCAGAATATATTTTAACATGGGCTAGTAAGCAACCACCCAGAACAAACTAGCAACACACTAACAAGCACTCAGAACCCCTTTGTAACTCCCTGGCAACCATCCACAACCCTCAAGCATTGTGGTGGTGTATTTTGCATGGGCAGGCACTTATCACATTTTATTTTATTTTTTTTTTCAGAATTTGTAAAAATCTAGTTTTAAATGCTCTTCGTTAACTCTTCATCTTTCAGTTACAAGCTTATATGGACAGTTGTGTTGGATGTTCTTCAGAAAACACCTTCATTTGAGGTGTAAAACAACAAAATAAGGTTTCCTTTTGTGAATGGCTGGAATCCCATGATGGAGATTTCTGGGGCACAGCGGACAAAGCTTGTAAAGTGGAATTTGATTTCACGATTTTCCTGACTCTAAAGAATGAATTTTCATCTGTTGTCTGTCTTACTCCCACAAGCCCTCTGTTTCACTCACCACGTCTTGACATTTTATAGTTTAACTTTTACATTAACTGCCACCATGCAGCTCTCAAAACCAAATTTCAGGTCCACCCCTCCCAACAACCTCCTGAGTGAAAAGATGGGCTTTCAGGAAGCAGGAACCTAAATGAAAGGAGTGGGAATGTTCTCCTGCATAGACATCGTGCGGTGTGCAATCTCGCATATTTCCACAGCAGATTTCTCATTACTTCTCTTTTTGTTTCCTGGAAATCTCCATTTACCTTCTAAAGTAAACCAGGATGGTGATCTTTCTCAGGCCTGGTCCTTTGTAGCTTTCTTCATAGAGATCGAGGAGGACATTTTTTAGAAAGTTTCTCCAATTACCTTGATATGCAATTCTAAAGCATTTTCAGTGGGAGCCACACAGCTGACCTGCTTAAAAAAAAAAAAAAAATGAAGCTACTTGAAGTGCTTATTTTTGATTTTTGCTTAGATACACAATCCCCAATCCCTGTTCACCTCATGTATCAGTGCAGCCAGAACAGGGTCATATTTTACCCAGCACATAAAGTCAATTCTGTGGGCCTCCTGTATATTATCCACCACTGATCTCAGACCTGCAGGGTTGTGGGGTTTGGACACATGAGGGAAGCTCTGTGGAGCCTCAGCCTGGCACTGAGATCCAGAGTGTTATCTTTGGAGAGTGTTGACAAGACTGAACTTCAGGAGCAGAGTGAAGTGTGTCTGCTCAGAAGACACACAGTTTGTGTTACAGACAAGCTTCCTGTGCACCACGGCAGTGAATAGTGTGAGACAAAGAAAATGGGACACAGACAGCCACCTGGGACAAGAGAAGAGAAGATGAAAAGTAGATAAAAATAAAGACAGAGGTTAGACTGTATTCTATGGTGAAAGTCAAATGAATTTTGTTCTTTAGCTATTTGAAGACAGCAATTTTTAAAAAATTCGATACATGTTCGATAGGTTAAGATTCGATACATGTTAAGTTAAATCAACTGCATTTGTGGCTTAATGTTGATTACCACTAAAAATCATTTAAACTCTCCCAACATTTATTATTTAAAAAAAAATAATAATAATAAAAAAGCAAAAATCACAGTTGCAGTGAGGGACTTGCTTATCATTAAAAAAAAAATATATAAATATAATTATACTCATCCTTTGTTTATTAAAAAAAAGTAAATGTGGTTACATTAATGTACTTACAATGGAAGCCAATGGGGCCAGTCGATAAACATTTCAATACACACTGTATCACAATTATAGCGACAAGACTTATATATTATACACCTTAACATGATTTTAGTTTGATAACATCAGGGATTCAGAGACATTACAACATTTACCATATTACAGGGTTTTGCGTCAATATGTTGTCATGACAACAAAGTTGTAATATTGAATTTAACTTTACACAGATAAGGTTAGTAAGCAATTTTATCACACTAAAATCATGTTAACACATGTTATGTTTATGTCTTTTGCCTACACTGAATACTTCTGAAACTGTGTATTTTAATGTTTATGGACTGGCCCCATTCACTTCCATTGTACGTAACTTACTGTAACCATATTTACTTTTTTTTAATAAAAAAAGGATGAGTATAATTTCATTTATTTATTTAGATAATAAAAAAAATAAATATATAATGATAAACAATAGTATGCCACAAATGCTGTAAAGCTTTTCTTGTATTGAACCGGCAACATTCCTTTAAAGGGATAGTTCATGCAAAAAATTAAATTCTCTTTTGATTTACTCACCCTCATGCTATCCCAGATGTGTATGACTTTATTTCCTCTGAAGAACACAAACAAAGATTTTTTAAAGAATACAATGAAAGTGAATGTTGACCAGACATTTAAAACTCAGAAAAAAATCACATAAAGGGACATGAAAGTAATCCATAAAACTCCAGTGGTTTAATCCATGTCTTCAGAAGTGATATAATAGGTGTGGGTAAGAAATTTAAATATTTAAGTACTTTTTTAATATAAATCTCCACTTTCACATTCTGAAAGTGAAAGCAAACGTTGAGATTTATAGTAAAAAGGATCTCACCCAAAGTGATTGCATTGCTTCAGAACACATATTATAAACCACTGGAGTCATGTGGAATTCGTATGTAATTTTTACTTTTGTGTTCAGTTTCTATTTTTTTTTTGTTCCATGGTGGAAAACATTGATTTTGGAACAACATTAGGGAGAGTAAGTGTTCCACATTTTCAAAGCCATGGATGCCGATTTACAAGAAAAGGTTATTTTATTTATTTCTGTGTTTTAATTCTTCATTGTTCAAATTGATTCCTCACAGTTTGACCAGTATGTTTAGTCTGTCTCTCACAGCAGCCGGTATAATCTGGGACTAAAGTATAAATGTTTGATCATTACTGGAGTTAATCCCAGACTACAAACTTAAAGACATCTTTTGTTTCTGCTTCTCACACCTTGTTGGTCCAACAGATCACTTAACCAAAGAGACATCTCGCAGGACTCTGAGCTTTTCTCATTTCAACATAAGCTGTTTGCTATTGAGTCTTGTTTCTAACAAAGAGCGAGTGAGGGAGAGAGACTGGGAAAGAGAAAGGGGGAGAACGAGAGGAAGTGAGAGCCCTCCATGTGGTGGTGTGGGAGCTGAATGCAACCCAAGAGCATGCCGTGAGGGCCTCATTCTCTTAATGCAGGAATTCATTCCTTTTTATCCTCATCTGCGAGTCGTGTTTTATTACACCAACTATCCGGCTGGAAGGACCCCCAGGAATTGGATGGCCGCTAGATAGTTTTTATGGTTTTAGCAAGTTGTGTGGTGCATGACAAATTAGCACTTGGGCGAAGTGGAAAGTTGTATGGCCATCCGTTTCTTTGAAACAGCGACAACATAAGGCAATGCTCAAAAGGACTCAGGCAAAGGGGAAGCTTCTCAGCTTGACCAGATTTTGTGCATATTACACATCTTCCTTGCTGTGGTGTGACATTTTTATGTTGGGCCCTACTGAAATGCTGTGCCACAGGAACATTATTAGACTTTCCACAGTTGAAGTTTGTTCACAGTATTATTATTCAGTGTCTCAAATTGAATTTTATTTTGTTTTTCCTCAGTACTTTCAGATGTATTTTTAGCCTGTTTAAGGTCTGTTGCCCAGTGTCCTGATTTGTTCAGAAATGGGAGGTGTTGACTTCTTGTGATTCGCGTGCCAACGGAATGTGAATCACTTTTGTTATATTCACTTTAGCCACTAGTGAATGACTCATTTCTTCTTACTCTCAAAAAAAGTTTTCTAGGCTACATTTAAATTCTGTACAGAGATGTGTCCTCTTTTTAGATTTAGTGTTTTTATTTGAATAACAAACAGCAAGACATCAAAAGGACTATATGAAATGTAATATCTATTAACCGTTTAATCTATTAACCAGCGTTTTTTTTTCCTATATCATGCCGACTATTTTTTGTTTGCTGAAGTTACTGTACTTACATTCTGAATTAAATTTAGCTTTACTCATCTTCCCCGGGGCTCTATTAGTGTGGTAGAAAGTAATGGATATGGTTTAGTTTTCTGTCTAACCCAATTTTATCTTGAGCAGTGTGAGCCAATAAGGTCTACTGACACAAATCTTTGTCATCTGTGTCATCAGTGGCCTTAAGTTGCAGGTTTAAATATATAGTTCCTTCCATAATCTATTCTGGATTTCTTAGATCCCATAGCCAAATGGTTCTGTGGCCTGCTCAAATTTTCTGCTCCTCTATGGTTAAAGCACATGTCTGGATCCATGTGTGCAACATATAGAATGACAGAATATGTGACTACAATTTTAACGTATGCTCTACAAATATACTTATTTACACAGTTCTCTGGAATAGTTGATTCTGATTGGTCAATCACAGCATCCAGTTGTAAAATATTTCTGGATAATGACCACACATCTGGGCACAAACTAGTATTTCACCGGTCATACAGGTATTGAGATCTCTGAAGCGATCAAGTCAGTTTTGGGTGAGAACAGAATATGTAACTCCTTTTTTTTTTTTTAATGGAGTGCATTTCAAATGAAGGGGCTAAAAGCATCACTCTAACTAGATGTTTGCCCTCTACAAGCAAACACTCAAAGCTCTGACGGTAGCATGTGGGATGCGGTACCACTGTGTACTCTGGGTAGGCTGAGAGTCTGTGGGACATTGGTTAGACCACAGGCTGGTGCGTAGACTGTAGGTTCAAATCCAGGCTGGGACGAGATGGCCAGATGTGTAAAGCTGATAGCGGTTTTATACAGAGGAAGAGCAGATTTATTTAGAGAAAAATAAAGAACTTTGGACAGTTTTTTCACAAATAATGCAGTCGACAACAGTTGTGCGAGGCCAACAAGGCTCATTATAAAGATAGAGTATTTGGAATATTTATTGTGTTTTGTGTCCATGCACACTGGAAATATAAAAATGACACAATATTTACAAAATCCTCCTAAATGAAACATATACTTACTGAAGCATGTCATTTTCAACGTTAAAATAATTTAATCCCAGCTTTATTTGCAGAGAACTGTAAACATAAATTCTGATTTTAAGCACAAACCTATTTGAAAATCTGTATTTTGAAATGGCATACTTACCCAAAATGTCATCATTTACTTACCCTCATACCATTCCAGATGTGTATGACTTTATTTCCTCTGCTGAATGCAAACAGAGGCTTTTAGAAGAATATCTTGGCTCTCCAGGTCCGTACAATGCAAATGAATAGTGATAAAAATTTGGAAGCTCCAAATAATAACTACAATACTACCTTCTTGCTAGAAATGGGAACAAAAATTTACATTTATACTCAAACTGACTATGAACTGCTTCATTGGCCGACATTTTCTTTCTTCAGATCAACTTCTGTGGATCCGCACACGTAGGATTGTGGGATTTGATCAGTGATGTATAAAGTATCCATTTGTCATACTTGAGTAAAATTAAAGATACCTTCATGGAAATTGACTCAAGTAAAAGTTAAAGTAACTCATGAGAAAATATACTTAAGTAAAAGTATTAAAGTAACTTATTTAAAATGTATTTAAGTATCAAAATTACAAGTAAATAGCATAAATTACGGAATAGTTTATTAAACACATGGCAACTTATTTGATTGGTGGTGCTCATCATTTACTCACCCTCATGCCATCCCAGATGTGTATGACTTTCTTTCATCTGTAGAACACAAACAAAGATTTTAGAAGAACATTTGAGCTCTATAGGTTTGCAATGCAAGTGAATGGTGGCCAGATATTTCAAGCTACAAAAAGCACATTAAGGGAGCATAAAGTTATCCATACTACATCAGTGGTTCAATCCAGGTATTCTGAAGATATTCAGTAGGTTTTGGGTGAGAACAAACCAAATTGTAACAAATTTTCACTGTATATCTTGCCAGTGCAATCTTTAGGCATGATCATGATTTTAAGCTTAATTTCACTTTCTAGTGCTTGATGCATGCGCAGAGCTCTAGGTGGCACTATAGGAAGTTTAATGCTTGAAATCCTGATCGCCCAGGAGACTGCTAATGTCAAGATTTATTGTCAAAAAAGGAGTTATATTTTGGTCTATTCTCACCCAAAACCAATTGGATCCATTCAGAAGACATTGATGAAACCACTGGAACCACTACTCTTATGCTGCATTTATGTGCTCTTTGGAGCTTTAAAGGTCCAGCCACTATTCACTTACAGTTGACCTACATAACAGCAATACTCTTCTGAAAATCTTTTTTTGTTTGTGTTCTGCAGAAAGTTGAGTCATATTAGTGACCAGAACAGAGAGGGTGGGCTCTTTTCATTTGGGCCAATAAGCAACCACTCAGAACACCCTTGAAACTGCATTGAAATGTGCTAAAAACAGAGTTAAAACATCTTAACAAAATAACAACAGCCAAACTACCACATAGAACGCCCTGGCAACTGCAGAGCAATGTGCTAAAAACACAGAAAACAACTTAGCAACAACAACACAGTAACAACCTTGCAACCACATACTGTAGCAATGTGCTAAAACACACAGCAGATCACATTGACAACTGCATAGCATGCCCTTGCAACGATCCAGAACACCTTATAAGCACATACTGTAGCATAAATGTGCTCCAAAGTAAATATAACACTTTAGCAACCACCAGAAAACTAGTTTTGCTTAGCCTAAGACCATTCAGCCATCGTCATAATATATAAAAATAAATATTGTTGGACATTTTCATGAGCACTGGTACAGTAATTATTCATACACATCACACATTAAATGTAAAATGTAAACGCATCTGATCATGGGCGTCGAATACTCGGGGAATGTGGGGCACGTGCATCCTCAGAGTATTTCCCCCTCACTTTCAATAAAAGTTTTTCCCCTGCAATTTTCCACAGGGCAAATGTGTTTAAGCTGTGTCTTTCATACAGCAAATGTGTAAATGCAAAAGTTAAAATTCACTGGTCAGTCATGTAATTAATTCAATAAAAAAATTTAATCAGTTGAGAGCCTTAAAAATATATTTTATATATTTATGTACATCTTGTGCTAATCTTTCTGTTCCCATCACTTTTTGAAATGCCCCTGAATGTGATTGACATTTATATGAACATGTCTCCTGGAAAGGTGGGTGTCTGATCGCACATAACTTAATTATTTCACAACTTGCATAATGCTTAAGCCTAGACTTTTCAAATTATTTAGTCAAAAAAAAAAAAACTTAAATGAGCAGTTTCTTGTCTTCCCCTGAGGAGACAGACAATGGAACAGGTAATCTGGCGTGTGCATCACTTGTGATTTGGATTCAGATTCATGATTTGCAAAATGAATCATTCATGCCACTTTTTGAATTTACTTGTTCAGTTCAAAGGAATCAAATTTAAAAGGTTCGACCCAAATTATTCTTTCAACAAATCACACATCACTATCGTTTTTTGGGGGTTTATGTCGCAAAAGAAAAAGTCTGGAGAAATTTATTAGAGTAAAAGTATGCATTTTCTATTAAAAATGTAGTGAAGTAAAAGTCCAAAGAAATATTTTAACTGAAGTAAAGTACAAATATGAAAAATCTGTACTTGAGTACAGTATTTAAGTTTTTGTTCTTCGTTACTATACACCCCTGGATTAGATAGACAGGGAAGGATACATTTATGCTGTTTTCAAAAATTGATCAAATTATGGTACCAGAATGTGAATATTGGACTCGGGCACACCTTGTTCCTTTCCTACCTCCATATACAGCCTCTGGAGGCAGCATTTTCCTGGATGCGGATGTTTGCCCTCCGAGCGGGGTGGGGGTGGGGGGTGGGGGTGCGCGTATGCGGATGTTTGCCCTGTGAGCGTTTTCATCTGGTTGACGCGACATATTTCCCGCCGCGCGCTCTCTGTCCGCTAGTGCTATACCCTATTTCCCGACATGCCATCGTGACCTTCAAGGGGGGGGCGTTAGGGGGGCGGGGCGCCCCCCTTATATAATGGTAGGGGAAACACTGTATATATATATATATATATATATATATATATATATATATATATATATAAAAACACTATTTGTAGTTTTAGATTCAATTGCGTCATTTCTTGGTCACTGCTGAGCTCTTTTTGTGTGAATTGTTCACCGTGATACTCTGATTAGTGGATCTTATACTGAAGGATTATGGGTTAGTGAAAGTAAAAGTTCCAATATCAAACAGTAGGTTTCAAATGAAAGGTTTAAAAGCTATTGTTAAGAATACATTTGCCTGTGGAGAACATGATTGTAACTTTTACTTTAAAAACCTGACTGTTGCATTCTGTTCTATTTAATGATGCTAGTTACGTTACACACTTCACCTTTACTTTAGTTTATATATTTTATTTGCAACTTCTGAATGGTTCTCATGTGTAACTCATTGTGCTTTAAAGTAATGCTGAACTCCACTCTTAACCAGACTTCTTGACAAGTTAACCAAGTTCAGCTTCTCAGTAAATCATTTGCATCACCCTTCAGCAGGGAGGCAAGGGTGAAAAAATCAAGTCCTCATAGCGGTTTAGGTACATTCTCCATTTTTAGCGCTTTGTCACTATCTAAAATCCAGCTAAACTGTTCCAGTCGGTAGAGGTTTCCTTTTCACATTTGCATGTGTGAAGTTTACAACAGACATTGTAGAATGGCATCAGTATGCTGTCGAGAGAACTCCACACAGATCGTACCTGAAGTGTTTTGAATGGTCTGGCTGGAGGGATAGGGGGGAAACCTCAAGCTTTCAACAGGAGCCTGATCAAAGCTGTGTTACCAGTTTCCATTGTAAAGCCATTGTGGGAAAAGATGATAATATCATCCAACACCACTGTCAACAATCCTGGAAAGCTCCTAGATGAGTCTATAAAGATGTCATATTGGGCTGTTTCTGTTGCTCCAGGGTAACAATCAGCCTCTGATTGAGGATTTTCGAGCTGTGAGAGCTGTTGATCCATTTGGGGTCATGGGTCATGTGGGTCACTGTTTGAAGATGGAGGGATTGATACGAGCTGTGCTTCTGAGGGCAAACACATTAGCCTAGTTTTTCATATATTGGGTGCAATGCACAAAATAAGGACCAGATGTCAGGAGCTAATGTTGATTATAAAAAAATATAGATGTATATTTTTTATGTTCCGCTTTGTCATGGTGCTAAGTCATCTGAAATGATGGCATCTTTGCTGTAGATGATGGTTTGCCCAAATTGCTTTAGATGGAATGTGAATGTCCTTGTTTTGTGGTCATGATACATGCATAAATCATTTTCAAGAGCTTTGTGTTCTTTCTCAGGGGCTAATAGCTTTGCTCTATTTTATGGAAATAGACTGATTTCAAGGAAATACTCAAATTATTGTTCCTCAGTCGTGTAAAATACATTCTGACTGAGGGAAGTCCAGACGTTTTGAATCAATATTTAAGTGCCTGACCAAAGAAGTCATGCAGGGACTGTGTATAAACATGTGTGAGAGGATAAATGGGTGTCACTCAAGCCTTGTTTATTGAACTTTTTTAGCCCCACCTATCACCATCATGAAAACCCTTTTGCTCAGCCTGAAAGACCTTCCTAAAAAAAAAACTAAAAAAGGACTGTTTTTTGAGTGTCTTTCCTTAAAAACATACATTAGATGCACCATATACAATGAATGCCATTGTAATGTCTTATATGTTTCTGTGCTAAATAGAATTATGCTTCTATTTCAAACGACCTGGACAAAATGTCTCTTAGTCATCCGTCTAACATTCTAAACGAACATGACTTCCTCACTGCCTGGTAAGGATCATGAACCATGTTGTTTGTTTTACTCATTAACTAATGTCCTCCTCTCTTCCGCCTTCCTCTCTGTTTAATTATATGCAAATCACATTACATTCATTAACTGCCACTGTTCTCTGTCCAAAAACAGCTCACATCACACAGGCTTCTAATTGTGGAGTTTACTCTGGCCCTGCCAATTGAAACCCCTTTATTTTTAATCATATAATATAGAGGTTGAGCGGGCAGCACTGTAAATCCTGCGGCTCTCAGAGGAAGATTGTTCCCCTCTGTGGCCTTTATGGATTCCAGCTGCATATATGCACCATTGAATAACTCTAGGGAATGGTGAGTTGTAGTAGTAGCCTTGTGCTTCGCAATGCCATAGGGATGCTGTTGATCTTTGAATGTTCAATTGGATATTTGTTCTTAAACTAAATTATTTTAAATGGTTGTTGTTTTTCGTTTTTGTCTTGTGTCCTTTAAAGCAGTGGTTCTCAACTAATTTTGCTTTACGAACCAGATTTTACATTGGATATCAAGTGGCGACCCAATACAGTATCAGAATTGTTTATTGTACAAAAGGAATAGAAATCATACCTAAGTATCATTAGTAAATCATGAACATTTATTGATATTAGAATGAACTACATAGACCATAAAAAATTTGCAAAATATTAAATAAATAACTTGACTTTATTAGTATGATTAGTAAGACGATGCATACTCAACGCTAAAATGTGAAAGTGAAATGCTTCTAGCTTTGCAAGCTCGATTTTGTTCGCCATTGTTTTCCAAAATGTGTCATATAGCAGTTCATATCTCAATGCAAGAATGCATTGCATTATCAACATTGCCATAAATGACACCATAGCAATCATTACTGTGAACTTTGTGTCTTTTTCAGTCAGTATTCTCTTTCAGCTGAACTACAGTTATGGCTGCACAACAGATTTAAGGGAATCTGTGTGAGCAAGTTAGTTAAAGTAAATATGTTTATAGCAACCTACCTGAATAAAAACAAATCTGGTTGAATGGCACAGCATTTAAAGGTACCTCTATTGCCTCCTTGAGCACTGAGATTTGTTACTGTAAGAGAACACTTTAATTATGTTCAACAGGACCATGCATTTGCAATGTGTTGGCCAGTCACTCTTTCTGTGGTTGCGTACTTGCGAAGTATGTTTCTTGCTTTAGGCTGAATAGGAAATACTCTGATTTGTCATGAAATAAACACTGAGCCAAATATTGTGTTGGTATTAGCCATATTTTCAAGTGATATAATAATGATTTGCACCAAAATACCACAAAGTTAGTTTGGACACATCCCTTTGAGGTCAACAACATAGATAAATGTAATAAGCCTAAGAGATACCGATAAGCCTTTTTATTTTGCTCTTCAAACAATGCACAATTAGTATATGGTTAGTTGTAAGTAATTATTTGCATATAGCACTGAAATTACCCAAGCCAGATTCAAAAAACCACCACTGCCCAATGAATCGCAGCATGCATACAACCCACCAGGTCACATATCTGACTGTTTGATCTATCTTAAGCTTTTTTTAGCCAGCAAACCCCATAAAAAACAGTAGTTCCTGATGCAGGGCAGTTACTGTGTTGCTAGCTGTGAATCGTCAGTCACACACGGATTGACTGTATGCATTAAGCTTTGATGTGGATGTGTTTTCTGCCACTGAAGTTTGAAATGTGCACAGAACCATTGCTATTATAACCTGCAGTAAGTCTTTGATTTAGCAGCTGGAAGAGAACAGCTTTACCAACAGAGCTCAATGATCTAAAACTGGAGTTTCACACTTAATATATCTCCTGTTAACTTTAGCAGCACTTAATAATTTACGGTACATGTATCGTGCCAGGCACACCCCAATGTGTTTTTAGGTTTTTCCATTAAATCGCGACATGCTTAACTTGAATCTTTCTCTGGTAAACATAAATTTGCTGAAGTGTAGCTAATCTCACATTGTTAATCTACACCTAGCTATGCATAGTGATTTCCTTTCTGGAGTAGTTTTTGAATGCGTGTTTAAGTAGAATGTCCAGCTCGCTGTGTGTCCTATAGAGTTCAGTACTGGGGTTTGCTGGCTACAGTTTTGACATTGTGATGTGATTGAGCTTAACCACTAGCAGGTGAGCTGAAGGTCTTGTGGCATGAGTGACACAGGGTGGAGGGAAAAGAGGTCAGTATCTCTGTGTGTGCATAGAAAAAAAAACAAAAAAAAGAACAAAACAAAAAAACAAAAAGAAAAACAATGAAATGGGAATATTGTGGAATGGTGTGTTTGAAGTTCTTGAGTATTTACATGGGCTGAAGTAAGGTTATGCTGGGTGTGGACCATGTCGATTAGCCAGGTGTTTACATTTGCATTTAGATTTATGTTTTTGAAGCAAAAGTGAAGTCCCGTACCACTCAAGTCACCAAATTGAATTGCAAAAATATTGTTGTTTTTAAATAGGTTTAAAACTCCACTTGGCTTACTTACAGTTTACTGACATTATGCTGGCTTAGGAGAAAGTATTTTAACATAAAAAAATTACAACAAGGATAGAAAGTTTCAAGTGGATACCTTCATGTGGAGAGAGAGAGGGGGGCTTTGTGACCAGAGGTGGCTGATCAAAGCGACAAGGCTGGGAGTGTGTAGCTTGATGAGGGATTGATTTTAAAGTGGGAGGCTAGGTCATTTTCGGGTGGCATAGGCCATGAACAGTGTCTGGAATTGAATTGTATCAGATACATGTCACACCCCATCGACCTCCCAGTCCTCCCGCTCTCATTCATCACCTCTAATCCCATCATTGGCATCACCTGTCACACACTAATCAATGACTCTATTCATACTCACCACTTTCCTTCAGTCAGCATTTTTTTCTCCAAGCTAAGTGCTGTTTATTATTGTTAATGTTGCTAATCTCTTTTTTCTCTACAAATTAGTAATTTTGATTAGATAATTATCAAGTGATCAGTGTGTGTGTGTGTGTGTGTGTGTGTGTGTGTGTGTGTGTGTGTGTGTGTGTGTGTGTGTGTGTGTGTGTGTGTGTGTGTGATGAGTTTCTTGGAGAATTTAAATTAACGTAACAATGCAAAATACAAACAAAAATATCACTGAATCTTATAGAAGCATTAAAGAAAGTATGTCATCCAGTGAACCAAAGATGCACGAGGGTGGCAGACTGGAAGGATGCATCCTCCGGAGGTCGCGTCCTTTGAAGGCTGCAGTATACCGAGAGTCCTCCTTATTAATAAGCTTCGTTATTATATACTCTGCACCCATCTACTGAGGTACTTCAACTTGGGAATTAACATTACTTGCGTTTGAACATCATATTTACAGGCAAATTGATTTTTATAAATGAACACAAAACCCTAACAAACCCTTACAGTGATTGTTAATAATTGCACTGAGATTAAGGATGGAGTTAGTCAAAACCATACACGCCCATCATGTACTAGTGGGAAATCTGTTATTGATGACGAGCTATGCCTTAAAGGAATATTCTGGGTACAGTACAAGTTAAGATCAATTCACAGCATTTGTGCCAAAATGTTGATTACCACACATATTATTTTTAACTCGTCCCATCATATAGAAAAATAAAATAAGCAAAACTGTAAGGCACATTCAATGGAAATTAATGGTGCCAATCCATAAACAGTAAATTATTATTATTTATTTATTTTTTCAAAAGTTTAACCACAAGTAATGGTCTATTAATATATTGCAAATATTCCAAATTGTATGATTATTGGCATCGGACTATACATTTTCCTGTTTGGCTGATTTTTTTCTTTAGGCTGTGAGGGAGCCGAGAATCACCTGCTTGCATGTGAAGTGTATGAGACATGTAAACTACCAATCACAGTTAGTTTTTTTGTTACGTGCCATCATGTTACTACATTAATAGATGAGTGTGCAACACAATCTCATATCAGAGATAGATGCGTCTGAGCTCATAATGTTAAAGTACTCGCATATTTCACTCTCCCTCTCTCTCAACAGTTCACTGTAACTTTTACTGTATCTGTCTTAAATCAATAAAACTAATATCATATACCATCTGCAAATATGCAGATTCCTCTTTTCAACAGATGTAATAAACAAACCTCACAAAACTTGGGCAAATCCAGCGTCCTGTGGAGCGCTTACATTTCTTCCTCTAAAGCACATATTCTATTAGCCTCTCCTCAGCAGCTCCCTGCTAAAGTAACTTTTAACTTTCTTGTCTAGTGGTGAAAAGCCAAAAATCATTATTCTATCATGTACCATCTGCAAAAATCCAAACAGATGTAATTTAAGAACCTCATGAAAATCCAGCCTTTTCTTAACGTCGAGTGCATATCTGATAATATCTTCCTTTGAAGCTTGTATTCTATCTGCCAGAATCAAAACTTCAGGTTCAGGGTCAAAAATTCCTCTGATTCACAAATCATAAAAGTCAGTCCATGACAATCCAAGCATGTGATCCAGGCCATTTAAACTGTCAGGAGATTGCTTCTCATGCTGGATCCGACCAAGCACGGAGGTGCAACTTCAAAGTAAAAGTAATTCATGTGCACTTTGAGTAAATGTCATTTTCATTATGCACTGTATGTACAACTGGTTTGATTCAGTCTTTTGTGATAAAATGCAATTACTAATGAGCCCATGCCATCCATGGTTGCTGGATTTCCTTCTTCCTAATGTATTAACAATTTCTTAATGTGATGACTAAACAGAAATCAGAAGAAACTGCTATCTATCATTTAAAGTACAGTCTTATTTTTAAAAATATTTTTTTACAAAGTTAAAGTTTTGTGTGAAATTGAGTAAATAGAGTGTTAAAGAGAGAGTTTTTTTAAATTTTATGTTATTTATTAATATTATATTATTAAATTGTGTGATATGTCTGCATTGTACTGGCCTATCAGTCACCCTGCTCTTTGGATATCTGCCATTAAAAAACCCATATTGGTCGACCACTAGCCACAAGATGTAAACATTATACCTGTTAATATGATTTTTGAGTGATAAAGTCGCTTACAAACTTTTTCTGTGTAGAGTTATATCCAATTTTATGACAATGAAATCCTTTAAACCAAATGATGGATATAAATTTGCACAGATAAGGTTAGTAAGTGATTTTATCAAAATAAAATCATGTTAAGATGTATAATGTTTACATCCTATGCTTGTTAAACGATGTGTATTTTAGCATTTATGGACTGGCCCCATTCTTTGATTGTAAATGCCTTGCTGTAATGGCTTTTTGTTTTTAGTACAAAGTCATTGTAATCACCATTCATTAACCTTTTTTTTTTATTTATTTTTTTTAATGAAAACTCAAAATAATTTTTGGTGATAAGCAACATTATGCCACAAATGCTGTTGATTGACCTTAACTTGTATTGAACCAGGATTATTTTTTTAGACCCCATGAAATATAAAATTGAAGTTGTGTGTATTTTTGTCCATGTTAATTTGCTTTGAGGTCATTAATATGTTAGTGTACTCGTAAAATTCCCTTTTAGTAGATATGCATTACGGTCCGACTTTGTATTAGGAGTATTTGCACAGGATGGGGGTTGGGGGGCAGAGCAAGAGGGAAATTCATTAGAAGAGCGACTGCAAATCTGGCTGATGTGAACTTTCTAAACTCCAAGGAAGACAAAGGGCTGAGAAACAGACCAAGAGAAAAAGGTCAGACCAATATAAACTAGAAAAGAAGGATTATAAGTCGAGGGCTAGGAGCCACATCAACATCGGTGAGGCTTTTCAGCGGTGGAGACACCTCAGGGAGGTAAAAAGCTTGAAGACGGATGCAGAAGTTGCTCTTTTTCTTCTCGATAGATGGGTAACATAAATGTTGCTGTGTTTCACAGAACCCATGTATGCTGCTGTTGTGGTGTTAGATTTTGTTGCAGGAGAGTTGTGAGTTTCTGGAGCTGATGTGCGTAAAACCGTCTCACATACATTACTTTGAGGAGCGGAGCTTCCAAACGAGCACTGAAGGAAGGGGTGTGTTTGTTTTAGGTTTTGAGTTCGAATATCAACAGTGTTTCTCAGGAAACGCTGAGTGCACTTTTAATAGTGCAACAACTGATTATTTAAATGAAGGTACATTAAATGTAAGTACAATGCAACAACAATATGTGTACATAATAAGTACATTGTATCAAAGGCTTAAGTACATATTAGTTAAAGACACCTAAAATGAAGAGGGTCCGCTTTTAAAATTTACATTATTTTTCTTCTGGGAAAACAAACCAAAAAATTTCATGACTCATCTTGCACTTCACAGATTTTTTCCAATCAAATGCTTTGTAATTGTAACTGACTAGCAAGTAGCAAACAATATTTCATGAGTGTAATAAAACTGAAGCCTATTAGCTAAATAAAAGGGACAAGCCCTCTGATATGATATGCCCAAACTTCTTGTTTCAATAGGAAATCAAATCAAATCAGTCAAAACCGAACTGACAGAAAAGTCATTTCATGGGGTGTTTAACCATATGAGCAATTTTGTTTGGCATTTAGCCAGCTCTATTTAGTGACACCAAGAGGCCTACAAGGGAAGTTATTTTTTCCAAACATTACAAGAGGCTTTGGCCATGAATGATGGAGGGAATGTGTACATTTCCTGTACATCTGTCTCTCCTTCACAACAATTTCAGTTAGTTTTGATCCATTACTAAGTGTGTGATCATACCAGAGCTCGGCTCGGGTCATAAGCCTGTGTTAATAAGACTGTAAGTCAACATACAGTAGATCATAATTTTATCCATGAAACACCAGCCAAATGTCCGTGGTCGACACACATCCACTGACAATCGATTTGCTGTAAATGTGAACCCAATAAGGTAAATCATATCTAATGGCCTTAAATATTGCCCTTCCAGCTCATAATGACAGAGGAGACAAAAGAATGGGTAAATAAGGAAACTGGGCTGTCAGACCATAGCCAACATTTAGTTTTGTTAACTCAAAATAGCTGACAAGGAGAATCAGTCTGCCTTGCCAACTCCGGCTTGTGTTCTAGGTTCCTAATGTTCCTTTCTCTTTTTATATTTTATGTTCATCATCTGGGCGTGCATTGTGTTTTGTGTTTTTTCTGTCTGCCCACAGATGGTTATGATAAGGAAATCTGTCTCTTCAATAAAATGAGTCTAAATCCAGGCAGTTTGTTCATTTTTTCCTTTTAGAGAGAGCCAAGGGTTTAATGATAAAAGCTTCCCAGCATCATCATCTAAGATGATAATCTAGTTTGATCATATCACTGTACTTCATATTGTCATACTTCTGTAGAGATAATGTTGTGCAAGATGCATTATTATCAGTTGCACGCCACATTCTCTGGTGCCGGCTCGGTTGATTAGCATAAAAATCCAGGATGGAGAAATTAGTACCACTGAGCAAAAAAGGCAGATTTCAAATCGTGTAAATCCTTCAGCCGAGCAACTGTCACTAAGATGAATGGAAATGCCTATGGATAGCTTTTTACAGATATCTTAGACCTCCTTGGGACATGCTCACATGCTAGGATGCTAGCCAATTTTTATCGCTTTCAAAATAGTTTACACTCTCTCCCATCCACCGGTCCACTCGTCATGGTGGTCGTGCTAATAGGCTGAGACTGATATTCAAGCAATCCATCCCAGTTTGTGAGTTTTGTGGCCAACCAGGGTGGAGAGAGGTGGTTTGTTTTGGAATGGAAGGCTGCAGTGAAGAGATGGGAAGGACAGAACTGCTGTAGGAAGGCTCGCCCTGTTTCCTCTTGGCATTTTTATGAGAGAGAATTCCTTCTACGAGATTCAGGCAAGATACAGCATATTGTGTAATGGTGGGGTGCATGCTCAGGAAGATCCGTCTTCATAAACTCAGACATTAGAGACTGCTGGGTCTGCTCCCCATCCTTGGATACAGTAACCAAAGCTCAAGCCCGAGACTCGGATCTGCCAGCATAATGGATGCTTGTGTTATTCTCCTTGTGTGGCTAGCAAGGAGGAATTTCACACAGCACCTTTGTATTGCTCATAAATCTCTGCTTTAAAACAATACTCTAAGCTCTTTAAATTCCTGTCTGTCTATACTAAGCATCATCCATCTCTCTCCCTTGTTAGTTTTATGTTTCTTGTTGTGGTTATCCTCCGAAAGAAGGTGAGTTTACAATGTAAAATATTGCCATCTGAGACTAATTTCGGGGATCCTAAATGATCATAAAAGAAGCCTTTGATCGCTTTGTGTGACATGTTCGTTGACAGCCAGTTAATTAATTTTGCAATTAATCTTTTGCATCCCAGACATGCAGTGTGACTACTTCTGCAATGACCAGATGAAATACAACAGCCAGTCAGCGCTGTCATTCGGGACAGTGTGAAGAACTTGGATCATATTGTACAGTCTGACAGGCAACAAATGTAAAGGACCGAAAAAATCACATAGTGTGTGCCCAACACTCTGACAATGTATGTAAATACACTCAACTCTCCCCACCTTGACATGATCATCTCCTTGTGAAATCTTTTGCTATCATATTCTTCACTAAGCTATTGTATGGCTTCAGGAAACTTGGAACACAGCACATGAGTCACTTTATTGGTGCTTTTCTGTCCATTTTGGAGCTTAACAGCCCCTGGTCACAATGTGCTTTTGTTTTATGGAAAGAAACACTGAATTTTTCCTTTTGTGTTTCACAGAAGAAAGAAATTATACAATTTTCGGAGACTTCTCTTTAAATACTTAGGATAATTTACACTCACTTAGCACTTTATGCGGAACACTATGGTCCTAATAAAGTGCTTGACGTGGTCTTCTTCATTCTACTGTTGTAACCCATCAGCCTCAAGGTTCAACGTGTTGTGCACTCTGAGATGTTATTCTGCTCACTACAATTACACAGAGCGGTTATCTGAGTTACTGTAGCCTTTCTGTCTGCTCGAACCAGTCTGGCCAGTCTGGTGATGTGCTTCAATGTAACCGGAGTGCTTAAAAATTGTGTAGATGTAAGATTATTGTGGGTGCACAACATGTTGCCTAATTCAAGGCATCCAACAGTTTTTTTTCTTCTGCAACAATTTATTAAAGCAATTTGTTGTCAGACACCCCATCATATACAATTGCAACAGTCTCTATAAAATTACTGTCTGCGACATTTATATTTTTAAATAATATTTTGTAGTTTGTCCCAGATTCACGAGAATTGAAAGTTCATGTTCATTCCGCAACACATGGCTAAGCACCACGCAGCCACCGTTCGTAACCATAGCAACAGCTCTAGTACCCACACAGGCACAAGAGTTTTCACTTTTAGGCTTACAAAATCTAATGAATAACTCTTTTATATGATATATTTATACATTATGTATATTATTTTTGGCACGTCTAAATGAAACATTTCACGGTTTTATCGTTGGATTTAAAATTCTTGCACATATTTAATTGCAGTTAAAAGTGAAACCGTATAATCACGAAATCCCTAGTTGTGCGTGAAAATACCAGAAGATCAGCGGTTACAGAAATACTCAAACCTGGCACCAACAATCATGCCATGATCGAAATCATTGAGATCACATTTTTCCCCATTCTGATGGATGATGTGAACATTATCTGAAGCTCCTGATCCGTATCTGCATGATTTTATGTATTGCACTGCTGCCACATGATTGGCTTATTAGATGTACGCATGAATAAGTGGGTGTACAGGTGTTCCTAATAAATTGCTCAGTGAATGTATAAAGTGCTAGTCTTATTATTCTAAATATACAGGTAATGATAACTTGGAGAGAAAACAACTTTTCAGTCACAGAGATAGGATTAAGACATGATTGTTTTTGTTGAGATTTTTTCCCCATGGGATCTCTTCATGAGAGGAGGAGACCAAGGAATGCACACAATGATTTGTTTTCATTTGTTTGCCTGAGATGACTACTAATTAGGTATCTCTTGCCATCTTAGGTCAGTTCTTACCAGGCTATGCTGAGATATTTTCTTTGTTTTTGGAAGATCTAGCCGGAAACTTTATGTTGGAAGGACATCACTGGGTTGGGTGGGGAGGGAATGGCCCAAACTGACATGAAGAAGTCCCTCTTGAGTAAACAGGAGCATAGGAATTAACCAGAGGGCTTTGCTCTCTTGTTTTTTCTCAGAGATGTGAAATTGCCTGGAGAACTTTATCAATTTGAATTTGAGAGCTTACATAGGAGGAAAACATATCACCAAACTGACTTCAAAGAACACACAACAAGCAATCTTTCAGACTTGTTTTCCCCATCACTCGTTGAGCCCATTACTTATGATTAATTTTGTAAAAAAAATGTTCATCAAAATGTCAGGTTTCCTGCCAATGCCAGCATTTTTTTTGTAGAAAAAAGCAAAATAAAAAATACAGCAGAAGAGATACTTTCATTCAAAACGACTTAAAGTTAGGGCTGCAACTAATTTTTTTGAGAATCGACAAATCTAACGATTATTAGAATGATCTTTTGACTGTTCGTCGATTATTACAACGATTAATCATTAGCTCTTAACTGACTATTCAGCTTGTGCCTCGAGGTTGCATTAAACGTGCTTACAAACAATAAAGACAATAAAACCATCTTTTAAAAATACCTCTAAATGTAATTTAATGAAATTTTCACTGCAAAAATCCTATCATTATCAAGTGTTTTAAGTGTTTTTTTTTTCATTTAATTTGTCTAAAAAATCATTAAAACAAGATACATTTACGTGAGAAGCAAAATATAATATATTTAGACTTGCTTTCAGAAAATGTATCTTGAAAATGTAAGTGTACTTTGTATATAAGTGTATTTTATCACTATTTCATACTTCTGCTAGTGCAGTAAAGAAAAATATACCCTTATTCACATCTTTTTATCTATTTAAAAAAATATAAAGATTAAATATTGTATTCAACATTCTCTGATGACATTTATTCTTCAGCAGTATAGCTCCTTAAGTAAATGTTATAGATATTTAAATTGTAAAACAAAGCCAAAAAATGTTAATCCCACAACTTTTTATTTTGTTGCAGCGTATAATGGGCTAAGACTACTCTATCACCTTTATGTTCATTTCGACCCATCTTTAACTCACAAAAACAAACTCTCTCTTCTTAATAGAGCTGCGTGTCGCTGATTTTCCTCATGATAAGATACACACAGCGACACATATATTAATCAAATTTCACATATCCTCCTTGAGAGGGGCGTGAGCGAGGTGTGAGCAGCGCATTTTCGTTTCACCGCCCATGTTAACAGATTACACCCTTCATATTGCAAGCGTAAGTCGCAAGGTGACGCGTTCCAGAAGCATCCCAGACACTGCAGTGAGCGGAAGAGTCGACTGCAGGACTTTTGACCATGTTGTATATATACAGAGACAGTTTAGATGAAACAGTCCACTGGTATTAAAATTAGTGGGAGAAATTGGAACGCCCCCTTACAGGTAAAAGAGCAAATAATCTTTTAGATAAAGACATCGCCTGTCAATCAACTCAAGAACATGTATGCGCATTAGCTGATCTAATCTGAAAAAGTGTTTGTTTGTTTTTTGCATAGTCTGAGGTAAAGCAGTACAGTTTATGATACTATTGTTGTCATTTTACTGCTGATTTATATATGTTCTTTAGTCGTTATCATGACCAGCCATTTTGGAAATGCAGTCTTTCCCCATTCAAGTAGATAGGAGCTGTAATGTTATGCCACTTGTTTACAAAGAAAATAGCTGCCTAGTCTGCCCAAGAGCACTTCAAATATGACCAAAGACAGAGTTGACTGACTTGCCTTGAAAGGGGCTTTGATGTACTAAACAATCATGACCAAGTACGCTGATAAACAAGTGCAAGTGACTGCCCGCCGTTGCTGTAGGAACACAGAAAAGAGACACGGCCAACGTGAAAGCCCAAATGTGACACGTTGCTCATGCCTCGCTCATGCTCATTCACAGGGTATGTGTGATTCTGGCGTTAGATTGGCTCACTTTACTGACTCATAGAAACAGTGCTGACCGTACAGAGAAATGCCAGTTTCTGAGTTTGTTTACATGACCCGCTTCCTTATTATTTGAACTTTAATAAAGGATGCTTTAAAGATATAATGCCAAGGTGTTTCCTTTATAGATGCTCTTACATGCAAGTTTTGCTCATTTGGATTGCCAGGTATGCAGTCCCGGATTAAGATTCCAGAGGCCCCTGGGTACAATTTCTTGTAGTATAAGCAATAATAATATTTTGTAAATGACTATATTTATTAAAATTATTAAATGGACAATAAAGCTCTCCCTACACCTACCCCTAACCGAAAAACACTTTATTATTAAACAGTTGTTTGGTACTTTATTTCCTTAAATATTTTCTTAATTTTTATTGAAAATAATAGCCTTTCCGATCTGATAAATGATGGGAAAAGAGCGAGTTCGGCAAAAGGTGGATTCGAACTCGGGTTGAACGCTACTTTCAAAAGCCACACGCCCTACTGCCTACTCCACAGCAGACATAAAATTGCATGCATACTTTTTAATATTGTTTGGCCCAACCAGACATTGCCCTCAGTTATCAGCAATGTAAAAAATATAAAAAATAAAAAAAAATGTCTTCCCCTCGCTTGGGCCCCAAGTACGCATGGGACCCTGGGCCCTTGCCCATAATGCCCATTGGATAATCCGGCCCAGCAGGTATGGCTTCGCTTTATTTCACGTCAGGACAACATAGATTCTGTATTATTTTTCTTCTTGTTGCTTATTTTGTATTTTTGTATTATAATTCCCTCATACTTTGCGATCAATATCACCTTCAGCTGTTTAGAAAGTTTGGAGTGCATCTGGACTCTGAGCTGTGTTTTTTCCTTTCGTCAATCAGGCGCGAGCCGAAGTGCTCATCATTAGCATTACAAATTATCTCATGTTACATTAAATGAGATCAAATCACTATTTGACAACAACAAAATGTGTCAACAATCTTTATTGTCAATGTTTTCGATAACGCCGACTAATCATTTCAGCCCTGGGATTCAAACCTGCAACCTTCCGTTTACCATCCTAGACCCACTCTGTCAAAACAGACAGAGAAAAAAGAAAACAGTATGTGTGCATACAGCAACCTGTTCTGCAGTCTTGTTAAGCCATATTCACATGTGACAAGGCTGTGATGGATGCTCTTCATCACTGTTGCTCTGGTGGTTTGGGTTTGGAGATCTCTCCTGGGCCTGTGTTTATTTTGCTTTAAAGCAAATAAACCCAGAGTAGCAGACCCGTACCAGGACACATGACTTAGACTACAACTTTCTCACCCCATCCTACCCAGCTGGGTCAAAACTTTATCTTTTTATCTCAGTACCTTTCGTCCCTCCATCCAAAACACTCTCCACATCTATTAGCACTTCAACCCCTCACTGTTTCTAGGCCATGTGGGGGGGGGGGGGGGGGGGGGTGTACAAATAATGAACTGCGGCCGTAGGTAACGAAGTTAATTTGCACTCGCTTTCTGCATTGTTTTAGTGCCCAATTCTCTAAAGGAATTATGCAAATTAGATAATGCCACAAACACACACACAATATTTGTGCAGAATGCAAATACCATGGCACAAATCACAATCTTGCTGGCCGGTTCTAAGTGCGAGGTTATGGAGTATGCAGCAGATGAACATGATTTTGCAAAGTTTACTGGGACTGTACAGCAGCACTCCATCATTGCAGTCCACGCACTTAAATCAGCTCTTTAAGTGCAATTAACTACATGGCACGTCTGGAAATATGGCCATTTGGAATGCTCTTTTCCATTATTTGATGAACTACTGCTGTCGAGAAATTGTACACAAACTTTCCACCTTATTTAGCAGCATAAATCTAGCAAGCTTTTTTTATATATTTTTTTTTTATTATTATTTATTGCAAATTTATAACATTGCACTTTGCATTATATTACCCTGGAATTAGTTTAAAAAAACATGTTACCACAGATGCAATGAGGCTTCTAAAGCCGTGTGACACAAATGTCATCATCAGCAGAGTGCTCGAGCACTGATCACATGCATAATGCACCTTGAATTATTTGCACTAATTAGTGGGTTCACAAGGTGGCAACACTCACATTTGAGCCATTGTTGTCATGTAGATGCACTAGAAGATGATTTAATCACCACTAAACAACAGGAGACGAATGTGAAAACAACAACAGTGGATGTGCACATTTGTGAGTGCTTGAGCATGCTTGTGTGAGGAGGTCAGGAGATACCTGCATTTGTATAACTGGAGTCTGAAGAATATAAAGACATCTTTATGTGTCTAAACTCCTCAGGAGAAATTGTCCAGTATCTTATAGCAGTTGTAGCGTGCTATTTCCGTGTCAAATGAAGTATACTTTGAAAGGCTTGCATTCAAATGTACGCAGACTATCAGCGTTTGCGTCAAAACCGAAGTATACTTTGTAGGGATGTCATAAAATGTTGATACATTGATTATTGGTCAGCACGTTGTTTATCAATATATTTTTGAGGCATTGATATATTAAAATTAGCCAGCATTTAAATTAGAAGCCCAATTTGCATGCTTTCAAATACACTCATTTGGCCTCTGATTGACAGTTTGGTGTAATAGCATTGGGAGACAACAAGATGGCGATATACCATTTACTGAAGCACACACACACACACACACACACACACACACACACAAACACAGGATGAGTTGAAGCAGTACATGAGATGGTTGTCCAAAATTACTAAAGTTATGAAACTTCTTCAAGAATGAACAAAGTGACGTTGATGAGTTTGCAGGATAGTGAAGCTGGTGTAACTGCATAAACCAAACAATTAGAAATGTCAGTGTTTATTATGCAATTTCTCTGTATGTAGCCTTGAATAGGTCTTTTATTCAAGCTGTCTAACCACAAAACAACATACTTGTAACTGAAAATACATTGTGTAGGCTATATGAAAGAGACATGTTCACAATAGATCATCCAGTGATAGCTAGAGTAAATAATATTTGTCCTTTGATAATGATTTGAGTCAGATTTAATGGAAAACTATGCAAGTTGTGCCCCGTGGTGCTGCAGAATGTTGATGCTGAGCATTGGTGGTGTGCATTTACATCTATTTTTTTATTATTATTATTTTAGAACGTGCCATGTCATTTGCCAGATGCGTCCGGTGTGCAACCACCTTTAATTTACCCTGCTGCTCACACTTTATTAAAGTTGTGTTGAGAAATATGTCTGCAGAGACAAAGACTATTGTGCAATGAGCAGCCTTTTTAATATCTGAAAAAATACTGATATACACTACTGGTCAAAACTTTTGAAACACTTGACTGAAATGTTTCTCATGATCTTAATAATCTTTTGATCTGAAGGTGTATGCTTAAATGTTTGAAATCAGTTTTGTAGACAAAAGTATAATTGCTACCATATGAATTTATCTCATAAATTATTTCATAAAACTAAAATAAATAAATAAAAATTAATTAATTAATTAATTAATTAATAAAGAATGAGTAAGTGTTTCAAAACTTTTGACCGGTAGTGTTACTAGTATATATCTATAATCATCTGGAAAATCTTCTGGTTATTATTGCATGAAAAGACATTGATCCCAAGCCTAATACTTTGGGCTTAATACAGCTGCTGAGAAAGTGACAGTAAATTAGCCATATTCTCTCTTCTGAATGTCGTAATAAATCACTTTTTTATTTTTTCCACATTTAGTACATATATCACACAAGAGTGGTGCGGCTGTTTAGTGAATTCGCACCTAAGGCCACGTTCACACTAATATGGTTTTGTGTTTTAAATGCATTCAATTTTCCTTCAACGAAAGCATTTGAAAAACTCTCTCCATTACAGCATACAAAACGATAACATTAGACAACTGAAAAAAAATGTTCAAATAAAAATGGATTAATGTGGATATGGGCTATAAGAGAGAGAAGAATTGGCTTGGAGAGGAAAATCTCTGCAAAAATATACACAAGGCTTCAGAGTGAAAGATCTTCTGAAAGGAATTTTTGGTCTGGACAGTACGTTACACATATATCCAGCTAAGGAGGATTTTTTTTTAAGTTTAAAGATAATCTCAGGGCTAGGGAAGAAATTTATTTTAGGCAAGAAAGAATTTCTTGTAGAGATTAATTGTTTTTCGCCACTGTATGATTTCTTCCTGTCTTCTAGGATGTTTTTCTCATCTTTATCCATCAAGATTACACTCGTTCCTTTATTCTCTTTTCCCATCAGCCCACCACACTCTCTCTCTCTCTCTCTCTCTTTGAGGGATGTTATTGTGCAGGAGACTCATACTGTAGTTTTACTGTTCACTGCTGCATATTGCAACGATGCTCATGGAAGTGATGCTATCTGGGGCAAAACATCTAGATTTAATGACTGAAGGATGAAGATGATGGGAACACACTGTTTTAGCCACAGCATTCAGCCATTAGTTCAGGTTCTCTCTCTCTCTCTCTGAGAAAAGGCCTATTGTCTCTGGAGTGCTACATTTTCAACACACTGAATGCAATCTGTAGACGGGAACTGCTGGTAGGAACATAAGCCCTATGGCAATCAGGCTTGGTAAGTGTTATTTGTATGTTAAATGATTCATTAAGAGAAGGACACATGTGTGAACTTAAGGGGAACTGACTTCACCCAATAAAAATAACATTGAAACATTGAAAAAAGTTCTTAAAAAAATTAAATGCAAATTTATGTTAGTTCTGAGAAAAGGTCTAGCATCGTTTGTTCGCCGATGACACTTGGTTGATATTTTGTATCTAATGCAATGTCATTTTTAGTGTGACCTTCTGTATGCAAATAAAATATTGAATTCACTTAGTTCTATGAATGTAAGCATGGTATTTATTATTCATGAATCTGTTTTCTCCCAAGAGTAGGTTCAATGTATAGAACTCGGTTAAATTGGTTAAATGGTTAAATGGCCATTTCTGGTCATTGGAAGAGCTGGTTTATATCCATATTGTGTCTTTTCTAATTGACAGCTGATAATTTCAGCTTTCAACAAAGTCGCTGAATATAAAATATATCATTATTCACCAGATAAGCAATTCTGTTCAAGCCTGATAGTACCTCACCTTTAGAGAGTTGACTTGGGAGAAAACGTGAGGGCTTGAGGCACAATATTGACTGGTGTATTTGATGTGAATTTGTTCGAAATGGGCAAACACAACTATGGACACAAAGACCCTTTCAGTGATGAGTGCAGATCCCATTGCCAAGAGTGGGTTCTGTCCATTTCAGAGACATCACAAAGTAAAGGCTATTCCCCAAGTAAAGCTCCTCTGAATGACACTGTTATCAGTGCCTTAATATGCAGCTTGGCTCAGTTTTGTTGCCTGAGAGTTTGGGCTTCCCTGAGGCACAAAGATGTTTGTAATACACTGTTCTTCTACTTCATCTTTATTTATTTGGTCAGTGAGGAAATTGTTTACTGTTGTTTATAGCAATGTTTTTGGCTTTGTGAATGAAACATTTTAGGTGCCAGTTGGCTAGGTATATTGCCAATAAAATCACACTCCTCTCCAATGGCTTTGAAATAGACTGACTAAATAATAGTTTGAATGCATTGGGATTTGGTTGTCAAAGCTGTGTGGAGTAAAGGGTATGCCGGAATGGCTATCTCACCTCAATTCCCCCCAAAAGACATACACAATGGGGCAGATATACTAATCAGTTCCTCCTCTTTTGTGCATGGTATTTTAGCACAAAAACCTGCACCTTACCACCCACAGTGTATTTTAGTTGCCGAAATCAGCACTGAAATTGTGCTGCGCACTCGTGAAGTCATAGCTATTCCTTTCCATGGATTCACAAAAATTGCCTGCCACAGTCTAGATTGTGCTATTACTGCAAATGAAAGTAGGCTGTAAAATGAATTTTATTTAAAAGAGATATTTTTGAAAATTTTTAACTGACCATATCAGCAGTAAATCATTAATAATAATAATAATAATAATAATAATAATACATTTTATTTTAATTTACATTAAATATTGATCAAATGATGGAGACAAGCACTATAACCTGCCATTTATACAGATGTGCACTTTTCGGCATGTTTAAGAGATGGGAAATGTGTTGTGTTGTGCAAAAATCTGACTGAGATCTGATTCTTACACCCCGCTTCATGGTTGGTCCCAATTCCTAAAGCCCCCAACCCTAACCATAGTAGGTAGTCATTGGTCGCTATCCCTAAAGGCCACACCTACACCTACACCTACACCTACCCCTTTCCATAACCAAATTAGAGAGTTAAAAACCTGCATGACACCTACAGGGTGTGTCAAATACAGTAGTCTGTGGCATCCTCCGCTGTAGCGCTCAGAATCGGTCCACAAAATCGGGATTGCGTGTGAAAATTGTACGTGCAAATTGCATTCAGCTGTAATTTTGTTTGCACCGTTGCCTGATCTGTATAATTCCTATAGTGAGTCAGTGGTTTCTCCCAAGGTATTTATCTTATGGAGTTTTGGGTTCTTTGCCACAGTCACCTTTGAGTTGTTTAATGGTGGCCTAAACACAAATATTTTGTAAACATAGATACAGTACGGGTTTGTTGAGGGATTAATGAGATAAGCTGCAATATCATTAATTTATATATAAACAAAAGCTGTTGTGTGCCATGACTTTACAGACTACTGCCCTTACTCTGAAATGATCTGGGTGTAGACCTATATCCTTATTTTTGTGTATGGAATATCCACACCCTCTAATAACCTTTCATAATCACTGCAATCCCACTGTTACTTATACTGTAGTTTGCTTATTAATGAAACTGCTTATCGCTGCATAATGCCTTCTACTCAGTATTTTTAGCCATCACACTTGCCCTTGACCGCATTCTGGGTTAAATCAGATCTCAGTTGTATCATGCATCTGGATGGTGCTTCGGTTTGCTCCCTGAGCTGAACTTCTAACCCCTTACCGACCTGAGCAGCTCTCAACAGCATTCCATCCAATACAACTCACATGAAGAAATTCCCCTTCTCACTCACTTGCCGCATCAACACCCTGGGCTTAATGACCTGTCCGCTGATCACACAGAAGGTCAAATAGACAAGGATTTGATCTACCTCAGTCAAGAATTAGCCACAAACAGCAACAGACCTTTGATTATTGCATTGTGGCTGGTCGACTTCACTGCTCATTCTTGCCAAAAACTGTCCAAGTAGACAGGAAGAGATTGCTTTACTAATATGTGTGATCAAAATCTGACAACTATAGATTGTTGAATGTAGCACCAAGGTTTCCTAGGAAATGACTTGGGAAGCAGAATATGGTGGTTTGTGAACATTCTGTGGGTATGCTGTCTGAGGCAGAGGCTATAAGGATGACTGCACAATGTCTTCAAAAAGGGACATTTTCAACCAGAAAACCATTAGCATTTGGACATGCCTTTGGAATGCCACTACATACTGTTGGTCTTGATCCTCAGCATCTTAAAGATCCTTGGTTTCCTCATTCGTGACAGATTTATTTTGAATCTTGCTTGATTTGCTGCATGGTTGTAAATCCAGCATGGGAACTGGAAAGGCAGTTAGTCATGTGTGCCTGTGTCTCCTTAAAGGCCTTTCAACAATATTGGCTGAAGGACTTTGTAGTATTGATGGTCCCCTTGCAGTGTGTCAGTAGGGGCCTGCAGCCAATCTCAAAGTTTTGTCGAGAGACAGATGCTTGTTTAGGAGTTCATGCTTATTTATTAACAATTAGCAGTGCTCTTCTGTAGACCTTATGTTTGGCAGAGAAGTTGTTAGAGCTTGCCAGCAGTTCTGAGGATGATAACAAAGAGTTTTTAATTAGTCTGCAAGAAAAATTATGTTCTACTATTTTGCTATGGAATGTTTACCTTATTTAATTAAATGATTTTCAGTTGCACTACAAAAAGCATTTCCTTAAAGCTTAAGTATGTAATGTCTGCAACACTTGCACCACCGAATGTAATTGCAAAAATAAATTGTTTTTAAAATAACTTTCTGAATACACCCCCCATCTGCCCTTGGTAAAACAAAGAGATAGTCCTGCCCCCAACTCACACTATTGGTTTGGTAATGTTGTTGGGGTGGGTGTAAACAGCTCCCTCAAAAGAACACAATGTTTAGAGTTTTCAAGAAAATTAACCTCTGAATGACTTACTTATAGATGTCTCTGCTTATTAAACTGGGATTGAAATGTATTAACACAAAGTTACATACTTCAGCTTTAATCAGTATTTTAGTCTTGTTTTACAAATATATAAACATCCCTAAAACAAGATCAGTTTGCTTGAGAAGCAAATATTAGTTTCTTGTTTTAAAGGAATAAAAATCTTCTTAAATGCTGCAAACCTGTTTGACTTTCTTTTCAAATATGGCAGCTACCTCAATAACATCAAAACTAATTATTTCTTGTTTCTGTCTTGCGACCAAACGTGCAACATGGCTTCATGACATTTGGTCTCAAGATGCAATGAGAACTAAAGATGTTTAATGTTATCGAGGTAGTTGCCATATATTTTTTTAAGCACCTTATAAATATTTAGTAATTTAAGTGATTTATTAATGATTTATAAATGATACTGAAAGTGATGGTTGCCCTTCAGAAGACTTAAAATATTGTGCATGAGTAGTACTGATTATTTTTACTGTCGATTTATGGTGTTTATTTGCCTTTTCTGAGCTTGACAGATCTGATTCACTGTTTACTTGCCATTATGTGGCAAATAAACCCTGTGAAGGCTTTTTAAAAAAATAAAAAATAAATCTAAAATCACCTTTTGGTTTCCACAGAAGATCGAGTGTCATAAGGGTTTATTTGAGTGAGTGACTAAATAATTACAGAATTTTTATTTTGGGGTTTACTATTCCCTTAAGCATTGATAGCCAACAGAATTATGTGATGATTAGGCTTAAAACAAGTAAATAATTGCCAGTGGGGTAAGAAAAATATGCTTGAAGGTGCAGTCAGTTACTTTTTCCTTTGTGTCATCTTGGACTTACACTGACACCTAGCGGTGTGGATGCAGCATTGTTTAAAATCATTTAAAATAGTTAAAATAGTTTTCAGTTTCAGATTCCATTGTAGAAATTTTGTATTCACAGACAGCTTTAATCAATAAGTGAAAGTGTGAAATAATATGACAGTTACTGAGATTAAGCGAGTATTATTCGGCTGGTCATGTGATTCTAACATGGCAGCCCCCCTGTGCGGACCCTCTCCATGTAGAATAAAACAGCTTTTATAAGGTTACTGATATGACTGGAGTGTCATGATGTCTACATATATTGCAAAATTACTGTACATGTCTTTAGGATTTAAAGTTTTTAATGAGGAAAAAATGACTGTGTGCACCTTTAAAATGTATAAAATTTAATTTTGAGACAACATATAGTAAGTGTGATGTTGAGTGTTTGTCTGTGGAATATCACAGATGAAGCTCAGTTTAAAAAAGAAAGAAAATGGACCGTTGTCACTGTTTCTCCACTTACTTCATTCTGCCAGTGCTGCCCTTTTTCCCTCCTCTATCCACAAATCTCTTTTCCCCATTACACTATTCCATATCTGGAAAGTTGGAGACCTGTGTGCTTCCTTACAGGTGGAAGTTCTCTCTCGCAGACTGAACGAGAGCAGAGGACTCTGGGATCTCTTCATTAACAATTGTTGTGCACGTGCTCAGTCCAGTCATCTGAAGCTGTGGTCATCCAACATGTGTCTTTATTTATTCCACTGTGGATTTCCAATTGAAACATGGTCTGATTTGCAGATGTACCCTGTTTATGACTGTTTTTGATCCCAAAGTCCCATCTTAAAGGCTCTGCATTCTTTCTCCAAACCCTAGCCCAGATTACAGAGTTGCTGTCTTGTATTGTTCTGTATAAAACAGAGACCGGTCATGTGATTTATGGCAGGGCTGCTTTTGATGATGGGTGGGTTATGGAGGAGGGGTCTTTTTGCTTCACTGAAAGAAAAAGATAAACTAAAAGATGTTTTTGATCAGTAGTTGTTTATGAAACAAACCCAAATTGGAGTCTTCCTGTCTTCTATAGTGCATATTTATATCAGAGGACAGGAGATACTGGATGAATCAGTGAAACTGAAGCCACCAGTGGCAGGTTTTTCTGGAGTTTATTTGAGGGTTGATATGTGGTCAGGTAAACTACAGAAAGTTTTGATATAAGGATCGGCTGACTGTACATTATTCTGCATATTACACAACTTCCATAATAAAGACATGTAAATGAAATGTTGATTTGCATTTAGATTAATTTATTATTGTTAATTGTGAGAAGAAGGAGAATGTGGAGTGATACAGGAGACATAAAACTAGCACAACTATGTAGGAAATGGTTTGCCATGGATAGTGGTCATTATACAAATAGGTAACAATTTACAATTAAGTTGTATTTGTTAACATTATTAAATGCATTATGTATAATGGACTAACAATGAACAATATATTTTTTTACAGAGTTTATTAATCTTGGTTATTGTTAATTTTTTAGAAAAAAAAAAACAGTTGTTTTTGTTAATTCATACTTCATAATGCAACAACTAATGTTAACATTTACAACTTTTAACTTTTACTAGTATAATATGTTGGAATTAACATTAAGCAAGATATGTAAATTCTGCAAAAGTATCGTTTATTGTGTTAACTAATGTGAACAAATACTACCTTAATGTAAAGTGTTAGACTACTTAAAGGGATAGTTCTCCCAAAAATGAAAGTTCTCACATTTTTTACTCACACTCATGCCATCCCAGGTGTGTATGACTTACTTTCTTCATCAGAACACATTTAAAGAAAAATATAAAAAATATCTCAGTAGGTCCGTAAAATGCAAGTGGATGGTGATACAACCTTTGACGTTTCAAAAAGAACAGACACTCAGCATAAACGGCATCCATATGACTTTAGTGGTTAAATTTATGTTTTCTAGAGCGAAACGATCACATTTGCTGCGAAAAAGCTCAATATTTAAGTACTTTTTAACCATAAACCATCGCATTCATGAGAGGGAGAAGTTCACGCGGTCTTGTGTGACGTATTCGCTTTGATGTGTTATGGATTTAATCTCACGTTTTTCTCTCGGCTGAGACATCTAAGATGAGCTCACAAACGCCCCATCGTGAGTAAACAAACAGATAAAACCAATGAGGCTTCTTTACAGCGTTCCTCCTACTCAGTTGTAAACAGCGCTTCACTTCCGTGTGGGTCGCACGTGCATCTGTTCTCGCGTGAACATGCCAACGAGATTACATCATACGCGCGTACTGCTGCTGACCAGAAAACCAGCAATAAATAGGTGTGTTAGCAACTGTAGTGCAATCAGTATAATATTGTTCAGAGCACTGTTTTGTAATGTCACTTTGTATCAATTGATGCGTTTGGAAAAAGGATCTTGAAGCTTATCAGAGGTATTTTCCTTCTGGATGAACTTATATTCCATTATGAGACTGTCTAGGAAAAGGAGTAATCGCTGCCTTAAGCAAAAGTTCCAGATAAGTCACCCAAAAATTGTAGACCTATAATTTGGTTGAGATCTGCAGCGTTTGACAGTTACGTACTGGAAAACTGGAGCAAACTTTTGGATTATTACCCAATATCACCAGTTGTCTTAAATACGCTACTCTGTCAGCTTGTGTGTATATTTATGCTGTGTGTGTGTGTGTGTGTGTGTGTGTGTGTGTGTGTGTGTGTGTGTGTGTGTGTGTGTAATATCCTCATCTGTTTTCTGATACAAACCATGGCATGTGTTTGTCCCCATTTTGGCCAATTTCCTGGTGTTGTGCTAGTTTATAACACGTTCTCCCAAACTCTGGCTGGATTAGAGGAATGACCACAGTGCAGTTCAGTTCACATTAAGTAATAGAGATCAAATATTTTTAAGGGATATCTGATGACAGATCATTGAATTATTGAAAATAAATGTGTAACTGATGTGATAATGTGGCCACGACGTGTCTGATGTGGCTCTAGGCAGTATTGGGCAGTAGAAATATGACAGTAAATAACAAACCTATAGTTTAAAAACATTTCTTACTTGTGATGTTGCTATTTTTTAATTTGCATGGCCAAAACCTTTTTCTGGTTCTTTTGCTGTGGTAGGCTGTACGGCTCTTTGAAAAAAAGTTTTGAATAATATACAGATATTGCTGTTTAGGAAGGAAAGTGGTACTTTATTTCACCAATGTGTCATTCAACTGATCACAAAGTATAGTCAGGACATTACTTTTTTACTTTTTTTTGAAAAAAAGTCATTTTTGATCAAATCTAGACAGGTCCCATTTCCAGCAGACATCACTCCAATACCTTATCCTTGTGTAATCATGCTAAATTGCTAATTCGGTATTAGAAAAACACTTGCCATTATATCAAAGTCATTTTTGTTGAAAGATATTTGGTTCATTAAATGAAGCTTGCCCCTGGGTGGACGGCAGTGTCGAGGACTCCACAACGGGCATCCCTCCTCCTTCCTGGGTTTTGGAACCAGTGTAAAGGGATTTAGATGGGGAAGGAGGAGGAAAGAACCGGCTTGACAATATAAATAATAGTTTAATGAGAAACTTAAAGAAAACACAAACACACACACGACGGACATGTCTGTAAACGATCTCTCTCTCGTTTCACCACCGTCTGCCATCGGCCTATATCCCTCTCGGAGGCTTAATTAGCCTGATAAGGGACCGGGTGTGTATAATCACGACCCGGCCCCACCCTCCGCCCTGCCACACAGCTTTTCTAGAAACTCATCAGTCAATCATTGTTTTGAGGAATGAAGGCTATACAATGCTAGAAATTGCCAAACAACTGAAGATTTCATATAAAGGTGTACACTACAGTCTTCAAAGACAAAGGACAACTGGCTCTAACAAGGACAGAAAGAGATGTGGGAGGTCAGATTTAAAACTAAACAAGAGGATAAGTACATCAGAGTCTCTAGTTTGAGAAATAGACATCTCACATGTCATCAGCTGACAGCTTCATTGAATTCTACCCGCTCAACACCAGTTTCATGTACAACAGTAAAGAGAAGACTCAGGGGTGCAGGCCTTATGGGTAGAATTGCAAAGAAAACGCCACTTTTGAAACAGAAAAACAAAAAGAAAAGGTTAGAGTGGGCAACGAAACACAGACATTGGACAACAGATAATTGGAAAAGAGTGTTGTGGATCTTAAACCCATTGAGCTTTTGTGGGATCAGCTAGACTGTAAGGTGCGTGAGAAGTGCCCGACAAGACACCCCACATCTATGAAAGTGCTACAGGGGTACAAGTGTGGGGTGAAATGCCACCTGAGTATCTGGACAAACTGGATGCCAAGGTTTTGCAAAGTTGTAATTGCTGCATGTAGAGGATTTGTTGATGAGAACTCCTCGAAGTTCTGAATTTTTTTTCAAATTGTAATAGTAATTTTTCACATTATTTATGTCCTGATTATACATTGTGATCAGTTGAATGCCTCTTTGGTGAATAAAAGTACCAATTTCTTTCCACAAGAGCAAAATCTGTACATTATTCCAAACTTTTGGCCACCAGTGTAAGTCTGTCAACCAATAAGACTCTTAACAGCGGTATAACAGCTCATCAACCAAAACCCAGACCCTCTCTATGATTAATTTCTATATTGCGGCAGTGAGCACCTGCTTTTTGGGGACAGTGCTGCTTTACGAGGCATCAGCTATAAAAATTAGTCATGCAAGAGTGGGCCATGCGCCGCAGGGCTTTGAAATGCAATTAAGTACTTTCAGCATCTGTTACTGCAACAAGAGCACTACAGCTTTTGAAGATGATAGTGTAGCTGCCAAAGGTTCTTACTGACTGGATGAGGGCCAGACATTTGATGCTGCACCCTGTGGATTTGTTGTTCTTGATTGACACTCTTAAACATACACATACATTCAAAATAAGTTCACCCTGTACATGCGCTCTCATGTCTCTGTACGTGTTTATGAATAAGTAGGTCTACCTAGATGTACACACGTGCTGTGCCTCACCACTGTGGGTCAGTGCATTAACAATGGGGCCATTTGTGATCAAAGATTGGGGGCATCTTTTGTGTATAAGAAATACATCACGTAAGGGTAGGTCACAAAGGTTTGACTGGTTTTACGACGTAATTGCGTCATCTGTATCAATTGATTAAAATGCTAAATTGAATGAATTACATGGTATGTCAATTAATTAATTGAATTAATCTAAAATATAAATATTTGCTCTGAAAGCTCAAATAATGATAATTCATATATAATTATAAAAATTCTAAATTGTTATATTTAAATAATTGCAAAAAAATACCTATAATATAAAAAATTATAATTCAGATAATTAAAATGCATTACATTATTTTGGAAAACGAGCAAAGCATTGATAAGACAATACAAAAATTGGCTTTAGAATCCATTATATTGTTTATATCCATAAGGTATTATTGAACATAAGCCTGTCATTAGCTTAGGCAGTCCATTTTGCAATTGAATTTGTCAATCAGTCCCAGATTTATTATAAGGGCTTTTCTAAGGATGAATCAATGTAAACTTGCATCAGATGGACACTATTGGAGTGTCTCATTTTGGTTGCGTAGCATCGTAAACACAGTTTTTAGGTCACTGTGTCATGTTAAATGTAGTTTGAAACTTAGAAAAACACATCATGAAATCCTTGTGTTTTGATTTGCACTCCATCAAGCTGTGTTTGAATGCAAGAACGCATACTCATATTGTGCTGTCTGCTGTTGGTGAGTGTGGTTTGTTGTTCTCTGTATAAAATGTGCATTGCCTATACAGCTGGACTTTTGCTGACTGCCCCCTGAAGAAAACTGGTACTTTATGATTGAATTGCTTCGATTGTGCAGATATTACTAATTATGGGCATGATTAATTGCATACATTTTTGAACAATGTATTTGCTTCCTCTGAGCCCTTTTATAATAGGTACAACATATCTTATCACTGTTATGCTGACGATTCCCAGTGAGTGTAGACAAAAATTGCTCATCTGAGAACGCCCTAAATTGCTTCAAATATATTAAACATTGGCTGGCAAGCAATTTCTTTCAATTAAATGAAATTCTGATTTTAGGTTCATCCATGTCCTCCTTACCTGGCCTGGTTTCCCAGTTAGGTTATCTGTCGTTGAATGTACAAGATCATGTGAGGAGTCTTGGAGTGATTTTAGACTCATCATTACATTTCAATAAGCAGATCAGTGCTGTTGTCAAGGGTAGCTTTTTCCTCCTTAGATCTATTGCTAAAATAAAACATTTTCTTTCCCATAAAGACTTGGAAAGCAGCTCCATTTTTGACCTAGTAGCAATTAAGGATACTAGATTCTCCCACTCCTCTTTACAAGTCACCTCCCAAACTATTCAGAAGAAAACCATAGATGTCAAGTCAAGTCAATTTTATTTGTATAAAAAAAAAAAAAAATTGACTTGACTTGACATCTATGGTTTTCTTCTGAATAGTTTGGGAGGTGACTTGTAAAGAGGAGTTGGAGAATCTAGTATGTAGATCTTTTACAATATAAGCAATCTATTAACACACAAAAAATGTGTGTCTCAGGTTTCAGGAATTCCTGAGAGACAATAACAACTTGTATGAGGATTTCAACAGTCTAATGGGAACCTCATAAATATGCCAGACTAGCACTATCCCAGGGTACGATATCAGAATGGGGAAAGGTGATCAGCTCTGGCTTATTCAGCAGGGGTTTCAGGTTCTGCAGTCCAATACTGGCAAACAGACAAGTGAAAAGAGAAATCTTCTGAATACAAGTGCAGTTGAGTCAGCATGTATTAGTATGGTGCATTTTTGTTGTAACTGCATCCTGCAGCTGAGTATTTCTAGTGACTTTTTGTAAAAAAAAACATAAACAGCCTTTCTGGATTCATTCAAAAGCAAGAATCAGATTCCTGTCCAATTAAAGACCGTATTTAAAATATTGTACTTAATGTCTACAATCCTATGAAACATAGGCTCTTCATTATATTATAGTACATGTTTTACCAGTGCCCAATTTTCTTTCGATTTCGTAAAACACTTATGTTTTACCTGTTTGATACAAGTAGTTAATGCAAATTCAGGAGGAGCTTGTTCATATAATCCCATTAATCAATCATGTTCAAGTGCTATATAAACTGTAGCTCTCCTACTTCTCCTATGATGTCTTTCAAGCATCTGGCTAAGCCCGTACAGGAAACCATGTCCAATTCTCTGCAGCGTCATAAATCCAACTTGTATGTCACCACTAAATGTGGCAGCTCTGTAATCCAACCACCCGACATTACCCGATCATGCACAAAAGCAGATATGTTCTATGTGTCTTAAATTTTTTTAATAAAACGATTTATACAAATATTTCCAGTACATTTTGTTTGTCATTAAAGAAACTTACAGTTCGCCCTAGGCTCGTTCGTGTTCACGGTACACACATGCTCATAGATACAGCTCCTCACTCATCAGACTCCTCGGTTATTCTTGGTAAACTTAAACAGTTTGTGGACTGGCACTTTCATTTCTTTTGTAGTCGAACATGACCAAAGAGCTGACTTTTGATTCTACCTGTAGGTTTGATTCCTTCATTTCGAACAGGTTCTTTGGTTCAATAACCGGTCTAGTAATCGAGTCGCCTGCCCAAATTAGTAGCATCATCGAGTAAAAATGCCTAGGCTACTTAAGTCTCAAGACCTTAATTGCAAATATTTGTAAATAAAAAAAATAAATACCAAAAATTCCGCCCATATCCTTCCTTCCTTTCCTATTTCTCCCTTCACAGCTCCAACCCATTCAGAAACATATACACTCTCTTTAGCATAGCTTTACCAGCCCCTCCTCGTGCCCATAATGGATCATCCACAGGTTAATCCAAGTATCTGCACCCAAATTCTAGCAGAAATTTAGAACATTGGCTCCAGAGGTGGACCCCTTCCATATGCATGTGCCTCCCTTTTCAGATTTGATCTTCCAATAAATCATCCCCTTAAGTACTTGCATGATATTTCGACTGAATCAATATTTAACGCTGTCTCCCTCAATACTTTTCAGTCCTACTAGACTTCCTGGAAAAGCTTCAAGCAGCTTTACAGTCAACACAACTTTTCCCCGATTTCTCTACTCACTATCTCTTCTTTTCATTTCTGTCTCATTTCAAGCATATTGTGCCCGGGTCGGTAATGAGTTCTTCATTAAACAAAGTAAGACAGACCAGTCAAGACACCATCACTTCGTCTATATTTTCAACTTATCCACACTCATCCAGCCATTTCCATCTCTCTCCTTCTATTCTTCATACAGGAGAAACAGAGCCAGGTTCCCCCTCAATCCTCTCTTCATTAACAATTATACTCTGCAATTATTGCCAAGCTGTTACTAGACACTGGTTCCAAAAACACCTCAAATCCATTCTTGCCAGGGCAGGCGTCCCTACTAGACATTTCTCTAGCCACTCGTTCTGCATTGATGCAGCTACTACTATCGCTCAAAAAGGGCTTAAAGAACACCAAATTAAGTCTCTTGGCAGGTGGTCCTCACAGGCTTTTCATTCTTACATATGTCTCAATTCATGGGTACCCACACGCGTAGTCAGCCATGGATGATACTTTACCCCAACATTATTTAAATCAGGTGCATGTTTTAATCATTTGCCTGGGCCATCCAATTTATCAGGAGTTTGCCATCTTGACAGAACCAGGCCTTCTCTTAACTACCAAACCTCGGGATCTCCACCTTCTTCCTCCGCCCCCCAGCCGTTATGCCATAGGACTAGATAGTCAACGCTTCAGCTACGGGAGGGGGGAGGTGTGTACGGCCGAATTTAAATCCCATCTCTTTCTCAGCCCAGTTACAATCATTACAATTACTAAGCCATGTAAGAATTTCCCATGGGTGTGACCAGCCAACTGTCCAAGCATTAGTACCCATCTGTCAGTCCTATTGGTAGATGCTACACCACGGCCTTACCCTACAACCGACACTAAGAGCTCTGTTTTGATTCAAGATTCAACCCAAACACAGACAGTGCACCAAATTCGTTTACAATTTTTGATCTAAGATTATATGATGTGAACTTGTGAAATGTATACTATAGAGTGATCAGTCACATTACATTTATGGCTCAGGTGATCCGCTAAAAAAAACAAATAAATAAAAGTTTCCGTAAATGAGTGCCCATGAAGCACAGATAGAAGCATCTAGGTAGCATACTTCCGATACTGCATGTGCCAGCTGATCAACTACTATTGAGATGAATATATTAGACCTACTTGAATGGTACTGTAAAGCACTGTTTACATGGAACTAAGTTCTGCAAACTCCACCTACGTCCAAGAATCGGATTATTGGCCAGATTCACAAAAGACCCTTTAGGTTATTGGAATTTGCGCTTCGCTAAGCCCCTCTTAAAAGTGTTACTAACTTTTGCCATCTGCTGTTTTCATCTGACAATCATTTAATTTGTTTTTTCTAATGGTTGTCTATGGTAGTCCATGAGAGTTGTGTGTGTTTGATTGGTTGTAAGCAGGATTTAATAAAAAATATCCATAAATATGGGGGAAAAAACTGTGACATATAATAGTGACATAAGGTACCAAGATAGGATTTTTTTTTATTTTTTTAATCTTATTCTTTTATTTATTTATTTTTTAATTTGATCCCTTTTTCTCTCAATTTGGAATGCCCAATTCCCACTACTTAGTAGGTCCTCGTGGTGGCACGGTTACTCGCCTCAATCCAGGTGGCAGAGGACAAGTCTCAGTTGCCTCCGCTTCTGATCAATCTGCACATCTTATCACGTGGCTCACTGTGCATGACACCGCAGAGACTCACAGCATCTGGAGGCTCATGCTACTCTCCGTGATCCACGCACAACTTACCACATGCCCCATTGACAGCGAGAACCCCTATTCACGACCACAAAGAGGTTACCCCATGTGACTCTACCCTCCCTAGCAACCAGGCCAATTTTATTGCTTAGGAGACCCAGATGGAGTCACTGTGGATTTAGTCCTCATTCTCAAATGAAATATGTATGACATCAGTGTTGTTGACACATTATGTCATTAATTACCATTCACAAGTGTTATCAGGTATGTAATCGCTATCAAATGACGCTTTTTTTCATGTGACTGTAATAATTGTGTGCCTCAATTCTGATTCACAGTTCAGTTTTTAATAAGATTACTGTGTAATTTAATAATTTAGTTTAAAAAATAGTGAGACCAAAATATTTTGCAGTGTACTCTTCATTCAGTTAAAATCTCATGAACTGAATGTACAGTATATAAGGCTTAAAGGGATAGTTCACCCAAAAATTAACCTTCATGCCATCCCAGATGTGTAGGACTTTCTTTCTTCTGCAGAACACAAACAGATATTTAGAAGAATATTTCAGCTCTGAAGGTCCTTACAATGCAAGTGAATGGGTACCAAAATTATGAACCTTCAAAAAGCATATAAAGCCAGCATAAAAGTAATCCATATGACTCCAGTGGATAAACCCATATCTTCAGAAGCAATAGGATATATATTTTTTTTTACTATAAATTCTCCTCACTGCCCAGTAGGTGGTGATATACACGAATAATGTGAATTAGCAAATACAAAAAAAGAAGGATGTGAAAGTGAAAGTGGAGATTGAAAGTAAACAAGTGCTTAAATATTGACCTGTGTCTCACCCACACCTATAATATCGCTTCTGAACATATGGATTTAACCACTGGAGTCTTATGGATAACTTTTACGCTGCCTTTATGTGCTTAATGGACAATCAAAATTTTGGTAGGCCTACCCAATCACTTATATGAAATACTAGAGCTGAAATATTCTTCTAAACATATTTGTTTCTGTTTAGCAGAAGAAAGAAAGTCATACACATCTGGGATGGCATGAGGGTGAGGAAATACTTTTTGGGTGAACTGTCCCTTTAAGAATAATATGCATTATGTTTCTAAGACTATTTTGCCAAAAACCATGCTGTTCAGAGCAGTGTCCTATTCATTCCTATGGGTAGTTCTGCAAAACTTGTCAAAGTGTGCGAAAGTAATAAGGGGAGCTTAGATATTTTGCTGATATTGCTTAGATTCCTAATTTCTAACGTCACTTTGGATAAAAGCTTTTGCTATATAACTAAATGTAAATGCCATACTAAAAACATAGGCTCTTGAAAGTACTAAGCTTTTTTAGGAATCATTACCCAAAGCTCAATTCATATTATTTTTCAAAAATGTTCGCATTGCACACAGCCATTGTGCCAGCACATGACTCCTAATTGCTTGCATTTTTCTTAATGTGGTTTCAAGTCTTTTTATCCTCCCTGTTATAAATGTTTTATGAGTTGTTTTCAAATTCACGCTTCATCTATTTTCTGTCGTGGTAGTTTTATTTTATCCTGAAAAAATTACGGCACCTCTGGTCTCTGTCTAAATTTTCCCATTGAAAAAACAGAACTTGTCAGTTTCTTGTTGCAGATGAAGAACAGACTACAGAATCTTTGTCTGCTTTGTTACCTATCTTCTCCTCTTTATTGGGAGAAAGTCGAGGAAGAGCATGGCCTTCTGGGTAGGAGATGGTACAGCTTGTAGAAGCTATGCCCAGACGGGCTGCTCTCTGCTTGTGTGGCCTATACAAAGCTAAAACTAATCAAATACAAAGTACCAGACTTCCATCTGGCTCTCATCAAAGCACACCATTCATCTGAACAAACTTCAAGTGGCAGGAACAAATTAATTAATAAGGTGCAGAGCTTCCATGCACGCTGTGATGTAGAGCTGGCAAGTGAACTTCTGATGCAAATGCACACACAAATAGACACACATGCATATTTAAAATGCACTTGCAAGCAAAATCTCACACATAGCAGGTTAATTCTCTCGCTGCCCCACCCTGTAAATCCCTTACAGTTTTGGTTTCCACCTCTTCTCAAAGATCTCATCATTACCTGCATTTTTCCCTAATTTTTTCCACCTGCTTGTGTTATTCAACATTCTCTGAACTATCACCCACTCCGTGTTTGGATCAACTGAGAGGATAAAAGCAGAGAAGCCTGTCGGGCCATAAAGTGGTATGTTACGAGCCCACACTCATGTTAGGTTTTCACTGTAATTACTCATGGTTTCTCTCTATAAATGTAGAACAGAGCAAAGTCGGTAGATGAAAAAAACTGTAGAAATCTGTGATATGTCCTCATTTAGATAACTAGTAAATATGTGTGTGTGTGTGTGTGTGTGTGTGTGTGTGTGTGTGTGTGTGTGTGTGTGTGTGTGCGTGTGCTTGTGTCTGCATGAATTTAATTGACTTTATCGCATCCCTGCAGCCCCTACGGTGATAGTGAGGAATCAAAATTGTAATCCTCACACTTTTATTGCTGGTATAATCATTATCATTGCCAGACGGAGGCATTCATACTGCAGCTTCAGAGGAACGTGACCCTGATTCATAAAAGAAAATCATAAAAGCTGATTCTTGTCATCATCTTTGAATTCCCTCCATTTATGGTTTATGAGTGCCACTGAGAGGGTAGCAGGTGTCATGAGATGTGTTATAACCAGCAATGATGACTTAGATTTTTTCCATAATATATGAACTCCCTCACACACTTTCACTCCTAGGCTGATTTCACACTTAGTTGTGACTTGTGACTCGGCCGTGGTTTGCTAGTTTCTACCTGAGTTAAGAAAAACAAACCAAACTCTTCATGCAGTATGGGGATGATTGTTGACATTTGCAATATTGCCAAAGCTTATAGAGTACTTTTAGTACCTAAATATAGAGTAATAAATTAGGTGAAGTAAATAAAGAAATGAAGATGAAAATAAGTGCAAGGCACATGGTAGAAATAATAATAAATAAATTGGAGTACAAAATGAATTAATTAATTAGATACAATATAATATACTAAGTATAATATTCAGTAGTGAATTTCTGTCAGAGTATAGTAAAGGGGCGAGGCGACTGTCTTTCTCTATCTCACACATAGGCCTGTCGCGATTATTAAACAGCCGTATGATCGTGGTTATTTAAGCTAACCGCAATTATTGGGTATTCAAATTCCAATCACATTTGAATGCCCAAATAAGGGAATTTGAAGCTAATTTATTGTATAAATGCCATTAACAGTGCCTTTGTATGTCATTCAGTTGAAATCTTTGTCCGAGCGTCACTGAGCCGCACCGTGGAGGTCAACAAGCTCCTGTCTGCAGGAGCACTTGAAGCAGTTTGATGAGTGCTGTCAGCAAAGGCTCGTGCCAACCTCCCACAAAAATATAAACTAACAAGTATAAATTTTGATAGTGAACGCAAAGCGCTCCAGTTTCACTTTAAGCGATCGTGTAATAGCAAATGGTCCTGTTCATACACACTATGTCAATGACACGCAGTGACAAAGAGTAGACGCATATTTACTCTGTTTCTGTGGAGTGATAAAATTATGAAACGAAATCTCAAATGTTTTGCTTCATGTCAAATAAGGGCTCAAGGGTTTAATCGGAGCATGAAAATAAGATGTGAAAGTGAAGAAATTAGGAAGGAAATGATTTATTATTGCTTAATGTAATAAAAAATATTAAATAAATATTATAAAATAGATATAAAAAATATATTTATTAAAAATTCAAAAATCAAGTGTAAATGCTAAATTTACCACAACTAAAGTTTACCAAAACAGAGACATATTTTTAGAAATATTTTGATATTTAAAAATTTATTTTTCCATGTCATTCACAAGTTTTTAAAGCCTTAAAAGGAAATCATAGTTCATTCCCATTTTATTTTTTTATTTACTTGATGTTAAATATGTAAAAATTACTTCTTAATGTGTATGAAGCACACATGCCGAAAAAAGCACACCTTAAAAAAATTACAATTTGTATGACTATTAATTGACAATTAATTGTCATAATCACAATTATTTGTTTGACAATTTATCATCCTACTCACACATAAGGACGAAAAAATACTCATAGTTGCAGGTTGTGTGGAAAGTAGAGAGGATTAGTCCCTGGTCCCCTGCTGTGTGAGCCCTCATTGTGTGACACAATGGTGTTATGACTGTGTGCCTTTAAGGAATATTCAGATTTATTTACAACGTAATGTCTATGGATAGTATAAGTGGCATGCTGTTGATTTAACTGGAGGCAGCTCCCATGAGGCAACCTGCTCCATGTTTCCTGTTCACATTAGCAAATTGAGGAACAAGTCAAAATATTGTCTGTGGTAATCAGCAAGCCACAGATGCTGTCCATTGACATTAAAAAGTTGAAAACTAGACTTTACTGAAGAAAATGTGAGTGTCTTTTGCCTCTGCAAAACTCTGAGTGGATTTGAGCACATTGCTCTGCAGTTGCTAGGGTGTTCTGGGTGGTTGCTTTCCTTCAATGTAAATCTATGGGTGTATTTTCATCCACCAGGTGAAAAAAGTCTGATCGCTTGAAGAGTATTGGCACACAGTTTTGAAATGATACAACACACTCTCACAGCAAAATCGTAACGATACATACGACTTATCTAAATTTGGCTAATTCGTACAACTTTCACTACAACCGATGACGTTGCTGGACATCGTATACCTGACAATTACTTGTTCACACACTCTATCAAGTCCCATGCAAAGCATGTTGGGAACTACAAATCCCCTCCCCAAATTCCCTTGCCCATGTTATTGAACAAACATTACTGATTCACATTAACCCTACATAATAAAATCTAGTAGAGTGCACATTTTAGAAAACTACATTCATCTAAAGCAAAGTTAACATGTTTAGAAGAGAAACACAATTTTGTCAAATAAATTGATTTAGTAAATTAGACAACCTGCGTTTTTCAGTGTATATTTATTTAATATAGTATGTTATACCTGCGGTATGCAATATACAGTATATGCATGTCAGATAGAAATTAAATGTCTCTTCCCTCCCTTTCTCTGTGTGTTTCTGGCTAACTCTCTCTGACTGGCCCCTTTGTCTCCATTATTATTATTTTTCATCTTGAACGTGATGAGAAAGACAGGACAGTACTGTGGGCACTTATCCCTGCCAGCTGGTATGGAACTAATCAGAGCTGAAATATTTCTCATTAAAGGAGGGCCTCACTCTCCCTGTGCTGTGTGTGTCTGTCTGTGTATGTAAGAGTGTGTGTATGTGTGTATCATTCTACAAATACGCATGGCTTTGTGACTGACAGGAATAACTCTGTGACAGGTTTATTAGAGAGAATGTTTGTAGGGCTGAATTAGAAATCTGGGCCCCCATACAGTGAGGTTCAAAAGTCTTTAAGGGCTTTTCACACTGCGCTTAACCCCGGGTTGTCTTTTTAAACCCCACTTTTAACTCTGGGTAAAGCAGAGTTTCACACTTGTAACTATGAAGGGGGTTAGCATTGATTTTAACTCGGGTTATGAAACCCTGCTCCAGAGTAATGTTAGCGCAGCATTTATAAAATCCTTAAAGGGATAGTTGACACAAAAATGAAAATTCTCTCATCATTTACTCACCCTTATGCCATCCCAGATATCTTTCTTCAGCAGAACACAAACAAAGATTTGCTCCGTAGGTCCTTGTAATGCAAGTGAATGGTGAGCAGATATGTGTAGCTCCATAGCCTAAATCACATAATGAAAACATAACTTATCCATATGTCTCCAGTGATTAAATCTATATCTTCAAAAGTGATATGAAAGGTGTGGGTGAGACAGATCAACATTTAAGCCCTTTTTACTCTAAATCTCCACTTTCACTTTTATATCTGAAAGCTACATGTGGTTAGAGTTCTGCAACCCAGGTTTTCAAGTAGGACTTCTGGTTTGGGTCAGTTTCGGCGCAGGTGTCACATAGATTCAACGTTCTGAACAAGTTCAGGCTGCAAAGAGGTGACTGTTACATTGTTTAACATGATTGCAGTGTGTTCTGCACCAAGCAAAGTTTCAGCACTGATAAACAATAAGGCAATGTTTTTCCACCTCTGCTCTTTTTTAAGAAATTATAAAGACAGTGAACTATTTTGGGTTCGCGGTGGGCTTAATATCTGATGGTATCATTCAGGATGGGTAGGGTCAGGCCACGGTCTCGGGTACGAGTCATGTTTGGGTTTAATTGTAACGCCCATGCAGACCTCTACATGTGGTGCCTGTTTTGGTTTTACATCTGAAAGTGAAAGTGATAGTGTAGATTTGAATTTGAGGATTAAAGGAAAATTGATTCCAGGTAGGCTATATATAAAATAAATATTTTAAATTATTTCACTAATCAAATAAGCAAATGTTTTATTTAATGCTTTACTCAACTTATTATGCCGAGAATGTAACTTGGTGAAATTATACTAAATAAGTCAAATGCAAAAAAGAAGCATTTTCACTAGTGTACTCCTTAAGCACTCTGTAAGATCACGTGAAGCACAGTAGCAAGATTACTGAGCCTATCACTCAACACAAAGATTACACACACATTCCCTATGTCATAAAATTACTGTGAGTAACCTCTCAAGTCAGGAAAAAGAAGGATTGATTGCATGATATGAAAGATGTGCCATGATCATTGTTTCCTATGTCCCTGGAGAACCTCAGTGTGTTTGTCACAATCATTACCATATAAAACGCATTCAACAAACTCATCCAGAAACCACAGAGGAACTGGAGATTAGCTGAATCACTGAATGTCTGATTGCGGACAGCTGAAGCTCTATAAATCCGCTGTGCCATGTGGAAGCACAAGGGTATGTGAGAACTGATCCTGTCCTCACCCTCCTCTTCATCAGCCTTCACCCTCCAGTGATCAGAGAGCTCTGCTGCCACCATGCCAGTTCACAGGTTCAAGGCAGGACAGAGGCCAGGGTACAGTACAGGGAACAGTAATGTGGTGTAGGGGACGAGTTCATGTGAGGAATGCTGAGTAACAAGAGACAATGAATAAATCTTGCACCAGTGGGATGAGGTGAGATTTCCTGCATCACTTTTCAGTGGGATGTACAGCGTCACAGAATACAAAAATTTTGCCAGTAGACATGAAAATGCTTGTGCTAGTGAAGTCCAGGTTGGTGAGTCAGAGGTTGAATTAAAAAATAATATATATATATATAAATACACACACACACACACACACAAAACAGTTAGTTTTGGTCCTCGAATCTGATTGGACGAGAGATGTTCCATGAGCACTGCTGGTCTGACACCATCACTGTGTGTATCATGTTAAGCTAATGTAGGCTGGGTGTCACTTTTTACATCATTTTCTTTTTTTTACATTACATATGTTAGCCTGCAGGTGGTGGCAAAACATCATTTTTGTGTGTAATATGAGCCAGTTGTTGACGTGAAGTGAATCTGTTAGTCATTGTTTACATAGAACAACGCTCCGTTATCGCTCGTATTACTACTACATTACTAAAACTAGGAAATAGCTTTAAGCACCTTTAAACGAACAACTTCAACATTAAGGCTGGACATTGCGGTTTCTATAGGGAATGACTCTTCCTTGGATGCTATTTTTCCACTGAAAAGCTGACCTTCAGAAAGCTGACAGCATCTCTGCTGGGGTATGGCAACAGGTGATTGCACAAGCTCCATCTCTCCACAGAAAGTAGAGAAGTACAGAAGTTTGTCAACAATGTCTTTAAGTCTTTCAGTAAATCTACTCTTGAAGAGCTGTCATGTTAATGAAGAGTTAAAGGGATAGTTCACCCAAAAATTACAATTCTCTCATAATTTTCTCAGACTCATGCCATCACAGACGTGTATGACTTTCTTTTATCTGGACACAAACAAAGATTTTTAGAAGAATATTTCAGTTCTATAGGTTCTCACAATGTGAATTGGTGCAAACATTTTGTGCTCCAAAATACATAGGCTATAAAGGCAGCATAAAATAATTCAAAAGTCTCCAGTGGTTAGATTTATAACTTCAGAAACAATATGAGAGGTGTGGGTGAGAGATCCTTTTTAGTCCTTTTTCACAATAAAATATCCACAGATGAGCCAAAACATTGTGACCTCTTGCCTAATATGCTGTTGGTCCTCCATGTGCCACCAAAACTGTGCCAACGGTTCCAACCCACTGAGGCATGGACTCTACAAGTCAGCACATCCCACAGATGCTAAATTTGATTGAGATCTGGGGAATTTGGAAGCCAGGGCAATACCTTGAACACTTCATCATGTTTATGAAACAAATCCTTTACAATGTGTGCAGTGTGACAGGGCGCATTATCCTGCTCAATTAGGCCACTGCTATCAGGGAATACCATTGCCATGAAGGGGTGCACCTGGTTGGCAACAATGTTTATGTAGGTGGCACATGTCAAATTGATGTCCACATGAATGGCCAGACCCAGCGTTTCCCTTCAGAACATTCCCCAGAGCATCACACTCCCTCCACTGGCTTGTCATCTTCCCACAGAGCATCATGGTGCCATCACTTGAGAGTGCAAATGCTCCCGTACACGGATGTCCATGTGATGTAAAAAAAAATGGCATTCATCGGACCAGGCAACCTTCTTCCATTGCTGCAATGTCCAGTTCCAACGCTTGCGTGCCCATTTTTGGCGCTTTGATACTCCTTGGCACTCCTCGGACCACTGTCGGTAGGTACTCACCACTGCTGACCAGGATCACCCCACAAGCATTGCTGTTTCAGAGACTCAGTCGTCAGGCCATAACAACTTGGCCCTTGTCAAAGTCGCTCAGGTCTTTACTCCTGACAATTTCTTCTGCATTTAACATGTTGACTACAAGAACTGATTGTTCGCTTACCGTCTAATCTACTCAGACCTTGACAAGTGGCCTTATTAGGAGAAGATCAACAGTATTCGCTTCACCTGTGAGTGGTCATAATGTTTTGTCTCATCAGTGTAGCTGTCTTAAAGGTATAGCAGCAAAAATAGCCTGTTTTATTTTAAGGGTCTGATAGAGTGTGAGAAATAGAAATGTACAACTAAATGATGACCATTTTTGGTTCAAGAAACTTTAACTTGATTATAAGCAGTCTGTGGCAGATCTCACTTTCTTCCTTTTCAAGGAGTATGCATGAGCCGGCTGGACAGATCACATAGACACAACATACACAGTGCGCTCTGGCACACACTCTCCAGCAGACACGTACACAGCTCTGTGCGATGCTCACTCTGCTGACATTTCAGATTGCACACGATAAGCAAATTGTGTGCAACTCTCTTTCTCTCTTGCACTGGTGTCCCCGGCTCCTCTTTATCTCTCCCCCTCTGATTGGGTAACTCAGCACTAGGCATCCACCCTGAAGGCCTGGCCATGCCCTCATCACACAGACTATATATATATATATATATATATATATATATATATATATATATATATATATATATATATATATGTGTGTGTGTGTAATTTTTTTACAATTATTTTCATACAATGATAATAATCTTTTCAAGTTTAGTTTGACTTGCTTATCTTGAAGTTTCTTTACAGGCCGTTTACATTTTATATTTGTTTTGTTCTTTCAAATCGGGGTCTGAGTCTTCCAGGTGTGCCAGATGGCTTTTTCTCTAGAGGTGGCTTTGATTTACACTTGAGTAAAGCCAGATTAAGGTCCTGACACATTGGTTGAAAAGTATGATGGCTGCATTTGGTTAATGCAATTCTTCTCTTTGCTCATCATGATTTGTTAAGCACAACAAAAGAAGCATATGCCTGAGGTAAATCACTTTGCTGTGGTCCTGTCAAAGCTAACACAAAGCCATGCCATTACTGTATATGAAAACATGCCCTGGAAATATGTGATGGCCAATCATAAATCCGAACCAGATAAAATCGTTTTTATAGAGGTACATAAACACAGGCTTCAGAAAACATACCGTAAATGCTGTTTATAAAGATGGTGGGCATATGGTGCTTATGTAGTACTTTGCTTGGTAGCTTTACTCTACTTCCATAGTCTCTCTCTCTCTCTCTCTCTCTCTCTCTCTCTCTCTCTCTCTCTCTCTCTCACTCTTTCTGTATTAATTTCTCTTAGCATTATTAATGTGATAACTACAGAAATAATGAAAATATTGAAATTGTAAATTAGCATATTAAATGCCATTTTAATCACTTGCTAACTGCTTTAATGGTTTCCAGAAGGATCCTTGTCAACCCAATTTATTTGCAGTTTCATTTTTCCCTTTAGAAAAAAATTTACAGAACAAAATCAGAACAACTTAAAGTTACAATTATTTCTCCTTTCCCAAATTAATGTGGGTGGTTTATCTGTCCGATGTAAGAGGGAGAATTGTTAGGGAAACCTGTTTAAAAAGTGTTTTTTTATCATTTCATTTTACACTAGTGGTGGAGAATTTATACACTCCACCTTTAAATTCATTCATGTAAAATGTGAGTGAAATTAGTTTGGGATTTAAAAAATAAATAAAAATGGTATTCTTCCTCACATGTGCATAATAGTGCACAGATGCTAAAATGCACATTGAAACACACACGGTTAGACATATGCAAACACACTCTCAGCAGTAGGCAGGATTAAAATGAGCTCTCGGGCTGCTAATATTGAAGTCGGAATGTTAATGTGAGTTCTCTTTTGGGACACATTCAGAGAGAGAGAGCACATTGTGAGGTTTGACCTGTGGTTGCAATATACAGTTCCTCAGAGTCATCGATTAAGAGATAATCATCAAGAACAGAGAGAGAGAGAGAGAGAGAGAGAGAGAGAGAGATAGTGATAGTGGGGGGGGGGGGGGGGGTTGCATACTCATTATTTTATGTAATGTAGTTGTTGAGTTAGGGGCTGCTATCTAGTTTGCCTGTAGCAACTACACTAATGCTCACAGGAAGGCCGAACCCTACTCAACCCTGCCACATATTGGCAGACTGAAGAACTTCAGTTGAAATATAAACACTGTTGAGTGAAGCACTGCTCCTTACCTCCTTAATCCTTACCTTGACTTACACTCTACGTTTTAGAGTCAAAGTGCACTTTTAAGAAATTGTCAGAGAAAGCATCCAGCCTGCCATCACTGTTAGGTTGTCATTGCTCATCATTAAATTATTCCAAAATATTATTTCACACAGCTAAGTGTTTAAGCTGTAGTTAGGGTTGTCACAATACCATAATTATATCTTATGATATTATACCAGCTAAAGTATCATGCTCAGATTGCATAGTTTGTTGAAGAACGACAATGAAGGGTAATTCTTTCAGGCGAGATCTCATGTAAACAATGGAGAATATATCAATATTTCTCAAATGTATCACTTTTGTGGACAAAAGGTGCGCTGTTGGATGTTTATCAATGAACGCTTGTCATGGACAGTAGACAAAGTGTGGCGAACTGGATTCACGTTGGAACACGTTTTCATTTGTACTCCTGGCACAAATAACTAAATTGCTGTTTCAGAGATTGGATATCAATGTTGAACCCTTAGACCTTTGAAAAGATGTATAATTTGTTAACATTAATTACATTTATAGATGGTAAATTATATATTAAATGTTAGCAGAGTGACGTCACTACCGCATGCGGGGGTTTTGCGTATCAACAGGTTAAAGGGCACTGCGTAAAGGGGACGCCACTCGAGTAGGCTATGCTTTTAATGTAATTGCAGACTTAGGTCTGATTCAAATTAAGGTTTTAGGTTTTACTTCCACACATACAGCATAACTTACAGTACTACCTTATTGACGGTAGTATCGTTTAAAAAATACTGTGGCCCTGCCAGAATTTTAAAGCTGTGGAATTACGATACATACTACTGTTGCACCGGTCTACCGTGCAACCTTAAATAGTAGGAATACTAATGAAACTACTGTAGTACATGTGCTCCCATTGACTGTGTCAGAAACCAACTGCTACCCAGGCTGTCAGTGACATCACATGCTGAAACTAACCATGATGGATGCTGCATATAAGAGTGGAATCTTGAAGGATTGCAAATTCAAACTGTACAGTATCTCACTCAAATATGCTTTCTTTGTTTTCTCCTGCAGAAAAGCTCTACAATTCAACGGGACGTGAGTTACGAAGAGCGCTTTTCTCTCTCAAGCAAATCTTTCAGGTTAGTTGCCACACATTGACTAAAATTTAACACATAGACAGCACCTGCTAATGTCTTTTTCAGCAGCAGCACATATGTGTGTGTCTGTGTGAATATGCTTGCATGCATGTTTCCACTGAATGAGTATGCTGGAATTTCACTCTCTGTGCAGAAATTGCCAGATACTAAAGCTGGAATCTTCATCATTGATTGATTTTAAAGATGTGCTGGAAGCTATGTTTTTCCGCTAGAGGAACCGGCTATGACCACTGCTGCTGTGTGTGTGTGTGTGTGTGTGTGTGTGTGTGTGTGTGTGTGTGTGTGTGTGTGTGTGAGAGAGAGAGAGAGAGAGAGAGAGAGAGGAATTAAATGTCTTTCCAGTAAAGTTTCAGCATTGTTTAATGCTAAAAGCACCTGAAACGTTTCAGATCTGTCAACAACTGTAATTTAAACCTGCCAGAGGTTATGCATTCAGTACATAAACATAAACATACACACACAAACACCCTAGACAAACATACCATACTGGCTGTGTGAGAACATACACATGCACATGTTTGTTTTTTCTGTCATGATCACTGCTTCCATTGACTTCTTTTGTATGTATATCTAGCATGTATATTTAGCTAATTATATTATCTATCCTATTACATTTTCATGAAAAAATTATTTAGAATGTTTATTAAAGGTTAGTTCACCCAAATATGACAATTTTGTCATTATTTACTAAGCCAAATGTCAACTTTAAACCTGAATCAAAAAATAATTTTCATAATAATAGTTATTCAGGGATCTGGAAAACCTGGAATTTTGCAACGTTGTTTTCCAGTCTTTGAAAAGTAAAAATACCTAAATGTCCTGGCGAGTTCAACAGCGCCGCTCACAGCCATGCCCCACCCTAGTTCCTTTCTTCTCGGAAGTGCACGAGGAGCTGACAAGGTCGTGGGATGCACCATTTACTGCCCCGGTCCCCGCCCTCACTAACCCCTATGGTGGGGTGGACAAGGGCTATTCAGTGATTCCCCTGTGGATAAGGTGCTAGCGGTACACCTATGCCCGCAGAGCACCGCCACCTGGTGCAGGCGCCCGAAGCTCCCGTCTAGCGCCTCCATCCTGCACGCCATGGTTCTCCTGCAAGTCTGCCAAGGCACTAAAAGAACTGCACAAGGGTAGTTCTGCCCCGGGATTAATGCAGGAACTGCACGCAGCGACCGACCTCACCATCTGGGTGACGAAGGTCACGGCGCAGTCTCTGTGGTGGGCGATGTCCACCTTGTTGGTCTGTTCGGCAACACCGTCGAGGACTTTGCCCAGCAGTTCTCGACAGTGAAGCAGCAGACAGAGGCTATCCAACACACCCTACCCAGGCGTGGCTCAATATCCCGCACCCCATCTGCTCATCGCCATGGGCGTCCCCCTGCGGTGACTGCACCGGCTCCGCTGCAGCCTGCCCCGGTGTCGCGCCCACCACAGGAAGCAGATGCCACTTGTCTCATGGCCAGCCGCCAAGAACCAGAGGAACCAGAGGCTTCGAAGCGCCCCTGAGATGGGCGACCCAGGGCTGAGGAGACCCACTGTTCCAGAGCTGGTGTGGAGGGTCATTTAATAAATCATTTAATTTCGCAGCACGCTCAAGTAGCTGCGGTACCCAAAAGTTCAACAAAAGAGTGGTTTTCCTTATTCCCTGTGTCACAAATCCGGTGTGCACGGCCGTCATTATGATCACCGTCCACCATTCCATTTTAGCAGGTCTGACACTTCAGCGGCCATTGCACGCCCAGCTGTGGCACAAACACGGCCACACCCGGAAAGTTTCGATGGACTGCGGGGATGATGTACCTCCTCCCCTCTCCTACCGACCGATCCTCTGGTGGGTATCAAGGTAAGGTAAGTGCTTCTATGTCCCTCGACTCGTGGGGCTCAAACCCCTTCAATGTGGCACCTCAGACTCCACCCCACCACAAGGCCTCACGCACCAGTAGGTCCGACGAGATTGACCCTTGGTCCCCCTCGCCCAGAGCTTGGACTTGTGACTTGCGCTCTACAACCCATCTCGATGGCTGACCCGGACTGTCCGACTTGGCTATGCGAGTCAGTTCGCCAGGTGTCTGCCAGGTTCAGCAGTGTCCACTTCACCTCGATGAAGGCTGAGAACGGTGTTACCTTGTGTGTGGAAATCTACTTACTGTAGGGTGCTATAGAGCCTGCCCCTCCGGCCGAGATGAAGAAAGGGTTTGCGGTGGGTTGCGGCCAATCTTGAACCTGTGAGTACTGAACCAGGCTTTACACAGACTCCCATTCAAGATGCTGACACAAAAACGCATTCTTTACGTACTTCTACTTCTCGATTCCACTTCGACACGTTTGCGTTCGATGGCCGGGCGTACCAGTACAATATCCTCCCTTTCGGAGTGTCCCTGTTGCCTCGCATCTTCATGAAGATCACAGAGGCAGCCCTTGCCCCGTTAAGGGAAATGGGCATTCGCAACCTCAACTATATGAATGACTGGCTAATTCTAGCTCACTCTCGGCATGTGTTGTGTGCACACAGGTGTTCACGCACCTCAGCCGGCTATGGCTTCGGGTCAACAGGGAAAAGAGCAAGCTCCTCCTGGTTCAGAGCATCTCTTTTCTCGGCATAGAGTTAGACAATGTCTCAATGATAGCACGCCTCACAAGCGAGCTGCCTGAAGTCATTCAGGCGGAGGACAGCAGTTCCACTGAGATACTTTTAGAGACTCGTGGGGCATATGGCTTTCTCAGCGGCAGTCACGCCACTCAGGTTGATGCATATGAAAACGCCAAGATGGGCATGGCTCCACGGCACACATTGCGTAACTATCATGTCGGGACAGTGCTTTCCTTCCTGCAGGAGAGGTTGGAGGGGCTGCTGTCCCCCTGGCGGCTGTCCTCCTCCACCTTGAAGGTATACTTATCCGCTATAGCCACACACCACGACGCTGTGGATGGTAAGTCCCTATGGAAACGCAACCTGATCATCAGATTCCTCAGAGGCACCCGGGCCATGCCTCTTCCCCTCATGGTATCTCTCCATGGTCCTCCTGGGACTTCGGAGAACCACATTTGAGCTGCTAGAGTCAGTCGAGCTGAAAGCCCCCTCTTTAAAGTTGGCCTTCATGAAGTTGTGGACCCTGGATGTCCTTCCTCCCTAGCCCTATGGTTCGCAAACTCGGTAGAGGAGTTCGCAGCCAGCCCCACTACAGTGTCTAAAATGCCCTGCACTGGGATAGGTAAACCGTGTGATGTATATTCCAAAGTACGGTCTCCCTGTTGGCGGACCCGCGTCTCCCTTGGGCAGAGCTCTCTCTGTCCGGTCCCTGTGTTTGTGGAGTCCCCCCATGTGCCCATGTGTCGTATTGTCACATATTGACCTACCCTTTTGGGCAGGATGTGGTGTCCGTGGGGTCTTTTCCCCATGAAAGAATAGGAAAGGAAAAGAACACCTTCCCCGATGCATATGATAGCGTTAGATGGCCCCAGCCGAATCTAATTCTCTGTGGAGAGAAAACATAGAGAGAAAAGGCCATGGCTGGCGCTCCCATGCTAGTTACGTCGCTTCCCCCCTCAGGGATATGGGGAACTACATGATGTATTTTGGGGCATTGGGGGAGGTTACGTGCAGTCTGATGCACCTGCTATATTTTTTTTATTTCGATTTTTGAAATTACTCACATAGCAGCTTGCTTGCACCTGCATTGGCAGATCACTTAACACGGTTCAGCTGTTGTGACGTTTTTCCATGAGGACCCCTAGTGTCACTACATCGACACAACGTCGAGTGAGTGACAGAAGGGGAACGTTTCTGTTACTGTCGTAACCTCCATTCCCTGATGGAGGGAACGAGACGTTGTGTTCCTCTTGCCACAATGCTGTACTAGCCTCTGAAATCACCAGGACGGTGTCTCAGCACAAAACCTGAATGAATCCTGCATTCCAGCTCCCTTTTATACCCGTATATCCGGGGGAGTGGCATGCAAATTCCACTCTTCAATTTTCATTGGCCTTTTCTCAAAGATCCGAGGTGTTCAGGGCTCTCAAGATCGACCCTTAGTGTCACTACATCGACACATGTCTCGTTCCCTCCATCAGGGAACGGAGGTTATGGCAGTAACTGAGATGTTTTTCCTTTTAACAGTCAACATGAAATCAAATTGGACCCTTTTTACTTTTTTAATACATGTTTTTGGTCTTATAGTGAACGATTCATTACTCTATGTTATTCCAAATAAAACCATTTAGACATTGTTTTAGAAACATCACTTTCCATTCTGTCTACATTTTGGTATGTCTACTCTTAAATTTCACAATCAAATGAATTCCTAATGGATAAAATTCACCCCAATTTTTATTTTTTCATTAAATATCCTGTCGCACTTGGAAATATGTCACATTACACTTGACTTTAAAATAATAATATATAGTATAAAATAATAAAACATTTAAATAAAATTGCATTGATTAACTTTAAGCTAACCATTGCAAAATAGGCATTGCTTTGAAGCTTAGAAGCTGTACTTTACAATGCATGTATGCATTATGACCAAAACTGAACAAGTGCTTTGAAATTTCCTAACAAATCATAATTGTTCCGTTTTTATCATTTATTAATAATTTTGCAATAGAAATTTGATTGTAATCTGTAAAAACATCAATCTGAACAAATAGCCATGTGTCATATGTCATTGGAAAGCTCTCAAAGACTAGAATACAACCAGCCTATTTGTTAGACAACAATGTAGCAAATAATAGTTACGTACATATATTTGAAATACCTGTTACATATAAACATGTATTGCTAATGTGCACAATGTGCACACAGCACATACAGTAATGTGCTATCTTGCAAAAAAATACATTAGCTTTCCTTGATCAGGTGACTTCATTGGAAATTATGTAGTATGTTGTCCAGCCTCATGGAACGCTAAACCAATCGTATTAGGATTCCGATCACTGCAACCATAGGTAGAAGTCATCCAAATATGGGCAGAGTGGATCGTTCATTATAATTACATATGGCCACCAGTACATGACTCAGTGATGGCTCAAATTATACATAATGGAACTGAATGAGATCCTATACTTATGCCTGTGTGCTTTGGAGAGAGAGCATACCTTTAGTCATTGTTGTATTTGCATGTGTAATTAGTTCTTTTGTACAATATTATATTTTTAATGTTTTTTACCAGAATTAGAAAGCTGCTTACTCAATTAAATCAATAAAACAAGCATTATCAGTGTGTTTCTGTACAGAAGACGCAACATGTTTTTTGTCTGTATAGATGCTGTGTATCTTCTGGGTTTGTCTGGTATACTGGTGCATTGTTACGAGTTTCAGTTGTCTGTGTTTCTCCTACAGGATGATAAAGATCTGGTGCATGAGTTTGTGATGGCTGAGGGACTCATGTGTCTTATTAAAGTGGGAACCGAGGCTGACCAAAACTACCAGAACTACATCCTTAGAGGTACAGCTTTACTACAGTTGACAAATAACTTTACATATTATATTACTCCATAAAACGTATTCTAAAATAACCAAGCATAGATAACTTTAAAATAAAAGCACTATAGCACTATGAATTGCTATTATGACTACAATACACTATAACATGTGATATGCATGTTCAAAATCTAAGGTCTATAAAATAGCAGGGAGTCCATGGTATTTAAAAAAATACTCTCTGTATATTTTATGTTTTATTTCTAAATGTGGTCCATTGACTTTTAAGCAAGTCTGTTTAAGCAATGCTTTAATGTTATCAATGAAAATTATTATATTAATTATTGTAAGTGTTATCAAGAAAACAATATAGCTATTTTAAATTGGGTATCCCTGGGTTTGCTAGGTGGGGGTTGGGGGGTTGGTAAAGTTTGAATATCCCTAGGTTGTCATTTACCTTATTCATTAAACCTACCAAACCTACTGAATATTTCAGAGCATTTGGACCTCTATATATTTTATTATGACTATTCTTCATCTTAGTCACATTATGCATTTATATGGTTCCTACCATAAAAAATATATGATAACATACCATGCCAACCAAAGCCACATTGCAAGGAGTTAAGTCGCAAGAGCACAATACATTTTAAGCTTAGGCACAAAAAGTTTTCTACCCAGCAGCATTAATTGGCAATAAAGCATCAAAATGTCTTCTTTTCCCCAGAGGGAGGGGCAGCAGGGAGGTTGTTGAAATTCATTTTGCGATCTGCAACATCCTGCCAGGCTGTTTTATTTGACGCTTAAGTATGTGAGCCTCTCGTATGCTGTCCTATCGCAGCGGCTGTGAAATGCGGGTGACCTCTCAGGCAGGGTCTCCAGTCCCCATAAGACCACGCAATTGGCCATAAGACTTCCCCAGGCAGAGGAAGCTCATTGCAGCCTACTAGACCTGACCTTTCACCTCATATGCATAGGGAAAATAAATTAGCCAGCAATAACACGGTAACAAGCCATTTGTGAATAGCAATTATTGGGGTCAGTGAACCGCATTCATGATGGTGCATTTCTCAGCCTGGTTTGTTTGTGTATGTGTACATGAGTGGCTAGAGTATATATGGGCATTTGAAGTGTATTTGTGTGAGTTTAAATTTATGTTTATGCTTGAGAACGTCAGCTTTCTTCCACAAACAGGTTGTTTTGTGCTTGTGGTTGGGGGCGTCCATGTGTGTATACAAATATGTATGAAAATACACAAAGGCAGAACATTATATTAGAATTGTGTGACACTGTATTTATGCACTTTACATATGTAACTGCTTAAGTACATTTACATTTATACATACACATACTCACTTATTAGGCTGTAAAGGGATTAATGGAAAGGAGGAGGCGAGAACCGGCTTGACAATATAAATAATAGTTTAATGAAGAACTGAACCAAAAGACACAAACACACACACAGGTGTCAGGCAGCTGTCCGTAAATCTCTCTTTCTGTTGCACTGCCATCTCCAGTCGGCCCTTATCCCTCTCGGGCTAATCAGCCTAATTAGTTGCCGGGTGTGCGGAATCACGACCTGGCCCCACCCTCCGCCCTGCCACATAGACATAACACATCTACTAAAGTAGATGCTTTTTTATCAAAGCGATTAAAAATGTCATATAGTGGGGTCCAAATGTTTGAGACCACATCGCAAATTTGAGATTTGTTATTCTAATTATTATTATTCAAACGTGAAAAAAAGCAATAATTTTGGATTTTGAAAACTCAGAAAGAAAAGTTATAATAGAAAATGGTATGTTTTATATCATACACTATTTAAGATCACTAATCAAATGTAAAAAAAATTGTGAAGTTGACCATGTTAACAATGTACAAAAGGTCAGAGCACACAAGATGCTCTTTGGGACATTTTTAAATCATGCTTAGATAACATGAATCATCAGGTTTTACACAAACTTGTGGAGTCTGTGCCATTTCGGGTGCATGCTGTCATTGAATTCAATGTTCATGTGTGGTTTTACAGTACACGTGTGATTTCTTTACTGAGCATGCTTGTTTATAGTCAAAGCTGGGTTCTCGGGGACAGAGGGCAGGCACCTAAACAATAAATCCACATGTTGATACTGACCAGCAGTCCTGTATGATTGATGGTCTGTCCACAATGACAGCGGCTTTCTGTTTCTGTAGCACAAAAGTAAAGCTGCACATTACTCCCAATTGAATAATATTTCAGCTATCCCAAGATGGAAATATATTTTGTGGAATAACATTAGAAAGGCCAACTAGTACAACACTTATGCTATATGGTTCTATTACACTTAACATAGCCTCTCAATTGAATTTACGTAAATTAAAATACATGATGGTGTAACGTAGTTCAAGGGCAAGGAGGAGGCGAGAACCGCCTGCTGGAAGGTCATCCCTGTCTACCTGGACGAGTGAGGGGACCAGGTGGTTGGCTAGGAGCCCCTTCTCCCCTCGCGGTCGGCGGCCGTTCCTCCGCTTCCAGGCGGCTGGGCTCCTCGTCCCCCGGCAGATGGCTGTGGCTGCTCCGTTGGGGTGGACGGTAGTGGCGAGAACTCTACTACGGCGTATCCCTCCTCCTTCCCGGATTTCGGCACCAGTGTAACGTAGTTCAAGGGCAAGGAGGAGGCGAGGACCGGCTTGTCAATATAAATAATATTTTAATGATAAACTTAAAAGACACAAACTCACATATGACGGACATGTCCGTAAATGATCTCTCTCTCCCCGCACCACCGTCTGCCATCAGTCTTTATCCCTCTCGGAGGCTTGATTAGCCTGATACGGGACCGGGTGTGTATCGTCACGACCTGGCACCGCCCTCCGCCCTGCCACAAATGGATTGACACATTATCATTTTAGCTGTGTCCAACATTCTGCTGCATTATTTTACGTCTACATCATCACTAAGTCTTTTGAGTAGTGTGTTCACTCAAAAAATGCAGCGATTGTGTATTTCTTCAACCAAAATAACAAAGTGTAGAATATTGGAAACTTAATAGACTCAACTTAGGGTTGTCAGGCCCCAATACTAGCTTGGTAAAACACTTGTAATGCCGAATGTGGCAACTACTACAATGTTCGTGAAGACAGCACTTTACCATCCACCCACACTGTAAATGTGAACATTATTTAATATATAAATGTTTGACTGAGATTGGCTAACATGTTAAAGCTAGTGGCAACACATCGCATGCGTTTGAAACGTCACTTCCATCCCCCCACACTGTCATTGTGAACATTATTTCATATATAAATGTTTGACTGAGGTTGGCTAGCATGCTAAAGCTAGTGGCAACACATCGCATGCGTTTGAAACGTCACTTCCATCAGCAGAAAATTTGCTTCTGGACAGTAAAAAAAAACATTAAATTTAAGACTCTACTACACTTTGAAAATTCAAAATACACAAGTTGGCCGAGTAAACATCTAGGTTACTGTTGTAACCTCCATTCCCTGATGGGACTGTTGAGGTGTGGCACCGGGGTGCCGTGAGAATGACATTTGCGGGCCAGGTGACCCAGAGAAAGAGGAAATTGCTCTTTTATTGAGAATGTGGGTACCTAATAAAACAAACTGAACAGAGGATTATCCTCCCAGCCCTCCACCGGTGGACGGAGTGGTCTGCTTACCAGCTCCGTAGCAAATGTCTCGATCTCTGGGTCATCCATCTCAGGAACACTTGAGAGACTTCCGGGTTCTGAAGGGTGTTCGTGAGACAGGGGGCGTACACTTCCTGCGGGACGCTCAACGCTGGGGCTGAGAGCTGGGCCCAGGTTGAGGCAGAGCTGCACATTTTCTGGAAGCAGCAGGAGGACACCCTCAGTGGGAAGACGGAGCACGGCCTGTGCTGGTGGCGCTGCGGGGCATGATATGTGAGATGGCCTCCATCTGCTTCTTCACCGCTGAGAACTGCTGGGAGAAGTCCTCGACGGTGACGCCGAAGAGACCGAACTGGGTGACAGCGGTGTTGAGGAAGCATGCTTTGTCCATGTCTCGCATCTCGACCATGCGACTACATGGTCGTTCAACTACAGATGTCGTTCCTGAACCACGAGGGTGGCCATCGCCTGCCCGAGTGTCCGCGCTGTGACCTTCGTGGACCTGAGGGCGAGGTTGGTCGCTGAGCGCAGTTCCTGCAACACGTCGGGGTCAGGAATACCCAAGTGCAGATCTTTAAGTGCCTTGGCCTGGTGGACTTGCAGGAGGGCCATGGCATGCAAGGCGGAAGTGGCCTGTCTGGTGGTGTTATAGGCTTTGGAGGTCAGTGACGACATCATTCTACAGGCCCTGGAGGGGGGCACCAGGCGATCCCGCCAGGTGGCGGCGTTCTCAGGACACAGGTGGATCGCAACTGCTCTGTCCACCTGGGGGACTGCCGAGTACCCATGGACCACTCCGCCGTCGATGGTAGTGAGAGCGGATGAGCGAGGGGGTCGATTACGCACAGTAAAAGGTGCCCTCCACGACCTCGTCAGCTCATCATGCACTTCCGGGAAGAAAGGATCGGGGGGGGGGGGGGGGGAAATTATCCAGTCGCGAAGGCTGTGGGGAGGGCGGAGGGTTCCAGTCCAGACCCACACTGACAGCAGCCCGGGTAAGCATATCGGCCATCTGGGCGTCAGCCTTTGGCTTGGTGTGCTGACCCGAGGGTGGCAGCCCAATCGAGTCTTCCGCGGAACTCGCAGATGCCGGAACACTCTCCGATGCAGCGGCGAGCTCATCATCCAGCTCAGGGGGCTCAAGAGGATAGGCAGACTGGCTGTTAGGCGAGCCGCTGTCACCCCGGGCGGAAGTCAACGAGTGTGTCGGGGGGTGGGTGGTTCGTGGGGATGTACCCAGCGAAACCGAGCCTACTGTCATCCCCAAATCGCCTCCATCACCAGCCGGGTTGTCCTCAATACCATGAGAAGAAGGAGCGATGTGGGGGGCGGCTGGAGTGGCGTTCCTTTTTAGGAAGGAAAGTCACGACCGCAATGTTGCCATGGTAAGGTTCAAGCAGTGAGAACACATCCACAAACGCTGCCTCGGTGCTATCACAGTCCAAACATACGAGGCAGCTCCTGTGACCAGTAGGGAACTTAACCGCATCCAGGAACTACACAGGGGCGGAAGGGCATCTTTATAAAGACGCGTCCTGAAAAGGACATTCAACACCGCTGTGTATTGCTCTTTTAGAGAATCAAACTCTTTTACAAAAATTATCTTTTAGACAGCGCTGTTGACGCGCCCAGGGGCAAAGCTGCACTGCTGTGCAGAGAAGTAGAAACACGCTGATATGCGCCGTAGATCCAACAGCATACGCTCTTAGAGATGAGGTGAACAGTTTTGTGAATCGCAGCTTGCTGCTCACACAACCGGTCAGCTCTGAAGAAAATTTCTGAATGAACAGACGTATTTCCCTCCCTTTATACCTGTATATCTTTCCCTCCCTTATACCTATAAATTCTGTCTGCCAATTTCTCATTGGCCTTTTCTCAAGTTCAGACATGTGCGAGGATCTCAAGAGAGACTCCCTAGTGTTGCTTCTTCGACACAATGTCAAGGTGAGCGACAGACGGAGAACAGTGTATACAGTGTGCATAGTTTAAGACACAGCTATTGTGATGCGTTGTTTTGTTTAAAATAAAACTTTTTTTTTTGCTCAAAAATCTTGACTTTTTGTGAATAGGCGTTTACTCTGAGAAAGCAGCACTGTCACTGTATTCGTGGAGTGGTATAGTGGCTTTGAGGATGTCGTTCAAGTGTATTATAGAGTTAGGTAGGTAGAAACATAAGTGCTAAGTAGACTGATAGTACAGATCGGGTATTTCAAAGTCTGAGTCTGACTGAATGTGGTTTATTTATTTTTAGACACAGTAACTTATAGTATGTGCCGAACTTTCGTGTCTACATTTAACATTCTAGTTTCCACACCCAGATGATTCATTCTGCAGCTATGCTTTTATAGCCTCTCAGTCCCAACACACCTTTGGGTAACAAGAGGTGGTGGTGGCATAGTGGCTAGAGCACAGGGCTGCTAATCAGAAGGTCCCTAGTTCGAATCCCACAGCCACCACCATTGTGCCCTTGAGCAAGGCACTTAACTCCAGGTTGCTCCGGGGGGATTGTCCCTGTCAAACAAGCTCTGTAAGTCGCTTTGGATAAAAGCGTCTGCCAAATGCATAAATGTAAATGTAAATGTAAGATGCCAGAATGATCTCCAACTGAGTTGTTCTACCTAACCATCATTCTAGTTCCTTACCAGGGGTAGCAGTCAGTGTTGTGGTTGAGACTAGCTTATTTGAGTCAAGACCAAGACCAGTAGAGACAGAGTCTGAGACAAGACTCTTGATGAATGTGTTAAATGTATAGTTAAATGTTACGAGGAGGAGGGTGGAGCCAGGCAGTGATGGAGCATGGTTGGTGCTGAATCAGTTGATCAGCGGGAGAGCAAGATAAGGGTCAGATGGAGACGCTGGTTCGAGAGAGAGAGATGCACAGTGCACTGCGAGCATCGGGCTGGAGTGGAACACTCCACTCCCCCCTGAACCCTCACAGCTCGACGATTGGTTCCTGGGCTTAGAGCACTGCTCTCTGCCATGTCAGCGGCATTCACTTTACCTCGGGGAAGGCAGAGAATGCTGCTGCCTTGCGCACGGAGATCACGTCCCTTCTACGGAAGGACGCAATAGAGCCTGTCCCTCCAGCCAGAATGAAGAAAGGGTTTTATAGCCCCTACTTCATTGTAACGAAGAAAGGCGGTGGGTTGCAGCCAATCTTGGACCTGCGAGTACTGAACCAGGCCTTGCACAGACTCCTGTTCAAGATACTGACGCAAAAATGTTTTTTAGCGAGCGTACTTGGAAAGATTTGGATTTTGCTTTGTTAAAGCTATAAAAATGTATACTGACATCCAGTATTATTTGAGTAATAATTAAAAATGTTCATGTTTGGTGTCAGTAAATAGGCGCTTGAGCTTTACTGATGGGGCTGTGGGGGTACACAGGACAAAAAATGCTTGGGAAATCCTGCCCTTAATGTTTGTCATTCATCGTTTTTTATTTACAACTAAATCAGTTTCAATATAAAACACAGCTGAAATAAAGTATGAGGTTTACAATGGTAATTTAGCTGCATTCTCCTATTGTGACCTTATTTCAGTGTGTTTACTTGCAATCAGCGCTTGTACCCTAGTTATAGGTTTGAACCCACATTGACACAAACAAAGGAGTTGAACAGAACAGCAAATGCCAAATTTTCATCTGAGACAAAAGAAAGAACTGCTGTTGAAGGCTCTCTCTGGAACATGGCTGTAAACTGGCTCGCTGCTGACCTAGATTCTCACGGCTAGCAGAAGAAATGTGTTGTGTTGATCTTTTCCTTCCAGTGTTCTTTTGGAGAGCATGGACATATGCACTCTTTCAAAGCCGCAAATTACCTTTATACCAGAGGTGTTTACACAGAGGAAGCAGAGCAGGCAGTGCCTCTTTAAAAAGAAAAATGGATGAGAAAATAATCAACAGTGCAAAAATAAATCAAAACAAATTTTACAAAATTTGTGATCAAATAGTGAATAAACAAATTTTTCTCCTTAGTGACCCTGTCCAACAGTGACCAGCAGAAAAATCTGCCCTATAAAGACAAAATGCTGTTGAAATTTCATCAAAATTGAGGTATGACTATAATTACAATTACTTGATCTGTCCTGTGACATACTGGTACAGCATCTCTTGATCTCATTGCATTATCATTGAGGTCCTAAATCATGCCTTGAATGTGAGGGAGGTTATTGCGAAATACAGGAGAAAAGTCTTGTGCAATACCTCCATGTTGGCGTGGTTTACCAATTAACCTTTCAATCCAATAATGGCTGCCTATTATGTTTGCAACTGGTTCACAAATGGGACTGAATGGGTCAAACTAGAAAAAAATGGAAGGGCAAATTATGGAGTTTACAACTCACTCTCTCTGACATCACTCTGACATGCTTTTTGACAATCTCAAGTGCAAGATAAATATTGTTCCATATGTCTTTAACCCAGAGACTGTAGGGAAATCAAATGGAAATGGTTCAAATAAATTTCAACTAAAATACACTGAATATGCACAAATAAAGCACATCCAAACATACAGTACATGTGTCTATGCAGATCCACATATTTATTTGGAGAATGTCATATATATCATGGTGAGGTTAGGCTGATCTTCTGATGGGCTACTCTTGCTGGCTGCTTATAGCACCTGTGGGATCGCTGATAGGAATACTAGAGCTCTGCGATTGCTGCACCATCCCTCCAAGCTAAACACATGAAAAAGTTGTCTCAGTGCCGTGGTTTAAATCTGGGTTTACATCTTCCCTCTTACACAGTCTGTGTAGCACTGTTTGCATGTTCTGTCCAGCACTGTTTGCATGATTATGATACAATTTCGCTCTGTCTGTCAAAATCAAGACAGTGAGGCAGCCGAGTTGATTAAACTTTATAGATTTACACATCAGACTGAACGTTAATTGCTAGCCATGTCAATGTGCCCACAATCTAAACTTTATAAAGGTAGTAATTACATAAATTAGTATGAGTATATTATTGTTTGTAAGTAGTAATTTCAGAAAACAAAGGGGGTGTCTCACAGTGGTTAAACTGGATTATTGGAGGTGTGGGAACGCAACAATCTGGTAGTGATTCTGAAGCCTTAGGCAATAAATTACATGACTATTCTCCTAATTTCCCCAAAAGCCTAATTACCTACACTCACTGAGCACTTTATTAGGAACGCTATGGTCCTAATAAAGTGCCCGATGTGGTCTTCTGCTGTTGTAGCCCATAGTCCTCAAGGTTCAACGTGTCGGGCATTCTAAAATTTTATTCTGTTTACTACAATTGTATAGAGTTGTTTCTGTCAGCTTGAACCAGTCTGATCATTCTTTGTTGAAAAGCATTTCTGTCCGTAGTTTTTTGTTTTTTACACCATTCTTAAGTAAACTCTAGTGACTGTTGTGCATCAAAATCCCAGGAGATCATCAGTTACAGAAATATACAAACTAGCCTGTCTGGCACCAAAAATCATGCCACGGTCGAAATCAACATCCCCATTCTGATGGTTAATGTGAACATTAACTGAAGCTCCTAACCCGTATCTGCATGATTATATGTATTGCACTCCTGCCACATGATTGACTGATTAGATAATCGCATAAATAATTAGGTCTACAGGTTTTCCTAATAAAGTTCTTAGTGAGTGTATGTTGAAAACCTTTTTTGACAGTAAAATAGTATGAATACATTTCCTAAAAAGAAAGAAAGGAAAGAATAAAAAGTTAAATTATAATTGAAATATACACATATCAGTTAAACCTACAGTATATGGTATGTGTTAGGATTTAATACGGATAAGGATAGCACTGCATAAGGATCATTGTATGATTAATTATTTTATAATTTCTAGCAAAATTGCTACTTCATATTGTGGATGTATGTTGGGAATGGTGGTGGGTTTGGTTGCATGTAATTTTGTGATTTTGCTGGAAAAGAGAATGGGCTGCAGAACGAGGAGGAGTACGTGTTTGAGAGAGGGAGTCCACTCTCTGTGAATTATATAGTTTTTTTTAGTACACTCACTAAATGGAGACTGCATGTATATACTGGATCAAACAAAAACTAAAATCAAACAAAAACTAGATTGGAGTATACTGGAAAGAAAATGGATTGACAAGCAAACTTCCAGTAATGCCACTCTGTATGATTCTGGCCTAATTTAATGCCTGGTCTCCCACAGTTTAAGTTCACTGTTTGATAATGTTTTTTAAACATCAGAACTTTCAGTTCCCCGTCTGTCGCTCACTTCGATGTCGTGTCGAAGAAGCGACACTAGGGGTCTCTCTTGAGCGCCGAAAGATACCTCTGATCTATGAAAAAAGGCCAATGAGAGTTGGCGAACAGTATTTGCATACTCCGCCTCCGGATACGGATATAAAGGCGAGAGAAATACGCTCGTTCATTCAGTAATTTTCTTCGGAGCCGAAGGTCGTGTTTATGCTGACTGCTGCGTATTACACTGCTGATCCTGCTTCTGATCCTCTGACGCTCTGCTGCTGTTGGATTTACGGCGCACTACAGCGGCTGTTTTTCTCTTCTCTGCCGGCGTGCAGTTTGCCCCTGGGCGCTTCGACAGCGCAGAGTTTGAAAGAGTTTCTCAATATAAAGAGTTATATTTCTCATAAAGAGTTTATTTCTCTAAAAGAGCAATACATAGCGGTGTTGAACGCCCTTTTCAGGGCGCGTCTTTTTAAAGATGCCATTCAACCCCTGTGTAGTTCCTGGATGCGGTAGAGTGCTCTCCGCTTCTGACGGCCACAGGCGCTGTCTCGTGTGTCTGGGCGCCGATCACACCGAGGCTGCGTTTGTGGATGGCTCATGTTCTCACTGCGAGAACATGACCATGGTAACGTTGCGGTCGCGGCTTGCTTTCAATAGAAAGCACCTCACTCCAGCCGCCCCCCGTATCGCTCCTTCTTCCCACGGGATTGAGGACGATGCGGTTGGCGCTGGAGGCGATTTGGGGAGGGCAGCGGGTGCGCTTCCGCCGGGCACGTCCCCTCGGACCACCCGCCTCCGGGCCGGTCTGCCTATCCTCTTGAGCCTGAAGCCGATGAGCTCGCCGCTCCATCGGAGAGCGCGGCGTCTGACGCTGACTCCTCCCCTGGACTGCCGCCTTCGGGCCAGCAGGCCCAGGTTGAGGCGGATGCGCAGATGTCCGACATGCTTGCCCGGGCCGCCGTCGGGGTGGGGTTGGACTGGAAACCTCCACCCTCCCCACACCCGTCACGGTTGGATGACTGGTTCCTGGGGTTTGGGCGCCGCTCACAGCCACGCCCCCCCCCCGGTCCCGTTTTTCCCGGAAGTGCATGACGAGCTGACGTCGTCATGGAGAGCCCCGCTCTCCGTCCGTCAAAATCCCTGCTCGTCCGCTCTCGCTACCCTCGACGGCGGAGAGGCCCACGGGTACACGGCGATTCCCCAGGTGGATAGGGCAGTTGCGCTCCATCTTTGTCCCGGTGACCCTACCACCTGGCGCAGGCGCCCTGTACCCCCTTCCAAGGCCTGTAGGACTTCATCCTCCTTCAACAACAAAGCCTACAGCGCCGCGGGACAGGCCGCCTCCGCCCTGCACGCCATGGCTCTCCTGCAAGTCCACCAGGCCAAGGCGACAGAGATCTGCACGAGGGTAGCCCTGATCCCGACGTGTTGCAGGAACTGCGCTCAGCGACCGACCTCGCCCTCAGGGCCACGAAGGTCACCGCGCAGGCACTCGGGCAGGCGATGGCCACCCTAGTGGTCCAGGAACGTCATCTGTGGCTCAACCTGGTCGAGATGCGTGAGGCCGACAAAGTTCGCTTCCTCGACGCCCCTGTCTCCCAGCTCGGCCTCTTCGGTGACACCGTCGAGGACTTTGCCCAGCAGTTCTCCGCGGTGAAAAGACAGACGGAGGCCATCTCACACATCCTGCCTCGCCGCAAACCTGCCGCCAGGGCCACCGCCCCGTCTGCTCGCCGAGGGCGTCCTCCTGCGGCTAAGAAATCTGCTCCGCCTCAACCCGGGCCCAGCTCTCAGCCCCTGCGTCGAGCACACCGCAAGAAGCAGACGCCCCCCGTCTCCCGGACTCCCTCGAGGACCCGGAAGGCTCCCAGGCGGTCCTGAGACGGACGACCCAGCGACGCAGACGTTAGCTCCGGAGGTGGTAAGACCACTCCGTCCCCCGGTGGAGGGCCGGGAGGAGAATCTTTTGTTTCTAAACAATTTAATTTGCCGCCCCCCCTTAGATGGGGTTGCGGTACCCACATTCTCAGTAAAAGAGCTATTTCCTGTGTCTCTGGGTCACCTGGCCCGCAAATGCCGTTCTCACGGCACTTTGCCCTTAGATCCCGACAGTCCTGGCCTCCTGGACACGGACCACCCGTCTTCAGCCCCACGACTGTCCCCCGGCCGGCCGGTTCCGACGAGTCTAGAGGACGCATACCCAAGAAAAGTGGCGGCTTACGACCAATCTTGGACCTGCGAGATCTCAACCGAGCGTTGCACAAACTCCCGTTCAAAATGCTCACGCAGAAGCATATTTTAACCTGCGTCCGGCATCTAGATTGGTTCGCAGCGGTAGACCTGAAGGACGCGTACTTCCACGTCTCTATCCTGCCCCGACACCGCCCCTACCTGCGGTTTGCGTTCGAGGGCCAGGCGTATCAGTACAAAGTCCTCCCCTTCGGCCTGTCTCTGTCCCCTCGCGTCTTCACGAAAGTCGTAGAGGCAGCTCTTGCCCCACTCCGAGAAGCCGGCATCCGCATACTCAACTACCTCGACGACTGGCTCATCCTAGCCCACTCGCAAGAGTTACTATGCGCTCACAGAGACCAGGTGCTCAGGCACCTCAGCCGTCTGGGGCTTCAGGTCAACTGGGAAAAGAGCAAGCTCACTCCAGTTCAGAGCGTCTCTTTTCTCGGGATGGAGTTAGACTCGGTCTCAATGTCCGCACGTCTCACAAAGGAGCGTGCTCAGTCAGTGTTGAACTGCCTCGCCGCCCTCAGGCCTGGCACAACGGTCCCCTTAAAACTTTTCCAGAGGCTCCTGGGGCATATGGCATCCGCCGCGGCGGTCGCGCCGCTGGGCTTGATGCATATGAGACCGCTCCAACACTGGCTTCGGACCCGAGTCCCGAGACGAGCATGGCGCCGCGGCACGCACCGGGTAACAATCACCCCCGCCTGCCGACAAACATTCAACCCCTGGACAGACCTCTGTTTCTTACGGGCTGGAGTACCCCTACAGCAGGTGTCCAGACGCGTCTTGGTCACAACCGACGCCTCCAGATTGGGTTGGGGCGCTGTTTGCAACGGACACGCAGCCTCAGGCCGTTGGAAAGGGGCCCAGCTGCGTTGGCACATCAACTGCCTCGAGTTGTTGACCGTCCTCTTTTCCCTGCGGAGGTTTCTCCCGTTAATCCGGGACGAACATGTCCTAGTCAGGTCGGACAGCACCACTGCGGTCGCGTACATAAATCGCCAAGGTGGCGTACGCTCCCGTCACATGTCACAACTCGCCCGTCGTCTCCTCCTTTGGAGCCAGCACCGACTCAAGTCGCTGCGTGCCACTCACATCCCCGGCAACCTCAATGTGGTAGCAGACGCGCTGTCACGAAAACGCTTGCCTGGCGGAGAGGGGAGGCTTCACCCCCACTCGGTTCAGCTGATTTGGGAACGGTTCGGCAAGGCCCAGGTAGACCTGTTTGCCTCCCGAGAGACCTCCCACTGCCTGCTCTGGTACGCCCGTTCAGAGGCTCCCCTCGGGGCAGATGCACTGGCACACAGCTGGCCGGTGGGGCTGCGCAAGTACGCATTCCCCCCAGTGAGCCTTCTTGCACAGGTGCTGTGCAAGGTCAGGGAGGACGAGGAGCGAGTCACTCTCGTGGCTCCCTACTGGCCCACCCGGGCCTGGTTCTCGGACCTCGTACTCCTCGCGACAGCCCCTCCCTGGCAAATTCCTCTGAGGAAGGACCTTCTTTCTCAGGGACGGGGCACGCTCTGGCATCCGCACCCAGACCTCTGGAATCTCCATGTCTGGTCCCTGGACGGGACGCGGAAGATCTAGCTGGCCTACCACCCACGGTCGTAGCCACGATCAACCAAGCCAGAGCCCCTTCTACCAGGCAACTCTACGCCCTAAAGTGGCGTCTGTTCGTCAATTGGTGTTCTTCTCAGGCAGAAGACCCACAGAGGTGCGCAGTTAGGTCAGTGCTTCTGTTTCTACAGGAGAGGTTGGAGGGGAGGCTGTCCCCGTCCACCTTAAAGGTGTATGTTGCTGCTATCGCAGCTCACCACGACCCAGTAGACGGCAAGTCTCTGGGCAAGCACGACTTAATCGTCAGGTTCCTAAGAGGTGCCCGGAGGTTAAATCCCTCCCGGCCAAACCTGTTCCCCTCCTGGGATCTCTCGGTGGTCCTCGCCGGTCTTCAGAGATCCCCTTTCGAGCCGCTAGAATCAGCCGGACTCAGGGCCCTCTCTCTAAAGACGGCCCTGCTGATCGCGCTCGCCTCCATCAAGAGGGTCGGGGACCTGCAAGTGTTCTCTACTAACGACACTTGCCTGGAGTTCGGTCCGGCAGACACTCATGTGATCCTAAGACCTCGACCGGGCTATGTGCCCAAGGTTCCTACCACGCCCTTTAGAGATCAGGTAGTGAACCTACAAGCGCTGCCCCGGGAGGAGGCAGACCCAGCCCTCTCACTATTGTGTCCAGTACGTGCTTTGCGTGCCTACCTGGAACGCACCCAGAGCTTCAGGCGCTCTGAGCAGCTCTTTGTCTGCTTTGGAGGACAGCAGAAAGGGAACGCTGTCTCCAAACAGAGGTTGTCTCACAGGGTGGTGGAGGCCATTCAGTTGGCCTACCACACCCAGGCCGTGCCGCCCCCTTACGGGTGCGGGCCCACTCCACTAGGAGCGTGGCATCCTCATGGGCACTGGCAAGGGGCACCTCCCTAGCAGACATTTGCAGAGCTGCGGGCTGGGCAGCACCTAACACCTTCACGAGATTCTACAATCTCAGGGTTGAGTCAGTTTCGTCCCGTGTTCTCTCAGGTCCGAGCCCGTAGAACTCGGTACACGTCGACGATCTGACCGGGTGATCCGCTTGTTCCAGCGCCGTTTCCCTCTACCGAGGCAAAACAGTGCGCTTTTTGTCCCAGAGGACCCAGGTCCCTGGTTGATTCCTCCCTAGCACTTCGGACCCTCAGCAGTTCATCGGAGGAACGTGCTGGTCCAGTCCACTACGGGTACCTCCGGCTACCCCTACTGGAATAAGTGCTCCACAGATCAGGCCTCCTACGGGACTCCTCCTGTGTGTATTTCCGCGGTACGGTCACCTTACGAGCTGACCCGCGTCTCCCTTAGGCAGCCCTTCGCTGCCCTCCGGTCGCCGTGTTGTAGCAACTCCCCCCTCCTCGAGGCTGGATCTACCACCGCGCCATTTCCTCCCACATGCCCAAAGTGGCCATGTTGTGTATTTTGCCACCTATACCTCCCCTGCTGGGCGGGTGTGGCCTCCGCAGGGTCTTTTCCCCCTAAAAGAATAGGACTTCGGAATAAGACCCCCTTCCCTCGATGCGGTAAGGGCCCCGGCTGCTCTTGCTCTATGCCGAGAAAACATAGAGAGAAAAGAGGCCCAGCCAGGCTTGGCCCGTTCCCTAGTTGGGAGCGTCACCTTGTTCCCCCCTTGGGTAACCAAAAGGGTGCTGACGCTTTTTCGGGGCATTGGGGAAGAGTACGTGCAGCCTGAACACAGTTGGTCGCTTGTGCACGTGCAAAATACCTGCCCGCTTCTGTGTCAGCAGTACACGTACACGGCTCAGCGCATGGCGAGTTTTGAAGTGGACCCCTAGTGTCGCTTCTTCGACACGACGTCGAAGTGAGCGACAGACGGGGAACGTCTCGGTTACGTATGTAACCTCCGTTCCCTGATGGAGGGAACGAGACGTCGTGTCTTCCCGGCCACGTCGCTGAGCCGAGCCGCTGAGATGCCCGGAACACTCCCGGCTCCTCAGAAAAATCCTGAATGAACGAGCGTATTTCTCTCGCCTTTATATCCGTATCCGGAGGCAGAGTATGCAAATACTGTTCGCCAACTCTCATTGGCCTTTTTTCATAGATCAGAGGTATCTTTCGGCGCTCAAGAGAGACCCCTAGTGTCGCTTCTTCGACACGACGTCTCGTTCCCTCCATCAGGGAACGGAGGTTACATACGTAACCGAGACGTTCCGATCTAAAACAATACCCAATACACACACACCCTTATCCGTTTAGAGCTCCCTCTGTGAGCTAAGTGAAGTTTTCCCTGTGATGGGGCCCCTCACACCTGTGCCTCTCAGTGGCTGCTTTCCTTTTCTAGACCTGAGGGTGCATTTCCCCCATAACCCCATCACAGTGACTGAGCCTAGGGTCCTGCAACCATCCACCAGACCTCCACCAGAGCAGCAGGTCAGCTCAGTAAACCTCATGAAAGGATGGAGGAAGAAATGTTGAAATTAGCAAGAAGACACAAGAGACTGTTTATCACCCCATTTCTGATGATGAAGTGCTGAAGTGCACCAGCAGCCAGTTAACATCACTTGTGACAGGCATTTTGTATGATTCACTAGAGTTTCTGAAAGTTAGTACTTCCCTCAAACCACTATCTTTGTGGTTAACAGATGTCCTAATTGGTTGCTGTTTTGTGTCCATGTTAAAGCTGTTCTGGTAAAATGTTTGATATTTATTTACTTTTAATAATGTGTGTGTAGGAGGTGCAGGACCTTTATTATCATCAATTAAAGTTCCCATGAAATTGCTTGTCCAGCAGTTTTCTTTCCTGTATTGATATATTTCCTATTGAAACCGATGGCTCTGTTTTCTTGATGTGCTAGGAGCAGACATCTTATCTAATTTTCGTGAGAACGCTAATTCTAAGTGCAATTTTTGTGGCAGCGCAAAGCCCAAGTGGCCGTGGGTGGGAGTTTTTGTTGTTTTGGTGCATGCTCGCAAACTGTGGGTGTATTGTATGTTAATGAAGTGGTGCAAAGCACAATTTGCTAATTTACTGAGAAATAGGTCAAAGCTCTAGGACATTTAAAAAACACATCTTATCTGCCCATTTACACTACCAACGTTTTATGAATGTGCTGTCTTTGTTTATATTGCTTGTTCTTTACAGGTAATGAACTATATAATAGGATGCTGATGGTGCAATAATTGAGAAAAACCTCAGAATGAAATTGCACATGACGTTTTGGGTACACAATTTTGGCTAAACCACTTGCGCTTAGAATTAGCGCTTGCACGAAAATACAAAAACTTCATTGCCATTGACTAAGCATGTACCACTTATCTCTTAAAGAAGGGAAGTTTGGGTGGGACATATTATAGGCCTCAATCCTGATTTTTAACAGCCATGAACCATGATTTGCAGAAGTAGTTGGGAATAGTAGGATGAGGCCTTTTCATTCTATATAAAATTTGATTGGACAAAAAGTGCAAGATGAGTCATTAATAGTGAGGTTCATTTTCCTGGTAGAGAAAAACAGAATTATAAATAAAAGCTAAAATTGTTTCCCATAATACCCCTACCACCGCTTTCACTCCACCTGTTGTTTGCCATTGTTCGGAAATACAAGGAGCTCCCCTTCAGACTTAAACCATTGGTTGCGACAATGTTGCTATGATGGACTGTAAAAAAAAAAAAAAAAAACACTCATCTTACACTCATCAGGAAAGTCAACCTACAAGGCTTTCTTCTAGTTGTATCTGCACATTAAACTGGGATATGAGAAAGTATTTTAAAAGCATAAAAAAATTACACACTTCATCTTTAACCGCACAATTGCCTTGGGTGTATTTGTTCAGTCACTTTTCTTTTGGGCCCCAAATTAGACCAGTCCTTACAGTGACATGCCTGTTAGTACATTAACATAACTGAGCCTGCTCTGTAGCTTAGAACCTGGGGACGAGAGCGAGACAGAAAGAGAAGGTGAAGACAAAGATTAATCATTCCTTAGCTCTTGGTGCTTTTAAATCATTGAGAGCCAATGAACTGCTCCCTTACCAGCCCTAAGTCTCCTTCATCCTGTCTCACAGAGCTGTTTATCAAAGAGAGACTGGCTTGAACCACAACACAGAACAAGAGCTACGTTTTTACTCTGGATATGTAATATTAGTTAGCATATTTTATATACATATCTACAATATAGGGCTGTGTGCTATTTTGAATATTCACAATCTATTTGCAATGATTTTGCTAGAGATATAAAATTAATAAGTGATCTTGTACCATATCACCCTGAAGGGTTTTATTTTGAGATAATGTTGGCTGACTGTCCATCATTCTAGATATTACGTCTAAAATAAATAATGAAATGGACATTAAATATCAATTTCAATTTAAATGACTTTATTATTTGAAAAGAAAGAGATGAGTATTCCAGAGAGCAATGTAATGAGAATCGCTGACACACACTTGCAGTCATGTACATTGTGTGGTTATTTGGGGAGGTGGAGGTGTTTATCATGCAGTAGTCCAGACACGCCACTAAGCTCTGGTTCCAGTAGGGAATCTCCAGGACTGGCATGACAGCAGAAACATAACCTGACACCATGTACTCATAATGAACTCCCAGGAGATGTGGAGCATACTGTCTATATACACTCTCCTACAGCCTTCAATAACCTTTTGTGACCCTTTTCCTTGAATTAAACATACCTTTTTTTAATTTAATTACAAGTATTAAGATCTCCCTCTAAAGCCAAGAACTAATACACAATATAGAAAAAGATTAGAGATCTATAACTGTATTGATTTAAGTTTTGTTTGTGTATTTGTTTTGGTATGACGTAATGAAAGCTGTCATGATTTCATATGATTTTTTTTTTTATTAATTGTAATTATCATTAATTTAAATATAATGTACTTAAAATAGCGCATATTAACAATGCATGCATCTTACCATATGCACCGATAATACCGAAATAACTCCTAAAAACAAAACATATTTTTGCAAATGCTGCTGTCAGCTGTTACTTCAGTAACAGCTGACAGCAGACCTGTATTCACAAATATTTTGTATTGTATTCCCAAAACTGCTAAGAGCAAGTTTTAGTAAGGAAATCTTAAGATAAAAGTAAGGTGGAGTTGACCTCATTGCTATGCATGATGTCACTTTTATTAACGCACTCTTTTAAATCGCTCTCAGTTACTGGTAGACAGGGATCCACTATTTGTCAGTTAAGACAGACTATGATACAGTACAAACATACAATAGATAGATAGATAGACAGATATAAAAATAGGAATAGAAATAAAATAGCGCAGACAGAATGCAAGAATGCATCCTGTGTGAACAGCCCCAAAAGGTCCGGATATACTTTTTATGTTATATGTTTTTCTGCATTCCAGACTGGATCGCCCTTGGTCGACCGCGTTGCCTTTCAAAGTATATTCTTTTGACTGCAAGCGAATTTGAATGCTTGAGGACTGTGCCTGTGTCGAGAAAGTCTGGGCCGTGCGTGGACAGTCTTCACAGATTGTGCTGATGAGGAAATTTGCAATCAGCAACGCAGACCACCGAAGTATACTTTGAGCTTAAGTCTTACTCAGGACAGATTGAAATACTTAATTGCACAAAACTTTAGAATTTTCAATGACATGGAATTAAGCAATATATTGACTTACAAAGTCACTTTTTGTAGTGTCTATTGTCTAAGCTTTTCTAATGACGAGTTTACACTACACGTTTTTAAGCCCGATTTTCGCTCGCTGACAGTTTTGTGGAGATCACTGACAAAAGCCTGAAATCGTAGGCAAATCAGAGCTCACTCCTGTGAGCAACGATCGCAGTGTATGAATTATCAAAGACGCGATTTGAGAGAAGCACCAACGCATCATCAGCGAGATTTCTAGGATGTTAAATATCTGGACCTGTCTGCAATTCCAAATCATGCAATGTGAAATATGTTTTGACTGAATACAACTGCAGCGTTGACCTACAGCCAATGAGAGAGCAAGAAACGGGGTACAGGAAGTTTCAGTGTACATTCAGAGTCCTGATGTACCTGCAATAGAACTTCAACTAGCATGGCTGCGGTATCAAGAAAGTCTCACTGGACTGAAGAAATGGAGGAAAAATCTGTGGAACATTGGCACCGGTGCCTATTTGATGTTTCATCTGAGCTGTAGCACAACTGGGAGGAGAAAGAGAAGAGTTGGAGAGAAATTGCAAATTCTTTTGGACAGTCAGGTAAGCAAATAGGTAGATTTTTCAGTAGGAGGTACTTTTTCATATTATAACCAATAAAATATATGATGCCTTTAGGCCATTAAAAACATACACGTCATATTCTGAAATGCATAACATATGATCATGCATTTGTTTTCATTTCTCGTATCACTTCTCGCATGTACTCTGTTGTGAAATGTAATTTGTAGTCCAGGCAGAGTCGTCAATTGTGAAATGTTTTGTAATGTGTTCATCCCTAACGCAGATTTGTCGTGTAATTTAAAAACGCTATGACTTCCACGATAAGACAGATGTGTAATATGAACGGTACCACGATCCGACGTCTTTGAAAGTCATGTAGTGTGTAGGAGGCATCAGTCTTCCCCAATAATGTAATGTCTTTGAATTTTCTTCTTTTGGGGGCTTTTCTCAGCATATATATACATGTGAATTATTGCGAGTAATCTGATTTATTAATTTGGCATATCATGTAATTTATGCTATTACATTTTTTCATTGATATACAGCCATATTTGTAATGTTTGTTTTCAAGCACTTAAATTATTTGTCATGCATTAGCTGCCAGATGAAAGCTTTCCCAGCTCTCACTTAAGATGGCAAACTCCTTTCCTTTAGAAATGATGACCTCATGAGGTCAATGACCAAATAAGGGAGGGGATCCCAAACAGTCCAGTTCAGCCCTTGCAGCAGACCTCCTCTGAGCAGTGTTCAAGGGTTTCCCCCTCTCCCTAAGTTTACAATTACATGGCCAAAGCAGAGACGAAACAAGACCTGTAGGGCAGCCGCCCAAAAACAGCAAACCACTGCAGACTCTCTACTGCTAACAGAACACGTGGCCAAACGGGCTGTGTCAAGGGTCAAAGTATTTTGCACACTTCTTCCTATGAAATCAAAATTGAGTTTTTTGGCTTTTAATCTGTCTTTACAGTTATTTTGGCCCTTCTATATGCTATGCTTGTATACTCCTAATTGTGACAAAACTCCCCCTAATACCACATTCCTCTGACTAACAATAGCAATTTGCAAATCATGGTTCGTGGCCTTGACATAACTAAAGCCTATTGGCAATAGCTAAAATGGCAGGAACCCTTCGATATGTCCCACCCAAATTTCATATTTCAACCCATAAATATGTCAATACAAGAAAAGAAAAATCCGTTGTCATGCAATTCACAGGGTCATTTAAAACTCTGAAACAACAGGCTTCCCAATGTTTCACAAGATTTATCCTTCAAAGTATCCATTCTCTCCATTGCCTCGAAGAAAGAAAGAAAAAAAACCTTAACATTCTGCACTTTTCCTTTCGCTTTTTTTGTCAGCCATTTGTGGTTTAGATGACGTTACGGTGAATCAATAGGAAAATATCAAGAGCATCAAAGTCATTAAATACTTCCACCGTGTGTGTATTATTTTGATAAATAACATGGGTCTAGGTTCATTTTTGTAAAAGGTATTTACCAGATGTGCCTTCTATTTTTACCATTAGACGTAATTACACATAGCCCCTTGCCAAACATGAGGAACATAAAAAGCTGTGTACTGTCAGTGGAAAAAGACTTCCTCTCTTATTCTTTTGTTTTCTTTCAACAAGAGTTTGTTCTAATGATCCTCTAAAGCCATTAGCTTCCTGATTTGATTAAAGAAAGTGTGGTGATTGGAAACACATTGGAACCAGGAGGGCATATGACACTCTCTGGACTGTGTGTGGCAGCAGGGTTTTTGTTAGCATCTGTTAGAGTTTGCTTGCTCTGTTGGGAAAACTGTAGATGACTGCGGGTTAGTGTGATTTGAGTTAAGGGTAGATACAGAGTTTGGAGATCTGTTGTGGAATTTAACCGCCGTCTGACTTAAGTCCAGCAACACCTGGCTGACCTACATTTTGACAGATATGTTTCAAACAACCCAGCACCACAACACACCCTCGCACACAGATATACATGTGCACTCCAACATGTGCCTTAGACTTTCCTTAACATTGTGCAAGACACAATGTTAACACATGCTAGAGTTTTCTGAACTTTTACAGTATTTAAGACAACTTTTTCCCTTCGGCTTTACGGAAAATTATTTGTTCCTTGCTGAAAAACAGCTTACACAAAATTATGGCAGCATTTACACACCCTTATGTTTTCCAAACAATGGAACACAAAAGATGTAAGGCAGAATGTTAGTGTTTGTCACTGTTCACATTCATTGTAAAGCAAAAGAGCAGCATCAACATTATCATCCTGATGGAGGGAACGAGACGTTGTGTCGATGAAGTTACACTAGGGGTCACTCTTGGGAGCCCGAGACACCTTTGATCTTTGATAAAAGGCCAATGGGATTTGGCGAGTGGTATTTGCATGCCACTCCCCCGAACATATGGGTATAAAGGAGCTGACGTGCAAACCGCTCATTCGGGTTTTGTGCTGAGGAGCCGAGAGAGATGGTGACCTCATCTGTTGGGTGTTGCCCAGCCCGCTGCTCTGCAAATGTCTGTTAGAGAGGCACCACTGGTCAGGGCCCAGGAGGCCGCCACACTTCTGGTAGAATTGGCTCGTAGCCCTGCGGGAGGTGGCATGTGCTGGGCGTGGTATGCCATAGCTATGGCGTCAATGATCCAGTGGGTGATCCTCTGCTTGGAGACAGCGCTTCCTTTCTTCTGTCCACCAAAGCAGATCCACTCATTGTGTCCCCTGTAGTGTTGAGGTCGCCCGGGATGTGCTGACTCCAGAGGATGAGATGGCAGGTGAGTTGTGACATATGATACCTGGCCTCCATACCTCCGAACCTCCGTAGGGCGAGCAGTATTTCCAATAACTCAAGGCATTTGATGTGCCAACATAGCCGTGAGCCCGTCCAGGAGCCGCCGGCTGTGTGCCCATTGCATACAGCGCCCCAGCCCATCTTGGAGGCATGGCACACCTGGAGACCTGCTCTAGGGGAACACCTGCCCATAGAAATGTGAGGTCGGTCCAAGGGCTGAAGATGTGGCGACAGACCGCCATGATAGCCACGCAGTGTGTCCCGCTGCACCATGCCCATCTCAGCACTCGAGTCTGGAGCCAGTGCTGAAGCGGTCTCATATGCATCAACTCGAGTGGTCTGGCCAGCGCTGAGGATGCCATATGCCCCAGGAGCCTCTGAAACAGTTTCAGTGGAACCGCTGTCTTCTGTCTGAGTGCCTTCAAACAGGTCAGCATCAACTGGGCATGCTCATTCATGAGGCGTGCCATCATTGAAACTGGGAGGAGCTTACTCTTTTCCCAGCTGACCCGAAGCCCTAACCGGCTGAGGTGCGAGAGCACCAGGTCCCTGTCGATAGAGATAGTTGAGAATGCGAATGCCCACTTCCCTTAACGGGGAAAGGGCTGCCTCTGCGACCTTTGTGAAGACACAAGGGGACAGGGACAGGCTGAAAGGGAGGACCTTGTACTGGTACGCCTGACCTTCGAACGCAAACTGCAGGAAGGGTCTGTGCCGAGGTAGAATCGAGACATGGAAGATGCCGGATGCTTGCTAGAATGCGTTTTTACATCAGCATTTTGAACGGGAGTCTGTTCAGTACTTACAGGTCCAAGATTGGCCGCAACCCTCCACCTTTCTTCGGTGAAGTAGGGTCTGTAAAACCCCTTCTTCATCTCAGCCAGAGGGACAGGCTCTATCGCACCCTTCCGTAGAAGGGTAGCGATTTCCACGCACAAGGGAGCGGCGTTCTTGCCCTTCACCGAAGTAAAGTGGCGCCTTGTGAACTGAATCGCGTAGCCGAGTCGGACGGTCCGGGCCATCGAGCCATTGAAGGGGCTTGGGCCCTGTGGCTGTGCTGAGTCGAAGCACATCAAAGCCTGGCTCCTGATACCCACCAGTGGATGGGATGAGGGAGGAGGTACATCGTCCCCGCAGTCTGTTGAAACCGTCCGGGTGTTGGCGTGTTTGTGCCACAGCTGGGTGCGCAGGGGCGGGGGGCTGCCACTGGAGTGCCGAACCTTCCAAAATGGAATGGTAGACGGTGGTCATAATGACTGCCTTGCACACCGGACATGTGACACAGGGAGTGAGAAAACTGCTCTTTTGTTTAATTTTTGGATACCGCAGCTACATGAGCATGCGGCGTAATTAAATGAAAATGAAACAAAGGATTCTCCTCCTGGCCCTGCACCGGGGGACGGAGTGGTCTGTCTACCTGCTCCGGAACAGCAGGTCTCCTCGTCCCTGGGTTGCCCGTTTCAGGGGTGCTTCGAAGTCTTCGCAGGAGGACGCCCTTGGCGACGAGCAGACGGTTGTGGGATCTTGAGCCACGCCGGGGCAGGATGTGTTGAATGGCCTCCGTCTGCTGCTTCACTGCCGAGAACTGCTGGGCAAAGTTTAGTCCAGGTGTCGCCGAATAGGCCAGCCAGGGAAATGAGGGCGTTAAGGAACCATGCCTTGTCGACTTCTCACATCTCGACCAGGTTGAGCCAAAGGTGGCACTCTTGGAACAGCAAGGTGGACATCACCCGCCCGAGTGTCCGTGCCATGACCTTCATCGCCCGAAGGGCGAGGTCGGTTGCCGAGAAAAGGAACTGGAGCGGGGCTTGGCTGTGAGCGGCGCCGCGGGCCCAGGAACCAATCATCAAGCCGGGAGGGTTCAGGGGAGAGCGGAGGGTTCCACTCTAGCCTGACGCTCGCGTCCGCCAGGGAAAGCATGTCCGTCATTTCACCGTCGGCCTGAGACTGGCCGACCGTACCCGAGGGGGCAGCCCAGCCGAGGCTTCCGAATCCGACTGGACGAGCCCGCTCTCCAATCCTGCGCTCGAAAGCTCATCAGAGACAAAAATATAGGAAAAACAGAATCATTATGGATTATATGACAGAATCATTATGGATTATAATCTGCATTTGTGATAGGCAGCTGAGTGCAATCAATGATGAAAATGTTCAGATCAGCATGACTTCTTGTCAGTTCTTCAGTAAAATAAGGAGCTCATTGGCAGTGTTGGGTAAGTTAATAGTACTACACTAAAAAATGAAAATTAGTTAATGGTTCCTAAAAAATTTAGAAATTCAGCTAGATTTACACCATCTTAAAATGTAAAACTGGTGTAAAGCTAGTCGGCCAGTTGGTCTTCATTCTGACTGTGCTCCAAACCCTGCTAAAATCAGCTTGCTGGTTTGAAACTGACAGTTTCGTTTTCTGAAATATTGCGATTAAAAAGTATAGTTTACATGTTAAACTGTCTGAGGAAATATTGTGAAACAAAATATTTCAGTTCACATGCTCTTCAGTTTGGATTTTAATCTCCAGTCTTACAGCGCTGGCTGCAACATACAAGAGAACATGACATGAAGCTACCCTTTAACAGATGTTGTTCTCCTTTCTCCCTCAACCACTGCCTGAGCCAGCCATAAGCTCCAGCAGAGTCTTTGACCTAGCGATTCATAGCAGCTCTGTGAGTATTCAGTAAAGCATATAATTCAGTAGGGACACAGCTCAAAGGTTTTGATATTGAACATACATTTTCTTTTCCCCCAAAAATTTAGGGAGCTCCCCAAACGAAGGCTTTTCCAAAAGTAAGGCCTCTTAATAATTCTACTTCCCAAGATACAATCATTTCACTAAATTCTAAGGCAATATTGTATATATCCTTCATGGAGAAGGCAATTCCAGAATGGACTGCAATGAGATCATCGAAAAAATACATCCAAGATGTCGGGTAAGGTGCAGGAAATGTTAAATATTAATAAAGTTATATTTTGTTCAGTACTGAAAATATCGGATTGTTTTTATTTTTTTTATTTTACACAATATGTGTGTGTGTGCTATGTATATATTTTTATGCTTAGAAGAGGATTGTGTCATTAGCTTACCAACATGGTATCAAGAAACTATTAAAATCATTTGAGAATTGTTTCTTCTGTAGCAATATTTTGTGGCCTGTGGAATTGCTGCCTTCAAAGAACTTTCCAAAACAATTACTTGCAAGGTTCCATTTCCATTAGGATGCTGCCTTAGGGACATTCACCACTAATGCGTCCTTGCGCTGGCTAAAAAAGGTAGATGCAGCACAACGAATGGAGCAGAACACGGGCGCTTTTCAAGTATCAAGTTCTTTTCAACTTGACACGGCATCTAAAAAACATGATTATTTTGCGTGGATGCTGAAAAAGATGAGAGACACAGCACAAATGACAACGATGCCCATCTAGCAATGGCAAAACAGTGGAAAACAGAGTAGACGGATGCAAAACAATTTGGTGCAAACGGGCCCTTAGGCCATGTACACTAATTAATTTCCATTTGAAAGCTCCTTTTCAGTTGACTAAAATCATCGCTTTGTTAAAGTATGCCGTACTAAAGTGTGTTTTTGAAAGTCTCAGTTTTTAGTGTACGAAAACACCACCCGAGTGTGGATGAGAGGCAAAAACTTCTTTTCTTTTTTTGAAAAATCTATGCTTTTTCAAACTAAAACATATTATTGTGGACGTGGCCTCAGAAGGCAGCTGCTTGTGTTGGCAGTAGGTAGGCAATATTGACACAACTTAAAATATACATATACACTCTATAGTGCATAAATTTAGATGTCTATTTAGATTAGGCTGTTTTTCACAGGGTGCAGGTGTTATAGCAGAAGAATGTATGGTGTTTCCTGCCCTCTGATTATTTGCACCATATGGACTTGACCTCGCTCAAACACGCTTACACTTTGGCCTTTGTCAGATGTCTCACATTTCTCACCGTTCTCATTGCTGATCATTGATATAAGGTCCCAATGGAGTAATAAAGAAGGATATGTCACCACTTTGAAGCAAATAATTTTAACTTTGGCCCTCACACGTGTTTACACATTTTTTTTGTGTGCGTATGTCATCTAGGGCTACAATCGCATGTGTGTGCATTTGCATAAATCATAAAGAGAACAGTTGGCACTGGCCCAGAGCATGAAGCCACTGGATGGAAGATCAATCTATAGTCTGGAATGGTTCAGGGTGAGAATATAAAGCTGGATTTATGGCTGCAAGTCGTCAGAGCTGTCCATTTTAGCACTGAGCTATATAGCTGTTGACGAATAGTCTCTACAACCTTTTACCGATTGTAATTTCAGCATATGCCATGTAGCGCAAAACATCATAAGTGTCCTCTGTAGTGCAGTAACAATTTACTTCAGCTCATCATTAAGCAGTTCAATGCTCATTCTGTGGATTCTACATTCAGCTGTCTTGCGGTGTGTTTACTTGGAATTGCAACAAGTTACTGAAAGATGTTTTCCTTTTTTAGATAATTGCTGTGTTCCATTTTTTTTTTTAAGTGTGGCAAAGCATAGTCATCCACAAAAACAGTCCAATAATTAATGGCTAATGCTGTTCTTGAACTCCTCTCAAAAAAATTAAAAGAGCTTTGGTATATTTGCACTGTTTTACGTAAATTTGTTGCCAATATTTCTTGCATCGCACACTTCGTCATTAGATGTGCAGAAATTCAAATCAGGGAATTGGAGTACTTTGGGACTTGGTCAGTTGCTGATTTGGTTACTTAAAGCTGTAAGCCTGATTGGATCAGCCGGTCTACGATTGGTTGTCTGTGTCATCAGAGCCAATGTATGTGTACTTTGTATCCTCCCCCATTAATTTACCAGCTATTTGTGACCGAACTGAGGCGGCACCACGGTAACAGTGCAGGAGCGATTTGCTCTTGGATCTGCTAATTGCCTAATGATCTCCTGCTGAATTTACAGTGTCCAGAAACTGCATCTAATGGCAGTTTAATGGGCTCCGGTAATAAAGCTGTTTCATTAGGAAACAGCTAAACTAAATCAAAACCCAATCAGACAAGAAAGGAAGTTGGTCTATGCTTACAGGAAAAAGTTCTTTGTCATCAGTTTGCCCTTAAAAATACCACCACTGCTGCTCCAGCTGTCATGTCCGGTGTGGGAAACAGGCCACATTCTTTCTCTGTGGAAACATTTTCAGAATGTTACTATTTTGTGGTTAAACACAAGAAATATACCTGGCTATAACGGCACCAATAACTGAACCAGGTTTCGTTTTGCTGGATTAAGAATTGTGTTGAGTGAGTACAGGTTCCATTGCTGTTCTTGGAGAGTGGGACCTTGATAAGGGACCTTTATCCCTATAAAAATAAATGTAGTATTCTAACAGACAGGCCCACATTTTGGCTGACCCAATTCTAGGGGAAATTTGAAATGTAAATGAAACAAACGAGGTATGCAAATGAAAATACTGTAAGGAGAAAGAGAGAGAAATTATATAATGTTGCCAAGTTCTCTTCATTACGTTTGATGACATGGGTTGGAGTGGTGGTAACTAATGGTTAAGGTTGTGGACCGCTAATATCAAACCTTTGAGAAACAGACAGGGGATCGCCAACCATGGAGAATGCCATGATTGAGGACTTACAAAGGGTTTCAAGAAGCCAAAGTTTAAGCCTCTCCTTCCACTCAGCCACAGTAATTACTTGCACCAGGGATAGGAATACCTGCACTGTGTCCCAACAGGTGTAAAAGGTGTAAAATATTCCTAAATGCAGCTTCATCTTAAGTGCTTTATTCAAGGGTAGATAGAGGTGACAGTGACAGAGGTGAAGTCAAGTCAAGTAATTTTTATTTGTATAGCACTTTTCACAACGCACACATCATTTCAAAGCAGCTTTACAGGAAATCGTGCATTTACAAAAACAAAACAAATAACTAAACAGTAATATCTATAAGGTCTCACTGTGATCATTGTGTTGTTTGATTAAATATGATTGTAAAATGTGTATATAAATTAAATAAATAAATAATAATTGTATTTAGAACCCCTATGAGCAAACTGAAGGCGACTGTGGCATGGAAACAAAACGTCTGAACAACAGCTGAACCGTGTTATGTGAACTGCTGATGCAGGTGCAAGCAAAGGTGCTGCGTGCGTAATAGCAGGTGCACCAGACTGCACGTAACCTCCCCTAACGCTCCAAAAGACATCATGTAGTTCCCCACATCCCTGAGTGTGGGAAGCGATGTAACTAGCATGGGAGCAGGCCATGCCAGCCACAGCCTTTTCCCTATATATTTTCTCTCCACAGAGTATTAGATTCGACTGGGGCAATCTAACGCTATTATTCTCATATAATGAGAAGGTGTTCTATTCCTTTCCTATACTTTCAGGGGAAAAAAACCCAGCGGAGACCACATCCTGCCCAAAAGGGGAGGTCAACATGTGGCAATACGGCACATGGGCTCATGGGCTCACGTGCCCGTGGCTGTCGGAGGCGGAGAGATAACGACCGCATCCAGGAATCACATAAAAACGTAAAGGCATCTTTAAAAAGACACGTCTTTAAAAAGACACATCTTTAGAAAGATGTCCATGTCAATGTTTTGCTCTAATAGAGGAAAATATACTCTTTTCAGAAATATATACTCTTTTAATAGCGCTTTCGAAGTGCCCAGAGGTTTAATTTACACTAAACGTGCAGAAGGAGAGAGAGCTGCTGGAATGTGCCATATATCCAACAGCATATGCTTCTTTCAGAGGTGAATGGAACAGCAGTAATATTCAGCTCTCTGATACACAACCGCTCAGCTCCAAAGAAAAAATCTTAATGAGAGTGGGCATTCCTTCTTCTTTTATACCGTTATGTCCGGGGGAGTGGCATGCAAATTCTACTCGCCAATTCCCATTGGCCTTTTCTCAAAGATTTGAAGGTGTTTTGGGGCTCCCAAGAGTGACCCCTAGTGTCACTACATCGACGCAATAAATTATGAGGTGCATTGCAGTTCAACCTGCAGGTCATTTTGGTGAGGTTCGATGGGGTTCATTCTAAGTCCAAGGTTCAAGCAATGGCATATGAAGTATCCGATGTCTTACAGTTGGAGTTGGCATCAGTTCATCCTCTGAAGTCAAAAAACTGAAGTGATGTCTGGCTAGCACTGGCTGTAGTTTGTAGTCATCTTTCAGCGATATGAGCAGTGGAGTCCGACACAAAGCAGGAACGGAGCTGGAACTCACAGGCTCTGGTAGCCTCAGGATATGAATTATGAGACATGGAAACAAATAGATTATATTAGCGTAGGCATACACTCCATTAGGTGTATGCCTGGCTAAATAGATGAGTCTTACAGAATATATCTTGTCAGAATGTCACTTAAGTACTGTGGAGCTAGATCGTTCAAAGCTTTGTATGAATTTAACATCATTTTAAAATTAATATGACATGTAATGACGATAAAAATTGGGATATTATGATCATATTTCTTTGTTCTAGTCAGCACTCTGGCAGCTGCATTTTGAACCAATTTAATCAACTTGCTGGACATTCTCCCAGTAATGCATTACAATAATCTAGTCTTGAGGTCATGAACACATGAATACATTTTTCGGCATCAGCAACAGAGAGCATGTGTGGTAATTTAGCAATATTTCTCAGGTGGAAGAATGCTGTTTTTCAAATGATTTTCAAAGGACAGATTGGTATAAAATATAACACCTAAGTTCTTTGCAGAAGAAGACGATGTAACAGTACATCCATCAAGAGTCATATTATATTTAGTGGCTTGATTTTAGAGGTTTTTGGTCCAATCATTAGTATCTCTGTTGTCAGAATTGAGTAGAAGGAATTTTTTGGCCATCCAATCTTTGATTTCTTTGATACACTCTGCTAATTTGGAGAATTGTGAATTTTCATTGGGTTTAGAAGAAATATAAAGTTGGATATTGTCTGCATAACAGTGGAAATTTATTCCAATTTATTATAATATCTCCCAGGGGAAGCATGTATAAGGAGAAAAGCAGAGGTCTTAAAACGAATCCTTGTGGCACTCCATACTTAACTTTTGTTTTATTTGACAATTCCTCGTTTACACATACAAAGTGGTAGCGGTCTGATAAATAGGACCTAAACCATACTAATGCAAGTCCACTAATGCCAACATAATTCTCAAGCCTATTCAAGCGAATGTTGTGATCTATCGTGTCGAAGGCAGCACTAAGATCTAAAAGCACTAGAAGAGAAATCCAGCCATGATCAGATGGTAAGAGCAAGTAATTTGTAACTCTGAATCGTGCAGTCTCTGTAATTGGGCCTAAATCTATCTGGTTCAGATGATGCTTTATTCCGAACCAATTTAGCCAAATTACTGAATAAACACCAAGGATTATTGTGGTTATTTTCTATGTGTTTGCTAAAATATGCTGACCTGGCAGCTTTTAGAGCCTGTCTGTAGCTACAGACACCATCCTTCCATGCAGTCGCAAAATACCTCTAATTTTGTATTCTTCCACTTGCGCTCCATTTTCCGAGCTGCTCTCTTGAGAGTATGATTGTGATCATTGTACCACGGTGTGAGGCTTTTTCCTTTCATATCTTTAATCAGACTATCAAGAGTGCTAGAGAAGACTGTATTTATATGTTCTGTAATTTCATCAAGTTCTTCTAGACTTTTTGGCTTACTGAGTATGTGAGACAATTCTGTAAGATTATTAGTGAAGCTATCTTTGGTAGTTGAAAGAATAGTTCTACCTGAACTATAGCATGGTGTAGATTGATTGACATTAGCTGATCACAACAAACAAGAGACGAGGGAATGATCTGAGATGTCTTCGCCCTGCGGTAGAATTTCTATAGTACCAACATCGACTCCATATGACAGAATTTAATCTAGCGTATGATTGTGGCGATGAGTTGGTCCTGTCACATTTTTACTCCAATTGAGGTGAGAATATCAATAAATGCTAATCGCAATGTATAATTTTCATTATCTATGTGAATGTTGAAATCACCAACAATTAAAACTCTATCTACATTAACCTCTAGATCAGATAGAAAATTTGCAAATTCACCAAGGAAACCAGAGTAAGGCCCTGGTGATCTATATACCGTAGCAAGGGCAAAAGATGACAGAGATTTTTTATTTATATCTGATGGTGTCATATTAAGCATTATTAGTTCAAAAGATTTCAACTTATATCCTGTCTTCTTAGTAACACCAAAAACTTCACTGTAAATTATAGCAACACTTCCTCCTCGACCCTTCTGATGAGACTCATGTTTATAACAATAACCTGAGGGAGTAGATTCCTCTAAATTTACATATTCATCTGGTTTAAGATTTCAGTCAAACTATGATCTTGTAGTAAGAGATCTAATGTTTAGTTGCCCTAACTTATATGATGAGTATCTTCATTTTGTTGTTGTTGTTTGTTTTTTCAAGTTTGACCTTATTCACATTTTTTCTAAATATTTTAGTGAGAGTTGTGTGTTTGGTAGTTCAGGGAACAGACAAAGTCTCTACATCTAGGTGATACAGTCTCTGTGTGTTGTAGTTTATGTGACCTATCGGACAACACAAGGCAGCTAGCACATGGTCGGAATAATCAGCTTGTCTGCTTCCTTACTTGGGCCCCCGTTAGTCAAATGCTATCATTATTAATAATATGAGCCAAATTACTAGAGAAGAGAGCGGCAACTTCCCTGGAGGGATGAACCAAAGTACGCGGTAAATGGTAAAGGATAAAATTATGAACATGTAAGAATATGAATAATCAATGCTAAACAGGCTTGCAAGCTACAAACACTCATGCAGCGTGCTGTCAGGAACAGGAGTCTACATTGACCACCTGCTTGATAGACTGCATCGATTGGAAACCCTGATCACTTGAAAAGATTTAAAGTGTGGGCTAATATTTTTATTATAACCTTTAATTTACCAGATTAACCCCTTGAGATTAAAAATATATTTTCCAAGAGAGACCTGGCCAAAATGGCAGCATAAAACAATTCAACCATAAAAGATAACAACAGAAAACAAGGGACAAATGATACAGGCACAGATGTGGTAAGCCTAACTACAGTTGGCACCGTGTTGTTGACTCTGAAAAGTTTAACCATTTACTGACAGCACAGAGTCTCCTGACCTGAGATCTGTCGGTTTAAATTAATTTAAATTATGCATTGCATATAAATACAACATCCAAGGTTTCTTTCATCTGGGCCTTGGTCTATAACCAATCTAAAGTTTCTTATCAAGCCCGAGTCCAAAGGCAGCCAAGTTCGAGTCAAGTCCGGAAGGTGAATCTGATCAATATTTTTACATTTTAATCTTTACAACTAAGAAAATCTCTGGATATATTTGGACTCGAGACCATGCTCAAGTCCAAGACCAGACCGCATACAACTTTAGACATTCAGAAATAAAATTTTTATATAATTGTGTAATTTATTAATTTGTAATTGTGCTTATATAGTATATGATGACTTTTTATTGGAAAGCAATCATTTCGGCACAGTGAACATTCCACATACCATAATAATGTAAGCTATTAGTAATCTTGGGCTGTTATAAAGGTGTCAAACATAATAGTTCACCCAAGCTAATCATTTCAAGTTTTAACATTTCTTTTAGACCTTAATTAGCCTTGTTTAGCTCTTGTTAACCCAAGCTTTTATATGCTGTGCTCTCACTTATAGCCAGTATAATTAAGTGGTCCTGTTGGGAGCTTTGTGGAATGTTCTGGTCTATGAAACCCGCACCCCACCTCGCATTAGTTGCCTAACACCTCCTTTTGTGTTCCACTGAAGAAAGAAAGTCATATGATTTTTGAACAACATGGGGATGAGAGAATGATGACAATGTTCTTCTTTTGGTGAATGATTCCTTTTATAAAGGGACTTTGATGTAAATAGTAGTTTTGCAACTTGAAAAAGAAAAAAAATGTCTGTGGAATGTTGTCACTGACATGTTTTGAATAATTAGCCCTGATTGATAAAAGATGAAGAGTCCCTCCAACAGCCAGCTCCACACACCAGACAGCTGCACCTGGGAATGTTGGCCTGCATGTGGTGCATTCACAACTCTTCAGTCTCCCATGTGGAGGAAAGACAGAGGATGGGAGAGGCAGTAGACTGGGTTCAGCTTGGTCACCGCTCTGTCTCCCCCTCTCCCTCTCTCCCTCTCTCCCTCTCTCTGGGAATCTGGCAGCAGGCAAGACTGCAGGCTCTGATCCAGATAAAAAGATTTATTTCTGGTAAAATTCGGAGCTGTAAGCAGCAGATGGTGCCAGAAAACGCTAAAGTTTAGCAGTGTTGCTAATGGAGTTTTAATGTCAGAGTGTTGCATCAGAAGATATAAATGATTTTTCCCAGTTGTCATCAAGGCAAATTTAATGATATTCATCTCACGTTCAGCACTTTATAAGCGCTGCATATGCTTCTCATCTGAAAATGTGATGCAATTGAAGCCTGTTTTTCACAAAAGTGTGTGGTACGAACCATCACAGAACCACTGAAGCCAATGATATGCTCTGATTATTGTATCTTTGGAGTGTGTGCGTGTCAAACGGGCTTCCTCGATATCGCGCCGCAGACAACAACATTGATGCAGACATTTGAATTCTTGAATTGAATCAATTGAATTTTCTATTTTAAAGCACTAAAGAGGAAGTCAAACCGATAGACAGACCTGACATTATAAACAGCACTGACGAGGTAAAGAGGCACTGTTCATGCACCAAAATAAAGGTTATTCAAAATCATCACCCTTACTAACATTAATCACGATTTTAGAATAGTAACAGTAAATGTGCTAATTTGACAAAAATGTTATACTATGTGGAATGTATTTGACCTACTTTTTTATTACAACTGTGTCAGTTGTAGTAAAAGTTTCTAAATGTGTTTAGTTTACTATTTTTTCTAGGGATGCACTGATACCACTTTTCTCTTCCCATCCGATTACGAAATCGGAAATCTCAGTATTGGCCGATACCGGTGTTGTTTTTTTGCCTAATCAGTTTAGAATATCTTTACATTATTGTGTGGAACTAATTGGGAGTACTCTTTAATATGTAAACCTCTAACTACACATTATTTCAATATAAATGTATAGCTTATTAAGAAACACTTCATTATTATCTAGTATACTGGATAATGCAGCAGCAAAATTAACACCAATTCCAATATGTCATCAGTAGAAAAGAAGCAGTTTATTTATTTTTTTCAACTTGTATCTGGAAATTTATAGGATTCAGATCTCTTTTTTGTTCAATTTTGTTGTAAAATATCAGCTCACTTTTCATTAGCACAGTTATTTTTTGGAACCCATTCAATTTAAATATTATTATCATTTGTAAACAAATAATAATATAATAGTAATATATAGTAATATATCTCAATCATGCACCTTTAACTTTTAAACCCTAATGCTTTTATTTTGACATTCTGAACACTCCAGGAAGTCCTGCAAGTGTGTCTGTTTGTAGGCAAGTTCACAGTAGTTTAATTTGCTTCTTATTTAAATTCTGGTAAAATGCTCCTCCAGTGCCGTTCTAAATGCATATTATAAGTGAACCAAACTATTGAGCATCTGCATCTGAGAAGTTGTTCGTGAGTTGCGCTCAAATATTGTGCACCGTGTGAAGGCTAAAAATAGCCACAAGTGTGTGTGTGTAAACAGAGCAGCGCCATTGACTGACGTGCTGGAGCTGCGTGTGCATTTTATATATTTACTTATTAAACAGCCTTTTGTGATTCATAGAGCTATCGCACGTCTTCAAGTTGCTTTGAATAAAATGCACGAGTCATATGAACCGCATATGATAATGATTTCTGGAACTATTGGTTATCTGCAAAAATCCACAGCGATAATTTTCCCCCGTTGTGGGAAGGGCACGCTGTCATTATCCAGTATGAGAGCGGCCTCTAGAGGCGGAATAAAAACTATCACTGATGCCTCGTGGTGTTTGTTTTGACACGCAAGACTGCACGTTGAATGTTGCGGAACACTGTACAGAGCTGAACAATGCAGATTTAAAACACCAACAACTAAAAGGTATGTATACAGTACATGTTGTCATATCGTTATAAAGTAATTAATTTCTTGAATAGATGCTGCATTAGTAAAGAACAGCAGTATGTTTGCAGACCAGGCTGAGTGGACGCTAACATTAAAGCTAACCTGTTTGATAGTTTGGGGAAGGAACAAAAGCGGTATTCTATTCTCTTGGCATGTCGGTCAGAACACAGGGTAGGATCCAAACAGCCAGGTTCCATTTAAAAGGGGTTTATTTACATTGAAGAAGCCACAAGTCACAGGCACATGACAGGTTGCATATTCAGGTAGTCAGGTTGATATGAGGATATAGGAGAGTATTTGAACAGGTTTATACTTGTGTGTACATGTGTCTATATGTATGGTTCTACAACAGAAACAGAAATAAAGAAGTAGATTAACATACCATCTCTGTACTGTTATACCTCTAACAAATAACAGGAGATTATGTAATCATCAATAGCAATATACATAACATAGGAATATCAGCTTGTAATGCAATAACACTCACGCTGATGGCGTTAATATGTAAACACACCGAAAGTAAACTGCTGTTCGGCAATGAACATCACTTAGGTGAATTACACCTCATTCATATTAACATAACAGATTAATTCTTGTCATCATCAACACAGTGACATGTATAATGACATAATCTGCAATATTATTGCATCAGGAGTCAGATATCATTGAACATTGAACATGTGAAACACTGCGCTGATGACACTATGATAACGGTAACACCAGATCTCCATACACTCAATATCAGCGGATAAACATCACTTTAACAGTCATGAAAGGATGTGTGGATTAATTAGAACATATATCAGGGAAATAATTACTCACAGTCACTCATGGACTCACACTTTAGCACCCACAACAACTTATGTTAGCACATATCACGGGCATGTATTTCGTCTGCCTTGCTCTGCTGTATAATGCCGTTGATTGACAGGCGCTCTAAGCCTTTCCAACATAACCTCAAGCAGTTAGAACAATGTGACAAACAACACGCAAGTCCTTCCCAAATGTTTAAATAAAATGTATTACAATCTATTTGCATTAGTTTATATCCAGTCACGCTTATTCTTTAGCCAGCTAAGTTGTATATTTAAAGGTAGTGAAAGATTTGAGGGAAATATCTTCATGCAGTCAAGAGAAACGTGTAAACAAATCAGAAACACGTCTGATTTTAATGAATTTTTATCCTCACGGTAATACGTATTTTTGTAATTTTGATTAGGTAATCATCAAGTGATCGGTGTGAGCGTGTGACGAGTTTCTTGGAGAATTTAAACATGTGTAACAGAGCAAAATACAAACAAAAATATCACTGAATCTTATAGAAGCGTATAGATAGATTATTAAGCTTATAGATAGCTCTGTGAATCACAAAAGGCTGTGTATAATAAGTAAATATATCAAATGCACGCACAGCGCCAGCACGTCAGTGAATGGAGCTGCTCTGTTTACAAACAAACGTGGCTATTTTCAGCCTTCACGCGGTGCACAATATTTGAGCGCAACTCACGAACAACATCTCAAATATAGATGCTCAATAAATTTGAATAAGAAGCGAATTAAACTACTGTGAACTTGCCTGCAAACAGACACATACAGGACTTCCTGGAGAGTTTGGATGGAATGTCAAATTTAAAAGTGTTAGGGTTTAAAAGTGCATGACTTAAATATATTAATGTTGTATTTAAAAAAAAAAAAAAATTAGAATAAAAAAATTATATGTGTATATATATATATATATATTATTATTATTGTTATTGTTATTGTTATTATTATTATTATTGTCAGCATTAGTATTTGTTTACAATTTATAACAATATTTAAATTGAACGGGTTCCAAAAAATAACTATGTGAATGAAAAGTGGACTGATGTCTTACAACTAAATTGAACAAAAAAGAGATCTGAATCCTTTAAAGTCCAGATGCAAGTTGAAACATTTTTGGAGAAAAAAAAATAAAAATTACAAATAAAACACTGGTTTCTATTCTACTGAAAACTTGAAGACTGGAATTACAGTATACTAATTAATAATAAAGTGTTTCTTAATAAGCTATATTGAAATAATGTGTAGTTAGAGGTTTGTGTATCTTTACGTATTAAACAGCACTCCCAATTAGTTCCACACAATAATGTAAAGATATTCTAAACTGATATTCTACAACACTGGAATCGGATCGGGATCGGTATTTGTTGATACTGAGATTTCCGGTATCAGAATCGGATTGAAAGAGAAAAAGTGGTATTGGTGCATCCCTACTTTAAATGTTGTTTTTTCATTCCGTATCAATTTTAAAAACTATCAGTCGATTAATTGGTTTCCGGCTTGTCTTCCCAATTTAGTTATCGGTATCTGCAAAATCCTATATCAGTCGACCATGCTTTATTCACAATAAAGATACAGGATCGTGATCACCCTGACAGAGTTTGTTTGCAATAATGGCAATAACTTGCTTAATGTACTGTACATTATCACTAACTTATTGCCATCAAACAATTAGCTTGTGTAATCATTTTGGTCCTTTGCATGGGTATCTTAATAATGTGGTTCTCGCCTTCTGATAGTTTTCTTGAAAAAAATTATTCCACTTAAGAATATTTCACCTAATTCAGTGGGAATTCTATAAGGAAAAAAAGTGTGTATGTTGGCAGTTTTAGGGGAGCATATGGCGCTATTTGACTCCATATTAAAACCTCTGTCCGAGTAGTCAGGTATGCTATTTATCAAACAAGCGCATTGTGTGAGCTGTCCAGTAAATCTCATTTTTCTTTCAACTGTCTGGCATGAGGAGACCATATCAGCCTCAGGTCAGACACCCTTGTATTAAATGATTGTACTAGGTTGAATGATGGTTTGAAATCCTTAAATGGCCTTCTCATCTGCTGACCCTAAACAGAAGAGAATGCTGTAGTCTTACAATCCATCCATCCATCATCCATCCATTCATTTCCATCTATCCATCCACTCATTTCCATCCATCCATCCACTCATCCTTTCTTTCTTTCTTTCTTTCTTGACATTTTAATAAGTGTATAAACCTTTGGTGAAGTCAGAAATCTTTCTTCAGCTGGTCACAATGACCTTCAACCCTTGTTTCTTGTGTATCTGTCAGTGCATTCAGTTTTATTTCTTCCACCAGCTTGTTCTGTCAAATGGAAGCTCTGTGATTATAGTGGACTCCAACAGTGTTCCCCGAGCTCTTGTTATGACCTTCTTTATGTGTCCTGCTACAAATAGAAGTCATGTTACGCTTGGGTGGATCAGGCTGCTCAAATGTTTTCTCCACTGCAGTGCCACACAGGCGGAGATTTCAGGCTTCAAAAGCAATATTTAAACTGCACTAAGTGTGCGTGTGTGCTTAGGCCCTGCTATGTGAAGCTGTTTGTTATGACTCCTGCCTGTCCAATGAGTCTCTCAGCTTGAACATATGCTGCCCTCTAGTCCTCCTGGGAAGCTCCTACTTACAAGTTCGGAAATTGTAATTTGTGTGATTTACATGATTCAGGACAGAAAAAAAACGGATGCATTGGTCAGCCAAAAATCTGTAATTTCAACCTGATAATTACAACATTGTGGTGATTTTCCTGTGCACTCATTGCTTAATTGCTATTATTCCAACTTCAAAGCACATTAGGACCGCTCTCAACAAACAGTCCATATGCACTGTTCTGTAATTGTTTTTAAATGTAAACATGTGCTTAGATGTTTATTTAAATGTGTGTGCTAATGTGTATTATATCTGTTTAGGAAGCTGTATATATGTTTTTACTCTGATTACTGTGTGTGTGTGTGTGTGTGTGTGTGTGTGTGTGTGTGTGTGTGTGTGTGTGTGTGTATGTGTATGTGTATGTGTGTGTGTGTGCGTGTGCGTGTGTGTGTGGGTGGTTGAGGGTGGTATACGAGGAAATTTTTTTAGGATACAAACTGGTAATTACAAGGGTATTATGCTATAAATGTGGTTTATGAGGACATTTCTAGTGTCCCCATAATTCAAATTGCTTAAAAAAAACATACTAAATTATGTTTTTTTTTTTTTTTTTTGAAAATGTAAAAATACAGAAAGTTTTTTGTGAGGGTTAGGGTTAGGGGATAGAATCTATAGTTTGTACAGTATAAAAATCATTATGGATATGGAGAGTCCTCATAAGGATAGTAGCACCAACATTCCAATCTTGTGGCTTGTGAGATGTCCTGCTCAAAGTATCACTATACAGTATGCAGTATCATTAAAAAAAAAAAATAAATACACAGGATGGAGGGACCCAAACCATGTCTAAAGACCAGAATGTAGAGACTTGGATGTGGGACTTTTGACTTAAAATTAAGCAGCCATCCAGAACAACCTGCCAATTTTTTTTATTTATTTATTTGTTCATGTTTTTGATTCCAAGGACTCCCAAATATTATGATCCTCTTGCAAGTGACCCCCTCCCTAAATATAAAGGCAACTATATATTTTCATTTATTATATTTTTCACATATAAACACCCATTTATACAGTGTGAGAAAAATAGTAAGCCTGATATTATAAAAACAACATATTGTTTCCACAATTATATATTTGACATTTATACTGTCACACTATAGCTAAATAGAAAATTAAAAAAATATCTGGAAAATATTTAGTTTGTAATTATGTTGACTGCTTACCTCTTTTCTCTCCACTATTAGAGTAATATTACATGCATATACATGGGGGGAAACATTTTCAAATCAAATTTTTCTGTAGTCTCTAAAAGCACAATAAAATAGTAATTTTATAAATTTTTTACTTTTTATTTTTTATATGTTTATTATTCTTGCTTTTTTTTCTCTGTAATGCTCTGCAGACCCCCTAGCACCAGGCCACCACTTGGTCCCCGAACTCGTTTGAAAACCCTTTGTCTTAACAACTACCCAAAATACCCAAGCAACCACATAACAAAGTGATAAAAACTCTAACTTTAAAATCACTCTGGCTAAATCTATTTAATATTTCTGCTCTCTTTCTCTTTTAGCTCTTGGACAGATCATGCTGTATGTGGATGGAATGAACGGGCTTATTGGACACAGTGAAACAGTTCAGTGGCTTTATACATTGGTGGGATCAAAGGTAAAGGACATTTCACTATACAGTGTGAACTGTATACTGTATGTATTTCACATAGAGCTGTCAGAATTAATGCGTTACACATGCAAAAAAGTTGTAACTCGTTGAAATGGTGAACCTTTATTACACTGATGCACACGCCACACCAGATAACTTCTACCAAGGTGGGCTTACAAGCTTAGCATAAAACAGCATAACGTGGTGCTCTACACTGCTGTTGCCGCCCTGACACAAATCATAAATGCAGCTTCACGATTGCTGTAGGAAAGCGAATAGCCACAGTCTGCAGGCAGATTAATATTGTGGAGGATGAAAGTTAAACAGATTTAATGTGCATTGCATTAAATATGCAATCTATGTGGGGACTAGTACTTTTAATTAGTCAAACTCCCAATTAGACTTTGGGAAACGTTTGAAATCACTTGAATTGGTGATATTTTAGTGCATTTCTTTGTTTATATTTTGTAAGGCTTTGTTTGGAAATTGTTAATAAAGTATTATATTGCAACATGTTTTGTTTTCTTCCTAAGAAATAAATGTTGCTTTGGATAAAAGCGTCTGCCAAATGAATAAATGTAAATGTAAATATATTTTGCCAAGAAAAGAATATATATGTATACTTTGTCAAATTTCAGCACTTTCTAAATCTGTGATTAATCGCAATTAACTGCAAATATTATGCGATTAATCATGATTCAATATTCACAGTATGTTCACAGCATGATTTTAGAGTGCACACAAACTGTTATTTTGTCTAGTGCCGTTTAATTCAAGGACAGAAAAGGTGCTTATAGGGTCAGGGTTAGTTTTACGCACAGTATTCACAACCAACTTTTTCCTCTGTATTTATATTCTGTAAGCCAGTGTTTTCAAAGCTCAGCAGTGCAGCTTCCAGGTGGCCATCTTAAACATACTCATAGAGTGTTGTTTCCTCTCTTGGTCCTGTCTAGCCCCCTAGTGGTAACATGAAGACATGTTGTTGCAACAGTGAGGACATGTACTGTATGTATCGTTGATCCAGGGCAAGCACATGTTGGTCCGGCAAGGCATGCTGCTGCTCGCCCCCCCCGTCTCCTCCTCTGTTCTGTGCGTGTTTGTGTGTTAGAGCTTCAATCTGTATGAATGTTTGGGGTCACAAAATGAACAGATGTTCGAGTATGTTTGTGCTGGAGAAAGCAGAATTTGAGTTTATTTATTCTTGTCCCTTTCTCTTTCTTCCTGTTAAATCGCACATGTGGAACACACAGTATGTTTTTTACAAGAGGAGAGAAGTTTTATTAAACACATTTCACATTCCTAACTTGTTATCAAAATCCTCCTTGGTACCCAATTCAGGAAATTCAAGATATTCTCTCAGCTTTAATTATACTATGAAAGTCATCCCAGCAGTGTATAGTAATGAAGACGTCTTTGAATATGGGATTGAATGTGTGTGAAGGCAAATGTTAAAGGACACCTATTTATGCCCCTTTTTACCAGATGTAATATAAGTCTCAGGTGTGCCCAGAATGTGTCTATGAAGTTTCAGCTCAAAATACCCCTCAGATCATTTATCATATGTTGCAAATGTCTCTTTTTGGGTGGAATCAAAAACACACTGTTTTCGTGTGTGCCTCTTTAAATGCAAATGAGCTGCTGCTCCCCGCCCCCAACATAGCTCTAGTCTCAGTTTATACAATCAGGGACAATGGTAACTTTAGCTGCATTAGCCATGGAATCAGCCAACAAGCACATTCGGAAAGGCGATTTGCAAACATTCACAAAATATAAAGTGCGATACTTACATCTTCTGGATATAAAACTGGAACATGAACAGTTGGTACTGATCCGTGCTTGAGAATCCAATATTTGGAAAATCCTGCTTTATATTGACACTCATTCACAAAGCAGTCCGATGTAAAATGATTTGCACAAATACATTTTTTTATGTTTTGGTGCACATTTCCTTCAAAAACAAAACTTGTCCACTCCGTCTTCATTGGCTCTGATCTCAGGAGTACATGAAGACTCTTATGTTCACTCTTACAGCCAACAACAGAACACTTAAGATGCTTATGAAGCTGAGACATTATTCTTCTCACTGTATCTGCCCCAGCGTGGAAAAAAATGCCGGACTGTGTGTAGATCACTCAGTGGAGGATCTATGGTAATAGGGTGGAGTCCATCGTGGGCGAGGCCTGTTGGTGACATCACGTTAGAGCAGAAATGAAAACCATTCATTTTAACACACTGTTTTTGATTAATAGATATATAAGAAAGAGGAGTGGGTGGACTTTTAACATTGTAAGGTGGTTGTGTATACACACTGCCGACTCACATTTATGTACAAACACCATGTAAAGTGAATTTTGCATAATAGGTCCCCTTTAATATTGCTTTATGTGTTGCTGTAAAAAATTATGTCTCCTTTTCGTATGTGTGTGTTTTTATGCAGTTCCGGCTGGTTGTGAAAACTGCTCTGAAGTTGCTGCTGGTATTTGTGGAATATACTGAGTCCAATGCACCTCTCCTCATCCAGGCCGTCAACAACATGGACACCAAGCGAGGTAATATAGCCACATTACACACACATATGCACAATTTCCATTTTTAGCCCCTCTTTCTTGTGTTTTACAAAGTAATGTGTCCATGTGTTTGAGTTCTAGCTGAGCTCAGGTACAAAACCTGCTGGCTGTTAGCACTTTAATGTTTTTTTCCTGTATCAAAAGTGTTAGAGGCATTTCAGCCCTCCACAGCTGATTGAGAGAGACTCTAACTCTCTCCTGTGGCAGGGTTCAGTTACCTGCAGCTTAAAACTCAAGACGAGCAGAAAACACAAGAGAAGGGAAGGAATGTGTCAGTTTGCTTTGAGCTTACAAACTCATTTGATTGGATGTTATAAAGTAATTGCTCATATTGTTGACCCCTGCATTGGCAGTGAATGATAAGGGGTCACCAGGAGCGTAAATCACGATTAAGCGACTGAGCTCATGGAAAAAGGTGATGATAGGACCAGAGCTACGACGTTAGGAGAGCTAGAGTAAAAAAGAGAGCAATCCTTTAATACGGTTACATAAGAGGAGAGGACTCTGTCTCTGGTCTCCCAGTGAGAGACAGACAGGCTTGCAGACGCAGCAGAACAACTCCTGCCATTAATCTATTTAACAGACATTTTCTCCCCAAACAAATGCTGCTCATTTGCTTCAACTTGCCCCATATTTCATCTGATTTATTTTTTCAATCACAATTTTAAGTGCTTTAAACCACAGTTTCTTTAAATTTGTTGATTGATCTACTGAATATGAATCCAAGGGCGAATCCGAGTGAAAAACCTAAAACTTCCATGCAGAAATTGCTAGTAAATGTAACAGTCCATAGTAAAGTAAAGGCTATGTACAAACAATTGTTGGTGGTTATAATTTGAAATTCTCAAGTAAAGTTTACTTTGCAATACTCAGTTTCAAGTATCTTTTACTCACTCTTTGTTTGTACATTTTGCTTAAGCAATGTAGCAATGAACATTTCAAAGCATTTTTAACGTACTTAATCATGCACCACATGACACATGGACACCTTCCACAGATAAGCTTAATGCATGCTATGTAGTGTATTTTACAACATCACCTTGCTTTAGAAATAAGATCCAAAGCTGTGCACGCAGAACTGAACAGAGGCACAAAACACACAATCAACAGATTATTAGCAAATAAATTTGACACGGTTTTCTACTTTAGGATGAGTACATGGTGACATATTGTAAAGATAACAAACAATCACAATTTTTTTTCTAGCCTTATAAAATGACTTTATGACAAATACTATAATTTAAACAATTCGATTATAAAATGGCAAGTTTCAATAATTACAAAATTGCATGACCTTTGCATTGCATAATGTGCATTTTAACTGAAACAAAACTTTCTTTCTCATTCACATATTTCCAAATAATTCAGCTATTAAATTTGCATACAAAACTAATGCACCGACACACTGGAGTAGATGACAGCATTTCAAAACACAATACCCGCAATCCCGCGCCAAGTTTCAGGCCCTGCAAACTGTATTATATTAAAATATATGTTGCCCTGGTTCCCCTCCTTTATAATTTCATTAAAGAAAAAAATCATTACTCTGCAATCTTCTAAATTAATCCAATGAAAAAGTGCATCAACAGCATTTTTTTTCTTTCTCCTTTTGCCCATCTTGTCATATATGCAAGGCGGGCCAAATCAAAGTTCATCACGGGCTAACTTTGGCACGTGGGCCCTGGTTTTGGGCATCTTTGAGCTAGAACAATGTACTTAATATCTTCAAGTTCACGCTTAAACTAGCTTATTCAATGTAGAAAGTGCTTAATCTTTTCTGCTATATTTACTTAAAAACAAAATCTTTTTTTAGTAGTTTAGGAGTGCATGCATATAAACAATGCCTTCAGTGAGTGATATTCATTCATAGTTCATTTCACCTTCATTACCGTTTCGATTACCATTATATAAATTATATGTTTTTCTATGTGTGTGTCTAGGCTGCAAGCCCTGGTCCAATACCATGGAAATACTTGATGAGAAGGATGGAATGGACACTGAGCTGCTGGTGTATGCCATGACCCTTATTAACAAGGTACCTGTGCAAAATTCTTTACACGTAGTTTATAGACGAGGATATACAAATTAAGCTTCAAAAGCAGCATAGATCTCCCCACCATTGTAATCTCTATTTGCACACTATTAATAATATTGTATGTTGTTGTTATATTAGTTTTTTTTTCTTATATCTCTGTTTTGTCCTTCCAGACATTGGCTGGTCTAGCTGATCAGGACTCGTTCTATGATGTGGTTGACAGTCTAGAGGAGCAAGGGATGGAGACCATGGTACAGAGGCACCTTAACAGGAAGGGCACAGATCTGGACTTAGTGGAGCAATTCAACATCTATGAGGTTACCACTCACTCTGCTTGCTTTAGATTTTAGTCAGTCCTGTTGAGGTTCAAATAATCTGCTTATCTGCCAACTAAAGGCAGTATGAAATTATAAAATACATTTGTTGCACCAAAACTGTTCACACTAAATAGGGTTGTGAATCAAGAACTGTTCTTTATCCATAATCAACGTTTCTTTCAGAACCGAAATTGTTACAGTCCTTATGATTCCCATTCCTTACAATAAGTCAATTTATCTTGTTGTGCATGTTATTTTGTGCAAAAATTTGAATAGGCCTTTATTGACCCAGATTTCTTAAAATAAACCTTAAACTGGATGTGATTCAATATTTGTTATTATTTGTTAAAATTGTAACAAAAGATCATCTAATATTATTATGTCTCAAAAATATTTTGATTAAATATTGTGCTGATTAGTAATTGATATATATTGATATTTTATGACATCTCTACTGTATAGATGACCCTTCGTCATGAGGATGGTGATGATGAGGCTCAGCCTCCTCCATCCGGACATAAGAGCCGGCGTCGGGCCAGTGTGGGGGCCACACCAGAGAGGCGGGGCTTGGAACGACGACGCAGCCGAAGACACTCACTCCAAAATGGGAAAGGCCACACCTCTGCTCCTACTTCCCCCTGTCACAGCCACACCCCCAACATCCTGCCCTTTAATAGCCAAAGAATAGAGGATATCAACGAAAGGTAAGAGGAGAGGTTGACTTAAATTAATTAGTGAATTAATTGAATTAATGTGTAACACAAAGCACAAATAATTCCATGATTTGCTGTCATTATATTAAAGATCATTCCAGATAACAGATGGTTGTAGTGGTGGCATATATCTATTATCTTTCAATGTTGGACGAGCTACTTTGAAGCTGTAAAGCTACTTTGAAGCTCATAATTTATAGTAGTTAAGCTTCAGTCAAGCAGACCTTTTGATGAGGTGGTTACCTATAATACCAACTACTAACAAGATGTAGCTAACTACATTGAAAAAAGCAATGCCACATATCTGTGAGTTTTAGACTACGTTATGATGGTACAAAGTGCTTTGTAAGACTACACTACTTGTCGGAATAAAAAAGTGTTACTAGAAAAGAAACAAGTAGTAGTATAAGTACTAGAAGTAACACATTACCTTTTGATTTCGATTTTTGGAATTTAATGAAAGATACAATTAAATGCCTCTCCGTTCCTCAAAGAAGTTATTCAGCCAACTGTCAGTGTAACTAACACCTTAGGGGCAATTCACACAATGCATCCATGGGCTAAAAAAAAATGCTTGATGCAGTGCCACAAATAGAGAAGAATATAGATATCTCGAGATGCATTTTAAACAGATGTTTTTTTTTTTACTTGACACAGTGTCAAAAAAAGGCGGTTCTCCTGAACGAGATGCTGAAAAAACAGAGACATCCAACTACTTTTATAGCACTTTTCCAACACTGTCACGCTACTGACAAATGTACGTTTGTAGCGTAGCTACTTTAGTAAGATACTCCGTAGCACTGCTAATCTTGCACTGTGTCCTTCCTTGCATAACACATTAAAAAACAGAGATATGTCACTTCATTATTTTCTTGTGAAATCTGTGGAAAAGTGAAAGCAAAAGAACTATACGCTATACCATTTTTACCCTCCCCTGAACACGTGTTAATTTTCAGCCGTAAAACACAATGTGTAGTTCAGGATGTATTGATGTTCTAAGAAAGGGAAGCAGTTTAATATTGGGTGTTCTATCACGTTACCTTTGACATGAGAGTCTTTAAGTCCCAAAAGAAGATGGAGAATTTAATTATGCTCCAAGGGAGAGACGAAAAGCACTTCCTAATGCACAGACATTTTTATTAATCACACACACACGAGGGAGACGGTGGGAACCGTTGAGGCCGAGAGAGAGGTGAAAATAGGAAGTCACTGAAATATGGAGGTATGAGCCATGCATTCTTTCCAGGGCAGTTGCACAGAATGAGGTACTAGATCTTGCTTCAGTAAAAATACATGAGGTGACCAAGTGTAAATACCTTCTTGATCACCCTGTCAGAGTTTATTTTGCTGCCTGCTAACAGCACATTATCCTTTAGGGGTGGTCACACTACACTTCATGCTCTATTCACTCCCATTCAAACACGTCCAAACGTGGGAGACTGGAAACACAACTTCATGCGTAGAAATTTCTCAATAAGCTGCAGAGGAAAGTTCAAGTTTGGTGAACTCTGACCTGCGAACCTGGATGACAAGAAGACATGTAACCAATAGAAGATTGAAATATAAAATATTTATATAAATTATATAAAATTAATTATTAAATTATATATTGTAAATAATATAAAAAGTTATTTGTTATTTATAATTTATTAAAACCATAAGCCCTTGCATGTGACATCATATACTGATCTGTTGCGATGTCTGAAATAACTTTGCATGCTCAAAGCCTAGTATGACCAGGGCTTTACTGCTATATTTGAGCTGTTATCAATCTTTTCTAGCAAACATTTAAAATGGTGAATTTTACTTGAAGCATGTAAAATTGAAGAAAGGAGCTTCATTGTGAATACTGGTTTTTGATAACAACAGACAGATTGGTTATTGCCCATAATAAAATAATTAGAGGCATGTCACCAAAGACGCAGAGCTGTCAGCTGGCGAATACAGACAGATGGAGTAAAGCAACCCTGTGCTGTTACACTAAATATCATATATATAGATATCATATCATAATATTAGCCATTTGTCCAATCAAATTAGTGGTTGTAACTAACTGCTGTGTATTATAACATTCAATACTATCAAAGGAAATTGCCATCAGTGAACGTTTTACCATCTAACAGCCAATCTGTATGAGCAGTCAGATAAGACAGCACAGCAAGAATACAATATGTTTTATTTATACTTTCATCACAATCTATTAGGTTTGGGATTGATGCTGTTTTCACATATCGATAATCTGAAGATTTTCCTGATGATTATCGATATATATATTGGGATTATGTCAGACAGGTCTAGTGGATGACATGGTGCATTCTAAAATTTGAAACAATTATATTCTATGAAGGTATGTACGCACACATCTCTGGAGGCTGTTAAAAATTCTGCAGTGCCATGGAGCTGAATAGCATAGTTTTCCATCCAATTTGATTTTTTTGTGTCATTATCTTAAATTTAGCCTACACAGTGGGTTTTAAGTTACAAGTATATCTTTTTTTGGTTTTACAGTTTGAATGAAAGACTGATTCAATGCTTTTTTTTGGAAATTGCATAATAAGTGTCACCATTTCTAATCATTCAGTTTGCACAGTTACACCAGTTTCATACACTAACCTGCAAACTAACCAATGTCACTTTGTTAATTATTGAAGAAGTACAAAAAACTTTGTTACTTTGGACTGCCATCAGCTTGTAATGTGTGCTGCCTTGTCCATGCCACGACTGGCTTCAGTAAATGTTATGTCGCCCCCTTGTGGTCTCTCAATGGTATTACATCAAACTGCATTGAATGAAATGCAACTGGGAATTAATTGATTAATTAATTTAAATGTCGGCTGATGTTAATATATCGATATCAAAAATCTATGGAAAAAAATAACATATAGATCAATAATCTATATTTTATGCCATCTATTTATCTCTCCCTTGTCACAATTCTATTTTTGTGGAGCTGCACAGACTGTGTATAATTTAGATTATAAATGACGGGATCTGCTGTTAGAGATGGGTTTTGTGGATTATTTTTCTTCGAGTGGTTTGGTTGACAGATAGTTGAATTCGTCTCAGTCAGTCATCTGATCCTGTCGTCTCTTAGCTAACCCACCACAGGAAATTAGAAGGACCTTTGAAGTGTGGTGTTTTCCATATTAGTAATAAATACCAGTCTACTGAGGGAGAGAGAGAGAGAGAGAGAGAGAGAGAGAGAGAGAGAGAGAGACCCTTGAGCAGTGAGGCCCAGGTCTTCTCCTCTGCCTTTTGAATCGAAAGGTTTTAGTGCTTTGTTGTATCAACTGTTTGTGTGAGTGTGCGTACGCCCATCTGTCCATCCATCTGTCAGTCCATACGTCCCCCCTCCCTAGGGTTGGGAATCAAGAACTGGTTCTTGTTAAATGCCAGAACCAAAAGATTTTAGTGATATTTGGTTCTCAAACATCTGCATTCTTCTGCCGATGTGCACTGAACACCATACTAAACTACTTTGTGTTGTGGGCTTGCAGTCTTCATTGAAAGTCATGAGAGAGACTGGGTGCAACAAAATAATGCTAAGACAATAAATAGAAAAAAAAATTATATTAAATTGTCTTTGCTAGTAGCACAAAGCAATAAGCATGTGGTGCCACCAGTGTAGTTCAATTCACAAACAAGTGATTCTTAAGGCTGGTTTATAATTCTGTGTCGAATCTATGGCATAGGTTCCATGTAATACAATACAATACAATTTTATTTCTATAGCACATTTAGAACAATAGCAGTTGACCAAAGTGCTTTCCAAAAGTAGTACAATTAAAATAGCAAAACAGCACAAGAGCATGCACACAATACATTAAGAACAATAACTTTACTCAGCCTCAAATGCCAAACTAAAAAGATCTGTCTTTAAGCGAGACTTAAAAATCTCCACTATAGGAGAAAGTCTTATGTTTAAGGGAAGAGTATTCTCGGGGAGCTACAGCGGAAACAGTAGTGTCACCCTTAGATTTTAATCTTCTCTTTGGAAAAAAACAGGAGCATCTGGTTAGAGGACCTCTGATTTCTAATAGTTTGATGAGGATTGAGGATATAAAAGATCAGCGATATACTGAGGAGCTACACCTTGAAAGGCCTTGAATACAAGCAGAAGGATCTTAAACTGTATCCTGAACTTGACTGGCAGCCAATGTAAAGATGCCAGAACTGGGGTTATATTTTCCCTCTTCTTTGTGCCTGTCAAAAGCCTAGCCACTACATTTTGAACAAGCTGAAGAAGGGAGAGATGGTACTGAGTGAAGATATAAATGCATGTTTCCAGATCTTTGACAGCACTTCCATTAATTTAGAGATAGCTCTTATTTGGGAAAAAAATAGTTTTAACAACACTTTTTGTTTGCTTGTCGATTTTCATTGCTGAATCAAAGATGACACCAAGGTTTTTCACCTGGTCAGATACATTTAATGAGATAGAGGTTGTCTGTTAGTGATCATATTGTTGGCCGGTGAAGAACCAAAAAAAATAAATACATTCTCTTTTATCACTGTTAAGCTGAAGTTACTTGCCAACCAAGACTTAACCTCATCAAGGCAGTGTGTTAGAGAACAAAAGGACTGAGAATTATCTGGTTTGAAAGGAATGTACAGTTGGGTGTCATCAGCATACAAATGATACGCAATATTATCATTTAGAAAAATTAAACCTAACGGGCAAATGTATAAAGAAAATAGAATTGGACCGAGAATAGTTCCTTGTGGAACACCACAACATATTGATCCTGATGAGGAAAACAGGCTTCCAATACAGACTGAGAAGGCTCTATCTAGCTGTACCCTTGATACCCACCTCCTCTTCCAGGCACCGTAATAAGATCTCATGATCAGTTGTATCAAAGGTGGCTGTTAGATCGAGCAGGATAAGAACCACAGTATTCCCCAAGTCGACAAATATCATTATGTCATTAGATACCTTGATCAGAGCAGTCTCTGTGCTGTGATAGGTCCTAAACCCAGATTGGAATGTGTCTGTAATATAATATTCAGATAAAAACGTAAGAAGTTGAGATAGAACTACCATTCCTAAAAATTTTCAATAAAAATGGTAATTTTTATATATAGGCCTATAATTTTTAAAACAGAAGTATCTAAATTAGTTTTTTTGATGAGGGGCTGCACTACTGCATGTTTTAAATTAGTTGGAACAATACCATTGATTAAACTATTATTTATAAGAGACTGAATACTAGGACCTAATAGGTCTATAAGGTTTAACAGCATCCGACGAGGAATGGAATCAAAGGGACTAGTGTCAAGTCTCATAAGAGTAATTATATTTACCAACTGAGCAAGAGAAACTGGTTCAAAATTATAAAAAACTGCTGAGACTTTAAGGTATCTCCGGAGAGTCGTACAAAGGTGAAATGATACAAGTTAGTGTTAATTTTGTCACCTATTTTTAATTTAGTCTTAGTCTTAGTCTTGTGCCAAATGTCCTTGTTAGTTTTAGTCATATTTAGTCATTCACATATCTTTTTTTGTTAGTCAAGTTTTAGTCGACTAAAAGTCTTGTCATTTTAGTCTAGTTTTAGTCAAAAGAGAATTTAAGGTATCTTAGTCAAGTTTTAGTCAACTAAAAGTCTCGTCATTTTAGTCTAGTTTTAGTCAAAAGAAAACTCAATATATCTTAGTCAAGTTTAAGTCAAAACATTTTAGTCTTTTTTTAAATAAATTATTTCTGAGATTAATTCTAAGATAACCATTTCAGTCAAATAATGTTTCACACATCTCAAATATTGGTTAAATGTCATAATTACCTGACAAAATACACTTGTTGAATGATTTGTTGAATTCACTTTGTTAAACGTGTCTGGTTTTCTGATTTAAGAGACACATTCACAAATGATGAACTTGTTCTGAAGAGTATTTTATTTTGAACCAACACAATTCAAAAGCTGGGGCCCAACAGACTCAGATTGACAAATTACAAAGGTTTTTAAAACTGTTTTTGGTTGTCTTTTGTCTCATTTTTCTATTCAGAGTGTACCCAGAAAAACTGAAAAGAATAGGCCTACTGTACTGTAGGCCTAAAATACAACCTTTTTAAATTGTAGATTGGTCTTGAGAAATAACAAACAAATGAGATTTAACAAGGCTAACAATAATTATTTCTGCTGTTACTACAGCTGCTGATACTTCAACTTTAGGTTAAACACTCAATTAAACAATCAAGTTCAAAGGCAAGATTTCAACTGTAAGCTAAATCCATTACAAAACTGTAGGTGGATGGATATATTTTATATGACAAAGTAAATTACCAACTTAATGCAAGTTATACATGGTATTGCGCACACCATTATTGATGATATTTGGAGAAATATTACATGTAATTGTTAAACTTGATTTCCTTACATATAAATGAGCTTTTATGACTACATTCATTTTGATTATGATGTGAAGACCCACACACGCATGTGGCAAAATAAGTTACATAAAACATATATAACCTGCATAATGTATGTGCCACAACACCATAGCTAACTGGTTAATTTACAGCGTAGATGCCTAAAATCAGCATTAGCTTATGAGACGTTAATTTAAGTTAACTTACCTGAATGTGTGGGTGGGTTAGCCTTTAGATGTCGCTTAAGGTTGGCGGTGTTTTTCCCCGATATTTTTGTCCGCAGTGCTTCCCGTCAGTTATAAATGACACATTCTGACTTTTTGTCAATATCATTGTACCTAAAATGCGACCAAATATCGAGCCTCTTCCTTCTACCTAGCATGTCGTCGGCGCTCGTCGCGTGTTCGCCACTGTCTATGATTGTTGTGTTCTTGCTCCATGTAGTTTCGTGTTGCAGCCACAGGAGTATGAGACCTGTAACCGTTACTTGAGCAACAGCGCGAACTCAATCGGAATATTTTGAAGGCGTAACAGCTGAATATTCTATCTCATGATGAAAAAGTAGAGACGATTGTAGACGAAAATGAAGAGAGATTTTATCTTAGTTTTTATTTTATGCAAAACATTTTAGTCTCGTCTTTTTTCGTCAACAATAATGCATGTTAATTTAGTCTTAGTCAGCGTTTTTGGACATTGGTGCAGTCTCGTCATCGTCTCGTCTTAGTCATGGAAAAAAAGGTCGTTGACGAACATATTTAGTCTCGTCTCGTCTGACGAAATTAACACTAATACAAGTCCTGAGGTTCTTAATTTTGTTTAAGACAAATTGCTAAAATAAGACAAGATCAAGCATATGGGCATTTCTATTAGTAGGTTCCAATACAAACTGAGTAAAATTAAAAGAATCAATGAGCTCTAAAAAAGAAGCACACATGGATAATAAAATCCCCAAGAATAAGAAAATTGTCCGTAGTGGGGACAGTAAGAGATAAAAAAATCTGAATTATTAAATAAAATCTTTATTGCATTTTGGGGAACTATAAATAAGTGCACAGAGCACTGGAGAAGTTAGTTCCATCTTAAATAATTGCAGCTCAAAGCTAGTATAAGTTTCTGTTGACAATAGCTGACATTTAATACAATTCTTATAGAGTGTTGCTACACCTCGACTCCATCCAGAGAGTCTAGGGGCACTAAAAAATTAACAATTACTGGAAGAAAATTCTGTTAAAGTCCACAGCATTAAGCCAAATCTCAGTCACAAACAAAAAGTCAAATTTATGAGATGTAAAATAGCCATTTAAGATGAAAGTTTTATCACCAAGGACCTTGCATTGACTAGAGCCATCTTAATGTATATGAAGTTTGCGGTTTGAGATAAATCCGATGGTTTAGCCCATTCCAGCGGTCTAAGGCATCGTCTAAGGTTGCAAGGATTCTATCATCTAGTCCAGGAACGTGATCTCCTCCAATCACTCTGACGTGAATGAAAGTGCTGAAACAACAGAGCATTTTGATATGATGGAAGCCACTGATCCGGACCAACAGGGACTAGCCATGAGCATCTTCTCTCCATGGAATCGTGATATAATACTCACTACCTAAGGAAAATGAAAGCCTCAGTCATAATGAAGCCACACTGGAAAGTGACCGATCGAGTGGCCCAGTCATTCTTTGTCCTTATTAAAACACTTCCTCGCTTTCCACATTTCTGAGGCGTTTTCTCCTCTGACGGGAACAACTGTGCAGATGAAGGAGTTCCACTGCTATAGACAGGAGAAATCCAGGATGGATGAAAACCCAGCCACCAGGGTCCTGGCGGCCCAGTTTCAACATGGAAGTTTAAATACTAATAAGTGTTTGGCAATCATATGATAGCATAGTGCTACCAAACATCTATAGTGTGCCCAAGGCAAATAAAGGTGTAGCATACATACACAAGGACATATACAGCCAAATCCAACATATGCAAACAACTGCTAAGACCTGACGGCTTGCCAACAAACATACTGGTGCCATCTTAATGGCCAACATGGTGGTTTGCATTTATAGTTCAGAGTTGGTGTGTCTGCATCGTTCTGTGAGTACACAGCCAAAATGCTGGTGTATTGATAGAGAATGTCTTCATTTCTAAAATAATTAAACATTTCATGGATTCAAAAGTATTCATTAAATTATTGTAGCATTAAAAACGAGTATGTGAACATATTACATATGTCGTCTTCCATGCAGGGAAAATAAATCGGGGATAAACTGTGTCACAAAGTGACAAAATGTGACTTCAGGTTCTTCTGTTAAACGGTTTAAATGTTTTATGTTGTGATTTCCTTGTTTGTCATTTCGTCTGCCAGCAGAGCATGTGGTGGATGTTCTTGTCTTCTCCTTTCCTTATTGCTTTTCCTTTCTTCCTTTATCCCTCCTTACAACCATCAACCCCTCATTTTCGCCAAAGAGAGGAGGAAGAGGAGGAGGAGAAAGATGAGGAACTCAAGATAACAGAGCTCTCTAGACAGGCATCTGAAAGGTATTTCAGCAGAACAGGACCTCAGAGCAGAGTGTCTTAGAGTTAGAAACTAGATTGTAGAGCCTCTTCCATTTCCTGACTCTTACTAACAGTCAGTTCTTCTTTCCCAGCATTTCATGGTGTTCCCATCATTTATTTAATCTTCTGCTGTTATTCTGTTATTTGTAGCTGGATGGCATCAACCATAGAGGAAGCTTCTAGTTTGTGTTTGCCTTTTAAGTGCATGGTCAACTTCATTCCCAATGCTGCTGACCCAGACATTGAGGAAAACCTCAGGGGCCAGTCTGGGATTAAGGTTATCTGCAATGCCCCAGTGTCTTTCCCTACCCTGACCCATGAATTGGGCACCCTGATATCACCCAGACTGTCTTCTTGGGCCTCTGCCAGGTCCGTGGAGGCCCTCCTATCCCAGGGTTCCTCTGTCTCCTCCTCAGCCTCCACCTCCCCAAGTGAAGACCCCCTTTCCCCTGTCCTCCCTCTTCTTTCTTCTTCCCTTGTCCCGTCAGATTTGGATGTGGTAGCTGTGGGCACCTTGCAGGGCGAGAACGAACGAGAACCAGACAAGCACTGCAGGTAGTGCAGTTAGACACAGTAGATTCTCGCCATTCACAGTACACCATGCATGCATGCATAGCAACTCATTTCCAAACCCTAGTGAGCTGCCTAACTTGACGGCATCATAGGTCCGGTCCTGATATAAAGTTTGTTCCAAGCAGTTTAATGACTCATAAGATACACCTTGATTTGGCCAAATTTTTAGGCAGCTTCTCATGTATGCAGATGAGGCATTCCTAGAATGCATCCTGCATTGTAAAGGCAAAACACAGTTGCTACACATTTTGTCAATATTAAGTAATGACCTAAATCGTGTCTCTTAGTCCAGGAACTAAAAATGGTATTAGGAATGAAAACGAAAAATGAAAATGAACAAAAGTGATGCTGCTGGGTTTCGACTGAGAAGCAGATCTCTACTTAATATAAAATAAATTAGAATATTTTGCATTGTAACATTATGACATGGGACCCAACCCCTCTTCTCATTACCTTAATTTGTACGGATGTTTTACTTTACCATTGCTATTGTTTTCAATAATGATTGTCATTGCCCTTAGTAATGAGTAATGTATTACAAAACAAAATGCTTATTAAAATCAGACAAATTAGTGGCAGTGCCAAGAGAGTACTACTATGATTTACTTTACAGTTTACAGATACTTTACAGTTTAAATAATATATCATTTTTTTCACGTTGCAATAATGAGAATATCACAATGACCATCTTTTTATCACATTGTGGTAATGAGAATTGGGGATGAATTTCATATTTGTTTCTTTTGATTTTAGAGTCAGATTGGACCAGCACATGTTTCTTTACAGTTTTCTTGAGAATCAGTCATGAGATTCCATTTCTGTCAGGATGCTGCCTTAGAAGGTAGCTGCCTAAGTAGGCAGTAGGGTTTGGAATAGAGCCATTCAGAGTTGCATTTCTGACTTAAAGAATAACTTTCACTATGCGGACAAACAAGATATGAGATCCCTGAGAGACACTTCAGAGGAAACCCATGTCTATTTTTATTGGTTCAGGTCTCACAAACACTATGACCATGGTCACAATATTTCTGGGGATTTCATTCTTCAATTGGAATGAAGTGCAGCATGGGATTCTCTTGATCGCTGGATCTCCTGTGAATGGCGAGGGTTTGTTGTTTTTCCTGTTCCATCAAGCCCACATAATAAAGAGTCAGACCCTCCCTCACCTAGTGGATCATCACCTTATCCCTTTGTGTCCACATTCAAGAGAACCTCTTAAAACTTCCTGTATCTTCCAAAGCCCATGTGCATCTTTGCAAAGTGCTATGCTCGCTGTGTTTTAACTTATGGTCATGTGCACTGTTATGGCTTAACTTGTCTCTATATAAAATCCTCAGTCCTTTATAAGGATAAATGGATACTAGTATGGATATGGCCTGATAAATCTTGATACTTGGTTTTATGTTAATTCCTCAATATTTGATGGAATTATAATAAAAGACAGAGGCTTTCAGAAACTCAAGTCTCTTTCTCCCTGAATCAGCCATTGAAGTGCAAGACACTCCCTAAAGGATGCTAACTTTTACTGACATTTACAACTCACCTGCCTTTCATTGGTCGATTGTACCACTAACAAAACCAAGAGAAGACTGTAAATTAAGTCACATATAAAAGGGCAATTGTAATTCACCCTGGACAGTGCCTGTAGGGTAAAAATTTTGTGAGAATAAAGATGAAAATGCTTTGCAATGTCTTGTGCATGTTTGCCTGACATTATGACTGTGGCAGCTTGAGAAACACATCTGGATTATAAAGTGGATCAAAGACAGATCTTTTCTGTAAACATAGTTATTGTTTATTATGTATCTTTAAAGGTGAAGTGTGTAATTTCTATGCCAAGAACAGAATTGGAACAATGATTCTTTTTAAACTTCATATTTCCTGAACACTCCCCATCCCGTCTTTGGTTGGACAATCAAATAGTCCCACTTCAAATTGCTGGTTAGAATGCTCAAACAAACAGGAATGTTCTGAAAGTGTCACAGAGCCACGGTGCTTTGAACTTTATGGAGGATTCAGGGTAAGATTTTCATGACTTTAAGGTCCATTAACGGTTCATATTTGTACGAGATTGTTGTAATCGGTGATATTTTATGAAAACAATTAATGAATGAAATGTAAGCAAATGTTTTTTTGTTTTTTTTTTTTATTTGAATTTTTTTTAATATATAGTTACAGTAGGAACAATTATTGGATTATATTTATGCCTCCTACAATGTATTTGAAAAGCCATTAAAAAGTCTGTGTAAACAATTGTGTTAATTTATCTATAATTTAGATATCTGCTCTGATGAAATCTGAAATGATCTAATCATTTGGCAACATACTTTTGAAAGCAATAAATAAAATGCATTTCTTATTTGCAAATATTTCTTTCTCAAAAATAAGAATCGTTAAAGGAAACGTTCAGGAATCTGAATCGTTAAGAGGAATCTGAATTGGAACAAGAATCATTAAAGTCCTTACAATTCCCATACCTAATAAATGGCTTACTTGTAGTTTTCTCTGCATATTAAGCTAGGAAATGAGAAAGTGCCCACTGAGAAAAAAGTTATTCTCAAAATATTAATAACTAATGTCTTGACAAACACCAAAAGGTATCATTTTAAAACTTAGAAGCTCTACTTTACAATGCATACATGCATTATGACCAAAACTGAACAAGTGCTTTGAAATTTGCTGACAAATCAGAAGTTCTATTTTGATCATTTATAAAATATTTTGCAATGTACATATTTTTGTAATTGGTAAAAACATCAGACTGATCAAATAGCCATGTGTCATATGGCATTGGTAAGCCATAGAGAGTTGAATCCAACTAGCCTATTTGTTTCACTCACAGACAGAAATATAGTAAGTAAAGTATAGCAAAAGTACATGTATTTGACATACATGTTACATGTACAGTAAAAAGGTGTTTCTTATAAGCCGTGTTTTCACTTAAACATAAACAAAATCATTACTTAGAGAAGGGTATTCATGTTAAAACGGGCACAAACACACAATATGATCAGATGCATAGATCATTATATAATCCATACAAAGCACAATATGCACAGAGCAAATAATGTGCTATCCGACTAAAAACATGTTATCTTTCTTGGATCAGATGACTTCATCGGAAATGACGTAGTACATTGTTCAGCATCAAGGAACACTAAACCAATAATATTAGGATTCAGATCGCTACAACCAGAGGTGGAAGTCATCCAAATATGGGCAGAGAGGATTGTTCACTGTAATTAAATATGGCTACCAGGAGATGGCGCCAAGTACATGACACTTTGGACACCCGGATAAATTATTTTTGATTTTGATAATGATATAACTTTTGATTGCTTTGTACTATACATTTACAGGTGACATGATTGGGAACATAGTGTTTCCGCAGCTACCTTATTTACACCCTGATATATATAGTCAAATCTGGAAATATCAGGGAAAAATAATTTTTTATATTTTTATTTTTGTGATTTGTCAGCAGTTTCTTAGGCTTAGAATCTCATAATTTATTATAATTTATATAATTAAAAATATGAAAAGCTTTCTTTTTTTTTTTTTTTTTTTTGTAGAGTTATAAGTCTTTAATTTTGGTTATGCAAATCAAACAGGAAATCTTTAAAAAAAGACCTTCAGAGCTTAAAGGGTAAATATAAAAAATTACACACTTCAGCTTTATGCTTTAAATTAAATTGCAATCATATGCTAAGTGTACAGGTCACTCTTAAGGTGACCAGCTATTGCATATTGATCAATGATGCCACAATTTCTGAAAGAATGATCTATTATGCAATGCTACATAAAACCATAAGAGCCATTATACAATTATTTATGATATGGTCATATTTATTAACCATATTAGCATTGAAGTCAGAACTTATTAGTTTGTCAAGATGAAATAAGAATTTGATGGTAAAAGCACATAGTAAATGAAACACATACATTTTGGAATGCTCTGGCAGTCCTGATTGGTAGTCCTTATGGGTTTCTACAAAAGCATATAAACTAATGAGCTGAGACTGCTTTGATTCACTTTCTATGTGTATTGTCCCTAAACTTGCCTCTCACTTGCGCTTGTCCCTCTGTCCTCTTTTTTCTTTCTGGCACAGCTTTTGTACAAGCAACAGTGAGTCTATGACTAATCTTTCTGGAATCTATGTCAGTTACTAACCTCTTCTTATGTTTTGTTTCTTCTGCGCAGTCTGTCAGATATTACATACTCAAACACAGCATGCAGTTCTTGTGACAGGTAAGGGGCCAACGTATGCGCTTATGAAGAGTGTTTTCGAATGTCTCTGTTTTCGGTGGAGAAAAATGGTGTTCTATTGAGGATGAGATGTGTAAATTTAGCAAATTCAGAAGTTCTGAGAAGTCAAACTGTGGTGCAGTCTACCTTTTGCTATTTCCCAAGCCTCCTACTATCTTTGTTTATTAAAGTGGCAAAAAAAGGCAAAATTAAAATAAAAAAATTATAATAAAAAAAAAAATTATAAAAATATGTATGTATGTATGTATATATATATATATATATATATATATATATATATATATATATATATATATATATATATATATACACTCACCTAAAGGATTATTAGGAACACCATACTAATACTGTGTTTGACCCCCTTTCGCCTTCAGAACTGCCTTAATTCTACATGGCATTGATTCAACAAGGTGCTGAAAGCATTCTTTAGAAATGTTGGCCCATATTGATAGGATAGCATCTTGCAGTTGATGGAGATTTGTGGGATGCACATCCAGGGCACGAAGCTCCCGTTCCACCACATCCCAAAGATGCTCTATTGGGTTGAGATCTGGTGATGTAGGGGCCATTTTAGTACAGTGAACTCATTGTCATGTTCAAGAAACCAATTTGAAATGATTCGAGCTTTGTGACATGGTGCATTATCCTGCTGGAAGTAGCCATCAGAGGATGGGTACATGGTGGCCATAAAGGGATGGACATGGTCAGAAACAATGCTCAGGTAGGCCGTGGCATTTAAACGATGCCCAATTGGCACTAAGGGGCCTAAAGTGTGCTAAGAAAACAACCCCCACACCATTACATCACCACCACCAGCCTGCACAGTGGTAACAAGGCATGATGGATCCATGTTCTCATTCTGTTTACGCCAAATTCTGACTCTACCATCTGAATGTCTCAACAGAAATCGAGACTCATCAGACCAGGCAACATTTTTCCAGTCTTCAACTGTCCAATTTTGGTGAGCTCTTGCAAATTGTAGCCTCTTTTTCCTATTTGTAGTGGAGATGAGTGGTACCCGGTGGGGTCTTCTGCTGTTGTAGCCCATCCGCCTCAAGGTTGTGCGTGTTGTGGCTTCACAAATGCTTTGCTGCATACCTCGGTTGTAACGAGTGGTTATTTCAGTCAATTATTTCTATCAGCTTGAATCAGTCGGCCCATTCTCCTCTGACCTCTAGCATCAACAAGGCATTTTCGCCCACAGGACTGCCGCATACTGGATGTTTTTCCCTTTTCACACCATTCTTTGTAAACCCTAGAAATGGTTGTGCGTGAAAATCCCAGTAACTGAGCAGATTGTGAAATACTCAGACCGGCCCGTCTGGCACCAACAACCATGCCACGCTCAAAATTGCTTAAATCACCTTTCTTTCTCATTCTGACATTCAGTTTGGAGTTCAGGAGATTGTCTTGACCAGGACCACACCCCTAAATGCATTGAAGCAACTGCCATGTGATTGGTTGATTAGATAATTGCATTAATGTGAAATTGAACAGGTGTTTCTAATAATCCTTTAGGTGAGTGTGTGTGTATATATATATATATATATATATATATATATATATATATATATATATATATATATATATATATATATATATATATATTTATTTTATTTTTTTAATCATCACTAAGCCTTCCCTTATCACTGCTATCTTTGTGAATACACAAAATCATGATTATCTTGGCTTGACAAAGCCAGCATACTAATAATCTACTAATACTTGATTATTCTTCTGATTCTTCTTCTTTCTTCCTGACTTTAACTCCTAGAGCTTTCAAACTACATCGAGTACTGTATCTTCAAGTATCTTAAAGGCTTTTTAAACTTTTAGACAAGCCAATTTGAAACTTTGTCTTGACAAACTTTGCTATTCTGGTGAGTCCCTCTGAATTCAAACAACACATGCTTTCAGGTGCTGGAAAGTTTCGAATGTAATCTCTGTGTACCCCATTGGTTGAATTCCAGACACTTTACACTCTGTGTCTTATGCTCTTATAATGCATGCAATCAATCACATCAGATCCAAACATGGAGACAAGTGCAAGGAGCAAATGACAGTGTGTCACTGACTTTTTTTTATGAATACATGGGATTATGCAGAGAAACAAGCCCCCACACGTCTTAAATCATATCTCCCAATGCAAGGTCATGACCCATACGACTCCAGTCAGTTATCTGAACTGGCAGACTCCTCATTCATGTTAAAGCTAGGTTTAACAGAGAAGCTGTGTTTGTAAGGGGGAGTGAGGCCTTTACATTGGCCTCTTCACACAGGGTGTCTGTTAAGTTTTGGTCCTGATCGTGAGAATGCAGCACGTTTTAGTACACCCCTCCTTATCTGTGTATACTCATTGATGATATGTGTGATAAGTGAAGTGAATGGAAATGACGATCATTAGTTATCTCATAAATATCTAGTTTTTAGCTTTACGCTGTTAGAAAGTTAACTTCAGGACAGTGTTCCATCAAATTGTTTAGTTAGTTAAATTTGACACAACACACTTTTTGTATATTCAAATATACTGTACACTGGGGTTCCAAAATTCAGAGAGCACTTTGAAGAAATGTGATCCAAAATCCAATTTAAACCTGAAAATTTAATATTCAGATTTTTTTTTTTTTCAATCAAAAGTTATGATGTAAAATAAATAAGAAATATTTAAGATTTCAAAAGGTCAGATTTCTATTGAAGGCCAAAAGATGCTCTCTGAAAATGTTTTAACTTTTCACTCAAATTGTTGCGCTAATAATGTGATTTACATTTAATTTTTAAAAAGAAAAATTTAAATGTTAAACCTTTGAAATGAATCACTTTCGTTAACGCATTAAGTTTGACAGCTCTAGTATACAGTATAATGTATCTTAGAGCTGTCAAAGTTAATGCATTAATGCATGAAATTAATTTAAAAGGTTTAACATGTTAATTTGTCTTAATCGCTATTAAAGAATTTACCAATACTTATGCATAAACCAGCTTAAACACTGGTTGGTGAAGGGCGGAACCGATGTGTCTGCCTGAATTCATTACACTTGACGCACACTTCACAACACACAGACACACACACACACACACACACACACACACACACAACAGTAATTCTGTGTAAGTGATCAAATAATGGAAAAAGGACCTCTTAAAGCTATATGTTGTACAAAACAAGACCAGATGGAACTTGTGATAGAAATAAAGTACTTTTCAGCCTCTGTAATGCACAGTTTAATTACCACAGAAGCATGTCAAGTCTTAACTATCACGAAAATACAGAATGAGACTATGTCTGCAAGCACTTTTTTCGAATGCGGCTTCACGATTGCTGAAGCAAAGTGGATAGCCACAGTCTGCTGGCCGATTAATATTGTGGTGTATGAGAGATTAAGATATTTAATGTGCATTGTGATAATATGCAACCTATGTTGGAACTAGTTCTTCAATTAGTCAACCTCCCACTTAGACTTTAGGAAATGTTTAATGTTACTTGAATTTGTGTTATTTTAGTTATTCTATCTTTATAATGTGGAAGACTTTACTTGGAATGTCTTAAAAAAATATTGTTACATATTGTTTTGTTTTCTTTCCTAAGAAGAAAATAAGCATATTTTAACAGCAAAAGAAGCATACATAAAGTAAAATTTCAGCAATTGTATAATCTGTGATTAATCGTGATTAGGGCTACAACTAACGATTATTTTGATAATCGATTAATCTAACGATTATTCAAACGATTATTCAACTATTCGGCGATTATTGCTATGATTAATCATTAGCTCTTAACCGATTATTCCGCTTGTGTGCTGAATTAAAAGGTTGTATTAAATGTGCTTAATAACAATAAAGAGGAAAAAATTATCTTTTAAAAATACCTCTTAATGACATTCACTGAATTGAAAGGGGAAAAAATACTTTTTATTATATTTATTTCAATAAAGCAATTCACTCTAAAAGTAATCCTATTGTTATCAAGTGTTTTTGTCTTGTTTTCCATTTAAAATGTCTAAAAGTCCTTAAAACAAGATACATTTACTTCAGAAGCAACATATAAGGTATTTAGACTTGCTTTAAGAGAATGTATCTTAAATATAAGTGTATTATTTGTATATAAGTGTATTTTTTTACTTGGTTATAATTCTGCATGTGCAGT